>JALIZH010020719.1:417500-1017500 GCA_030522465.1 Rhipicephalus appendiculatus | reverse complement strand
GATTGATTGTCTCCGAACGTCATTTCCTGCTGATGACGCACAGGTTGGGACGCGTATACGCAACCCAATGCAACGCGAGGCGCAACGTGCCGAGAAACCTTACGCACGTTGCATTCGGTGCATAATAATTGTTTGGGTTTTGCGTCCCATAACCACAATATGATCTTCATCTTGAAGTGGCCTTGAAGCAGTGATCTTGAAGTGATCTTGAAGAATACACATGCAGAAAATCATGGACGACTAGAGTGATTGTGGCAGAGCCCGCATTTGAAACTTCCGCACATGCGCAGAAAGACGACGCGGAAACTGAATAGACCATGCAGTCGAAAGTTTTTATTGAGGCGAAAGCCTTGGATGCCTCGTCAAACACGAAAATGGACCGACGACGTCGGTGGCGTCAACACGAATGATGAAAAAAAATCACCACGTGATGACGTCACGGATCGCCAAAATTTGTGACGTCATCCCACAACATCGTACCTTGGTCAAACGTAGGCCGATCGCGGAGGCAGTAGATAACTAAATGAGCTGCAGAAAGCTCTGAAATGCCTCCGACTTTGCAGGCAGAGCAGAACCACGTTAGATGCAGAAAACTTTCGGAGGGGTACGTGCGAGGATCAGTTCATCGCCTGATAACAAAAAGGAGATGAGATCCAGAAAGCTCGTAATGCCAAAGATCCTGGTGGCAGGGCCAAACCACGCTGCGTGCTGAAAGCTTTAGGAGGGTGGCGCAGGGAGACCAATACATCGAATGAGAAGAATGAGAAGATGGATTTCGCCTTAGAGCAGGGGTCGGCAACCTTTTGAGGCGAAGGGCAAAGTTGCATGAAGCCGAAATGGCGGGGGGCCGCACGGCAGATTAAGGGGGGCGGGGGGGGGGGGGGGTGTCGCTTGCTAGCTATAGAGAAAAATTTCGGCGTATTGACGAAAATGTAGAAAACTGGAATAGAAATCTAGAAATGATATCACAACGTCGCAATTTACAAGCAAAAGTTACAAGCAAAAACACCCTTTGAGGTCAAAACCACCTTGCCGCGGCCTTCAGGTAAGAAGTGCGCAAGGGGAGGGGGGGGAAGGGTTCTGACTTCGGGCCGGGGCCGCATAATACTACCTCGCAGGCCGCATGCGGCCCGCGGGCCGCAGGTTGCCGACCCCTGCCTTAGAGTCTTCTTAGGCGGCTGCATGAGGAACCCCGTGAATTTTCCCACTACGACGGAATGAAACGAAGCCTTTATATAAAGTGTCCTCCTTTTACATTTGTCTCGCGCCGCTGGTATACAGTGCATCCACATGGTTCGGACATGTCCACATTCTGCAAGCATGCATGGTTTGTGTAGCCCGGTAGTAGACACCTGCTTTCGGTGCGTGATGGTCTTGGAATGAACCCGGCACAACCAAGAAAAATTTATTAAATTGAAAGCTTTACTGGCCTAGTCGAGCAAGTTTCGCTGTGTATCTCCGAGTGGCCTTGAAGTGAAGAACGGATACCCTGTGACAAGCCGCGCGAAATTTAGTTGTGGCGTTGCATTTGTGCACGAGCCTACAGCGAACGCGTTCGTCAGCTCGTCTGTCCACCTCTCCGAATGCCCTTCCTCGGCGCCCGAGGTGAAAACGCAAGCAGCGCGCGCATTTGCAAGCCGAGGAGCACGCGAACGCGATCGTCTGTTGGTGGTTTAGGGGCCGGGCGTTCCTCGCGTCGACTGCGGCCATGACTGCAGCGGCGGCTTCGGAAACTGACGAAACGACGGCAGTGAGTGCGCGCAGTACGGAACGCTCGACTAGTCATACCGTTCGGTTGGCAAACTGTGCTTCATCTACGAGGGTAAACAATTATTCGCAAGTAAACAAGCTTTCGCTTGCATAACCGGGCCTAGCCAAGCTAAGCCACATCCATTTTCTTGGTACGTTTCCTTTTTATGCCTATAATAGTTTTATGTGGCATACGGACAGTGGGAATACAAATTGCTTACGCAGTTAGAATGCGTACCATGT
Source organism: Rhipicephalus appendiculatus (assembly GCA_030522465.1). Classification (NCBI taxonomy): domain Eukaryota; kingdom Metazoa; phylum Arthropoda; class Arachnida; order Ixodida; family Ixodidae; genus Rhipicephalus; species Rhipicephalus appendiculatus. The sequence goes on along the minus strand of JALIZH010020719.1, from coordinate 1,015,508 downwards.
AGAGTAGTATGTGCTCAGCAACGAGGGAGCGGTGAGCTGTCCCTCAGATGGCATACACAGGGAAGTCTCATTGTACATGTAACTTGTACACATAGGCGTGCTCACGAGGGGGGGGACAGAGGGGGGCGGCCGCCCCCCCCTAGTCATCTAAGAACCTAAGAGGGGGGGGGGGGCAAGGTTTGCCCCATACATTGACTTAATAGGGAAGGGGGGACGCTGCGACGAACCTTCGCCCCCCCCCCCCCCCTTAACGGTAACCCTGCGCACGCCTATGCTTGTACACAAACAAACAAAACACAGAAAACACAGCATACACATTTCACAGATGAACACTATAAAGCACCAGTTCATCTCTGCGGATCCGAATGAACGCAAGTTAAAAATTTACACCATCTTCCCAAAGGGAACCCTGATGGGATGCGAAGCAGCAGCGTTGCGCATGGGAGCAGTGGAGAGGGTGAAGCGAGAGAGAGGTGCCACGTACAGACATGTTTCAACGCGTACGTTAGGCGCGCGTCAGGCGGCAGCTGCGGGCGCTGCGGCGAGCGCGCGGCAGGCGAGGGAGAGAGTGACGTCAGCGCGCACTGCGAGGGGAGCGTGACGTCAACGCGCAGCTGCGGCGTGACCTACTTGGCACCGCTCCAACACCTGCGGCGAGGGGAGCACGTTGCGGCGCGTTCGTACGGACGCACGGACGGAGGGACAGCGTTACACAGTCTAGTCAAAGAGCTTCTTCGCATCTAATAAACAATGGAAACGAGGGGGGCTGTATTGGTAGTGTTCCGTCAATTGAGCATCATTTCAAGGTGCGCTGGCTGCACGCAACAATACACAACCATCAACATTACTCTACTTGCGTCATCGGGAGCACCATCAATTACGTTATGTATGTCGGCAATATTCGAATCGGTTGTAAAACGGTACAGATTTTGTTGTATTCGGCACCGACTCTCTAAGTCAATGCTCGTGACACGAGCTTGGTTTGTAATATAGAGAGTGAGAAAACATTTACTTTTTGCACTATCGAGAGCCAGAACTCCCACGAAGGGACAGTCAAGCCGAGGCCTACAGCCGCATCGTGGGCCCTCTGGACAGTACAAAGTTGTGACTGTATGTCCGGATTCCTCAGAGCAGAGCCACACTTGCTGGCCGATGCTGTATCAGTGCCCCGAACCGAAGGACACTCCCAGAGCATGTGGTGTACTTAAACCGCCACAATTTGTACAAGAGTTAAGTAAACATCAGGATAGAGCTTGTGAAGAAAGGCAGGTTTAAGAAATACGTTTTCCTTTGAAGCAATCTCAACGTCAATGCCTGCGCCCTGTTGAACTTCCTATCTGGAAGAGGAAAAAAAAAAATCGCAGCATATCCACGGAGTGAATGATGATGAGTGGGCGAAGCTCCAGAGGTTCATCGGTAAACCGTGAATCTTCCGTGAAATTAGCCCAGTACATCATCAAAGACGTGACAAACACTGTGTGTATATATACAAGAAATTTATATTTTATTCGTGAGCCATAATTTTCCGTTTTGTTTTCGTTTCTTCGTTGGTCGTGGTTACCGTTTACATAAGCCGTGGCTTCCGTTCCCCCCTTCATTATAACGGCTTTATGGTCAGTGAAATGGAGAGAGAGCGGTTCCTGGATGGGTCGTAGTCGAAAGTTTGCAAAGACGAGATCGATGCAGGTTCCTCGGATGGTGGTTGGTTGCATGTGGTCAAACGATATGCATGTGAGACCATATCGCGATGCCATGTGTTGTATGGCATCGCGATCGTCATCGTCATCAGCGTCATCATCGTCATCAGCGTCATCGTTATGACGCATAGTGGGTACATTCCATGTGCTGTGCCGTGATGGCAGCGTCATCGTCATCGCACAGGGGTGGCTACGACGACAACGACGCAGGACGCCGGACTATAGCCTATGCCCTAAGGAGCTTCGCCCCTAGAACTCTCCTTCATTTAGCCAAATGTTGAGTAACTTTCATGGTAAGTAGTTGGTTGCTCCCCATTGACCATTCCTCCAGGTTTACCCAGAGGTCCTCCATGGTCGCGGACAGCTAAATCTCGCGCCATGGAGTGGACGAACTTCTCAACGAGTATGTCTTTCGCCTCATTACACACAGTGCCAACATTGAAAGCCCGAATGGCTGCCCTAGAATCACTAAATATAATTGTATGATTGTCGTTTAAGAGAGTCATGGCAATGACATATTTGCATAATTGTCATCTAAGAGTCATGGCAATGGCAATCTGCTCGGCTGCATTAGCAGTTTGGGCGCATACCGATGCCGCATTAATGGTAACCCCCGAGTGGAATAAGCAAAACCTATTTGTGCCGTACGGGCGTTAGCGGCTATTTCGAAAGGTTTTATGAAAATTTGTGATCACGTTGTGTGAACAAACGGGTGTTAAGGACATCATAGTTGAAGTCAAGGAGAAATGGACATGGGCAGTGCACGTAGCGCATATGCAAGATAACCGCTGGTCATTCAGGGTAACTGACTGGATTCCAAGAGATGGCAAACGCGCGAGGGGGGAGACAGAAAGTTAGGTGGGCAGATGACATTAAGAAATTTGAGGGTATAACGAAGCAGCAGCAAGCACAGGACCGGGTTTATTGGCGGACTATGGGAGAGGCCTTTGCCCTGCAGTGGGCGTAGTCAGGCCGATGATGATGATGATGTAATCACTGTCGTTACCGGCAATCGTGACACTTATATGACACGCACATGACACGTACGCGTTTATTAAAGGGGCCCTGCGACACAAATTTAGCGTGTCGTTTTCATCGCTTCTTCTCGAACTGTGGAATGCACCGATATCGTTGCGCGAGTGGCAACGCCAAAAGCAATGCTGTTGTAGCTTTATTTCTGCGGAGAAACCACACGGTTTTCGGACTGGAGCGACATACAGCGGCTATTTTTGTGATCGGAAGTGACGCTTGACCACGTGGGAGTGACGACATAGGCCGTTCGTTTTGATTGGTTCGATGCGACAAGTCGCGCGTAATATTCAAACGGTCCCAGATAGACCACACTATTGTGCGCTAAAAATGATAAAAGCTCTCTCTATACTTCCTCAGATATAAAAGGATTTCTGTTTCTAAATATGAAAATTTCAAAACAATTGCAAGACGACGCTAGGAGCGCTGCACAACGGCCACCACCACGGCTGGACTAGACTCCCTCCTAGGAGAGAGTCCAGTCCTGCCGTGCCACCACGAGGCGAGTCGTCCGGTACGTCTCTTTAAGAGGCGCGCGGTGATTGGAAGCGGCCTTTGACGTCAGTGGGAGAGTGAAATGCGAAAGGGAACGTTTTTTCTCGTCGTCTGCTGGGGTTTTGAAGTTTGACGGCTTATAACTTCCGTTACCGTGTACCGATTTCGATAATTCTTTTTGCGTTCATCTAAGTATTCGGCACTACACGAATTCCAGCGCTGCAGAATGCAGACGAAAAAGCGTCGCAGGGCCCCTTTAAGGCGAGAGCCTTACACGCATGACGACTCCAATAAACCGGATCATCACAGTCAACACGAACGGCATAAAATGCATCTCAGGTGAAATCAATGCTATGACGTCAATAACATCTTCTGACGTCCTTTGCTGACGTCGTGACATGACATTGTCGCCGGTTGAAAGGTAGGCCGATACCGGAGATAGTGGTACATTATGCAGGCGAGTTACAGAAACTTTGATGTATTTCCCAGCGCTTAAAAGAAACAGGAAAAGTAAAAAGAAAATAAGGCAGCTTTGCGCCAGTGGTGCCGAGCCAGAAGGATGTGCGGAGCTGGGCGGCCCGCCCTGTTTCTCTTTATTTTTTCCTTTCTTGCTCTCTTTCACTATTTCTGTTTTATCTACCTCTTTCTCGACTCTGTTTCTTTTGATTTCTTTCATTCTTTCTCTCTCTTTAAACTTTTCTCTTTCTGTCTTGCTCTCTATTCTTCTCTTTCTCTTTTTCGTATGTGTTTATTTCTATCTCTTTCTCTCTATTTCTTTCTCTGTCTTTCTTTTTACAGCGAACGCTGTTATGAGATCACAGCAAGGGCCCTTTTTGGGACGTAGTTGTCCGCCGCCGCCGGTGTCCGTAACCACTATCGCGCGAAATAAAAAAAAAAGTTAAAATACCCAGTACATAATGGGAATCGAACCCGGGCACTCAGCGCGGCAGCCCGGCACTCTACCACTGAGCTACGCCGGCGTTCTTTTTTTTTTCTTTATTTCACTGATCTACGCGAGAAAGAACATTTAGCTCTTCGTGCGTGTGCGCATAGTCTTCGCCATTTAGCTCATAGCCATGGGCGTCGGCAGGGGGGCGCAAAAGGGGCACTTTCCCCCCTCAAGCCGCACCGGTACTTGCCCCATACCAAAGCTAAGCCAACGCTCCACCCCTCCTCAGCAGGAATGCAAGACAGGTTTGCACCCCCCCAAAATAAAATCCTGCCGACGCCCATGCCCATTACTGAATCGTTCCGCTCACTGAATGGTGTAGTCTACGTGTGTGTGGCTTGTATGTGTTGTGTGTTTATCAGTGTATATATCATAATCATCACCCAGCCCCTGGAGTAGCATGTCAGGCGAAAAGCCAGACAAACATCTCCAGCTATTCATTAAAATATTTCTCTCTCTCTCTCTCTCACTGGAGTTGCGGTGTGAGCCCTGCTCCTCGACAAGGGCAGAGGGGGGTGGGTGGGCGGACCCGATCCTTGACGGGCGCGTCTGTCAATCAAATTTGTCTACACGTGAACTCGAATTCAAACTCGTTGATTCTGAGTGCCCCAGTTCAATTAACGAGTTTAATTTATAGTGCCGGTGTGACTGTCAAGCGTTTTATGCGGTGGGCGCGAAGTAGCAGCCCCTTTGCATAAAAAAAAAAAATTGGTCAGCTTGAAGTAGTTGTGCAGGACTGAGCTATCAGCGGAGCTTGTGGTTACCTACCTTCTTCCAGTTTTTACCTGCATGGCTCAACGTTTACTCAGTCTGCTCGTTTGCTCGGTCTGCTTCGGAGTGAAGACCTCGTCAGCTCGGCCTCAATTTTAATGGTATTAATTAACGTGGTCTGAATTAGTGAGGTCTTAATTAACATGGTACTGAATACTTCTGTCTTTATAGGTATCGTTTTAAATTAACGCAATCATAACCCAGGTTTAATGAGCAAGGTTTTAATTCATATGGAACTAATTAACATAATTTTAATCAGCGTGCTATTAATGAGTAATGTCTCAATTAACTTGGATTTAACTACCTTGATCGTAATTAGCATAACCTTAATTACCTCGTTCTTAGCTTAACGCGGCTCAATCAGCATGGTCTTAGCAAGACGTACGTGGCCTAATCAGCCTGGTCCTAGCATGAATTGATTTAATTAGCTTGGTATGTATTAATTAGCAGATTACCGCCTGGCCAATTAGCTAATCAGCAGGGCGCACGTGCTCGCGGAGCGAGCAGACGATGATAAAGAAGAGGATGAAGAGGACGCACGCCGGCCAAGCAAACGAGCTAGAAGGTATAAGGCCGACCATGATGATTATACACGTGGCCTCGGCGATTAGCTCCGGCCGCGCGCTGTCGAAAGGCGCTCGGCCGATGGCTCGGTGGGAGGCCACGGTACTAATTATTAGGAGCGAAGCTCCTTAGGCCGGCACCCCGCCGTCGGCGTCGCCGTTGAAGCTCCCTGGCACGCTGCCAGCTGTGGCGTCTCCCCCTCACGCGGGTGGATAAGTGAGCTTTATGAGCGCTGTAAAGGCCGAGACAGACGGTACGATTTTGCGTGCGATGCGACGTGCGGCGTCGGATGACCCGGCATGCGGCGTACGACGTTTCGAGACACATGGGGCGAACGAGCAATCAGCGGAAGGCTCCGCCCACATACGGCGCCTCGGCATGCGCACTCGGAAGACTTCGTATCCTCGTAATGAAGCACAAAACAAACCACTTTGCACAGCCACGATTCGTTCTATGAGAAAATAATGAAAAAAACTACGCCTTCGTGCACGACAAGCACTTCGCAACAGCGGCAACAGCACCCCGTCACTCACGACTCCGATGGGTAGGCTTAGCATGGCGGGCGCCGGCTGTCACCTGCGCCGTTCGCAATCACACGCGAGCTCGTCGTAGAGCGCTTGTTTTTGCCAACACGATTAAGCTTTGCACTCGTACGTAATGCATTAGCATACGCTATAAACTTCCTCGACGTCATCGATGTGAAGAGCAAAGGTGGAAGCGAAGCGCGACGGCTCGCCGAGACGCCGGTGCCGCTGTGTTTACCTGCGAAATGGGCTTGCATCGCTGCTCGCGATCTCACTAGTGGTTTCGAAACGGGCGTTGTCTTGCAGAAATGGCACAGTTGAAACATCACTTTATTCAATCCGGAAATCTTTCACGTCACAAGTGAAATGTACTCCATGTTTATCACGCCGCCGCGAGCGGCAATGTCGGCGAATGCTCCGAGGCCCGACTCCATCGACTCGCCTTGGCCACGGTCGCCGCTCTCAGGGAGATGGCGCCACCAGCGGCGTGACAACACGCGTCTCCCGAGCTGTCATTGGCTGCGGCCATGCGACCATCCGATGCGGCGACCGGCGGCGACCAAAATATCTGCCCGGTTTGATGCACGCCGGGCATGCGGCGCGGCGGTCCGATGCGATGAAACGTCACAAAACGTCACGAAACGTCACCATGCGATGCCGCGCCGGACGCCGCATCGCATGGAAAATCGTACCGTCTGTCTCGGCCTTAACGCGGATGGCGTCTGCACGATTCGCAAAGCGCGAGAATACGAACGCATGCGAAACGTAGGCAGATTAGTGTCCCTCTCCCTCTTTCTTCGACTCTGCCCTCTCCGCTCAAACCGGCGAACGCGCGAAACCATCGCTTCACCGTGTCGTCAGCCCAGTGGTTCGTCCGTTGCCTGGACAATGAAACGCCGCGCGCACCGAACGCCGAGTGCGTCCCATTTGTAAGGAGCTTCGCTCATCGGTTGTATTCGTACACGGAAAAACTGCTAGTTTTTCTGAAGAATATTTTGTATATACAGGGATTAAACGCCTGAAAATGAACTTAAACGGCCCGTACCTCAAGAAAATATCATTAGTAAAAAATCTCTGACACTTTTCTCGCATAACCTCTCAACTTCATTACTATCAGCCTTATGTCGGCTCACGTTTATACTCGCGTCTACTCTTACACACTTTAGCACGCTAGCGTTCATGCACCGGCTCAATATTTATTGATCAGAGGCGCGAGTGACGGGCGGGTGCCTTGCTTGACGTTCCATCCCTCGCAAGCTTTTTCACGGGAAGTTCTTGATAAAAATATCTCGTGTGAGTCATCTCCTTCAATAAAAAATGTCCATATTGGATTGAAACCACTGATAACTCGTATTTGTAAGTACGAGATCAAAAGGCACCAAGTAGAGCACCGATTATGCGAGATATTCGTGTTCTTTTTTAAAAAGCATTGACACAACAGTCGAAAAAGCTAATTATACGCAAACGGACTCATGATTCGACTCATTCAGACTCACTCGTACTCAGATGCAGCCGTGAGTCTGAGTCAGAGTGAGTCCGGTTGAGGAAAATTTTGGTGAGTGTGAGTCCGAGTGAGCGCTAAGGGCATAAGATATTTCGTGAGTGAGTCTGAGTGAGCTGATGCCGCTGGTTCGAAGACGCCACCCATCATCGTGGACGGCTCTTTGACGTGACGCCGCGTTCCATCGTAAGTAACGAAACGCAGCGCGACCTGGCTTTGACATTTCCATAATATTGCCACATTCGGGCCATCATCTTGTGTGTGGAATAGAGTTTCTACGGTTTGGAGCGCTGTATTTACGCGAGAATAATCAGGGGCGCTAGATGCATGTAACAATAAGCAACCGTCAAGATTACTCTACTCTCGCAAACAGGTCTGCAATCAATTACGTTACAAATACGGGCAATATTCGAACCGGTTGCAACGCGGTGATATAACGCTTTGTATTCGGCGCCGACTACTTAAGCTAACGCTGGTGATGCGAGCTTGCAGTCCGAGATAGAACGGAAGTCAGAAAGAAGAGCGCGCCAGAGTCCACCGAGACGCACGTGTGACAGCAAATTTTCGCAAAGTAGGAATTTTAGTGATGTCCACTATCCTCCGTATCGGCTGTGCGCTTTCTCCTGCACAGGGCTTTTATTTTACTTGCGACATTTTATGTTGCGACGATTTGTCATGATCACTGTCGTTACCCTAAATCACGACATTTTTATGACCAGTTACATGTATGCGCTAAGAAAGCCTTGCGTGCCTCACGAGTCGAAAAAAACCGGCGTCGTCGGCGTCAACGGGAACGGTACAAGATGTGCGTCAGATGACATCATGCTGTGACGTCAGTAATATGTTGTGACGTCATCTGCTGACGTCGTCACACGATATCGTCGCTGAGTGAAAGGTGGGCCGTTACTGGAGGCAGGGGCGTGCAGGCGAGCTACAGAAACGACGCACTAAGAGTGCTTAGGAGAAATGGGGAATAAAAAATCCTTGCACGATCTCCTTACGGAATTGTCTAAGTCATTGTAAGTATATAGAGTTTTCATTGTAAGTTGCGGCCGTCCCTAGAAAGTTGCTTTAAGGCGGCATCGACGTGGCTCCTTTCATATTCCTAGCGTTCGTCAGCGTCCGGAACGGCTCCTTTGTGAGTCTGAGTCTAAGTCTTTATTCCAGGCATGCATACACATGGCTGAGGAAAAAAAAGAGTCGCGTTTCGCGACCAGCGAAAAGTGTGCGGCGTCAAGTTTTCGCTAAGTACAGTTGGATACAACTTTAAAAGCCTCCGGCTTTTCATCCTCAAAGGCACACACGCCTACACCAATGGGGGGCGCGCTACAGACTGACGTCATAAGCTGAACGGCCGGCTACCCCCCCCCCCCCTCCCCCCCCCCCCCCCCCCCCGCCCTCTTCCTTCGGAGAACATTTGCTGAGTGCACATGAGAGCGGCTATTTCATTAATCGCGGCTTCGATCGTCGGGGCGGAGCCTCTCTGAACTTCCTCAGTTGTATCCGACTGTAAGTGTTTTACTCATGCCCACTATCCTCCATAAGCTCTGAGTACCTTTTCTAAAGCTGCCTGTTGCATCAACAATGTCTGAATGCACAGTGTCATTCCTATGAATGAGTTGCCTACCATTTTTCTTAGACTGGCGATTTATACTCAACAGTGATGAGAAGCCTGTAGACCTATTCCATGTTCTGTAAACAGGGGTAGGCACCGTCGACGTACTGAGGCGCTTGTAGCGACGTCGCGGCGCGTAGGGTCCGCCCAGCCCAAAGCTCGCCACCGCGGGAGACACCTCCGACTCGCTGTGCTCGGAGGCAGCTTTGCAGCTGCTGTGCCAGTTGTCACGTGATCATAGAAGGCGGTGGATACGAGCTTTGGGCTGGGCGGAGCCTATGTTAACAACAGTAAACATAGCGCGCGCTAGAAGAAGAGGAGGAAAACGAGGAACGGCTCGTGGCGCGGGGATCTTGGGCTTCTAGCTGGAATAAACAGCAGCATTGAGACGCGCTGCTCTATCGCTTCAGGCGTATTGTCCTTAAAACCCGGTTCATCTAGAACGAAGTCTTCAGGATTTTACATTGGTGCCGAAACCCGGGACGCGACGTCGCTACAAGCGCCTCAGTATGTCGACGGCGCCTATACCCCTGTTGACAAAACATGGAATCGGTCTATATATATAGTATCGGTAAAAGAAAGGCGTACTCTACCTTAAACTCCCCTAACCTCTAATTCGCACGACCCCACGGCGACAATGACCTCGGCATGCATTATAGCACTGTAGCAGCAGTAACAGCCGTGTGTAAACGTCTCATTAGCGATGCGACTCTCGTTGGCAAGCCTGCACGAGCCGCAACCGCCGCGCAGGGCGTTCGCCCTGCGTCTGGGCGATCGCGAGCCGACGATTGTGCCGCAATTTACACAACCATAGGCGCGCGCACGTGGGAGGCAGGGGGGTGCCCCCCCCGCCCCTCCTCTAATCATGCAAAGGGGTCGCCAATTCTGACCCATACCGTTGCTAAGAGCCGAACCTTTGACGTCATTTGTTTTATGATTGCGCTGCTAGGGTTGTGGCTACGCAAGTTTTTTTGACGGTAATGGTGACCAAGGATGTCTGATGTCGCATTCGAAGAACCGTGTTACTTCCCACCTTCACAGCCGGAAAGCCGGGGACCAATGGCAGTCCTTCATGAGAAGCGCTTCATCATTTCATTTTCATTGTTCTGTATATATTGAGGAGCTCTTTTTTTTTTTTTTTTTTTGGACTCTACAAACTAGGGGGCAGGGTGGAGGGGAGGGTTGCAGCAGTTAAGTTTGGCCCCCTGCCCCCAAATGGAGAACCCCGCTATAGTGTTCTAGAAGGTTTTCTTCGGTGTTAGAAATTTTCTAGAAGGTTTAGAAAGTATTCTAGTTCACCGCAACCCTGCGCACGCCGATGAAGTGGATGCGCTTGAAAGACGAGGACGAAGAAGAGACGGGACACACACTGCGCAACTTACAACTTGTTTATTGAAAAAAGGAGAGTAGCGTCACTTATATACACTGAAGCATGTGACCCAGGGCCTGCGCATTACACATTACTGAGCACTCAAAAAATTCTATCTCTTTCTTAGATAATGTCAATGAAGCCATGCTGACACATGATTCTGCGCGTTCTAAAATTGATTTGGCTTCAACTACAAGCCTCGCCGATTGATTACGATTGCGGGATATGACAGTGCACTGCTCAAATTTCGGGGTGCAGGAACACCTTTGGCAGTGAGTTGCGAGAAAACCGTTGTTGCCGTTCCTGACATTATTGTTGTGTTCCCTTAGACGCTCGTTAAGGCAGCGCCCAGTTTGCCCTATATAAACCTTTCCACATGAAAGTGGAATGTTGTACACAACACCCTTCTGGCACTGAACGAATTTGACGTCATTTGACGTCAAAGGCGTGCGCTCTGCGCACGCCTTTGATGAAAACCGTCGTCCGGGTTCGCGTTGCGGCCGTCACTTCGGTCGCCGCCCGTACGTATTCGCGATCGGATATTTGCTTTGGGTCGACGTCCGTATTTGCCTGACCTAACCGCGCGGAGGCATTGTCGTGCATGCACTGGCGGGTGGCTTCTCTCGGGTGTACGCGTGTATTTGCCGGCTCGTGCTATTGACATATAACGCATCGTCGACGATGCTATGCTCTCGCAGCGCGCCCTGGCGTCACCCGATCGCGCCGTCTGACATGCGACAGATGCAACGTCACCTGCTCGTCGGAATGCTGCGCCTGCGTGCCTATCGGGTGCGCCTATTCGTTCCGCAGTTGCAACAGTTGGTAACATACTGCCGCTAACGTTGATTCGACACAATACGTGTCTGCGTGTGCGCGCGCGTGTGTGGGTGTGTTTGTGAGGCGGGAGCTGCGGAACGCACCGTAGCGGAGAAAGCTTACTACCGAAAAAAAAAAAAAACGAAGAGAAAAAAAAAACCATTAAGGGAGTATTTTCGACGCGCAGGCTACATTACGTTTTGACTCACTCCATCGCACGGTTTGTATGCGCCACCTGTTACTTTTAGCGTCTAAGCAAGCATCTTCTGCAAACCTACTAAATACAGCGCTGCGCACGTTGCGATTGCGTGGCGCGCTCGCCCGCCCATGCGATTGTCGCGAAGCCAACAGCGGGGCCTCTGCGCATCACGTGACCGTGGGCAGAGGCGCGCACGTTGCCGGGGCTTACGCATAAGTGAAGAATGTCAAACAGGAAAGCGAAATCTACTCCGCTGCGGTCTACGTACGGATAGCTTTCATGTGACGTCGTCGACGCAGCTTCATTAGCGCAGTGGTGCTCCAACACGGCGGCTTTGATGACGTCATCATCATCATCATCGGCCTGACTGCGCCCACTGCAGGGCAAAGGCCTCCCCATGTTCCGCCAATAAACCCGGTCTTGTGCTTTCTGCTGCCGCGTTATACCTGCAAACTTCTTAATCTCATCTGCCCACCTAATGTTCTGTCTACCGGCCCCTCACTCGTTTGCCTTCTCCTGGAATCCAGTCAGTTACCCCTAATGACCAGTGGTTATCCTGCCGACGTGCTACGTGCCCGGCCCATGTCCCTTTCTTCTTCTTGATTTCAACTATGATATCCTTAACCCCCGTTTGTTCCTTGACCCACTCCGCTCTCTTCCCGTATCTTCCTATTCCTTTGATGACGTAAAGGCAGCGTAATAGCGTAATCACGTTGCAGTTAACCCGCTTGAATATGGTAACAACGCGGCCGTAACGTTATTGATTGACCTCTGTGCATCAATAACGAAAGAACTATATACACATAACATTAGACAGATTTAGTAGGGACCGCAGCAGCTCTGCGGACGCAGCCTGCCAGCCATTTTATATGGCAGGCTGCGTCCGCAAAGCTGTTGCGGACGCTCAACTAAATCTGTCGATAAGCATGACGGCACAAACGTAGCGTCCCACCACGCTGCGCTTCAACATGGCGGTTTCAGTGACGTCAACGTTTCCGGTAAGTCACGTGGTAAGGCTTCGCAGCTAGAACGTGCTGGTGCTAACGCTTCTGCGGTGTACAGCGACGACGTTCGCAGCACAACGTAGGGGAGGGGGGTCAAGAAGAAAATAAAATACACAAGGCGCAGAATATACGAACCTGTCGCGCACATGTTGCACGCGAGGCGAGACCGGAGTGAGCGTCGCCCGCGGTATACGTATAACGGTACATGAGAATTCGCTTTCGTTTTCTTTCTGTATTTTTTTTTACGCACTTATTTCTTTCCTCTCGGTTTTGATTGCGATAAGCGCTTGCACAGATGTGAAACGACACGAGAGATTGATTCCAGCGGTCGAGCCGTGGCCCTGACACACTGAAAATCCCAAGCCGCGGAAGTGTTTTCTCTATCCGTTTATTGTATGTCACTCTGTAAGCGCGCGAACAGCAGTGGAAGAGAGAGTGACGTCAGAAGGATGAGGGAACGCTGTTATTTTCCGCGTCGGTAAAGAAAAAAAAAACGTTTAGCGATGAAAAGCTGAGGTAAGTTTACAGGGTTTCACATGGTATATGGAACGACAAATAAGAAACACACACTGTAAGGGGTGCACACACCCCTGGTTGCGTGCGCAAGGGGGGGCAGGGGGGCGGGGGGGCGCCCCCCGTTCGTCACCTTGCCACTTCCCACTATCAACTCAAAGTGTGGGGCAGACTTTGCACCCCCCCTCCTCTTAGGTTTCTAAGGGGGGCAGGCCCCCCCTCTAAGAGGAGGAGGGGGGGGGGGTTAGAAACCAAAGAGGAGGGGGGGGCAGGGGGGGCGCCCCCATTAGAAACCTAAGAGGGGGGGGGGCAAAGTCTGCCCCCCCGCGCACCCCCCCCTCTAAGAGGAGGGGGGCGCGCCCCCCGTTAGAAACAAAAGAGGAGGGGGGCGCAAAGTCTGCCCCACACTTTGACTTGATAGTGGGAAGTGGCACTGTGACGAACTTTCGAAACCCCCCCGCCCCCCTTGGAGGGGAAGCTTACGCACGCCTTTGCTGTAAAACGTAAAATTGGCCATACATCATTTTCCATTCGAAACAATTTCCAAACTTCTTCACGCAGTTCCGTTTTTCTTCTTCTTTCGTTTTGAAAAGAAACTACCCGAGCGCAACCAGGTGGCAAGTGGCGGCTGGGGCCCCGTCTGCGGCCTGCTGGGGGGACGACGGATACGAGACTGCAGGCGCGCCGTATGCCAGCCGGAAAGACAATGGCGAGCCGCCCCGCCGCGCGATTGCGGTGAACGTTTGCCGGCGGCGCCGAAATGCCGTCGTCGTCGTCGCACCGCCATATCCTCCCGTCAGTCAAACACCCGCCGGCACACACACACACGCTCACACAATAGCGATTGAGTTACGTCGTTGAGCCGATGCTTGTCTGGCGTGGCGTACAGACGCCATGGATGCACGACCCGGCGCGATAACGTCAACCGTGGGAGACACGAGACGGGAGGGGTTCGCCCCGCATATAGAAGGGCTTATTCATAACAGTGCAGTGAGTGTTGAAAGATTTTGTGGGTTCAGCGTCTTAGCACAACGCGAAGACTAGTTTAGCGTCCCAAGTCCTGCTTGCGTTATTTGACTGAGAGTTGAGGTTGTGCGTCCTCAGCTGAGTTATACCCATCTTACACCATGGCCGTGGTTATACCATTGCTGAGTTCTGCTGACTACCCAATGGCAAGTTGCTTTTGGGACGCAAGCTGCCATTGAAAATGGCTGGTAGACTTCCTCCGCAAGGTCGCTGCGGACGCCCAGTTAAACTATATATTTTAACGCGATAGCGTTAAAGAGAGCTCGCTCCGCAGAAATTCCCGTGTAGGCGTCGGTTGGTTGTGAGCGAGGAAATCATCTTGTCCATGACCGAAAAATCAAGAGAGATGCAAATAAAATAAATAAAAATTTTCGGGTACCGAGTGAGAATCGAACCCAGGCCGTCGCGTGGCAAACAGGTGCTCTACCACAGAGCCACGCTATTTCTTGAAACTGCTTCGGAGAAGAAAAAAAAAACATATGAATGTCAGGTAGTGGACGGAGTCTCCTTAACGCATGTAACATTGCGTGGCAGAAGCGCCGAATCGCGCCATGGCGTCAAAACATGTGGAATTGCGCCCCGAGTGGGTGTTTTAAAGGCCCACTCTTTACAAAGTGCTCAGACATATTTAATCCCCACCGTCAGCAAAATCATCAACAAAGGGAACAGCTAGCTGCGTATAGATTCGCGTGTTGCCTTATGGACGCGTTGTGGGCCCTTCGCTGATTCGCAAAAGGAATAATTATGGCGTAGTGGGTACCTAACAACTGTACTTGCAGTGGGCATTCTAGGATAGTTTGAAACGGTCAATGTTACGCGCACAGTCGTTCGTTTCCTTATTGCATGGTTGAGGCATGCTCCGAGAACCGAAGCTAGGCAAGCAATTTAGGAGGTGATGCGCACGAGGCGCGATTACACTATCGCGTTCTACTCTTGAAGGCGAAGCTCAAGCACCCTCCAAGTTTTTAGAAGCGAAGCTCCTTAGGCCCTCACGATGTCCGACCGTTGTCGTCGAGGCTCGCCGTCGTCCCTAGTCGAAGCGCAGATGCGAAACATGTGTGCGCAATACCGTCTACAGAGCGTACATAGCGTGCATATGGTTTAAAAATAGACCGTACTCTGTCCGTGCATCTGTCCGTCCGACCGTCCGTGCGTCCATCCGTCTGTCCTTCATACTAGTCGGCGACTTCGACGTAGACATTATGGACCTTAGGACCTAGCTCCGCTCCATCATCAGCATTCACTTCGTGGATATGCAGCCATTTTTTGTAAACAGTTCTTTTCTGCCGACGGTTAGCGAACGCTGCTTTGCGTCACGCGATGACGTTAATTGTGAAAATCCTTAATAAGGATAGCGTGCGATAACGCGCAATATCGCATAGAGAAATAGTTAACTGTATGTGTGTAACTGAAAATGTTGGAAGCCACGCGTGGTGTCCTTCCGGTTACTCCATGTTCGCTCTGCGGAAATAATAATAATAATAATAATAATAATAATAATAATAATAATAATAATAATAATAATAATAATAATAATAATAATAATAATAATAACAATAATATTAATAATAGTAATAATAATAATAATAATAATAGCTAAATCCAGCACACGCAGACTCAAACATTTTGTTTAGTTACAGTCTAAGCAAAAACGATGCAGTATATCCAATTGTTTTTCAAGAGGGAAAGTACACTAGTAACAAATAGGCGACAGACATTTGCGTAACCTTCGAAGGAAGCGTTCATTGACGATTACAGATGCTCTGTCAAGGTCAGGTCGAGGTCAAGGAAGTGTCGTGTCGTGTAGCAGGAAGTCTCATTGCGACGGACGACCTCATTCCAAGGTCAGTATGACTGGTCAAGGTCGAGGTATATGTTCATGTGCAGTTATGTAAAGTCATCGACAAACGAAACAGGAACGAAAAATTACAAAGAGGAGCAGCTTTCACAAGCGATAACTCGAAGTCTCGATGCGTTTGCGTTGTTTTTATAACTATGAATAATTATTTAACGCTGTTTTGTTGCCATTTTTTGTACTTATAGCCTGCAATTTTCTGTCAGGAGGTCCCCTTTCAGCCGTGTGCTATGGGACTCTCCTTCTGTATATTCTACCCCCCGTTGTGGTTACATCTTTGGTACGATTAAAAAAAGATCTTAATTAATTAATTAATTAATTGGTTTGTTAATTGGTTGATTGATTGGTTGATTGAACTGAGCAGGTACAAGTACGAATAGGGAAATCTGACGTAATGATTGTTTTCTCACTGCTGCGTAACGAGATATGACGTTATTGTTACGTGGAAGGGGTGGCAGGCCTGAACTATATTTAACACCTGACAAGTGGCGACCTCTATTATATTCGTCATCATCATCACAATACATATAATAACGGAACGGTAGTATTAATTATGGCGCACGAGGAGAAGTCTGCTGATAACTTTTCATCTTTTTCTTTCTTTCTTTTTTTTTTTTTTTTGTCACGTAGTTCGCACATACCGTGTCTAAACCTTATGCCATTTCGACAACACAGTTGTCGATCGGCCGCCGGAGCTCGAAGAAAGACTGTGCTTGTCACGGCCATGTGAATATATATGATGAATGCGTGAGTCTGCAAGTTCGTCGATTTTTTGTACCCCGTTAGACTTTCTGACGCGCTTGCAATGACTGATTCTGGAATTCGCATGCAATGACTCATTCTAGAAGCTCGTAGACGTTAAAGAGTAAGCCGAAGAAGAAAGAGACAAGTGCGGCAGACAATCCGTAGCCAACCTATAGACTTGTATAATGGGCACCAAGAGAAAGCAAGCAGAGTGTATTTAACCCTTTCAGCCCTGGATTTTTTGTTTTGATCGGAGACTTTATTTGTGCGTGTTTTCATAATAGTTAGGAGCTCGGAAGACCACAACCGAAAAATTGAGGCAGTGGTGCAATTATTTATGGATTAATGAACATGGCATCAAATTAGGTCATCAGGGCTCAGTGCTTGTGAAATGAGAAAAATGGCTTCTTTATTTGTGCTGCTGACTAGAGTAGACCACGTGTGAACTAACGACATATTTTTCAGTGTGATACTCGTTGAAAGAGCTTCGCTGCGTCGTTCCGAAAATGGTGCTTACCCGCCTGAGCTTCCGCGCCTCGGCTTCACCCAAGACTTCGCTCAAGCTTCTTCTTTGTGGCCCCCCAGCTTCGCAAACATGCCAAAATATTGATGTCAATCGCCGTGGGGATGACTGAAGAAGTATTCTACCAAGAATGAGCAGTTTTGGTTTCATTTCCGAGGTGCTAGGAGAAATCTTGTGTGGTGGTGTCAATTGACACTGCCAGGGCCGAAAGGGTTAATGAAGCCAGAAATATTAGGTGGCATTTGCGTGCGTAGCAGGCACAACGCCCAAGTAATTCCCACAAGAGGAATTGTGCGTCGATACCCGCCACGGTGGTCTAGTGGTTGTGGTGAATTGGCTGCTGACCCGGTCGCGGGATCGCATCCCGGCCGCGGCGGCAGCATTTCGATGGAGACAGAGTGCTGGAGGTCCGCGTGTTTATATTTAGGTACACTTTAAAGAACCCCGGGTGGTCGGAATTTTCGAAGCCTTCCACTGTGGCGTTTCTCATAATGATATCGTGGTTTTAGGACGTTTAACACCAACAATTATTATTATATAATTGTGCATCGATAGGAGATGTCTTGGTCCGCGACATGAAACATGATATTGTGATAGTGACCACGATAACGATAATGCCGATGACTAAAGAAAGAAGATATGAAATGTGATAACAGTAAATCTTGTTTATAAGGCGTGCCTGTACATTTTATACGAACATGAAATAAGACTAAGGGAAACCAAAGCTGTCTTTTATACATTGTGACAAGTTCACTTAGACAATTAAGCTGCTTCTTTGGGGCAAGATTTTTGCCCGCAAGGCGTACGAATGCTTTTGTGCTTTTGCCTGCAGGTGAGTGTCAAAGTGCTTCTTCTTTTTTTTTTTTTATGCGAACAAGAGGACATGCAGGCAAAGGCGAAATCAGTCTATGAGAAAGGACATGGATAGCTTTTCTGTAAACTCACTATACTATCGTTTAAAGGCGCAGTGCGGCTTTGAAAAGACTAGAAGGGAACGCGCGAAACGACAGCCCAGGTTTTTGTCACTACGCTAACGCACTAATTACAGTTCTGACACCTATTTCCCAGCCCCAGTGCAGGATAGCAAACCGGATGCTAATATTCAATTACCCTCCCGGCCTTCTTCTTCACCCCTCTCTCTCTCTCTCTCCTTCACAGCTCTGACGAAATGCAAAATAGTTCTGCGGAATCCCGCAAGGTGGCTGAAGTGTTAAGAAAGGGAAATAGAAGTGGCTTCGTGCTACAAACAGCTGGTTGTCTATTCCCATTTCTTAGCTCAGACGAAAATATTGACGCGGTGCGAGGTTGCGCGCGTAGCATTCCGCGGCGGTGCACGCTTCTAGCGCGAGACGAAACGCGCGACTTGTCCCGTGATCGCATATCGTCAAGTGCACGGCCCACTGCAGCCGTCAACGAGCTGCAGTCGATGTGCACAGTTGCGTGATGCACGCCGCGTATATGACGCACTCAACCGCGGTGAACGCCGCTATAGCGAATGCGCGCCGGCCATCGGTGTCTGTCGTGGAGCTCCGGTGAAATCGTTCGCACGCATATATGATAGGCGCGTCGAGAGATCGGAGTGATTTGAGACCCTGCTGTGAGCTTTGTTTAGTGCGAATAAGGAAACGTTACAGCGCTCAGTGTAGACGGTTACATCCTAAGAATCCACCTCCGTCACGATGTCACTGCGCATGCGCCCTTCCCCTAGCGGTAAAGTCACAAAACGCCTCTTGATCTCGGAGGCAATAACCGACTGTGCCGGCACCAACAAAAGCCCTATTAAAACAATTTAAGTTGCTATATTATAAAAAAAATATTAAATTTTCTAACACGATATGGAACGGTTTTTCCCCTTTGGTGCATCTTGATTAAGTTCACACTATAGGTCCACGGAATGATTTGTGGAGTTTCTGCTATCTAGGCTCATCTGTGTTTGCCTGTGGGCTGTGCACCAAGTCTATATGGACTGATTTAATGCTTAAGCCACAAACCAGTCCGTAGACTCGGTGATAACCTGGGGAATACCGCATTCTGAGCAATCTACTTTGGAATGCCGGAGAGATCGCGAGGTTCACACTAGAAAGCGACGAAGGCGCTGCTGAAGTTTCTGCGGTCAATGGCCTCGCTAAACGATTATATGACACTCCTGTGCTTCATCACGTGTATGTGTGTGTGTTTCTCATTTATATTTGTTTAAATCAAACTTTATTTCATCGCAGCAAAGGCAAAGTGGGTGGTGAGAAAAAGCTGCATTACTGCAACTTGACTAATTAAGTCCCGGTCTCCTCTGCACATTTCGACCGCGTGCAGTACATAGGTACACGATCGACAGCTCAACATAAATCTAAGCACGTTCCAAAAATATGAAAATAAAAGAAAATCTGTAGCCCAGTAACGTGGATATGCGCATTCTTTTCTTTCGTACTTAAAGGGGTACTGACACAAAATTTCACGGCCGAGACAGCCTGCGGGTTCGATTCCCGTGAACATGTGTACATCATCTGCAAAATATCAACAGCGAATATAGTTTAGAAGGTATTTTAAATTAATTTTGAAGTTTGCGTGAGCGATCGACTCCCTCGTGGTAGCTCCCTCGCGGTAACACCATCAGAGGTGACCCTCGGTGACCTCCCTACTTCCCTCACGTGACCACGCTGCAACAAGTTATGATGACGTCACCGCGGCCATTTTCTTTTGCCGCGTTTGTTCCAGCAGTCTTTACTTCTCGGCGGCTGGTCGCGAGTCCGTGGCCGCGGCGCACGCGTTGAAAGTTTTGTGTTTGGCGACACTGCTGTCCCGTTTCCTATTCGAAAGGACTTCTTGATGCAGACCGTGCGGAAGTGCGTCACAGTTCTGTGTGCTGACGTGATCGAGAGCTGCGCACGCTAGGTGGTGATAGTTGCACCCGGCGGCTTGTCGTTTTTCGAGCTCTCTGAAACCGAAACTGAAACTGGTCGGTAATGAGGAGCCTGTAATTAAATATCTGTCGCGCGCTGCAGCAAACGAGGTGCCGTGTTATCACTAACAGGCCCCTAGCAACACATTGCAGCAAAAAAACGCGAGACCAAAGTTTTTGTGTCAGTACCCCCTTTAAGTTTCTGTTCCCCCCCTTCGTACCCCTTCCCCAGCGCAGGGTAGCGAACCAGATATTTATCGCATGGTTCGACCTCCCTTTCCTTTTAAATATTTATTTATTTATTTTTAACACAAGGTTAATTAGAACTAACAGACAATGATACCAAGGAAAGTATATATGTTATAAGAAGTAATTGTAATGTAAATCTGAAGAATATCCACTCACAAAAACAGTGCACCTGCCCTTCAGCCGCACCATCTGAAGTTCGCTTTCGGCTTATGTTACGCAATCTACTGCGACGTCCGGTGTGGCGCGGTATACATACAGAGGTGCCAAAAGACTATAGGCACTCAGTGCGCGTCCCTCGGAAGAAAGTGGTATCAGCAGCGGCAGTGCCTTGTAGCGAGGTCTTACCAAGGCCTCCAAGCCGGCATCCGAGACGAGGCCTCGGGGCGGGTCAAAGACTTCCCCGACGACGGTCGACGAGGCCTTCGGAGCGAAGGACGACCGTCCTTCGTTCGGTGTGTACGCACCGCGCACGCGTACTAACCGGACTTCTCAGCCTTATTTCCTCGAGGAAACCACGTGCGTGACGAGAGTATCTTGGCACGATAATGCGACCGCGACGAACTCAAGCGAGCGACGACGATGTCGAACATCGGGCTTAGAATAACAGATAGCTGGGCTAGTTGTTAGGTATTCATGTTAAAAAGAAGGGGCGTGATACAAGAGAGAAGTCGAAAGGGTTTGTGGTGTCTTGACTTCTCATGTGTCCGCGTTTGCACACCCTGTCCTACTGCACGTATGCGGGTACACTATTTGCACATGGCACCGCTGAAGCTATAAGGCACACGCAGATAACCACAGTTATCTGCGTGTGCCTGCATTTTAAAATTTTATTCTGGGGTCTTTATGTACCAGAACCGCGATATGATCATATAATGGAAGAGTTTCTAACCTACAGATTTATATCGATAATTTGAGTTTCGCTAACGTACGTGCGCCCAGCACAATGAGTGAGAGTTTTCACAATCCAGCCCCCCCCCCCCCCCTCTCCCCCACCCCCTCGCGATGCGGCCACCGGAGCAGGGATTGTAACCGCGAGAGCTCATATACATACAGCCACTGAAGCAGGTTTGCGGAAGACGTGCGTACGTGCTGGCGTGTGTGCGTGCATGCGTGTGCGTTTGCATTGTTTTCGTTGTACATGCTTCAACTTCACAATATTATTTCTTAATATAATTTGCACAGGAAACGAAACAAACCAAAGGAGGCTGTGCAGTAATCGGCTAAGCTAGACTTCGTTAATCGGCTCCGTTTCCGTCCCCTCCGTCGCAAATCAGCTCGCGACGAGAGGCATTTTGCCGTGCCTCGCAACTCGATAATTTCGCGATGCACGAAACTCGATCTGAGCAGACGGTACGCATATAACCGGAACCAAATGCCGAACGCAACAACGCGCACAACGCGGTCCCAATTGGCCAATGGTTATTCACGACCGCAGCTCACACACTGTATTGTCACGTGACTGCAAAACCGTGAGCACTACTCGTGTATCATTGCGTGACTAGCCACCTTTTGCAGAACTATTCCCAGCAAACGAAGGCATGCAGGCTCACGAAAGCCGTCTGTGTACACTGCTCCCATCGGTGCCAACGACCCGTTTTAGGGTTAATTGCCTTCCATCGGCGACCCGTGAACCGTATAATACACTGCGCTCCTATAATCCCCCCTGAGGGCATCTTTTCTTCTCTACGTATAACTGAAAAAAAAAAAACAAAAAACAAAATGGGATGATTGCATCCTATCACGCAACGCGCGCCACAGCGGTCGTCCATTGTCCTTGTTTTTGAATTCCATGCCCTCCCGAGTCTCTTCCACCCACCTTGTCGTAAATATAACGGGTCTTGGGGGGCGATTTGTGACCGAATTCAATTTGTCTCAAGAAGAAACCTTAATTAGCGAGGCATTTTACAACGTTGTTTTTCACTGTTGTGTTGGTTACTGTTCTACATGCCTCGACATCAAAGAGTCTACTGTCTCAATAGATTCTCTGCTGATGCGATCGAATGCGGACAAAAAGTGAAAAAAATAATAATAATAAAGCTACGCTTCAATTATCGTCGATATGACTGATATCTCTCACCCTCATTCGCTCATCTATCCTATGCTACTTTCAGTACGGTGGAAGAATTGGTCACTAAAGTTACTGCAACGTTTTATCCCTCTCTTGTGCTACTCCTCTAGCGTTCAACAGTCTCCTCATTTTTGCCAACCAACATTTTCCTTGACGTTAACCATGCTGTAATCATCTAATCTTTCTGCTCGCGTATCGATAACTCGACTTCATTAGCTGGTACGAATCTGCCATTTTGAATGCCGAAACTCGGAGAGCTCTAACATATTACAGCTAATCTATTATTAGAAACATTACCTATATTAGAGTTCTCACCCAAAGGTTGCTTTCTGACTCTGAAAGTCTTTCTAGCAATAATCCTGTGGAATGTGCCATTTCAGATGCGTTCGATGTGTGTATGTATACATAGCGACTTCCTGGTCCCTCCTCCTGTAGCTCAACAGCGCTGCATTGTGTAGATGTAAATGCAAAAAAAATATTTTTTTTTTCTGGAGTTCCCTAACTAACGCGAGAACGCCGTAAGGCGAAAGCTTAAGCCCCTGTTATTCACACCTTAATCCTCACATTAATCCTCACCTTGATTGACTCCTTAAGTCACTGTGATTCACTTGAATTAACTTTGATATCACACCACACTACTCTACTGTTTTGTCCACCTTAAGCCAGTGTAATTGTCTTCAATCTAAACTATTCTACATCCTAATCCTCCTTAAGGAAGTATGATTCTTTTCAATTAACTTTACTGCTCCATACTACACCGCACCTTAATCCACCTGACTGTCATCATCATCATCATCAGCCTGTCTACGCCCACTGCAGGGCAAAGGCCTCTCCATGTTTCGCCAATCAACCCGGTCCTGTGCTTTCTGCTGCCACGTTATACCTGCAAACTTGTTAATCTCATCTACCCACCTAATTTTCTGTCTCCCCCTCACGCATTTGC
This sequence comes from Rhipicephalus appendiculatus, assembly GCA_030522465.1. NCBI lineage: Eukaryota > Metazoa > Arthropoda > Arachnida > Ixodida > Ixodidae > Rhipicephalus > Rhipicephalus appendiculatus. The sequence goes on along the minus strand of JALIZH010020719.1, from coordinate 992,158 downwards.
CATCTCTTGGAATCCAGTCAGTTACCCTTAATGACCAGCGGTTATCCTGCCGACGTGCTACGTGCCCGGCCCATATCCATTTCTTCTTCTTGATTTCAACTATGATATCCTTAACCCCCGTTTGTTCCCTGACCCACTCTGCTCTCTTCCTGTCTCTTAAGGTTACACCTATCATTTTCCTTTCCATCGCTCGCTGCGTCGTCCTCAGTTTAAGTTGAACCCTCTTTGTAAGTCTCCAGGTTTCTGCTCCGTAGGTAAGTACCGGTAAGATGCAGCTGTTATATATCTTCCTCTTGAGGGATAGTGGCAGACTACCATTCATGATTTGATAATGCTTGCCGAATGAGCCCCATCCCATCCTTATTCTTCTAGTTATTTCACTCTCATGGTTTGGCTCCGCGGTTACTACCTGTCCTAAGTAGACGTACTCCTTTACAACTTCCAGTGTCTCGCCACCTATCGCAAAGCGCTGTTCTCTGCCAAGATTGTTCCACATTACTCTAGTTTTATGCATATTAATTTTCAGACCTACTCTTCTACTTTCCGTATCCAGTTCAGTAATCATAAGCTGTAATTCGTCTCCCACGTTACTCATCAATGCAATGTCATCAGCGAATCGCAGGTTACTGAGATACTCTCCATTAACTCTTATCCCTAACTCTTCCCAATCTAGGGCCCTGAAAACCTCCTGTAAACACGCGGTGAATAGCATTGGAGAGATCGTGTCTCCCTGCCGTACGCCCTTCTTTATTGGGATTCTGTCGCTTTCTTTATGGAGGACTATAGTGGCTGTGGATCCGCTGTAGATTTCTTCCATTATGTTTATATAGGCTTCGTCGATGCCCTGATTCCGCAGTGCCTGCATGACTGCTGATGTCTTCACCGAATCAAATGCCTTCTCGTAATCTATGAAGGCTATGTATAGGGGTTGGTTGTATTCCGCGCATTTCTCTATCACCTGATTGATAGTATGAATATGGTCTGTTGTTGAGAAGCCTGTACGAAATCCTGCCTGGTCCTTTGGTTGATTGAACTCTAATGTCGTATTAATTCTGTTAGCAATTACTTTTGTAAATAGCTTGTAGACAACGGACAGTAAGCTGATGGGCCTGTAATTTTTCAGGTCCTTGACGTCCCCTTTCTTATGGATGAAGATGATGTTGGCATTCTTCCAAGAATCTGGTATCCTCCCTGTCGAGAGACACTTCGTATACGGGGTGGCCAGTTTTTCTAACATAATCTCTCCACCGTCTTTCAACAGGTCTGATGTTACCTGATCCTCACCAGCGGCTTTGCCTCTTTGCATTCCCTTTAGGGCTTACTTACAGTCACCTGACTGCAAGTAAATTCAATTAACTTAAACTTCGATGTACTCTTATTCCCCTCATTGATTGATCTCACCATCACGTGACCTTTGTGCCGTTCCTGTCGACGCCGATGACGCCTGATTTTCCGACTCATGACATAAGACATATAAGGCTTCGGCCTTAATAAATATGTAACTGAACGCCATGAATGGTTTTCGCCAGAGCGAATGCCAGCCGAGGCCGGATGTACTCGTTGCCGAAGCGCAAGGTCTCACGGGCTTGTCAGAAAGACGCGTGGGTGCTATTCCAACCCCGTTCCTGTGTTGGTGTTCGGAAAGACAAGAGAGCAGCGTTGGGAGCATCGTGCCCAGGTGTGTGGGCCGTGACCCGGTTTCATCGACGGACGTACACGTCGCGCCAATGCGCTCACGTGAACCTTCCGGAAAGGATTGAGTGCCAACGGTGTTTTTTCTCGCTTTCTTTTTTTTGCGGGGTGCGGGAGCGGTGGAGGGAGGGGGGGGGGGGGGGAGAGGGAATTACTGCGATCCACTTCTTAGACTGCTTAGACGGGGCCGCACAGACAATGTGGGCGATTGGAGCAATTTGGTGATTCATGACAAAGTGCGTTTTTGGGGCTGGATTTTACGTCCCAAAACTACGATACGATTATGAGGGACGCCGTAGTGGAGGGCTCTGGAAATTCCGATCACCTGGTGTTCTTTAACGTGCCACCTAAATCTAAGTTCGCGGGCCTCTAGCACTTCGCCTCCATCGAAGTGCGGCCGCTGCGGCCGAGATTCGATCCCGCCACCTTCGGGTCAACAGTCCGAGCACCACAACCACTAGATCATCGCGGCGGGTGGGTTCTGGGGCCAGTTGGTTAAATGCATCAAAAGTTATCATAGCGTTAGCAGACATGGACGAATAAATTAAGTCAACGGGACAAGCGCTAACCTTCAACTAAAAGTTTGAAAGTTAGTGCTCGTTCGTTGCGTCTCTCTCGTCCGTGTCTCTCCTAGCTAGCGCTATGACAGCTTTCCATGATGATTCATGATCTTGATACACTCCTCAGAAAAAAAAAAAAAAGAAAAATTACCCTCTCCGCTTCGCGGACACTGATGAAACAGAGAAGCTAGCGGCCTTCCCTTCATCAGGCTATCGCAGTTCCATGTTGTGCAAGTCTTTTTCAGGTATGTTGTATCACTGCTCTCTATTAAACACTCTTTTGTTAAGCTTTGAGGTGGTAGAATAGCCACCGCCTTTTACAACCACAAAGAATCACGTGACAGTGATGTGACCATGGTAACGCGCACGCCATTTGTTCGGGCTAACTGTTGCCTTGTTCCTAATTAGTGGAAGTTGTGTGCAGTGGGATTTACCCCGATTTCCGTGAAACATACGCGTTTACGATGATGACAGCTTTCCGCTAGGCCGCCCAGATTTCTGTGGCATATACATAGACGTGCGCACGGGGGGGGGGGGGGGGTTCCCCCTGAAGGGGAACCCTGTGCACGCCTATGGGCATATACCCATTTGGTTGGGCTAACTGTTGCCTTCTCTCTTTTTAGTGGACCAGTGGTGTGTAGTGGGATTTACCCAATGTCTGTGGCGCATATCCACTTATGATGCCCACAAACGTTACCACGGATCCCGGACACGAAAGCCTAGACCATTTCAACGTGGCCTAGACTAAGAACAGCTTCGCTGTTAAAATGGGGTTCTGCGCTTGTACCCGCCATTTCCGTCGTCCCTCTCTCCTCCTGGTACAGACAGGAACAGTCGGCCCGGATAGGAACTAACGGCGACAAGCGAAAACCTGCACACTCCCCTCCTGTGACCGATACGTTTAATGATACCAGTTACATTACTATGAGTTGGCTCTGTGCGCGTCGTGTTTTTGGCTGAAATAATTAACTTTCTTAGCTTCAGTCATGTGGCACTGTGCTCTCTCCTAATTTTTCCTTCCTCCGTGAGCCTAATATTCTCGCCCGATGATAACGATGATGATGATGAACTTCACTGGCATACCCCATCCCCGCTCGAAACAGAGCGGCAACAGTCAAGTTCAACTAGCCTGTTTGTCACGTGCGCCGTGACGTGGTGATCACGTGTTCGGCCTATGCTACTCTCTGATGCTACTATTCTTGGCCTCCATCCCATTGCACTGTACAACATTTCCCAACTTCTTTCTTTTGTCGTTCCTTCTTGGGAACAGACGCCCCAATGCAATTGCCAGTGTGTGCAAGCGAAAACCTTCACCGCGCCCCTGGCTTTGATACGCGTATCGACTCTTTGGGCCCCCCTATAGGATGTACCACGCATTTCCGGTGCGTGCTATAGTTGCGGGGGGTAAGCGCGGGCGTTCGCGGTGGCGTCGGCAGTAATCACTGCGTAGCAAACCTTTTGTCCGTAGCAACGATTCACGACGCTTCCTGGAAGGCGTACGCGGCTTGAAGGACGACACGTTGGCCGGTGATGACTCGCTCTGTCGTGGGTTTTGCAATTTAGCACAATTTAACGCTCTTTTGTAAGCCAAGCGCATAGACTCCACAGTGTATCTCAGGGAGCCAAACGAGAACGTCCTCGCATCCATCATCATCACCAACTTTGTTCTTTTGTTTTGTGACGGATACATAAATATAAGCAAAGTTTGCTGGAACACATCCTTCCTCCAGCGCCCCCCTCCCCACCCCCTTCCTCCCATCATGATTAGAGCTGGCAAGACAGATGGAGTCACGAAAGTCAGTTTTGCCTCTGCAAGAGATGGCAAAGCATGATAGTTGGCCAGCGTTTTCAACGCGCAGTCAGTTTAGAACACCACGTCACGACGCAGGCACAAACTGGGATCCAATGTGGTGGTGATTAATTAGAAGTCATCTACTTTATCTAGGCTACAGGATATGCGCACACGAAACGCTGCAAGTGAGACGACCATACGTGCATAGCCACGTAGGCCGTATAATATACCATCTCTCGTGTACCGGCGAGTCGATTGATCGACAGTCCTCAATCACTCGCAAACGAACGACTATACGGGTACTGCATATATCCTCACGCACGGTGAGCAGCCGCAGTAACGTAGCCAGAAATTTTTTCCGTGTGTGTGTGTGTGGGGGGGGGGGGGGTTATACCATGCTTTCTGTGTGTTCGTGCGTGCGTTTGCATGTGAGCGTGTACATATAAGCATGCAAAATTGAAAATTTTCCTACGCCACTAGTATACCGTATACGCGACCGGACTTCTATAGCTGAATGGCTGCGCACACACACAGGCGCGCGTGCACGACAGCTCCACGTAGTACAGTCTACTCTCAGTGTGACAAGGTGTGCAAACACAGGACCCACGCAAGCGAAAACCCTCTGTCATATGGGACTTCCGCAACCGTGCATGCGCATGGGTCTGCGGCAAATGTGCTCACTGCGCGTCGTCTGCTCAGTAGTTATGCAGAACTATCGATGGTATCGATACTATCGATAGTTGAGTCACTATCGAACAATCGATGGTAGAAGAAACTATCGACAGCGCTATCGATAGTAAGTTTGATAGTACTGTCGATAGTATAAAAGCAACCACGCGAACTTATTGCAACAGAAACTTAATTCTCCGAGTGTGTGGTAGTATATTGTGGAGCAGGAGAAGCGGGCAGAAACGCAAGCAAGTTGACATGCTTGCGTTCCTTCAGCAGAATGATTGGCTGACACATGAATACTGAGCTGAACTGTACAGATTTAGCAGAAAGGAAGCCGTTACATGTGGCGGAACTGCGCGGCTTCAAATTTGTATTGCATTTTGGGATTTCAAAATAAAAATATCAAAAGCTAAGTTTTTCAATTGTAAGGCGTAACTGGTTGATTATGAATATGAATTTATTTATGGACATACTCCGGTATTTTTATTGTGGCAATAAGTTATTTCTTTCAACAGAAGATTGCTCATAAATTAAGCGAACTGAGTAATACTGATAGTAGGCTATCGCAAATTATTTGACAACATCGCCGCCCTACAACAGCATAATTATTCACAGCGCTATCGATTATACTATCTGCAGCAATGCTGCTGATGGTACAATTGATTGCACTGTCGATAGTTTCTTTGCACTATCGATTTAAAAAAAAAACTATCGATAGTCTATTTACCGATAGTTCTCCATCACTACTGCTCAGTCCGGTCGAGGTTAGACTTCAGCGTGGGAGGGATGTCCATAATGTTGTTTACATAGAGCATTCTATCGCTCAGGCTGACCTCTCTGCCTTTCTGTAAATAAACCTCTCTCTATATATCACTGCGCTGCAGAGGGACGAATACAACAGTAAATCGCGATCCATGCACATCAGAGTATTGTGCTAAGGGGGGGCGGCTTCTAGCTGAAGCCATGCGTACTGAACCATAGGTGTGCACAAGGTTTCCCTTCAGGGGGGGGGGGGGGTGTTTATTGCAGCCCCCCCCCTGCCTATTAAGTCAATGTATAAGGCAGACTTTGCGCCCCCCCCCCCCTCTTAGGTGACTAGGGGGGGGGGGGCGGCCCCCCTGCCCCCCCTCCCCCGTGCGCGCACGCCTATGCATCGAACAAACCTCGTACTGCGTGCTGTTTGTCCGCTGTCGCGCAGCAGACGAACACCGATCCGAGCACGACAGCACACCATGGCGTATAAAAGTGGGTGCAATGAAAGAATGGGGTATACAAACAAGAGAGTTGGAGCCTCAGCAAAGTGTACAAAGATAAAACAAGTCCCGGGGGTGCGATCTTCTTCCCGCGACGGTGCGAACAGCGGCACTAGGCCGCAGTGTTTCGAGCGGACGACGGGCGAACACACACGCAAGCGCAAAGGTAACGGGTGCGTGTGTGTGTGTGTGCGTATGTGTACAATCATACTAAAACCGCGCTGCACCTGCTTACACACAGGTGTAGGTCGCGGGCGCTTCGCTTTCGTCGCCCCCCAGAGAGAGAGAGAAAGAAAAGGGGAACGCGCCAATGGAATTTGGACGCTTTTTTTCCTCAGCGCAGCAGCGGCGTGTGTGTGTCGACAAACGTGTCGCACACCTAGCAGACGACCTGGATATTTCTCTTCTTTTTTTCTCGCCCCTCCATGAACCCCCCTCTTTCTGTGAGGAAGGTGAGGGAGAAGTCGGTAGCTTTTTGTTTATTTCTCGCTTTTTTTGTAGCTCAGAGGTTGCGGCAGCGGCGTAGGCACTTGTTCCAGCGGCATAACCATGCCAGCTGGTCCGTGCACTTTCATCACTCTATAGCGCACCACAGTAGTTGGCAGTGCATCAGCCGGCTGCTAGACTACCGGCTGCGGCTTGCCGGTAATGGTTTATTTCTTTTGTCATGCTATCAGAAAGTGTTGGTGACAAATGTGTCGCAGGCCTATCCACAAAGTTCAACTGCTATATTAGATATATGTTGGCGACAAAATACGTCACCACACTTTCCTCAGTGCTAATTTACCGTTTCTCTGTTTCGGTGTTGTAAGTGCTGGAAACACTACGTACAAACTGTACTTTGTATGAGCGAAAAATAAATAAAAAAAGAAAGAAAAGATAAAGTGAACAATAAACAGTTTGTAGAGGTCGTAAGGCAGTTTTTTTTTTTTTTAAATCAGATTTATAAATAATATCTATTCCACATTCTGAGAGCAACAGAATTAAACAACCAGTGTCATGAAGAGTGAATACAGGCGCACGTAGAAGTTATCTCATCCGCTCACTCGTTGCAATATAGACACGAACCTAACGCACAATGGAAAGAGTGCTGATCTCACCACAGGACACAACGTTTTTTTTTTTTTTTAATTACGAAACACTCCTATGCAGAAACCTACGCATACTTAAATATATACCCCAATGTGACTGGCCATGATAATTAGAATCCTTACAGGCACGGTGTTCCTGATACGATCCAAGTTAACTAATTCACATCAAAGGAGAATGGAAGCTACGCGCCGCCATTTCACGTCCTACAAAGCAAGGAATGAAACTCCACCGCTGCTTCCACTAAGCACGCAAAACGCATGCAAAACTGAGACCGACAGACTGATGAATAGATAGACGGAAACTGCACTCGTACGGAGACGCTAATCACCCACAGTCGGCCCCGCGGGCGCACTTCAAGCAAACAGAGAAAGCGAAGAAGGGGCCATCTGGTGCCAGCGAACGTCGACCGCGCAACTGGCTGGCTTCCAAATTCTCCTACTTTCGTTTGGTTGTTTCGCGAGACGAGATTCGTCGTCCGTCGTTCGTTCTTTATAGGTCGTCGACGCCGAATTCGCGCTTGTCACCGCGCGGTATTTCTTTCGCTTCTTGTTGTGTTTCGTGTGTATCGCAACACGCGCGGAACTTGTGATCTCCGTGGGCATGCGCGGACGGCAATGAATTCCCTCCTCCGAGTATTTCGAGGAAGCCTCACTGAGGGGCGCTGGCTGCAAATGCCAGCGGAAATCCGTTTTACGGAGGACGTTAATCCTTTCTGTGACCGACTGAAGATGCCAGCATGTGTATAAGCCCATATGCGCAGAGGCGACCGAGAAGCCCGCATGAAGACGACAGACACGGGCAGAGAAAAAAGAAAGTTATAGACGAGACAGCAGATTCGGCAAGCTTGAAGACCAATCGACCGACTGACTTACTGAATGGCTGGCTCCACCATTGTGTTTTTGTGATTTGTAAAATAAAATAAAATATCACTGCTTCTCCCCCCTCGCAGTTGATCCGCTATGTCACGTGATCCAATCACTAAAATAAATATAAATGAATAAATCAGTGCGACGGACAGATTTTTTAAGACCGCAGTTAGACCGACAGAGAAGCATATATACATATACTTTATTTACTTATCGCATGGCGTACAGTATACTGGGAGGACCACTGTCTGTCTGTCTATCTATCTATCTATCTATCTATCTATCTATCTATCTATCTATCTATCTATCTATCTATCTATCTATCTATCTATCTATCTATCTATCTATCTATCTATCTATCTATCTATCTATCTATCTATCTATCTATCTATCTATCGAGCCGCCTACGACTTAATGCTCTCCTGGCCGTATCGTTAATGGGATTTATACCAAAATTGGTATGGCATAACATGGCTGTATGACGAACATGAATGACTGGTCATATCATGAAAATCATGACTAACTTGTCATGAACGGTATGATTTACACGCCATGGCCGTAGTGCTCCTGCGGCCGTTTCTTTAACTTGCTATATCCAAAAATTGGTATGATGAAACATCTCTGCATGGCCAACATAAATGACAGGTGGTAATATGAAAATCATGACGTGCATGTCATGTACATTATTTGCATGCCACGCTCATGGTGCACTGACGGCCGTTTCGCTAGATTTATATATACCAAATTTGGTGTTGCGTGACGTGGCTGTATGACGAACATAAATGACAAGTGGTCATATGGAAATCATGACATGTCATGTACAACATGACTTGTTCACTTCAGTGAGCGGAGCCGTTCGGAACCGCTCACTGAAGTGAGCCGCTTTGCCCATCTCTACTGTGCTGTACTTTGTCTACTGTCAGAATGAGAACGCAATGCGCATACCACCGCCAATGGAGCCAAGTCTTTAGGGGCGCTAAATGCATGTAACAATAAGACACCGTCAAGATTACTCCACTCTCACTGAAGTGAGCCGCTTCGCCCATCTCTACTGTGCAGAACGCAATGCGAATACCATACCGCCAATGCAGACAAGTCGTTAGGGGCGCTAGATGAATGTAACAATAAGACACCGTCAAGATTACTCCACTCTCGCAACGGGTTTGCAATCAATTACGTTACAAATATTGGCAATATTCGAATCGGTTGCAACACGGTGATATAACGCTTTGTGTTCGGCGCCGACTCTTTAAACTAACCCTCGTGATACGAGCTTGCAGTCCGAGATAGAACGCGAATACGTTTACATTTGCACTATCGTAAGCCAGAAAGAAAAGCGCGCCAGAGTCCACCGAGACGCACGCGTGACAGCACATTTTCGCTAAGTAGGAATTTTAGTCATGTCTACTATATATCCTCCGTATCGGCTGTGCGCTTTCTCCTGCACAGCGCTTTTATTAAATGCGAAGCATTTCTTAGCGAACTTCAGCGACTTTGAGCGTATCTATCTATCTATCTATCTATCTATCTATCTATCTATCTATCTATCTATCTATCTATCTATCTATCTATCTATCTATCTATCTATCTATCTATCTATCTATCTATCTATCTATCTATCTATCTATCTATGTCGGTCTCGTTTATCATCTACCTTTACGTCTGATATCAAATGTGTATCTACTGCTGATAGATAGATAGATAGATAGATAGATAGATAGATAGATAGATAGATAGATAGATAGATAGATAGATAGATAGATAGATAGATAGATAGATAGATAGACAGACAGACAGACAGACAGACAGACAGACAGATAGATAGATAGATAGATAGATAGATAGATAGATAGATAGATAGATAGATAGATAGATAGATAGATAGATAGATAGATAGATAGATAGATAGATAGATAGATAGATAGATAGATAGATAGATAGATAGCGTCGGCAGGATTTTGTCTTGGGGTGCAAAACCATATTGCACCGCCACAGGGAGTGGGGGGGAGCACTTGTGCGTCTCCAGTCACTATCTTCGGTGGGTAGGGGCGTGGGGTGGGGTTGGTAAGTGCCTTTTTTGCACACCGCTGCCGACGCCCACGGACATATAGATCAGTGGCCTCGCGCGTGCAGGGGTGGTTCGAGAGAAGTCAAGTCAGCGAAGAGGACAGGGCGCCGGACATCGCGGCGGCTTTGTGTCGTGACTCGTGACAACGGCGCGACACCGAGGAGGAGCAAGAGGAGGAGGACACGCACGCGAGCGAGATATGTACAGCTTGGCGAGACCGTTAGGTGCACTGAACCTTCGCGTCGTACGTCGACGAGACAAACCGGTGTGCAGTCCGGTCACGATGTTCGCATGGTATACACACGATGTTGGCGTGTGCGCCGAGCCTTTAACGGATACATTTGTATACGGTGACGAGCTGTGGTGACGAATTAGTACAGGAACACCGAATTGAACGGTGGCGTAAGCTTGTAAAACAAAATTTACCATACGAAATGGTAGCGACTACGTCGTCAGTGACAAATATATATATATATATATTTTTTTTTCTGGAGTTCTTGTGTCGCTGGTGTAGTAACATTTTATTAAATATCGCCCACTTTATGCGCAATGGGCTCTGAGCCATAGTCAGACTTTACCACTTCGCTTTACTGAATCAGATTAAGAACACAACATGCTTATGTCGTGTGCTTTTGTTCGATGTCCAAACCAGGACATCCTTAAAATACCCTTTCAAAAAACATAAATTACATTGGACGTCCGGCGGACATCCCTTGCAAATCCATGTATGTCCACGGTGGTCTGGACTTGTTTGGGATGTCCTGCGGAGATTGTGTTTTCACTGGGTATAGAGTAGACAATATTGCGATTATAGATTGCGTTGACGTCATGAGGCTGTCATCCATACGAACTTTTGCACCTCTTGAACCTGCGTAAGCAATTTCTCAAGAGCACTACTGCAGCGGAGTCTTGCGACGAGAGATAAACCGATAAGATATTCCGCTCAAACAAAGCCACCGTAAAGCCAAATGGATGCAGGCGCGACGATGCCGTGCGCGCTGACGTCACGGCGACCGTCATGCTTGGATGCCAGCACAGCGAGAAGCTGCTTCTTAGATGTCAAGTGCAGCGCTATAAGACCCTGATTGTTTTACGCACGCACCCGCGTTTAGAGTAAGCGTACACGTAAGCATGCTCACGAGGGGGGCAGGAGGGGCGCAAGGTCTGCCCCATACGTTTACACGGCCGGACTTGTCCCTTCGCTATTTAAAAAGGAAGGTTATGGCCACGCAGGTTTTTGACAATAATGGCGGCCGCAGGCCCCTGGCGTTTCATTGCAAGAGCTGTTTACATGCAGGCCCGTAGCCAGGGGGGGGGGGGGGGGGGGGCTAGCCCCCCCCCCCCTCTTCTGAAATCGGACTGAGGGGGGGTGTTTTACCGAGAAAAAATAATGAAAATATGGGGTTTTCAAGGTTTTCAACAGGCGCCCCCCCCCCCCCCCCCGAAAAAAAATTTCTGGCTACGGGCCTGTTTACATGTCCCATCTTTACTTCAAGAAATCCAAAGACCAAAGCGGGTAGGCCGTTGTGATAAGCACGTGATCGCTTCAATTCCATTTGCTTTTTTTTTTTTTTCATCCGTTGTGAAGCATGTCGTTTGGACTCGGACAACTGGGGGGGGGGGGGGGGGGGGAGGAGCACTGTGATAAAGCTTTGCCCCCCCCATCCCCCCCCTATCTGGGAACCCTGGCGAAGCTTAGATAAGCACGCCTATGAGCGTACGTAATCTTGAATCCGTAGTTACGACGCGCCGGCGCAGCCAGCACATGAGGTGCGGGTTTGGTGACGTCACAGCTGATGGTGAGCGTACACAATGTTAAACCTCCCCCCCCCCCCCCTCTGAAAATATTGTGTAGGCTACGTTACTGGTACCACACACATGGCAGGAAAGGCGTATGTATACGTATATCAAGGGCGCGCGTAGCCAGAAACTTTATCGCAGGGGGAGGGGTGGTGGTGGTGCTTCAATCACCCTTTATGCATGTTCGTGCATGTGTTCGCAATTTGTGCGTGTAATACACACGCAAAACTGAAAAATTTCGGGGAAAGCGGGGGGGGGGGGGGGTCGTTGATCAACCTGGCTGCAATGGATACGTGCGGTTGCTCCGAGATGTGACGTCCACGGCGGACGATCATGCAAGCTCTCCTCGAGCCTCGCCGGGGACCGTTGCCGCGGCGAGGCCCTAAAACGACGCAATTGCACGCGAGTACCCGCTTCAAAAAACCGTCGGGCGATCGTAAACGGTTGTCTTTATAGCCTTGAGAACGACACTTGCAAGGGGAGGCTTACGAGAGGCAACCGTAAAGGAGATCTCAACTCGGCGAAGACAACGGATGACGACGTTGCACGAGTCCAGCGGTAGAGAGTCGAGCTATATAATACGAGCGTGAGGATAGCAGCGGGACATCCGGAGCGTTGCTGACCACAGCACGCGTCCGCAGCTTGCAAACCCTATTACAATTGTAATAATTGTCGGGGTTTTACGTACCAAAACCACGATATGATAATGATTGTGAGAGACGCCGCAGTGGAGGGCTCCTGAAAATTTTGGTCGCCTGGGGTTCTTAAACGTGCACCTACCTTCATCTTCAAAGTGCGCCTACATCGAAATGCAGCCACCGCGGCCGGGATTCGATCCCGCGACCTTCGAGATAGCAGTCGAGCACCATAACCACTAGACCGCCGTGGCGGATCGAGAGGGAGAAAGAGGGTAAAATGTACATAATTCACTCTCGGGTTTTACGTGCGATTTCGTTTTTTATCCGTTGGCATCGGGCGCTAAATTATGACTTCATACACGTGCTCGCAGTCATCGTATTTACCGCACACATCACCAACGTACGCCACACCTCTCGCAAGTACTCTTGACGTCTTCTCTAAAGGTTATCGCGATAAATCTGGAAAGGGACTCATGCTTCGTTTCTAGACTTCAAAATTGAAATAAACTAGCTTTAAGTCGTACGCTCTGTCAAAATTCATCACATCATTCCTTGTAAGCAGGCAAAGCTCATGCTGCAGTCAGTTTCGTGTCATATGACCGTCAGATTTTGGTGTCTAGACTCGATCATTTATTAATGTGCACTGAGATCAACAGACTATGCAAGGGCATCCATGCATTTCGCCTCCATCGAAATGAGATCGCCCCGGCCGGGATCGAACCCGCGACCTTCGGGGCAGCAGCGAAACACCGTAACGACTGTGCCACCGTGGGCAGCGGAGTGTAAAATGCAATGTAGCATGACTGTTTGGGCGAGTTGGTGAAATAGCGTAATGGAACTCTGAAATGGCGACACGCAACACACGAACAGGCGACACAGAAATGGTGTAAAGCGCTGCTACGCTTGCGGGCGCATGTTCCTTCGATGAAGGCGAAATAAAAATAAAAAGAAAAGAAGAAGAAGAAAATCTGGGGCGCGTTAAAGAACACCAGGTGCTCAGACATAATTGAGGAGCCATCGACTACAACGTGTCCTCATTGTGATATAGCGGTTCCGACACGTAATACCACAGAATTTTGTTTAGTTTTTAACATTCGCGAAGAATAACGGCATGAAACAAAGAGCGTTCTAACAAATTCACAGAGCGGGTATACTCATTGACAGCCTATAATACAGAGGCAATGCATCATCTACACCGCTGCCTAACCAGAAGCAAATATGTCAGCTGCGTCTTATACGTAATTATACCGCGGATGAAAAATCAGGCTCGGGTCAAACGCCACGACGAGCATCAGACAGGGAGCAATTCGATGCCAAGGGCGAGTGCTCGCTGTCACGACGGCTCCAGCTGCATTGTGTATACGTACGCAAGCACGTGCAGCGGCGCGCATGCGCCGATGATTTCGCAACGCACTATACAGTACGATGTACGTGCACAATCTGTTAGTCGTCCCTGCAAGTTTGGCGGTGTGTTGTAACAATGCTATGCATGTAATACACGGAATTCATGCGTACGCGTACATGCAGAAGAAGCTCGCGACACAAGCCATGGAGGAAGCCCATATAGGTATGAGGGAGAGAGAGAGAGAGGGGGAGAGAAACGTATAGGTATAAATCACGCAGGATTCCATTCCATTGAGGAAGGTCGACCAGCACTACGTAGTACAGCGCCGTCTAGCGACGTGGCTGGTGCAACCTTTTCCGGCAAACGCCTCCAGCCAGATAACCCCTTCCTCTGATCGACGCGTGGCTTCGGGTCGGACCCTTATCCCGACTGCCGCGCCCTCTAACCGGATGACAACGTTGTCGACAAAGGTGGCGACGCAGACCAACAACGCCCGCGTAAAGTAGGCGCAGAAGAGATTTCAACGCCCACGCCCATGCATACAGCGAGGGCAGCACTTAATTGGTTCGAATCTACGACCGCCTTTTGTTTGCGTGCACTGGCGTAGCCATGAGTGGGACAAAATTAGGGGTGGTTCAAACACCCTCCCTCCCCCACTTGAAAATTCTCGATTTTTGCATATATATATATATATATATATATATATATATATATATATATATATATATATATATATATATATATATATATATATATACAAGCACATATAGAAACGCACTCATGAAGATACATAAAGTACAGTTGAACACACCCCCCCCCCCTATTAACAGGCAACGCCGCTGTTTGCGCGTGTTTTTGTGTAAAGATGAGTACGTTGAAATCCGCAATATGTGGCAGTAACCAATTTAGGTGCTTAGTTTTTTTTGAAGGGAAACAAAAAGTTCAATGTATTGAAAGAAACAATAAAAGAAAACAAAAAAAAAAACGATGTGTGGGCTTTCGTATTCTCCAGCATATAATCACCAGTAATTTCCCCCCGTAAAATGAATAATATTTGAGTCCAAGCAAGACATTTAAGCTGATTCACTGTTCCTCCTTATCGCGTTGATCCTAAGCGTCCGTTAATGGCCGAGAAGATTCACGACAGCCATCGTTATGACTCTTCAAGGACCAGCCGATTATAACGTCAGTTGTTTCATCGCGGCGTGCAACACCACGCGCAGTGTACTCGGAATGATAAACGCACCGGCTCAGCCCTGCGAAATCAAGCCTCAGCAGAATACGCGCCATCCGCACAAATGCGTGCAGCACAGTGAAAGCTAGCGCAAAAGCTGACATCATCCAAGTGCCTGTAATCTGAAACGACGGAATTATAAGATATGTATCCAGTCCCGCGATGCTGCCCGGAACTACAGACCTTGCCGGCTATCTCGATTATATATAGTGGACAGCTATAGCTTACAGACGCCGACCAATCACAAGCTAAACATGCGTCCTCTCATATGGAACATCGCCTGCGCCACATTTACGGGTGGTGCAGGCGATATTTGATGAGGTGCAGACGGCATCAAGTAGTACTGCACCGCATTTATAACGTACAGTAAGACGGGGTACAAAACGCTCACGATGAAAGCTGCGCGAAGCGCACCATCGCGCACGGTGTCCCCCAGTTAAACATAAAGAAAAAAAAAACGCAAGAAAAATACAAAAACACACACGAAAAGGACTGGGGGGATAAGAGAAAGAAAGGGGTCTGCTACGGCGCGCATTCATCGCGGAAACTCGCCGCTGCTCATGCATAAAGGCGCCGACACCAAAATTACGCGGAAGAAATTAAACGTGCGCGCATGCGCTCTGCGGCCTTCACAGTGGGGCAGGTGAAAGCCTTTCGCTGAGGCAGCCGCTGGCTGTCAGCTGTATGCCGGCGCACACGTGTATGTCAACGATTCGTCGCTAATAATACTGTGCAGCGTGATCCGGCAAATGCCTCATCGGCAAGCGTACGCGCGACACCAATATAGAGACCCGACGCTCATTATGTGCGCGCATTGTAATGTCGTCGAGGTGTCACTGATGCGTTAACGATTAGTGTGCAATGTGGTTCGCTATTCCCGCTCGCGCGCATACGGGCGAGTTGTAATGTAATATATATGTCGATTAGACGTGCTTAATGAAGCGGAAAAAATAAAGAAAAAAAACGTTCGAGAGTGTCAGCCAGTATGTAGGCCATGTGCGGGTACAGTGGTCGCAAATGTCAATTGGAACACCGCTGCTATTGTACTAAATGGTAAGCTTCCTTGCTGTTTGTATACAGAATGACTTATTGGAGTTGTTCCACAAGGACTGTATGTTCTTTTGCATGCAGGATACATTCACGTTCCAGTGAAAGTTCCATCTGCTTTTCAGTTTTTTTTCACCTCGGAGAAACGATTAGGAATGGACAGTTATATACGCCATGCTTATGAAGTTCATAATAACGCTGAAAATTGGAATGGAGCCATCCAACTTTGTACACAGTTGTTTGACGAGTGCTTCAACGAAAATTCGTTTTCTTTCTTTCTTTCTTTCTTTCTTTCTTTCTTTCTTTCTTTCTTTCTTTCTTTCTTTCTTTCTTTCTTTCTTTCTTTCTCTCTTTCTCTCTTTCTTTCTTTCTTTCTTTCTTTCTTTCTTTCTTTCTTAAGTGTTCGTAACGAACGATGTCTTAAAATCTCTCCAGACAGTATACGCGACATGACTTAGTGGCAGGCTCTCCCTCCTTTAATTTGAACTCAAACGACAACCTCGACCCTAATAAGAGATCCTTGCATACGCTTTACACGCAATCTATGCGCACGTACGGTCACCGCCACACTTAAAATAAGAAGCCGCCATTTAGATTTTCCCGCAGACAATGCTAAAGATGTTTCATCTCAATGAGCCTTCCATCCAAAGCGAATTCAATGTTTGCCCATTACAGCCCGCGCTTGTTTAAGTGATACACGCGTGCCTTCACTTTTCGGGTTGAATCAGAAAACACGGCCGCACATTAAACACAAGCAGACTTCATAGTTCTCAACGCTTATGTGAAAGCACGTTCTCTTTTCATACAGATGTGAAAAATAAAAGAAGTGTAAGTTTCTTTTTTTTTTCTTTGACTCAACTTATACAGCTGCCTTGTGCTCATTCCTCGTCTAACGATACTCCCCCCCCCCCCCCCTGCCTTTGTATAAGGTGTTGCGGCAGAAAGCACGTATATATCGTCTTTTGTGCACCCGTGCATAAGATGACCTTAATTAAAATAGGCTGCGGAATATAAACGGTCATAAATGCATCTCTAGCGGCGAAAAAATAGGCCGAACGTCGCATCTCATAAAGCAAGTAAACCGTTAAACAAGTGAAAACAGTTAACCATTAACTGTGACGTGTTGCTGAAGAAACTTGAGGATTACGGAACAACTGGTCCCACGTCAACTCCAGCGCCGCGTATACGTTATTTGTGGGACGAGGAAAAACGTCGTGCGCGCTCAAATTTATTTTACGGGACGAATACAACAACTGCCACTTCCAGAATCCATTGCAGGAACTCGAACTTTCAATTACAACCATTAATGAAAAGACTAATTGCATTCGATCCCCCCAGTTTTCGCGTTAAATGCTGACGATAATGCACTAACAATTTTCAATAAGAACCTATCTGCTTTATAGTTTCTGAAATGATTTTTTTTCCCCCCTAGAAAACACGTAGTTAGTGCTTTCCCAGTTAAGTTGATACTTGTAAATCCTATTAGGACTTAATTTGTGATTTTTATTTCAGTGCGATTAAGATTCCACGTGACCTATTGTCAGAAGGACACTATCCTAAACTGCATGAGGCAATGTTGCTTTTCCCAAAGCGTTCCCTATAGGATCCGCATTTTTCAAACACTGTGAAACTTTTGCATACGAAAAAAAAAAAAAAGACGGTTGCAATTATTAGGGCGCTCATTAAAGCTCGCCCCTATTTTCCACGAGTAACTATAATAACGATTTCATTTACATTTGTACGTTAGTTATTATTACGTTGCTTTGACATGAACAAATACGCTACGGAAATCACACCTCATTAGAATAACATAGTTAGAATCAAGGATACTCTTAGTCAATCCTAGATTTTTTAACACCGGTGAATTTCTGCGTACCAAATAACACTTGAGCTGCCCACGAACTCTTTTAATTGCAGTCTCGAAGTTGTGTCCATCAGATACAGAGAAAAATGGTTACGAGTTTGTCAATGTAAGCCTGCTAAACAGAAAAATCGCGCCAAATTTACGCGTTAAAATATCTTTTTTTTTTTTTTGCTACCCAAAGTGAATATCAGTTGCGGGAAAATGACGTCCGCATTTTTACTGTCTAGCTTTTTGAATAATTTGCTGTTACGACTGAAACTGATATTTTCTCTTTTTTTTTTTGCAGTTGCTATGTGTGGCGTAATTTAATATTGTTAATTTTTTTGGCACTGACTTTCAAATTTTATTTATATTTTTTCTGGCGCCGTAGGTCCAGTTAGATTGTATAGATCATTGTACTAGTTGTATGCTTGTGTATCCGTTTCTTGTTTTATTGCTTGCTTGCATATTTTTTTCCCGATGTTTTACTAATACAAGCGCAGGTCTCACCACAGAGGTTGCCTGTGTGTTATGCCAAATTTTAACTTTCAAACGGAACGAAATAGACACTGATTCAGAAACGCGCAAAACAAAATGTTATTTCGGTACAACTTGCATTGGTTTTTAACTAAGGCATAAAATATGTTTTCATACTACTTAGTGAATAAATGAGCACCACGGATGTGCGCTTGAGATAAGAACACAGCTTTTGCAGCAAAAAAAAAAAAAAAATCTACTGCGACAGAACGGACTAGATAATTATGCAAATTATCGGCTGCGTTCGCTCTTCATAAGGTCTCTTCATAAGCCTGTAGTGACGTTGGCGTATGCACAAGTTTAGAGTTTCAGCCAAGGCCGATAAGAATCGACAAAAGTAATACGCAAGGTTTTTAAAAACAACAGAAATTTTTGCCAGTCGTAAAAGCTTAGGACCTTCAGTCTCAAAAGGTATTATATAGCAATGATTTTGTTCAACGCGAACCACAAAAAAAAAAAAGAAAGAAAGAAAAGTAAGCACGCGTAAGAGCAAAGAACGCTTCGCGCGCTGATAAAACATTCTTGCCTTTAGTCACATGACCCGGTGCAATCACATGACCCGAGAAACCAATTCAGTATGTTATGCGTATGTTTCCAGCTCCTCATGCCAACATAAAAAAGGGGGCGTGTCCGTGAAGCAGAGTCACCTAACTAATAAGGTTTGTGGAGCAATGGTCATCGACGTAAATATGCACGATGATTGGGCGACAGCGCGCGCCAACATTAAAACTGCCCAACAAGCTTGCCTGCGTGTGCAGTTTGTGCAACGTCAGTTATAACGTTTTAAAAAGGTGCAAACTATCACAAAAATTAAGTCTTGTTTTAAGGAAAAAAATTTTAGGTCATTTTTTTCAGCAATTTTAGCACGCTGCATTACGGCAGCTGCATTGCGGTACTAGGTCGCTCGCGCACAACATAACTGCTGCAAACGCAAGTGTGCACGGGCACATGACCTTGCGCGTTTTCCCAGTTGATCACTCGACTAATTATTTTCGTGTTATCAGTTAGATAAACGATACTGAAAATCCGGGTCGCAATGTTCGCGCATATTGTAGACCAAAAATTTTCAGCTCACCGGTGCGGGGTTCCTCGCTGCACCTCTTCTTGCGCCGTACAAATCCGATTAGGAGCCGTATCCTCTCCGGCAATCCTCCGTGTTGCACCTTGCGCGAAGTGACCGCCGCACACTCCCAACTCTGTGCCGCAAGGAACAGTTATCGCGGCGCACGTCGGCTGCTCAAACGTGATGGCATGCCGCTTGGGGGGCTTTGGTTCCGTTCGCCGTCGCCAGGATCGCGGCGATAGCATCAGGCACAAATCCGCTCATTCAGGTTCTCGACAACACGCCTTGTCGCACTAACATCTCGCTCGTCTTTTTAGTTCAAAAACTGGTCGCTAGGCTTTTACCTCTCCTTTTTTCTCGTAAAATTACGGCGCTGCAAGTAAACCTTGTACTAAGTTGACCTACAGCGCCGCTGTAAGTTCAGACCTGGAAAGTGGGACGGCGCATTGGAAAACTACCGGCGTTTTCCGACGAAACAAGGGCCCGCGCATTCCTGAATAAACTTCTCAATGGCGGCAGCCAGCTGGTAGGCAGTACGAGTGACAGTACTGACTTGTAAGCCCCGTTGATGCGCTTGCGAAGCCGCATACACCGCAGACGCCCCCCTTCGGCGTCTTCAACGTTAGCTACCCTTTCCCGCAGCTCCGCTCGCGCGTCCTTGTTTACGCTGGCTGGAAAGGGATCGCGGATGCACTGCTGTTCGACGTCGCGTTACCAGCGATTGGCACTTCGAAAATTCGGAATCATTAGACAGATGACGGCTTCAGACCCCTAAATGACTCCAGCCATGCAGTCCAAGAAGCATATGAAGGCCGTGTTCAAGGAAATCAAAGATGGGAAACAATCGAGGGTCTTCATGCAGAGTGATGTGAGTACAGAAACTGCTCTTTCTGCTCCGCATCGTGAACGATCTTCATCTCGTCCTTGTAAACTTCAATTAGATTTGGGTTTTGCACGACTTCGCGAGTAAGCGCGCGCGGGGGGGATCAAGGTCGCTCTATGCAAAATGCGCGAGTCGATCCCTCGAATCCAACCCGGTTCAGCGTCTTTAACGATCACCGTGATCCTAAATTGACGCGATGAATAGGAAACTCGCATGTAGCTCGGCCAATGTTGTAGAACTGCCGTTGTTGCCGGGCCCACGCACTACATAACTAAACTGTTCATTCAGACATATGTGATGTCGTGAGATCTGTCGCGCAGCACGTCAGTCGGATGTCCATGTGGAGTCAGCTGAGCCTCTCGTTTCATTGCTGTGACAGCTGACCGCATTGTCGATCCTTTCATTTATCGCTTCATCGCGCGATGCCCGAGTTTAAGCGATCTCTTGTTTCCTGTCTTTTAATCATTCACGGTGCAGTCGCCATTGCTGCAGCTTTGCATTGTAGTTCTCCGGCGAATGTGCGTAGCGGGATGCTTTGGAAAATCGATAGCGCAGCGTAGGTGTAGAACACGCGCGCTCGATGCGATTCAAGGCCACGCACCAGATTGGTGCTACGGCCTTTGAGAGTAACCGGCCGGCAAATGTGTAACTCAATGCGAATCTTGCGGCGTGGCGATACGCCCGCTGAGGTTACATTTACCAAAACGAAACTGATCAGCGCTCGAGGATGTGTACACACGTAGTGTCATTAACGTTTTGATCAGTCGTAACAAAGCACGCTGCGCAGTATTGCCCGCGCAATGAGAGTTCCGATTGTAGCGCTGCGACACTTGGATTTAATTTAAAATAAATTGCCAAGTTTTTCGCCACGACATTTGCGGTTATGTTGGACGGATCCGCATTAATTTTGAGCATGCGGGGTTCTTGCAAAACGCTCCTAAACCAATGTATGCGGCCGTCAGAACTCCGTGGCCGCCATGGGCGGCAGTCGAACCCGCGCCCTTTTGCTTAGCATTCAGAGAAGCGAGACCATCATTACGTACGGGTGTCAAGCATGAACTTTGAAATAAAATAATTTATCGTGAAAATTGGGCTGTCTATTCTTATGTTATTTGAAATTTGACACTATACTTTTAATAACAACACTCAAGATGACTGAAATTGAGACGTCACTTAATTATATTGGGAAAAAGCATTTAAATGTCTTTAATAAATCTACCAATAAATTTGTTGTGAATTAGTCTCAATAAACATGTTACACGTTTGGGAAATGTTGGCCGGAGTTCTGTAAGCATTAGTCAATTTGTAAATATATATATATATTTTTTTATTGAAGACCATGCATATAAACATAAGTCTGTATTAGACTGCGCAGCATTTAATGTGATGCACCGCAGTATCAAGCTCCTGTCCTATTGACATTTCGTGAGAATATATATATATATATTTTTTTTTTATGTTCTGACCGCTAGCCTGAATTTATGCTTTTATCAGCTCCCTTGTGTGAAATAGGACCATCCAATCTGGGAACTTAATGACCTAATTAATGGAATCACTGCACATTGATATTAGAGTTTCAAATGACACACAACTTCTGAAGATGAGAACATTCCCTTATGTCATGTGCGCCTTTGTGTTAAGAACTCAACACAACTGCGTCATTTTAATAGGCTGTAAAACTGTGGGTGATAGCTACCTTGACGAAACATTGACTTCAGCAACATCCTGAGGCAATGTAAAACCATTACGTTAAGAGATTTGAAGGCTTTACGACTTAATTTATTTCACTCTAAGCTTGAGCAAGGGATATGGGGTATATGTGGGAGATGATTCAGCCCTTATGAAGTACCCCTTATGAGGTACCCCCTATGTAAGGTAGCCTTAATTATTTCGATCTCATCACTTGTCAAGAATGAGCAGCTTACGGCCTATGCAGGCACACTTTGAGTATTCAGAGTTCTATTTTGCCACCTGCACATTTTCATTTTTTCCTCATGTACAGCTGAATGTCACTTCTTTGGTACTGAATGTTCAGAAAACAACACGGCATATT
This sequence comes from Rhipicephalus appendiculatus, assembly GCA_030522465.1. Lineage (NCBI taxonomy): Eukaryota > Metazoa > Arthropoda > Arachnida > Ixodida > Ixodidae > Rhipicephalus > Rhipicephalus appendiculatus. Next base: position 969,720 of record JALIZH010020719.1, on the reverse strand, counting down.
TTGTGGTCTGTTTCAGGTGGACATTCCAAAGATTGACAAGTATTCCGTGTTGGTTAGTGTGAAAGCGTGCGGTCTTTCCACCAGTGATGACAAGGCAAGTACACATTTCTCGGAAACTTTGATGCATTGCTGAAATGCATTTCATTTACGTAACCATAATCAAAAACTATGGGCTGTTCTTGTGATTTACACATTTGATTATGACTGACACGTTCGTATGAAATAACATGTGCTGTAATGCCTTACTTTAGTAAAATGCATTTATCAGTACCTCAAGGACTTATGCTGCTCATTTTATGTCTTTGAGTGTGACAAACTGTGTGATGTGATATCGCCCCAATGTAACATGAACGTCTTAAGAAATACTGACTGGGCACACATCCAGATTTAAACTTCAGTTGTTTTCAGCACCATTCATTTGGCTAATAATTGTGTAGTGATAATTACGTGAAATGTGATTGATTGAAGATGCAGGCCTGTAATTATCAGCCAAAATGTGCGTATACTTGATATGCTTGTGTTTTAAGGAATGATAAACACGATCCGTATTAAAATTCATCGTATAAGAATCCTGGTAAGGTGTGTTCACAGTTATCTGTAACCAGTGTTTTTGCATAATGCAGTTGTTTAAGCAGAGACTTATTCTGGGAGCAACAGTCAGGAATGGCTGTTGTGTAGTGGTGTGTTATGGTGCTGTGTATAGCCATAACACATCCAAAATTCACTCATGTTAAACGGCTGCTTTCTTTTTAAATAAAGAGGTAAAGGAATAGTTACGGGAGATGGTCATATCACTGCCTTCAAATTGGCACCAAAAGATGATTAGAATTATATTTATTGCAAAAAGAGTAGTGTGCCCTTTGATTCCAAGCTTTCTCACAAGGTACGACCACTAACGCTACCACTTGTTTAATGTAACTGGTTAATATTTTGACGTAACACGTCTCTGTCATGCCAGAGACTATTTAGGCTTGCTCTCTGATATGTCTGATACGCTAGAACTGGCTGGCCATTTCCCTTACAGGTGTTGAAAGTTCTGTACAAGGACCAGTCCAAGACTAAGTACCCGATATGTCATGAAATCGCTGGCGTGGTGGTTGAGGTTGGAGATTGGGTTACTACTGTGGACCGCGGGGACGAAGTAGTAGGTACGTTACTCTTGAACTAAATTCCATGAAAGTTTTATTTATGGCTCTAGTTGCAGCTATCTAATTCATGATATTTGCATGCTATCGGCTCTATGTGTCTCTAAAAAATTGCCAGTACCGCTTTGGTGTCCCTTTAAAGTTTCTTGAAAGCTGTTATGTTCAGCAAGTAATAAAAAAATTACACTTCTTGTTGGAATTCATTGTCGCAGCTTTTAAATTATCACGAGCTTTCGACACATCCATAGCCATTGTACTTCAGCTGTCATATTCTCCTTTCAGGTTTGATTCCTCTCGACTACGGCCAGTCTGGATGTGCTGAATACGTACGTCTAAATGAATACGATGTCAGTAAGTATTATGGCTTGGTTTCAAGCATTTTACGTTTGACTTGCAGCTACAAAACTCTAGTTCAGCGCTGTATTCACATAAGAAGAAAAAAAAAGGGGAGGGGAGTATTGTACCTGTCCAATACTGAAATGCTACTAATATTGAGGTTCACTGTCAGGGCAGAGGCTAGTCTCAAGGAACCAGTTAGCTGTATGTTGATCTTTCTGGCACTCCAAGGTGACGGGGGAGGCAGGGTAAGGTTAAAATTTCTGTAGTATTGCCCTATATGCCCCCCCCCCCCCCCTTCTTTTCCTGGCAACAGAGCTAAGAGTTTCAGACACCCCATGTTGTAATGAAACTGTCACATCATGCATTTCACTGATAGCTCTGCTGTCTGTAAGTCGGCAGATCCGATTGGAGCGTGTGTTGGTAGACAGTGTGTTGCACCTCCCTTGACATGTTGAATAGATGGCTTGTACCACAGGCATGGCCACAGCGGTGGGGGGGGGGGGGGGTTAAAACACCGCCCCCCCAAAATTTTTTAGTTTGCATGTAGTATGTCATCGTGCAAGCATCTACGCACATACATATAAAGTGTCAGACTTCTCTTCACCCTGCGATAAAATCCTGGCTACACCCCTGGCTTGTACATCTGCATGCTGTCGTGTGTTGCATAAATTTCTGCTTTTACCTTTACATTTATTACATTTTACTGACTTTTTATGGATTTCCTGCATTCATTAAAATGCTGGTTTCACACTCCATACCCTACTTGTGCTGTGGCAACTTTAAGCCCTCCCTCCCCATACAACATTACTTGCAATGGTTAACATATTACAAAGTGCTGTTAACTCTGGAGCAGATTTAAGCTGTTCCTTCTCACATTTTTCCCCCCTCCAGCCAAAAAGCCACAAGATGTGAGCTTTGTCGATGCTGCCGGCTGCATTGGCGATGCCGTGAAGGCCTACACGGGCTTGCATTACCTCGGGCGTCTCACAAGCGGCGATACTGTTCTAGTCATGGATGGAGCATCTTCGTTTGGAGCTATCGCCATTCAGCTGGCCCAGCACTGGGGTGCCAAGGTGGGTAGCATGACATACAAGAGCTATCAGTTTTATAATATGTATGTAATATACATGCATATGTAACAGCATGATATGGGATAGGGAAAACAATTCAAGAGCCCTTGTCCTATAGGGAAAATGGGGTCAAGCAAAACTTAGCGTGCGTGCCTGACGATTGATTTTCATTCTTTCTTCCTTTCTTTCTAGCGCATTGTGCAATGCTCTCCTCAATTTTTCATTCATCCATACTGGGAATTAGACCTTCATCCGCATGCTTAGCAGCTCAGTGCTTCAGTTGCTACAGGCAACAACTGTCGTGTTCATATCTAGCCATCTATGAAATGTGGCAACGTCAAATGTCAAGTCACCTTGGTAAAAGATCAGATTGCCATCTGATCGCCAACAAGCCCACGATCGAGGGGGCGTGAATTATTGGGAAACAGTGCATACAATTACGCATGTGACCGATGCACATTCAAGGGCCGTTTTCTGTACACTCGTTGGCGCTGCGTTATTTGCGTACAACGCCTAAATCTGCGTGCTACAAAAGCGTCGCTTAAAAATGTGCAGGTGATCACCACGGCAAGCTCAGATGACGAAGTGCTTTACCTGGAAGGGCTTAAGGGCCAGGTGGCCCGGGTGGTGGACCTTCGCAAGACGGACAACGCCGTCTCCGGCACAGACTTCCACCCGGCTTACATGATTGGCTCTGGCAGCAACAACAACAACAACAATGCCAACAACAACACAGGTGGAAGTGCCTGCGCACTTCTGCCAGCCTGTATGCAGGTGAGCGAGACAGTATGACTGATCAGGTTTTTTTCATATCCTAAAGCTGGGCAGAAGGCTACAAGGAGTGATGTGGTAATGTAGTAATTGGTATTTATTTTGAACAGTCTAAATTTCACTCTGGTGGAAATTCATTATGAGTTAATAGGCCTCTGATTGGTAGAGATCATTGGGAGATGCCTTTGTCCTGCAGTGAACATAAAATAGGTTGAATGTTGCCACGTGCTCTTATTAATTTATTTTTCGTGTGATCAGGCTTCACCCTGCAAAAACTGCTGACACCACTCATCGCAGGCTGCACCACAATGTTTCGAAACTTTGCGATTCTTTCAGACTGTTCTGTCAAGATTATGCCACAAGCTCCAGAGACGACGCTGGGAGGTTCGATGAGGCATGCATTAAAGCTGACTCGTTTCACAGACAAGCAGATTATTCGACAGCCAATGGCTGTGTGCGCCGATGTCGTTGCATTTTGAATCGCATTCTTTTTATGGGCACAAGTTCAGTCAATAGAGAGTTTCCTCTTTACCGGCTGAGATTTCATTCTTCACCGTCGCAACCATGTGACAATATGATGATGATGATGGTGCCTTCTTGAAGAAAGATGTACATCTTTTCCCTCTCTGTTTTAGGAGTCCGGAGGCCTTGGAATAGACCTGGTGCTGGACAATGGTGTGACGCAGTTTGCGGAGACGAGCTACCGCATTCTGGTGGAGGAGACCTACGATCATCCGGTGCCAAGCAAGCACGACATCGTCTCCTGCCTTGCAGTGGGTGGCCGTTGGATTACTTCCAAGAGCGATCTCCAGGTCAGCACACCTTAATGTTGCTGGGATGTGTCCCTTTTTATTATTTTTGTAATGTGATTGTTGATGATGTATGGTGTTCTATGGTGCAAGGGCCGTGTGAATGTCTGCATTACAGTGTAAATTGAGCACGGGCTTCACGTGTTGTTGTTTTGCGACCGATACCCAGTGCCATTGTAACAGGTTGTTTATTTTTTTTCTTTCCTGAATGTCCTTTCTTGTCAGTACACGAATCATAGTGACAAACTTATGCCGTTGACGTGGCACTATATATGCATGTGAGATCTTTGCAGCTGCTTACCAGCTGTTCCATTTTCCTTTTATGTTTATTTTGTTCTGCTTCGTTTCATTTTTCTTTTGCCTCATTTTCCTGATAACATGGGAGTTTCAATTTAACTGTGAAATTTTTTACACTCCGCGCTGTAATTCGTGTTTTTTTTTACGCAACATGTATATGCTAAACGTGTACACTATGTCTGCATTGCACTCCACGCTGTAATTGTGTGTTTGTTTACGCAACATGTGTATGGTAAATGTGTACACTATGTCTGCATTCCCATTCTTGTTGGTTCATGGCCGTGCACGTGCTTCGGTTATGTCTGTAAATATTTTCATATAAGGTAAAGCTGACATTGACATACCGTATTTACACGAATATAGGTCGACCCATTTTTAAAAATTTGACAATCCAATGTTGGGGGGTCGACTTAGAATCAAAACCAAAACTAAAGCTTTTTTTTTTTTTTTTTTTTTTTTTTTTTTTTGCCTAGCGATTTTTGGGGGGGGTTGACCTACATTGGAGCCGACTTACATTCGTGTAAATACGGTAAGGCTTGGATTTGTATGTGCAACCAGTTACATTCATGTGTAATCCATATACATATGGATTGCATACATCCATATGTAATTTACATACATGCAGATGTCTGTGACCCTCCTTTTACTGTGGGTACATAATAAATACGTAGTAACAGTGTGCTGTACATTCTATTGCACTCTTTCCTGGTGGCTGTTTTTCAACATCGCAAAGAAGACTTTGGAAACTTGTAAACTCAAGACTGCTACAGATAGATTGAGTGAACCGTTTTTAACAAGGTGTCATAGCCAAAACAGCAGCCATAAGGCATTGATATTCACTGGAAGTAACAATTGAGAGCTAGTAAGGGGACATTTTTTTGAGGTCTATTATACATGCCAGTTCGTATTTGGAGTATGAGATGAAGCTGTTCTAAAATCAGAAAATCACTAAATATTCGCAAGCTGTAAAGGATATTGCAGCAGGGAGCTCTGGATAGAATTCAAACATATGGGGTTCATTAATGTGCAATTGGTACACTGTTTTTGGATCACGCTTCTTTTGGAACTCTGCTGCTACAACCATTAATCAAAGCTGAGATCTCCATCGATGACGTCATTCTCTGCAAAGTGCTAAACACCAACGCATATCCTTCCGCGAGCTATCTAATGCTTTTTTACTTTCTTTGGCGATGTTGGTGATGTCCTGAAAGTGTGCTTTACTTGTACTTATTTTCATTTGAGTTATTGTTTCTCTTGAGATCCTCAACAAAGTTGATTCGAAGTCAAGGTTTGTGTTAATTGCGAACTGTGATTGACATTTCAGCTGGACCCACCACATTCCCAGATGATGTTCATGAAGTGTGCCTCGATTGGATTCCTTTTCGAGCAAGCTTGGATCCTGTCCTCGACGCAGCAGGGCCGTTACTTGCGTATCCTTCACTACAGTGGCATACACGATGCCCACCCTGCCCCCACCCCCTAAAAAATAAGGCTGAATTGGAAAGCTCGTCTGTTACACTTATTGTTAGCCGCTACTATATGACTTTTGGAACTTGACAATCAATTCTTGAAGTACCCGGTGTTTCTAGTGAACACTAATGACTTTGTTTGAAATATTCAGAGAGATAACTGTGATGTCAGTTTGAATGTGTCACACTTATGTTAGCCGTTACTACATGAATCTGGAACTTGACTATCATTTCTTGATGTACACAGTGTTTCTAGTGCAAACTACCGATTTTGTTTGAAATATTCAAGGTCAAAGCTGTGATGAAAGTTATTGAATGTAAAGACACCGTGAGCTGGCATGAATGTTGGGATTTCATCTAATTAATTGGAGTCAATGGAATGTCTGCGCTCGAATTATTGCAACTGCCATATTTCCATCCTTTCATCGTGGAGCGTAATTTATTCCTTGACTTTCTACAAAACAGATATCCTGATGGACATAATGGAGAAGGTTTCCAGTGGTGTGATCAGGTAATTTTTCTTCTTTTTTTTTTCTCACGGTTGCAAGGGTAATTAAGGTTTCTGATGAAACCATTGAGGTAATACTTTTTATGACTGCACATCTGCACAGGAGTGGCAAGAAAAAAAAAACAGCGGAAGGGGACAGCAAAGCAATTCTTGATGTTCAATAACTCCACCTATGCATTAGAAAATTTTCGTTAGAGACACACACATACATGTGAGGTAATGCCCTACTCTCACTTATGACTGTATAGCTGAATTTTTTACTTTATTTAAGTACTAAATCGCACTGATTCTGGTTCCATGACCCATCTTTTCCTTATCTATTTTGCATGAGTAACTGTGCATAGTTCATTGCTTTTAATTTCAATGCGTTAGCATTAAGAGGAGCAAAGTGAAAAAAAAAGTGTTTGCGAAGCCAACTGGTAGTTTATGCTTGGCCTACTGTATTGCATTATACCAGCTTTGTTGGCTATCAAGGCAATTGAAGGTAATTCTAACGCATCTTTCTCACCATTAAATTGCCACTGTCTATTTTTTGTGTCATTGCTCTTTCTTTGTAACACATTATTTCTTTTTGCCACAAATTTTTGTAATGCACTGAGTTGCTACCTCATTGTCCTATGTAATGGTTCACGTAATGATTCAGCTATTCAGGTTACCATGTGAATGAATGAAGGAATTAATTAATTAATGATGTTACACACTTATTGCCTTTCTCAAGCGCTGCTGCCTGCTTCCGTCTAGATTTAGAAATTTAGAACCCATATACATGCCTCACAAAATCACGACAACTGGCTGCAGGAGATGAAACAAGCCTGTGCAAAGGCTGCTGCTAATGAGTTTTGCATTTGTCTCGCTTTCAGGCCGAACATCCACCACACCGTTTCTTTCGAGGGCGTCCCCGACGCTCTCGAGAGCCTTACAGACAAGAGAGTCGGCAAAGTCGTGATGAAGATGAAGTGAACGAAGTAGCGTGCTGCGGCCACACAAAGGTGCTACAACTCGGCGCCTCTCGCTCGTCATATTCTCGTTACCACACGGGCTCCCTAAGCCCCTTTCTTCGTCTCTCTAGTAGCCAGTAGCTTCAAGACTACCTCTAGTTGTTTGTGACGTCTTTTTCCAGCATTGGCCCAAGCGGCACTACTGCACTTGCTCGCAATTCATTCCGCTTCTGTCGCCCACTTCCTCGAACACCGTAGTGCTCGCCACCGACGGTGGTCCTAGTTTGCGACGCCACTAGAATAGTACACGTGCAATACGCTAGCAAAAAAAATGCACACCTTAACTTGCTCATTTGTGTAGCACATGTCATGTGACGTCCTTGTGATAGAAGCACTCGGCAATGATAATCTCTAATCCCCTCGCATGAGCTGTTGAGACTAGCTATCTATTGTTACACACATTTGGTTTCTGTACAGGAAGTGTGAAGGCTTAGTTTCGGAGCATTCTGACAACGGTTTCTTTGAAAAACGTTTTTGATGTTTAGGCACCGCTTGTGTCCCTTAGTTTGTGGCTAGTCATAGTGAGACGTTGTAAACGAATAGCACTGTATGTACATGCACTTGATTGAGTAGTAGCCTTACAAGCCAGTCAATACGTATATAGTCACGAGCACGTTGTAGAGAGTGAAGTATGAGTGATTGCTTCTGTCCTGTCGTTGTTTGCGCATTAAGGTGGAGAATGAGTGATGGTTTCTGCTGTTGCATTTATAGAGCTTGATATCTCTGAAACCAGACAAAAGTATTATTAGAAAGGAGGCCTCAGTGCACGTGCGCTTTGACTGAAGAGGAAATGTCCGACAATTCTGGTCCATCTGTACATATGAAAAGCCCGTCCCGGTGTTGTAAACTCTTGGTGACATACCTATGTTCGTGTTTAGTATTTGGAGCAGCAATTTGTTAACTGTTGGCTGTGAGAAAGTACTTCATAAGCGTCTTCTTTTACTTTAACCTATCGATCAGAATTGTGAACAAAAATGATGCTTGTGCAGTTTATTTGTGAACCTTACGTATTGTACTGACCACCGTGGCTGCGCTGTACGTTATACATTCCCGTGACTGAACAAATTTAGTGTCATGTTGAAGGAATGTTGTTTGTTTTCTGCCTCACGGTGAACTCTTGTTTGGAACGCCGTGTGAGCTATTGAAGTTCAAGAAACACGTTTGTTTGTTTGTCTGTTTGATGCAGAAATTGTAGTCTGGACAGTGTAGCCTTAGCAACAGGTAACGGGACTCGGAATCATGTGGGAAATTGGTGGATATAAAACACAAGTTCTGAACGTGCATTTTATGGTGTGAAGGAGACGAAAAGAAAAAAAAAAAATGAATACAGTACTACAATACGGTGAACCTATTCCCTGGTGTGTTGTTGTTCTATATGATTACTTTACATTAACGCTGACGTTTTGCAGTTTTACAAAAACACAGTTTTTCTTTGCATGCTGCTCACTTCCACATTTATCTAGTGATGTTTTGCTTGGGTTTCATAGTTGGGAAGTTGTTATTCGTCTCTTGACTTCATTCAGTTTGACTGTGCCATTGTGGTTTATTTTACGGGACGTTTTAAGTGTTGCACTAACGTTTTGGTGTAAAACTTGGCTTTAAAATATAATATAAATATTATCATTTGCCAATGACAACATCGGAGTGTGATAGCACACTGGACAAATGATGTTCTACGGGTGGAAATGGTTCCAGTCACAGCTTTTGAAATGGACCCGACATTTCGAGATCTATTCAGTTTCTTCCATCGGAGGGCGACTGTATTAGTTGTGAAAGCGGCATCACTTTAACAAACAAACGCTTGTCATTTCGTTTGGGAATGACGTTTAACACAAGAAGGTTTTGCCATACCGTTTTGTACCTTCTGAACACCGTTGTATTCTAAAAATTATTTTTGTCTAGCTGATCCATCATACGTAAGCTTTGTGGCAATTTCATGGCGATCACCACAATGTTTTTTATTTAGATATGCCGAGCAGGTCACACTAGGAGAAGTCCGCAACGACACTACTGTGCAAACTTACGAATTTTTCCTGATCATATCCCTAAGAAACTGTTGTAGCTCGTACATTTCATACATATTTATCTTCATTCTCTTCTCTCTGCACTGTCTTTTTGCTAACTATGGGGCTACCATTTCTTCTCCCAACACAAATTTCTATCACATCAATTTTACAAGTGAACTATTTTCACTCTGATGCTTCGCCTCAAGTTCCCACACATTTTTCTCGCAGTGTCAGGGCAATTTAGAAACTTTAGTGTCGCAGTTATCGAGATAGATGTAGCTTCATACTACTCGTGATCCCATAACTGCATTGTTGACCCATATATCTGTTCAGCTAGTTTTCTTTCATACTGCACGCTATTTTCGTGCAAGTTATTCCTTCAATGCGACAACAAACTTAACTGCAGTACTTGGCACTGTTGCTGAAATAAGTCTCTTAATTAAGCAGCAAGTAACGTGAGGCTTGCAAGGCGAGAATTTAGAACTAGCAAGGGTCACCTAATGCTTGTGTATCCACTCTGCAGATGAGGCTACTCTACAATTGTTTGAAGGAAAACTACGAGAGACTGCAAGTTTTGTTTTAAAAAAAAAGAAAAAAAAGAAAAAAAAAAGACGAGAATACCTTACAGGCATAGTTGACCTGAGTGTTTAGGAGCACTCCATTGGCATTACAGAAGTCGTGTAAAACACCAGGCTATATTGTGGGCATAAGTGATCTGTACCGTTGACACCGAGGCCAGTTCATCGTTACTAGAGCCCCTCAATTCTTGTCACATAGCAAAGGTACCGTTTACAGGACTTGTGTAAGCACATCGTGTAGCACTGTTGGAGAAGTATGGAACAGCCATTTGAGTGTGCACTAAGACGTTGGGGTGGGACTGTTGATAATTCATGCTGTATTCACACAGCCCTGATGCCATGGGCAAAAAGCGTAATACACTGAACCGTACGGACACCGCAGGAGTTCGGGGATCCCAACACCACATATAAGAGTGAATCAGGCATGCCCGCCACCAATTCTTTTAGCTTTGCTAGAAATTTGCCTGTCAACTTCAATAAAACCTATAGTTTAGCTTCCTAACGAATCTTCTGGTGATAGGAAAAACCTGTGGTTTAGCTTCCTAACGAATCTTCTGGTGATAGGAAAGAAAAGGTTGTGGCATTCATTGAAATTCAGTTCTTTTTTGCCAATCCCTTTGGAAAATGCCGTGCTGGGCTTTGCAACCCAAGTATACAGCTACTTAGACACTCAGAAAACGCGAGTTTCGATTCACGATATTCAGAAAGAATGTGGACTGCCTATATATGCCAGGAATGTTATTAGACAGCATTAATAAGCTTCACTTTTAAAGGGACCCTGAAACGGTTTTGACGATTTTGTACAAACACATTGGGCCAGTAGACCAAGTCCTAAGGCTCATTTACAGACTAATTTAAGCTCTCTGCTTACACTGTGTAATTTATTACAACGCTATAAAGCTGCGAATCGCTGCAGATCACTGCGGCTCAGCCCAACGCGTTTTCAACCGCCCCTTACGTACGACATGCAGTGTCCGCACAACGTCATTGGGGCTGCTGGCGACGTTATTGCAGCTGCGGTGTGCGCGCACGAAAAATTGGCTGGCAGGGTGGCGGCACCTGTCGGAGCAGATATCAACCACTCCGCAATGTCTCTGTTGCCAGACAGCATGCGTGCTGCCGGGCGCACTGGGCTATGGTCTCCGAGATGCACGCAACCTGTCGGCGTGCAATCTCGGAGGTGATCACTGGGCGAAGCTCAAATCGTCGAGTGTGCTCACGAGAGCTCTGCGATCGCCAGCGATGCCAGCGTGTCTCATGAGTTGAGGAGGCAAGGCAGGTGTGAGAAGGAGGATATGATATAATTGTCCGTAGCCGCCTTGGTACACGGCGTGCCGCTAAATTTGTGGTGCCAATGGTTCGATGATGCTCTAGTCTAAATGCTGACGAAGCTTCAAATAACCGTTTCAGGGTCCCTTTAAGAAAGGTATGATTTTTCAAAACCATTGCCTGTGTGGTTTGAAAAAGAAAGCCAAGTTTTGAAGTTTGTGACTCTAGAAACTACAACAATGCCAGCAATTTCTGATCTGTGAAAAAAAAAAAGCATTTTACTCAAAGAACAGTCAAGACAGTGAAATTGGTATTGTGCCAACTTGTAAATCAGTTTGCTACAAACAGCATTAAGGTTTAACCACTTTACATCTAGAAAAGTTGCAGGAGACCAATGGCATTCGCAGTTGCAGGTATCGGCAATCGGTGACATAAAAAGTGCATATACGTAGGTGACACCAACCACATACCTATGCCATGAGGGCGCAAAGGGTGACATCAAGTGCTTAACACCTTATAGTTAAATGTCATTCGCGTGGTGCCAAATGGACATATTTAGCATCACAGCTAAATGCCATTTATGGCATAGTGCATGCAACTCATTTGGCTGTTGAATGCATACAGCTTCTCCCAGTGTCTGCAGGTTACAGCTGCATACAAATAACACATTTCTACATAAATGTGTTCTCTTACTGTTTTTTTTTTGCCATTTCTTGCATATTTATTAGCTAATCCCAAGTGTTGTGACTCTCATCATCCAATTGAGAAGCGTGCCTCTGCGCAAGAGCACTCTTCCCACACTTCACTTCCTGCTGATACCCCCTTGACAGTAAATTTTTGTCCTTTGTGTGCCTAACTCAAGATGGCTTGTTCTTGGACCATTTGAATAATACTTGGTGGAGCCATTGTATCTTAAATAAAACAGACACAGAAATAAGTACGAGCTCATGCTGTCTTATGTTCGTTGTCTGTTTTATGTGCGCTGGAATGGCTTTCAGCAAAGAATGGTTCCATGCAGGCCTGCACGCTACTATCTTTAAGAGAATACTGAACAACAAAATCAGGACCGAAAGTATGAGGTGTGTGAACAACTTTTATGGGGTCCGAACATTTGATGATGGATTCTTGGTGAGGTATACTAGATGTCAAGCAACAACGTAAGGGTTGTGTAGTCTCTTGGTGCTTCTTTGTAAATGTTACAAAGTGTATTGCATGTATATGTGTCTAGAGAAGTTGTTTCAACCTCAAAAACACCAGAACATGTCCTACATCAAGAGAAAAAAAAATGTCAAACCAGGTTGTGAGCTTTTTTTTTGCAGAACACCTTGTTTGATAAACAAAAACAAGACGTTTTCTTGTTTATGTTGGCAAATGCTTCGCATAAAATTGATAAGTACCACAGCCCATGCATCACTTGCAAACACTTGTTTGGGAAGCAAGTATATATATTTTTCCCTTGCAGCCGATGCATCAAATTGAAAGTGTTGTGATTGCAGAGACAAGCTCTTGTCTCAATCCTAGCATCCACATTCCGTAAATGTTTGTGGCCACTGGTACAGCTAAATAGTGTGCACGAAATATATATATATATTTTTTATTGCACCGTTATCCCGCTCGGTGATAAGCTTCTCTGCAAACCACTCATTATGCTTTTGACAAACAATACTACTTAAAGGGCTTCTCACCAGGTCTGGCCACTTCAAGCTTACATTATGTGCTCACGATCGTGTGTGCCAATAGTTGCATCGCTACGCGCCGCAAAAAAGAGCTCAAATTTCAAGCTGAACGTCATTTACCCTGTTCTTCACGGGCGTCACCAGCACGTCACGCACATTTCAAGCCCATGCACCATAATGTGTGCTTGACGAGCTGATGTGTGTCACGTGATCCTCTGGCACTGGTTAGGGAGAACACAGGGAAGGAATGTGGCTTGCAAAGGCTAGAGAAGGCAGGTGGTAAGGGTGTGAAGCTCACATCATGGTTGTGTGATCTCTGCTTGTAATGAACCAATTTGAAAAATTCTTGCTGCATGCTCAGAATGCTCCTTATTGGACATGTAACTTCCAGTGCATAACTAAAATTTGCTATATGGCCTGGTGAGGGTACCTTTCAAGGATTATTTTAGCTTTATGTCATTCATTAGCTGGGAAAACAGAAAGAAAAGAATCCTTAGGTGATACAGCCTGTGCTCTTTTATTTACTTTTTCGTCTCTTGCCTTCCAATCGCACACAATTTCACAACTGCTTGGAGTTATCTTACGAGAACTGTGATGCATCTTTCATCTTTCCCACAAATTTACACGACGCAATGGAATAAAATGCCTGTCCTCGTGCTAATGCAATGTACTTTTGCCAAGCAATAAAAAACCTTTAGGCATTCCTGCCATTTGCAAACTGAATTGGACAGTGTGTTGTCAGTTCTTGTGACAATTATGTCAAGTAGTCAGGTGTTCGACAGAATTGCTGGGTGCCTTTGGTCACATTGAACTATTGACACAGACTCAAATGTAAAAAAATACTGGAACTACTGCCAGTGGCATAGCTCCTTTTCCAGCCTCACTTGTGTTCCTAACAACGCACACTCGACACTACTCCGTGCTTTTTGAAACCAGCTGCAAAGTGATTAGGTGTCCAACTTCCAGGTGAGTTTGCCAAAATGGATGTTCTCAGCAATCACTTTCTGTTCACATTTCAATTTATGCTGACGGTGTACGAATGTGTGCATGTTTTGTTCTTGCTACTTCTGTCTTGGTGGCAAAGAAAAGTGAAAAAATAAACACAAAACACATTAGTTGCAGTTCAATTGTAACCTCTGCCTATGTAAAAAGAATGTACTGCTGTACATGATGACTCTCCCAGGGTCACTGCTACATTCTAAGAATTAAATGCCATGTTCATCTGCAGTAGTGAAGAAAGTAGTATTTCCTTCGTTGTAGATGCTGCAGCCAATTAAACCTGTCTGCATGGCCTAAATTGGTGATTCAGACTGTTTTACAATAAAATGAAGTTTAGTTATTTTAAGAAGGACTCGCTAGGAAGTGGACAGACGCTCATCCTACCAGCTTGATTTTCCTTCAACGAAATACCAACATGCCATGCCAATTGAACTACACTGAGACTACCATCTTTGAATATGCAGTACAGTAGAATCTCGTTGATACGTTCCCGCTTAATACGATTTCCAGACTCCTACGCGCAATTGCGAAAATTGAATTAACCCAATTCTGATACGGATGTGGCTAGACAGGGTGCATCACCAAAGTAGGTGCCACAAAAAATAAACCCAACTAATATGCGGCAGCATTCTCAATACCTGATTAGGTGTACAGGGTCGTTCACATCTAAGGTGAACACCTCATTAGTATTAAATTCAAAACCTCATCGAAGCTGGAAAGCTACTATTGTGCTTGTCAATACCATGATTGTACATCATGTAACGGTAATTTTGTTCGTGAATTGGAATATACATTTTACTTTTACCAGTTCTAGTACTAACGAGGTGTTCACCTTAGATGTGGTCGACCCAGTACAATCTCCCGAAACTGGAACCTTACAACACAGCTGTAGCACCTGATGAGCTTCTACGACTGCTGTGTAGTATTTCTCTGTTAATTAACGAACCATCAATCAGCTGTTCGTCAATTACGCTAGAAGCTGACCATTATTGTCCCCATTTGAAAGGTCTGTTTTATTGTCCTTCAATGGTCCCGTCTACTAGAGTTTCTAGTGATACGATTTGTGCGAACGTAAAAAAAATATGACGTATAATTTTCAGTGCCGCTCCTTTAGGAACTTTCTGATGGCCGCGAAGAAGTTTAGGAAGTGGTGGATGTTGTGCAGGCTTAGTAACACGTACGCCAGCATTTCGCCCGTGTTCAGCAAGTGGTTAACGTAGGCCCGCGTGAAGTGTCTACACGCGTAACAGGCGCATCCTTCCAAGAGCGGCACGAACTGGTCCCTGTACCCGGAATCCCTCATGTCCAACGCGAGTTGGTGATCCGGAAGGTCTCTTTCGAGCATCGTCGCAAGCTCATTGTCACAGCTGTAGCGGAACGACAGAGCCATTCCGTCGTCGGTGACCGCGTTCGCGATGGAGGCGTCGAAGACGTCGACGCCGCTCAAGGCGGCCTTCAGTATGAATTCCGGCCGCAGCACGCCGTGCATGAACCGCGGTTTGTCTTCGGGCAAGAATGCAACCACCGCCTGCAAGAGGTCGTTCACGTCTTCGAACTTCAGGCTTTTGGACGCCGGTCCGTCCACGTGAAACCCCTTCGATAACGTATCCGTCCACGTCGCGTTTGGAGATCTCCATCACCGATGCGTGCCTGTGCTCCATGCTGTAACCACCCACGACCGTTCCGAGAATGCACGTGTCCCGAAGCGCGCTTGACACGGACTTCGCCGCGATGCACTGATCCAGCAGAGAAGTCGTCCTCTCCACCGACCGCTGTAGCCTCTTCCTCGTGGCGTCCTTGGGCGTATCACTGTCGCAAAGCGCCTGATAGCAAGACGGTTTGAACGCTTCCATGATCCGCATGAAAGTAGGAACGTTGAGATGGACGCGACCTCCCTGGTCCCAAATGGAGACGCCCGCCTTGTCGTTGAATCCGGAAGGCGTCGCCTTCATGGGATCCTGGATTCTTATAAAAGATGGATGCGTGGGCATGCCCGAAAACTTGGAAATACCGGCGCCGAACTCTTGAACCGAGTTGGCGAAGCTCGCTATGGGAGGCAAGGGAAACAGCGCGGGGTGATGGTCGACGCCCTTGATTTTGTGCAGCATGTCGTACGTCAGGTGAGGCACGCTACCGGCATGCGTGTACAGCAGGCACATCGGTGTCGGGATGGGCTCGGCGTCGGAGGCCCCTTGGAGACCCCTAATCTCGCCGCAGCGGCCGCTGCTCGTTTTACAAGCGTGGGTCACGGAGAAGCGCATCGCGTCGGCAGTCGTGTCAAACGAGGCACAGTTACGACATACAAAACTAGTAACGCACTCGCCGAAGAACTTGAAATCGCAAAATGAATGGACGACACGCACGTGTCGCACGTAACTAGCACGACTATCACTCACGAAACAGACGAAACACGCATTCTGTTGGCGCAACACGGAAGCAAGTGCACACAAGGGAGAAGCCACCGAGAAAGCAACTTGAAAACCTTGTCTTATCCGTTGGTCAATACGAAGTTTCAAATCAGCGCTGAAACATGTCACCGTAGGCTCTCATACAGGTGTCATCGTCACGTATACAATATGGGCGCCGCCATCTTGGGCATTGATGTCTTCGCAATGGTGCTTCACAATGCGGCGGATTGATGGCAGGGACGGTGCATGTCAGTGGGTGCATATCTTCCAACACGAACCTCTAGGCTCTAATCTACCCCTTCACCGGAGTCTTCAGTGCTGAAAATTATCGTAATGCACGGCTACAGCTCGGGTAGTGAAGGCAGTGAAGGTGCGAAAACGGCGAAGGCATTCAGAGAAACGTTGGAGACTCAATGTTGACGCTTACACGAAAGTTATGATTCGCCTAATCGAAATGCGGTATATAGGTATCAAACCTGCGAACATACGCGATCTCAACTAGCCCAGCAATCAGTCGAAGTGTTCTCTTCAACTACGGCAGCGCTGCCTTGACCCAAAATCTGCCGAATACAGTACAACTGATTAACGGGTGAACCTAGGGGTGGGTCCGGATGTCTTGACCCACCCACCCCTTACGGTCCCCCGTAAACTGACCCCCCACTCTTCGGAAAAATCCCCGTAAACTCCCCTACTCTTCGAAAAAATCCTGCATCCACCCTTGAACTGGTACGTTTTCCCACACAGAAACCTTTTCGAATAAGTTTTGCAGATGCGATGCCTACAGTGTCGGTTCCTCCCGAAGCCAGGAGACATTGTCACAAAAGGAGATAGGCCTTTTGTGACACCACACGATGCATCTACCTGCCTGTGGTGAAGCTTGCTTATGATAATGCAGTCTTGGTCAAAGGTAAAGGAATACACCCAAATACAAAAAGAACTTCAAAGTAAAAGACGTTCTGGCTCCCATATGGGGGGCCTCGTTCACGATTGCTAGTCCAAACGCTTCTGAGCTGTCCCTTCTCAAGCTTGGTCTTGGACATAGGCGTGTGCACGGGGGGAGGGGGGGGGGGGGGCGGCAGAGGGGGTGAGATGGGGGGCGCGCAAAGCCAGCCCCAAACATTGACATAATAGGGAGGGGGGGGCGCAAAGTCAGCCCCATACATTGACATCATAGGGAGTGGGGGCGCTGCGAACCTTCGCCCCCCTGAAGGGGAACCCTGCACACGCCTATGGTCTTGGACACCAAACGTTTGGTCTGTGCAGTGGAAAACGCTGTGGCGCAGGAAGAACCTTCACGCCGCAATTAAGCCCGGACGCAAACCTTGGGTGTGTTGTCCAAATTTCGTCCTTGGCGATTCAAAACCTTCGAGCAAACAATGACCTAGTCTCTCAAGCAATGAAGGCAACATCATAGTGCTTCTGGACCGCAGTGACAATGTGAACAGGATGTTGTCTTTGCTGCAAGACGAAAGCACCTACTGTTGCCTAGACAAAGAACCAACCAGCAAAGTACAAAAAGATTTGCAAAAGTTACTCACGGAAGTGATTAAAGATTGTGAACAAGGCCCCCCCATATGGGAACCAAAACGTCTTTTAATGTTCTTTTGGTATTTGGTCAGCGTATACTTTTTACCTTTGACCGTGAGCAATCCCGACTAGACGAGTTTTCATCAAGCTCTTGATTTCATAACACCATCTTCACTGGCATAGCCAGAGGGAGGTCGGCAGAGAGGGTTCAAACCCCTTCAAATTTTTTTAATTTTGCATGTGTATACGTATACATGCACACATACAAATGCAGGCATAGACATACATAAAGTATGGTTGAACCCCCCCCGTCCCCCCCCAAAAGAAGAAAAACTATTTCTGGCCATGCTACTGAAAACACACAAAAAAAAGCTTTTTTTCTTCTTAAAAACCAGGCAAAAAAAATGAACTGTTATGTTTAATTATCAGGACAATCAAATGCAATGTTTCTGTAAAATTTGAGCACATAATGCACAGCAGTCAAATTTCCTCTTCTACACTTTTCAGCTAAGATACACACACTCTTACATAGGAATAGGCATCATTAAAGCACTGCATCCAGCGATTTTGTTAATTTTCTTAACATAGCAGTGTAGGACCGTGTAGAAATAACGCACACGCAGTCATCATACCACCACTCTATGCAGTTTTTAAAAATATATTTCCAATGAGTGCTGATACCAGACTACACCACTATGAAATGCTACTATCAGATACCTGTTTTCATACACTAACCTTTATGAAGTGCACATAAACATGGTTCCCCATTAAATGCTATCATGCAATGATGTGTTGTGCAACTGCACACCCAGAAGTGGCTCATCATGAATGGCACGTTGATCCATCCATATCCAAAGAGCAAAATGCTGACTCTCGAAGGATTTGTTTATATGCAGATGAATTGTGCTTACCGTATTTACACGAATGTAAGTCGACTCCAATGTAGGTCGACCCCCCCCCCCCCCCAAAATCGCACGACAAAAAAAAAAAAAAAAAAAAAAAAAAAAAAAAAAAAAAAAAAAAAAAGCGCTCTAGTTTTGGTTGATTCTAAGTCGACCCCCCAACATTGGATTGTCAAATTTGAAAAAATGGGTCGACCTATATTCGTGTAAATACGGTACATTTAACCCCAAAGCCACAGGTGTTAAGGCACAGCCTTATGGCATACCTATGGCATACAGTACAGAACTGTATGCCATCAACACAGCCTACGGCATACAGTTCTGGAATGTCACTATGGCATACAGTTCTTGACTGTGATGTGTTGTCAGACAAGGCAAAGCACTATGTGTAACACGTCTGCTTCACAGCCTTGTAGCTACCCATTCTGTTGTCGGTGTGAGTGGGCTATGGGTGGACTGCACTTTACTTTGGGCTACATTCCATCTGCTCCAGCACACCTCCATTCAAGAGACCTTAACTACAGACAACACAGGCTTGTTTGCTGTTTGTGGCTGGGGGGCACGTTACTTGCTCAATTTGCTGGTGTGGTGACATGAATTCTATCAATACTGCGATGCACTACACTGGCAAACTGCATTTGTTGCGCAATATGTTGGTGCAAATGAATGCCTTTTCATTAGCTTGTGAAACTGTGCAGCACACCCTTGGTTTTTCGAGCGTAAAGATCCTGCGATCTGATCAAACTACGACAGTCTTGAACGGCCTCTGACGTGGTGGTGCGTTGTAGCTGATGTGAAGTCACATCGTGTGATGAACAATCTTTGGAACACGGAATGTCGCTGGAGCCAACGTTTCGACAGGTGGTCTCGTCTTCTTTAAGGCTGCAACACTTGCAGCCTTGAAGAGGACAACACCACTTGTCCTCGAGAGTCTACATTTTGCTCTTTGGATATGGATGGATCAAGGTCCCGTTCATGACAAGTCACGTCTGGGTGCGCAGTTGCACAACACATCATTGCATGATAGTATTTAGTACTGGGAAGCCATGTTTATGCGCACTTCATGTTCCAAGGATCTTTTTTTCATCACATCCAACTTCCGTCTTTCTCTGAACTTCCACATAATGTGATGTGACAAATGATGTGACGCAATCTCATGTGCCACAGTTCTGACAGTCTTAGAAGAACTGAGTGCTGAGCGAGTAGGTAATCCATCACGACGAAAACTGCACAAAATATGGGGACAAGGAAGGCACGCACACAAACTGTAATTGTGTGTGTGCCTATCCGTCCCTGCTTTTTCTTTTTGTGCCGTTTCTGTCGTATTTGAGTCTGCATACGGGCAGTTGAAGCAAAGCGCATTGTTCATGAGCAGACATGAAATACAAAAGCTAATTTTTCTCCTACTGCGTAAGAACTGAAGCATTAGATTTGTTACTATGCACAAAGTGAACCCTGTAACGCCTCAAGAGTGTTTGCAAAACAAGAAAGTAATACGTGAAATCCAAGCACCATAAATACTGAAGAGATCAGTGTTGGTGTTCTGGTGATATCATGTACGCACACTGGCTACGCATTGTCCCTTGCACGTGCAATATATAAAAGCAAGCATTCTCTTTATTCAATCACGTTTGTACAGGCTCGGTTACCGCTTACACAATTAAAATACCATAAGCGAATATAAAAACAGCGATGGCTGAATAAAAATATGTTCCGATAACAAACAGCTCATAGGTGATTGCAGATGAGTTCGATGAGCACGAAATGGTTAAAATACAAGAACTAAAAAGAAATCGTACGAATCGCATCGCGAATTAATGTTCTTCGTCGACCCCGTTTTCGTGTGGCAGTTCTTCTTGAGGTGGTGCTTGTTCTTCAGCACCTTCCACGGCCTCTATGAGACGCCGCGGGTTCACAGTGCACGAGTTGGTGCAGTTGTGTACCTTGTAAATGCCGATCAGGCGATCGGACAGTTCGAACATGTTGTTCCTCAAAGATATGATGATGAACTGTGCATTTCTCGTTCGTTCCTGAAAATGCAAGGTGACAAAAGTACTTGAATGTCTCGGGCATAGCCAGCAGCATTTGAGGAGTTAGAGTGATAATTAGGAAACACTGAAGAGAAAATTTTTTTCGTTTGTTATCAGTAAATTATAGGGGTGTGCAAATAGTGGCCCAAAATATCAAATATCGAATACAATACATTTTATTGAAAATTGATAGAAAGCACAGATATGAAGTCTGCTCATATCCTCGAGCACATAACGCAGTGAGTGACTGCTACCAAAAGACTACAAATTATACTACAACGGTAATGTTGTGCTTCCTCGTCGTGAGTTCTCTGTGCCCAATAATCTACGGGTGCCCGCTCACAACAGCGTTTTGAATGCGCATCGGAACAATAGAGTTTCTGAACGAGTAGTGCGGTGTGGCAGTGATGACTGCACAGCATGAACAAATTTTCACGTGTGAGGCCAATCTCCGAAGGTTACGTGGGCCCAAAGTTGGATGTTTTACAGTGCTTGCGGCGTATCTGACCGAACTACGCAAGTCCGTGCCATCTATAGGAAGTGAAGTTGCGAAGGGATAGGCAGTTTCCTCGTGTGCTTTTTGTTATGTTTTTTTATTTGCGAGAATGATATAATCTCCTTTCAAATAGACACGCGCACGCTTTTGAACCACAATATCGGTGACAGTTTTAACAAGGTATGCTGTAATGATATTGATGTTAGTTTTAGCCAGTCGACCATAACCAAGTCACACTGGAGGCCTTTGTCATGTTTTAGATATTCGTCCAGTCGAATTATTCGATAAGGTATAATTCAATTCGAAACTTGAATATTCGCACACCCCTAGTAAATTATCTTTCTACAATACCAGAAACCCTAGCCTCAGGGGTGGAAGTGGGCTTCAGTCTTTTGGAGCAGTAAAAGGGGAGTTTTGGAGCAATGAAAGTTAATTCTGGAGCAGATTTCTAGGGTTAAACATCACTGTTAATTGAAATTTTTTATTTCTGGTAAACACAAAAAACTCTATTTGTTTTTTGTTTTCACTAAACTTTGAACACTGATGAAACAACTAAACTTACCCCCCCCCCCCCCCACACACACACACATGCACAGAGAGAGAGAGAGAGCAAAAGCCGGATCCTAGAGATAGGATAATAAAAATTATCTTCATTCTAAGCCCAATGAAAGTCTCACAATGGTCAGTGCACACAAGACATGAAACACAAGAAAGTACACGACCCGATTGTTTCGTGCCTTGTGTGTGCTGACCGTCATGAGTATGTTCCAATTAGCCCAATTCGCTACATTACTCAGACTATAAAAATACTCCTGTCATTTAAGCGCCACAGCCAACGCGAACCAAGATGAAAATAGAGATAATGCTCTGCATATCTAAACTCGACAACCTTTCAGAGAATCTTTTAAAAATGTTCACATGGACAAAACACAGCTGCTGACATCTACAAAAGAGAAGACAAGAGAACTGAAATGTCAATATTTTTTTTGCCATAGAAATTATATGGACACTCTCAGAAGGTTTTTTCTGTCGCCATCATTTTCCGTCTAAAATCCAAAGTCCAAATCTATAACATTGCCCCGCGAATAGTATGTTCTACGTGCGAGTAAAAGCGCACAAGTGCAGGGGCAAACGTGGCTGAAGCAGAGGTGAAATGAGTCGGCCATCTTTGTTGCACGAAGGATGCATGCAATACCATCGCCTTGCGTGTGAGGCTTGCAGTTGATTGCCCCTCAAGCAGGGATTAAATGCGCTGCCCATCTTTCGTCGGGGGAAGCAGCATGAAGCTCCAGGAGGCGGGGAAGGGGGGGGGGGGCTGCGCCGCTCAAGCAGCAACTGTGAACTTTGATCATAAGGGTGCAGTCGCTAGCGCTGACGCCTGTGCTATCTCGGCAGACATCAGAAATAAATGGCCCGCTTACTTTGCTTCGAGACGACAGGCCGCACGAGAACCCCTTCGCTACTCCCTTACACCAGTGTTTTGTAGAGTTACGCTAAATCGGATCCAAAAGAGTTAGCTGGGGAGCCTTACTTCGCATAACATTACAATTTCTTGCTATCGTATTCATTGCTTCGCCCTTGCGGCGAAAGTGATTTTTTTTGCATTGACATCAATGTCACGGAGAGTGCACCACGTCACAGATGACAGCGGCACATGAGGATAACAAAAACTGCTTGGGCGCAGTTTCAGCGCTTTGGAGCAGGATGGTGCAGCATGGTGCAAATGGCGCAGCAGTTCTACCCTTGCAACCCTTGCAGTGAAAGGACGTTTAGTAAGCAAGAAAACGAGCAAGAAAATACAGGTAGCGATGCCACCCTTGAAGCTCTCGCACCGAAACCCCATGACGTCATAGATTGTGACAGCATGTGCTATGGCTAACGTAATTCTGTACCAGTGAAAATTCATTACATTGTGTTCCAAGGAGGCCAGATGCTCATTTTCTAGGGGGGTTTCTGCACAAATTATGATATCATTCAAAGGGAAGTTCAAATTAATTTCAACTGCTTGAAGTTCTTTAACATGCAGAGCCAGAAGCACAATGTTCAAAAATGAAACTATCACCTTCGACAGAACTTGTAATACTTACTATCGAGCAAAGGTGAACATTCGGCAGAAGTCTGCAGGATTGGGATGCCAGAAAATTTACTGTTGTGCAACAATGCTAAAATATCCACCTATAGTGCAAGAATACACAATCCCACGCAAAGGCAAGCAAAAGAAACCCATTGCAGACAGTTTTTCAAGATCAACACATTCACAGATTTACTCAGTGTCGTTGGCAAATTGACTGGTCCAGGAAACTCACTGATGACCTTTGAGTCAAGCTCACTGGAAAAATGTGCTTTATTGTATGACACAATAGGCCATGAGTTATTATTAAATGAAGGACGTTTCATTCATTTTAGATTATTTTTGTATTTCTCCTGCATTTCCTGAAAATCGGAAAAGTAGAGTCCCTCGTGCAATACTTCAGCTTAGTACCAGGCCTAAGAGATTACTATAAAGCAGCCTGCACTGCTCCTTATAAACAAATCCTTCTTGAAAGTAAACTTCACGATGATTATTTTGACGCTATTACTGAAGACTGCCTTTCAAAAATCTTATTACCTGGTTTCCTAAAAAGAGCACAGGACTAAGATTGCCCAAGATCATGATACCACATCTTAGACACTTCCAGTCTACACATCTTTGAGCATGTGCATGAAAAACTTGCTGTGCATTGAGTCATAATCAGTCTAAAAAATTTTGCGAAGAACAGTGCATCAAGTTGAAACAATAATAATAATAAAAATAAAGATTTTCTAAATTCACCAATGAAATTAAGCTAAATTGGTGTAAAATTTTGCAAGAATGTGGACCACACTTTCTTGAAAGTAAAACAAGAATTAACAGTGAGACACACTATTACATACCTTGATATAATACCCGACGATCGACACATTCCTAATGTCCAGTGCAGCGTCGATCTCGTCCATCACGTAGAAGGGCGTTGGCTTGTAATAATGCAGGGCAAACACAAGTGCCAGAGAACTCAGCGTTTTCTCGCCTCCGGACAAGTTGGATATGTTCTTCCAAGACTTCTTTGGGGGGCCGTACACTGTTGGAGATAATTTTGTTGCTGGTATAGCGGTTCAGTAAAAAAAACAACTGGAAAATAAACCTTTCTTTAACAGCAATCGTAACAGAAAATCATTTAGCTGCACGGAAAAATTAGAATCCACTTTGGTTAACGAGCTATGCTTGCTGAGGTATGTTACTAATTCTGGCATTTCATTTGCATAAACAACGATAAGATTACTATCCGAAGAACAAATTTTACTAAATGATAAGAATTCAAGGCATGCTGCAGTGGTGGACGCTGGATTAATTTTGACATCCCTAGGTTTCCCTAATCTACACCCAAATCTAAAGTACATTGGCGTTTCTGTATTTGTTCCCATCAAAATGCAGTCACTATGGCCAAGAATCAAGCTCACACCATCACGATTAGCAGTGTGAAGCCTCAGCCACTTAATTACCGTGAAGCCTTAGCCACTTAATTAATTACTACACATAGAGAGTCCCAAGAAGTGCGACACTGAAACAGGAAGAAGCAAAAACTAAAATAATGCGAGAAATTAGAGCTCCCCCAACTGAATCCATTACAGTGGAACCCCTTTATAAGAGACACTGATGTAAAAGAGACAAATGGGTATAAGAGACACCAGTGTGCCTACATTGAAACAGGTGTTGATAAGAAAACACATACATGGTACCCTGCTTATAACAGACACCTCGTATAAAAGACAATATTTGCTCCCTGGTGCATTTCTTTTATAAAGAGGTTCAACTGTATAGCTCTGGCACATCTATACACTAGCGTAGTTCCATCAGATCATTCGAAAGTAGTTCTACCAGGAGTTCCACAAATGTTCCCCCAGAGTAGCAAAGTTAGCATTGGAACTTTTGTGTAACAGCATCTCAGCCCGTGCATTTATGCTATGTTAAAGCATCCTGCCCCCGAACAACTTACGGCCGCACTTAACGAATTTGTGACTGCCATTTATAAAAGCTAAAGTGCCGTAAGCTCTGTTCTCGAAATCATATTGATCGTACTTAAACCTATGTTCGAAAGCAGTAGTGAAATCATAAAAACCGGTGTTCCCTTAGGCCACAATGGTAAGTTCAACATCCTACATGGGATGCTAAATCTTGGCTGATTGAGTCATAACCGTGACATGTACTGTACACATGGATTGAAAAAAGGACAATTTAGGCTTAAGTAACGCACATACTTTCATTCCCACTGTCTTTAGTTCAAGTCATATTCAGCGAAATTTCGACGCGAACGCCTAGATCAGAGCCAACACTATCTTTAGGAAACCAGATTCGCTGTGACATTACGTGGTTATCTTGAGAAATTGCGCATACCAGTCGTTATAGACTCAAACCTCGATATAACGAACCCGGATATAACGAAATATCGGTTATAACGAAGTAAATGAAGAATACTCTTGCAACAGGTATAGTGTTAGGAATATACTTTTATAACGAATTTTCGGATATAACAAACTTATTTTCGTGTAAGATGCAACTTTGTTATAAAGAGGTTTGAGTGTACTAAAAAAGTTTGATGTCTCGTTTGAATCCGTGAGTACTGTACAGTTATGTCTGAAGCTTCTGTTGCGAGGGTCACTCATGTGAAATGTAACACAACGGACGCGCACCTGAACACTATGCCCTCGGTGAAGGGGTCAAGCGAGTCGACCAGCTCGAGTTCTGCGTCGCCGCCCAGCGTAAGCATTTGGTACGTCTCCTTCAGCTTGCTGCTGATGATGCCGAACCCCCTCATGAATTCGTTCAGACGCTGCTTGCGCAGGTTGTCGTGGTGACGACGCTGCTCGGCCCGTTTCTCCGTCACTGCTTCCAGCTCAGCGACCCTCTGCTTATAGGCTTCCTCCTGCAGGAATAAAAAAAATCGCGTTGTAGATGCGCAACACACCCCTACCTCTGAGCCAATTTAAAGGCGCCCAGCAACACTTTTTGAGCATCGTCAGAAAATGATGCCGATCCGTAGTCGAGGATGGATGGATGGATAAACTTGATTAGGTCCTTCGGAATGCGCTTTAGCACGTTGCGGGCTGCTCCCACATCGGAACAGAAAGACCAAGTCTCAGTCGCGTCGCAGGCCCGTTGGACTGCCCATAACTGTTGTCCCAGTCCGGAGCTAGTAATAGTCGAGGCTTCAGGGAAAATGTGAAGCAAATTTTATAGCACAGCATGCGGCCTGCAATTTACAGTGATTTTTCAAAGTCAGCCAGAAAATTGCTCGCTCTTCTCTTGACAAATGATGCCACAATCCAAAATGACCACGTCATGAATACGAAGTCCATGACCATGGGATGAATTCAGCATCATAAGTTGCATAGTTACTGTGGCCACTGTGGAATGCCACGATGTGCCCGTGCGGCACTCCATAAGTGCAGTCGTGATCACACTGAAAGTGGACCGCGTGTTCAAAAAAAAGAGAAAAGAGAGAGAGAAGAAGAAGAAAAGAAAGGAAAAGAAGAAGAAAAGAAAGGAAAAGAAGAAGAATGCTCAAGGTTATTTCTCGGTAAACAAGACTCCTGTTAAGGGGAGATGCTACTCGAAACACAGAAGTTTTTTCAAAAATTCCATATTTCTTGTTTTTACTTGTTTTCACGAGTTTAGCTTCTCTACTTTCATGAAAAAAACAATCAAGGTTGTAATTAAACTCCAAGTAGGCTAAAATTGGTTTTAAAGAGCACAAGGTGCTCGATGCCTAGAGTCCCCTGGAAATTGTCACCTGGCTGCTTGCCATTGCATTTCACATGAGGAGGTCACCAAAGCCACATGCTCAAGATAACCATGATTCCCAAGCTCTCATTATGGAAGAAATCATTTTAAAAAAGCATATTTTTGCCACATATTTCTTAATATGTGAAGAGTGCAAGTATCTCCTTTAAATTAAAGCCTGATATCGTAATCAGTACGGGCTGAAAATTTTAGCACTTCTCACATTACAATTTTTCTTGTTCATTAAAATGTATTGACACACTTTCTTGTTAGTTATTTGCATTCTACTGTTAATGTGGAGCATTATGAGCCAATAATGGCTCATAACCATAAAAGTTTAGTGGCAGAAAAAGTGTGTCCAAAAAGAACTATATTTTACACGTTGTCATGGCACAAAATGAAAACTACGCAACTTACTATAAAACTGATTACATATTTGAAGTCAGCATAAAAGCTTATGTTAACAGCAAAAATTTCATTGCCCTTAGGCTACAGATTAAAGAAACTTTTCTTCTAGTAGCATCTCCCCTTAATTGGAACATATTTTCCCAGTACTTTCAGGCTTAGTTTAACAAGATTCTGCTGTATCGTGAAAGGTTAGTGAAAGAATTTTGTATCTCTTATGAAAATATTATTTAGTTATCTCAAATAATTAATTTGAATGCAAATGGAATATGTAGCCAGAATTATTACATTCGCACTCAAAGCTTCTAATAGTATTCACACACTTCTATAATAAAGATAAAAGAAAAAAATCGGCCAGGGAAAACATAGGGGTCAATAATTGCTGTCTTTAGCTGCAGTGTAGTAACTATGATGTAAAATGAAATGAATGAAAATGGACGAAAAATCATCCTTTCCATTGATAAGATCCGAACCCACAACCCCGGAATTACGCGCCCAATGCTCTACCAGAGCTACGACTCTGCTTCGTTAGTAGTCGACGAGGAAGTGCCTTCTGTCATAGAAGAAGGGAAAAACATCCCCCCCCCCCTCTTTCTATCCCAAAGATAATGAATATGAACCTTTTGTACACAAACATCACGAATAAGGAGTTAGAGGCGGTTGTTATGAATACGAAGTGAGGGCAATATCAGAATAAAGAAGATGGCTGACCCCATGACCTAGGCCTACTACGCATTACTACATCGTTACGTTACAAAAAAAAAAGCCGGCATGACTTGGCTTCAAAGATCCCACCTACGCCAACGTATCGAAAGAGTTTGAATAAAGCTTGCCTTTCGACGATACTCCTGTATCGCGGCCATGTTCGGCTTCATGGCAGTCAGATTCTCCTTGAGCATGGTGGACTTCATTGTGAGTGCTTCACCATTCAGCTCTTCCAAGTCCTTGTCTTCGAGCTCGGGTAGCGTTACCTCAGGCTCGCCGTCAATCGAATGGCACTTCAGCTTCTTCAGCTGTGAACGGAAAGATTGCAGGTACACCCATTAGCATCTACAGTTGGATAGAACTTTAGTATTCGGCGGCATTTCTTCCTCAAAGGCGGATGCACACCAAGCCTGCAACAAAGGGCGTGTACCCTGGGCAGACATCATGGCGGTCGGTGACTCTGCCGTCCGGCTCAGACTATTTCTTTAGTTGCAGAGGCAATTGGCGCTAGCATTTTGATCATAAGGGTGTAGCAACAGGACCGTTCAAGTTCCTCATAACATGTACCATAACAAATGATTTGAAAAATGGTTTCGGTAGAAATGCTCCACAAATGACACCTTACAACTTCCGGCAATTACTGAATACTTCTAACGAGACCTCGCGAGGAACTTTTTAGAATTTCAAGGACATCTGAAGACGATAGCTGCTAACCTCTCTTGTCCAGCGTGCCACTTTGGCTTGGCGGTCTTGAAGGGCTGCCTCACTCTGCTCCAGCTGGTTCTTGAGCTCGATCTGCTTTGAACTCAGTGCATTCTCTGCAGATTTCCCGCTGTCGATTCCTGCCTGCACTTCAGGCCAGCTTCTGCTTCAGGGTCTTCAGCTCCTCCTGCACAAACGATTAGAGGCTGAGTGATTTGTGCTGTGGGCTAGATGTAGAAGCAGTACACTACAAATACGTCCAGTAGTGGGACTACAGTCGGTAGCAGACCATGACAAAGAGCGCATCAAGTGAAACTCGGTGTAAACGCATGTAATTAGCACAAGCGCAAGGTTTACGACCAATGATGCGGTGTAGAGAAGATTCAGACCAAATTATGTGACTATAGTGGAGCACAACGTTCATAACGCTGCTGCATTTTCACCTTCAAGGTGAATGCACCCAAGCCTGCATCAGTGAGCATGCATTCCAAGACTGACGTCAAATGCTCTACAGTAAGTGACTCCACTGTTTCAGAAGATGGGCTGTTGGGAGAGCACTGCTGAGTACAAGGGCAGGACTAATTCTTTTGTCATGAAGGCGTTCTACCTGCTGCGCAAGTCCTCTTGTGCTTTTTTAAGTTGTATACAACTACATTATAACTTTGCACATCAGTTCGTCTGCGGTAGAGAGGAGAGGCCTCAACATCCCCACATGGGAGAATTAGGCTCGCTCAGCAAAAGCACTGCATGACTCTCAGTAAAATTTTTTACCAACTGAACCTCATGCATGTCTAAGAGAGTGATTTCACAATGTAACGCATGCGCACCAGCCCTGTCAGCATCATAAAGACAGCGGTCCTTGCTGCTTTCTCAGATGTGCTTGCATTTTAGCAAAAGTTTAGGTGAAGCCAAGGAAAGTGAATTGTGAGGAAATTTGTAAATTCAGCACCTTCATATCCACTTCTATTGACCTCGAGGTTGAACAGGGTTGGACACTAAGCGGCAAGCGGACTAAACCTAGTAGAGTGCATGGCCCCTTGCATCGTCTGCTAACTGCACCATGTTCGCATGTGAGCAAAAGTCATGCACATCCCCAGAAGGTAGCTTATTCTGTTGTGTTAGCTCAGTATCTAATGCTCGTACGTATGCCTACACAATATAGACAAGTATTTCGTCCTTCAGAGGTTTGTAGGCTGCACCCTAATTAGTGAGTGCATGCACGTGTTGGTATGGCGCTAAATGTTATCATCTCCCCGTCCATTCACCAAAATCATTTCAATAGCAGTCCCCCTTTATCATTCAAGCACGTCCCATAGTGCATTTGGTGTGTCCTAAACGAAAGAAGTACTAAATGCTAAGGTGTGAATGCAGAATTTTAGCAACGCCATCTCGTGAAGCGTTTGCGATTTTGAAATTCTTGTGATACCGCAAAGCATGACCTAGCATCTGCAAAGGCCAGTTAGCGATTAATAAGACCTCAAGCCACGCACTGCTATAGCGCTACACATAGGCGTGCGCAGGGGGGAAGGGGGAGGGGTGGCTGCCCCCCCTTAGTCACCCAAGAGGAGGCGCGCAAAGTCAGCCCCATCCATTGACATAATAGGGAGTGGGGGGCGCTGCGACGAACCTTTGCCTCCCCCAAAGCGGAACCCTGCGAACGCCTATGGCAATACACGTATTCATGCAAACAAAAAAGCAGAGTTCTCTGCCAACTAATTAGTATGCAGAAATACGGGCTTTTCTGTATGTAGCCGCTAGAGGAAGAAATAGATACTTAATTGGCTAAGTTGAGCAACACCATTTATATTGTAGTATAGGCAGAACACAAGCGAAACACGTACACGTAAAACAGGGGAAAAAAAAAAAGCTATCGAGCA
The DNA here is from genome assembly GCA_030522465.1 of Rhipicephalus appendiculatus. Lineage (NCBI taxonomy): Eukaryota > Metazoa > Arthropoda > Arachnida > Ixodida > Ixodidae > Rhipicephalus > Rhipicephalus appendiculatus. The sequence continues at coordinate 938,937 of JALIZH010020719.1, read as the reverse complement.
CAGTGCAAAAAACACGACTGTCACCGAAGGCCAGCACCCCCCATTCATTGGCAGATTGAGATTCTCTAGAACGTAATAGGAATGCTAGGCCGCCTTCGTGCATTAATGTGGCAATGAAGGGCGTATATATCATCATTAGGCTGAACTCAACATGCTTCATTCGCCGACAATGGGCTCAATCCACTGATAGCGAAGCGCAGCTGCGTACATTTGGACGTGTGCCACTGACCGCCTATCTACAGTAACGCGGCGACGGTGCTGCCACCTGTAGCCCGGTCTCACAGCAAATCGTAATGTCTTCTTATTCTCGCACACCTTCCCATTGATCTCATGACAGGGGAGGGTTACCATAATACAGGTCAAATCTCTCCATTAAAAGCAACAAAAAAAGATCATGAAAAGCCAACCACCGTCTTATATGCTGGTCATTAGTAGAAGTACTGGAGTCTCCCGGCTTTGACGGCTGAAGCCAACAACCTAATCACCATTACCATCGTCGGCACCACCTTGCTACTCTAACCTTGTTGCATAGTGGCATGACACCATTGTGTGCTTTTGTTGTTTTCTCGCGAGTTTATTTGGACTTCATGCTACTTTTAAAGAACAACTCTGTGAAAATGAGCATAAGCTTACAACAGTTTACCATACCATTAAATTCTGGCCCCACCTATGCTCCAGGCCTTATACAACAGGCTTTTTGCAAGATATAAGCAACGTGACACCAACACTCAACTCTGTGGTGCTGAAACGCATGCGAGTGATGAAGCGACTTACCGCAGCCTTTTCACCAACGGCAAGCAGCTCCTTTCCCACTTTCTCCAGCTCACTGTACTCGAGCTTCGCTGCTTCGAGTCGGGTCTTGGCATCCTCGAGCTCCGACTCAATCGTGGTCACCTTGCTCTCGGCTTTGTTTAGATTCCTGGCACAGAAAGGACAATGCAATCACGGCACGCTCGCTTATACCTAAGCCTATACCTAAAGACTAAACGGCGAGTATGGAGCTCTTTGATGCATGAAAACTTGCATTGGACGTTAATGTAGTTTGGGTGAGCTTGGGAGTGCCAGTTTGCAATGGTATGGGGGAAAACAAATTCTATATATATTTACGCCACTCTAAAAACTGACGCGTGGAAGATTATGAATCTTCGCACCTCTAAATGGTGTCGGCCGGGACCACAGAAAAATTCGTATCACCCCGAATTTCAAACGAGCCGTGATCACAAAACCGAGGTTTTACCGTATGTATGAAAGCAGGCGTTCTGATGCATTTTGCGTTACATTGTGTCTTGTAGCTTTGCCATAAAACAATAAGCGCAGAAAAAAAGTGGAATTCGTAGACTCCGACATAATGTGCATGCAAACACCGAAGTTGCAAGCTCTGCCTAGAACGGACACTAAAAATACATCAAGAGCTTGAGTATCCACAAACACTCTCATAACTATTAGTAATGTCAAAGAGGCATTTCAAGCTAGAGGAAGCGAAACCAATTTACAAATGATGTGTTTTAATGGCGTAGCTCTGCTTCTTTCATATAGACCAGATCCAAATGTGCTGTTCTTAAGAGAGAGGCATCAGCGTTCACTTTTATACCAATAATTTGACATGATGAAATTATAAGAAGCGGCTTCATACCTCTCAGCCGTCTTGATACTGGACTGTGCCCTGGTGATCTCCATCGAGGTGGCATCTAGTTGCTTCGTGACGCTCTCCACTTTTTGTTGGACTGAGCCCATGCACTTGCCGGTGATTTCCATGATTTTCGCATGGAGCCTAAGGTGCAGCGCAACTCGTCAAAAGCATGATAGATCAAGGTTCGCAACACTGAAACACATTTCTCAAAGAACCGAGGATGCAAGAATACCCTTTTGTTTTTGTCACAAAATCCAGAAAAATGGAAACACAACTTGTGGTGACAACGTAACACCATGTGGGCGTCATACAGTTACCAAAGGATCGCATTAACAAACACTGGTTTTGATTAAAAGAAAATGCACTACTGAAGCTCACTTTAGGAAACTATATTTGTCGTAAAAGTATGCAAAACTGGCTGAGTTTGTGTGACTTCATTATGGGAATTTTCTCAGTGCGCACCCAAAAGACGAGGACGTAAGGACAAGACACCTGTATGTCTTCTTTCCTCACGACTTTGTCTGTTGTGCGTGCGCTGAGAAAATTTCCTATTTGGCATTCCGTTGTGTATGCAATGTTGGAAATCGAAAGGACAAGAAAAAGCTGAATCTTCAGCCTTGAGCGTTTCTCAGTGCTCTAAGAAAGGAACGAGGCGACGCAGCTACGGCTAACAAACAGACACGTAATAGCACTAATTTAACAACACTTACTCCACAACTTTGTCTTCAACTTTGTTCCAAGATGACATTGCTTGGTCGTACTCTGCAATGAACAAGAATAGTAATAGTGCGCTGTGTAAAAGGCAATGCAACAGGAGCTGTAAATTCACTCGTGAAAGTGTTGCTACAAAATGTTATCCTGTGCAGAAATTCAGAGTAACATAACAGGTTAGCTGAAAGAATCATGAAAACACATAGAAAGGGCGTAAGAACCAAAGATTTCTAAAAAAAACTTTTAATTTCTTTGTTCCTTATACTATGTACTCCCAGATAAGAATCAGAAAGTCATTTTGGTATCTCGAGTGAAAAGTTTGAACTGAAAGTTCGACAATTCATTTCACTTTATAGAGCTTGAAACTAAACAACTTCTCCGCAAAATCTGTCGTCCATACACTATTGATCACAAGGATACACCCGATGCTCATCTGTGCAACATTGGATATACTGAACTTCAAACAATGAAAGGCTTTTAATTGGCGTAGTTTTTAGACCTGTGTGAATATTTGTCGGCTTTGAATAATCGAATGAATACTACAGCATTCGAATTCACCTCGACACGAATATAAATATCCTGAAATTTCGAAGTATTCAAAAGAAACGAATAATGTTTTACCGCATTAAACCCACGGGAAAGGTGGTTTCCCGGCGGCGTTAGGGCGATACGCCGTGAAACCCCCCCACACACGGAAAACCAGCGCTGCCACAAAGCCGTACTTCAAGGTTGAGTGTGCATATTATATTACCTGCAAGACGAGTAACTTTTTTTTTTTAGTTTTTAAAGTTTAAAAGCATGTTACAGTCGACTCCCGTTAATACGAAGTTCACGGGACCCGCAAAATACTTCGAATTAAACGAACTTCCAATTAAGCAAAATGCACAAAAAAGCGGCACTTTATTAGCTTAAAACCCGACAGTTGCCTCAAAAATGATAGTCCGTCATCTTCTTCTGCTTGCCGAATCTGGCTGCGGCTAGCAAGTTTTCCAAGCAGTACACATGTCGAAGTGCTTCTTCAGCGTTGTCTTCTCCAACAAAACAAAAAAACCGCTGCGCGAGAGCAAGACCCGCAGCCATAGGCGTGCGCAGGGCTGCCCTTCAGGGGGGCAGGGAGGGGCGAAGGTTCATCGCAGCGCCCCCCCCCTTCCTATTAAGTCAATGTATGGGGCAGAATTTGCGCCCCCCTCTCTCATGTGACTAGGGGGCGGCCGCCCCCCTCTGCCCCCCTACGTGCGCACGCCTATGCCCGCAGCTACGTCGGTAGCCCTCGGTGGTGGTTCGTTTCCGATGTCATCGTCGCTTTCAGGAATGCAATCATGGGGCTGAACCATCTGCACGATTTGCTGTCCGACGTTGCGTCCACGGCGACGAACTCTTCAAAAGCGGACGTCACCAAGAGCGGTGCCAAAACTACCGTCATCGAGTTCACCTGTTGTTTGCACTTCATAAAATTCGAGAGCGTGTTAGGCTTAATGCCGTACTTTCGTACTATGTCTTGCTTGGCGGTGCCTCCTTAGTCAACTTCTTTCAAGACTTCGACTTTCGTCGCCAGGTCAAGCGTTCGGTAGCGGCCGCAAGTTACCATTATCAAACGTCGCCACCGCAACCCTCAAAATCAGGACGTGGAAACACGTGCAGATTCAAACCAGCGCGCAGCGGTGAATACTGAACTTCTTTCAAGACTTCGACTTTAGTCGCCAGGTCAAGCGTTCGGTAGCGGCAGCGAGTTGCCATTATCAAACGTCGCTACCGCAACACTCAAAATTAGACGTGGAAACGCGTGCAGATTCAAACCAGCGCGCGCTGGCAGAAGTGGCTGAAGCCCTAAAGCACTGAACAAATCACAAAGAAAGGCCTAGTCAGCCGATGCGATTGATGCGATGCGCCGGCGTTGACTAAACAATCTTGCCGCTTCATAAGCTGTGGCGCTGCGGGCAGTGGCGATGGCGACAACAGTGAGCTGCGACAGTTGTGCTGGCGGGAACAGCGTGGTCCGACAGCTGTTTTGGCACTTGCAATATTCCCCATTTTATTGAAAAATTACGGTCGCCTCGAGGCTCTCGACTGAAAAATAACTACTAATTAACCAACATTACGGGCTTTGAACTTGAATTATCGAGCATTTTTTTCCTATAGGGCTGCATGCAAAACTGACGGGTCCACTTGTTGACTTCTAATTAACCGAAAATTCCAATTAAGCGACTTGAATTATCGGGAGTCGACTGTATATGGGCTTACATGGAGTAAGCATGAGAAATTTAAAACCGTGATGTATTTAGCACTTATAACTACCACTCCACTGCTATTAGAATACGCTTTGGAGTTATTATACAACAATTACCATATTTACACTATTGTAACGCGACCACGATTATAACGTAAGGAGTGACATTGCAGGAAGAAAAACATAAAACAAAAATAAAAGAATTGCACTTTTTAGACAACTTGAATTTCGATATTTGATTGTAACACGAGGGTCTACTTCAGGTAGCAAAAGTCTGGAAAAAAATGTGCATTACGTTCGATAAATACAGTACCAATCCCTTTGACTTCACTTCGAGCCACAAAAGTAATGCTTTTTTCACCACCGCTGTACAAGCTCCTATCTGACTTCCAACTTGGAGCTGGCACAACGCAATGCGAGAAATAAAATACCCCAATTAATGGCTTAAAAACTGCCCGAACAAGGTGCTGTCTTTCTTGTGTGACGAGCACACCAGGTACCTTTTATTCTATAATATTTAAAATTACGTTTTCAAGCAAAACTTGAAAAATCTGATGCAGGCTGCTTTTGCCAATTGACGTCGAGCGCACCGCCACATGGAAACTGCCCTTAAAGGGGCGGGGCCTTGCAACACTTTTTGAGCATGGTCAGAAAACGCTGGCAATCACTAGTCGAGGCTCCCGAGAACACGCGAGCCAAATATTATAGCGTAGCACGCGGCCTGGAATTCACAATAAATTCTCAAAGTGAGCTAAAAATTGCTTTCTCTTCTCTCGACAAATGACGCTGCAAGCTAAAAAATCGCTCGTCACGGCCATTGTATCAGCCATTGGCTGATTTGAGCATGGCGTGCTTGGTAGTTACTCGGGCGGCTGCGGGAGGTCGTGACTTGTCCACGCATGCGCGCGCTATCGCCCTGAGAAGCCGCGTATTCGATGAAAAAGAAAGAGAAAAAAAAAAAACTTCTCCATCTCCCGCTAAAGGGAACCATGTGTGGATGCGAAGCAGCGGGGAGATGGTTAGCTTGACGGGAGAAACGTCGCCGCTCTCGTTTCGCGGCAGCGGCCCGGGCGCTCATCGCGGCGCACTCCGTCATTTTTATACCGCAGAACTACCGTGGTGCCCCCCAGCGGAGTTTGCAGCTGTCGCACCACCTGTCGCGCGCCGCTCCGTAGAGGATTCCTAGAGGAGAGAACGGGGGGGAACCGTAGGAGAGGAGAGAGAGGGGACGCGCATGCGCTGTGGGGGGTGTGGGACGCGGGAGCCGCTCCGTAGAGTAGAGGATTCCTAGAGTAGAGAAAGGGGGTGAGCGTAGGAGCGGAGAGATAGGGGGGAGCAGACGCGCATGCGCTGTGGGGGGGTGTGGGACGCGGGGGCCACTCCGTAGAGGAGAGAGAGGGGGGAGGGGACGCGCATGCGCTGTGGGTGTGCAGGGCGCAGGAGGCGGGCGCCGCTCCATAGAGTAGAGGATTCCTAGAGGAGAGAAAGGGGGTTGAGCATAGGAGAGGAGAGAGGGGGAGGGGACGCGCATGCGCTGTGGGTGTGTAGGGCACAGGAGGCGGGCGCCGCTCCGTAGAGTAGAGGATTCCTTGAGGAGAGAAAGGGGGTGAGCGCAGGAGAGGAGAGAGAGGGGAAGCATATGCGCTGTGATGGTGTGGGACGTGGGACGTGGGAATAGGGACGGACATCTAAAACACATAGAAAGCCATGATCTTACATGCGGAGGTACAGGCACAAAATCTAAAAACGAAACTATGACCTTCACTTTCTCTTGTATTTTACTAAACCTATGGTGGTGAAATTTACAACAGCAGAGTTTTAAAAGTATAATTGATCAGTATAAACTGATCCATTGTTTTACATTAGCGTCCCTTTAACAGCTTTGATGCTAAGAGAAAAGCATTACGCAGAGCTAAAAAAAAAGAGCAGGCATACCTTTCTTGTAGGCAGCCACAGCCTTTTCTTGCTGTGCAAGTTTCTTCTTGTCCGGAGCAGACTTGGCCACTTTCTCCTTTTGCTCGGCCAACTGACTGGTCAGTGAGGTGTGCTGTTGTTTCAAGCCCTGGAAGCAACAAAAGGTATTGCGTAGCGTCACGGTCAAGAAATCAAAACAGCTGCCAAGAAAACAATTGCCAATCACCAAGAAATCGCAGTTTTTCGTCTGTCAAGTGCACTGAAGGCACGCTAGTGCACGAGTTGAAAAAACTGTTAATCTCACGAGCTTCCAAGATTTCATCGCCGCCATACTGATAAATACAGGAGTTCGTCCCGAAATGATGGTCTACAGCCACAGTCCCCGAGGGGCATAGGTATATTCGACTATTGCACAAAGCTTTCAAACATGTTGCCAGTGCATACATGACTCAGCTGCTTCCCAGGAAGCAACAATGGTGCTGTTGCAAATGAGGGACCTGTTCACATTAGTTTAGTTTTCCTCTTCAGAAACATTGCAAGCCGACTGCAGTGTTAAAAATGCACTGCAAACTCGCTTCAAGTCACTACTGCGAAGTCTCGGCCTTTAGCCAACAATCCAACAAAATGAGCAGTCCTTATGATTTTCGACGAGGCTGTTGCTGAAACATGGCTGCAACAGTGCATTTAGATACAGATTAAGAAAAAGCAGGGGCAATGCACGGCACTGACTGCCCAGTAAAGTTTACAACAGGAAATTGAGTCAATTCGTAAAGAATAACAGTATTGTGGTCTGTACCCCTCGGCACAAAGAAAGGAATACTATGCAAAATGCATGGCATTTGAGTGGCATGCGAAAAGAAATTCAAAAATAAAAAAAAATGGCTGCAGATCCACGAAGTGAGTGCTGATGATGGGGCGAAGCAGTGTGCATCAGACTGTGAATTGTGGCCTTCCATTTTATTCTGGTTAACAGCCTTTTATTTTGTTCTTGTTAACCTTTTGTTCTGTCATATGCTTTGATTGATGGTTGGTTAAATGTCGGTGTTTGTATGGTGTTGTGGCCTTTTATTTATTTATTAAAAAAAAAAACAAAAAAACATATGCGCGCTATGTACGCTCTGTAGACGATATTGGCGCACAGATGTTTCACACCTGCGCTTCGACTAGGGACTACAGCGAGCCTCGACGACATTGTGTGACCGTAAGGCGCTTCGCCCCTAAAATACAATAAGAAGATGCACAAGGGAGACAGTGTGGCTGTGTTTCTTTATAAATTGTTCAGGCTGATTGGACAACACACAGTCAGCACTTTGTGTTGTCCAATTTTTCTTTCTTAATCTGTCTCTGGTGATGCTATTGTAGCCATGGGTATAAACCAACTTGACTGGTTCTCCATCCTTTTGATGAAAAGCTGGCTCCAGACTGAGGCTTCCCTCACCTGACCCACTGTGAATTAGATAATTCCAAATCTACCTCTTTCCACAAACCTCGGTCTTTTTCCAAAAGTGCAGCAAGACCCAAGTCACGTTTCAACTTATTGTGAACAAAACATGGAAGCGTACGGCACCTTGACTTCCACCTGGAACTTCTGCAAGGCGTGCTTGGAGGCCGTGACGTCCTTGCGGAGGGCGTTGATCTTGTCGTCCAGCACGGACTGGCGTTCGTGAAGGTCCCTGGCCTTGTTCTCGAGGGCCGTCAGCTGAGACGTGAGCTGCTCCATCTGTGCGGCACTCATGTCATCGTCGAGCACCGCCTGACCCATCTTGCCGCGTGAGACGCGCCCGCCTCCTCCGCTCATAGTGCCTGTTGAGAAAAGACATCGTGGTTACAAGAGACTCTGGTAAAATGTGGAATTACTTCGGAACAGCTTCATTGCACAACCAGCACAAACAGGACAAAAAAAAAAAGGGGGGGGGGGGGGGACTGACAAGGACTAGCGCTGACTTCCAACTAACTTTTATTGCTAGGTACATGAAAAAATAAACCGAAATTTCATACCTGATCGAACCAGAAGCCTGTGCACGAATTCAGGGAAAAACAAGAACTAAGAAAAAGCAACAAATCGAGTGCAATTATGACGAGGTAACACGTCCTGCAATTCACTGCTTCCTATGAGGACGTACTCCGGCATTTGAAGAGACAAAAATTCCAGCCACACATAAACAGGAGAACATGCCCATAATCATTGAAACGGCAGCTATCGCAAGAGGTGAGTGACTCTGTGAGCCTTCTATTGCTCTGACTGACAAAGAAGTAGACTAGCTGGATTCTTTTACTTGTGTTACCTCGCCACAATTCTGCTTGATTCCACGAGTGAACAGCACGTTTGTCAGGTCTCACCGGACACGTCAACCAGCTCTCCCTGCAGGGTGACCACCCGGTGACGTGTCCTTCCCTGCAACCCGATGCGTGTGGCCTGGTCAAGGTCGTCGGCCACCAGAGTGTCTCGCAGGGCAAAGTAAAATGCCGGCAGTAGGCTGGTGTCCTTCACCGACACCAGGTCGAACAGGCGGGGCACGTTTTCAGGGCTGCGCAGAACGTTCGTGAGCAGCAGGGTTTGGTAATAACGGCAAGACTAATGTTTTTTTTCTACTGGCGAAAAGCAATTTTCCAATATGAGAAAACAGTTCTTTTTCTCATCTTAAAACTCTCAATAAAGGGAAACAGTAAATCAGTCTGTAGACTCAGGGACAGTCTGCAATACTGTATACAATCTCCACACTCAAAATGACGGTGCACGTGACCTTCTACTAATACAGTAAACGGAACAACTCAGTAAATGGAACTGCCTCTAATATGACTGGTTTTGTACTGGTTTGGTACCTGTGTTAATCTCTGGTCTCATATTGAAAAAGTATTCCTGGTCCCTTCAAGTGCCATTCAATGAGAGTCTACTGTAATACAATAATTGTTCCGTTCTTACATTCCCAATCCAAGATACGATTGTGAGGGATGCCGCAGTGGAGAGCTTTGAAAATTTCGCCCACCTGGGGTTTCTTAACATGAACCTAACTCTAAGTACACAGGCTTTAGCATTTCGCCAATGTCGAAGTGCGGCCGCCACAGCCAGGATTCGATCCCGCGATCTTCGGGTCAGCAGTCGAGCACCATAACCACTAGACCACTGCAGTGGGTCACAGGGTTTGCAATGAATGGTGATATTTTGGTGTTTATGATGGGAGGGTCAAACGCGACTAAACAGCTCCCCTGCAATGGGAAAAAGAGCTGTCAATGGAATGGTGAATCATGCAAGGTAGATGTAATGTGGCTTTAAAGTGGCCTAAAAGAATTTGCTGTAAAAATATCGTATTGACTTGAGGGCTGTTCTATTAAAAAGTTCGCCAGTGCACGAGGTTTTATAACTGATCAGCAAAATTCGCGTTTGCGTCTCAACTGTTGCCGTCTCAACTTTCGCAAAGTGACGTTGCAAAGAAAACAAGTACTAAATGGTAAGAATAACATTTTGGGTTTTCATTTTATTTTATAAAAGCCTTTGCATCACAAGTCTTTTCAAAGGAGGGGCGACAACACCACGGATGTCATGACATATTTACTGGTTAAATAGTACCGATACAGTAGGCTCCTGTTAAATGGAACCTGAAGGGACCCAGAAAATATGTTCTGGTTTAACAGAAGTTCCATTTACTGAGAGGTACACAGGGGCACTGAATTCAAGTACGAAACCAATAATCCAGATACAACCAGATACAATAATCCAAGTCAGATACAACCTTACAATTCCGCGGGGTTTCCTCCTCAAAGCTCATCCTCAAAGGCGGATCAGCATAAACCTGCACCAACGGGCGCACACTCCAGACTGACGTCATGAGCCGGACGGCCGGTACACCGCCTTCGGGAAACATTGGTGCGTGCATGAGCGGGACTACAGTCGAACCCCTTTATAAGAGACACTGATGTAAGAGACAAATGGGTATACTGGGTGACAAATGGGTGACTATACTGAAATAGGCTTATCAGAGACACCTCATAAAAAAGGCAAGAATTGCTCCCCAGTGCATGTCTCTCATAAAGGGGTTCAACTGTATTTCTTTGAGTCGTGGACGCAGTTGGCTGCTGTGCTTTGGTTGGCGGGGTGAATCCTCTCCGGAATTCATAGGTTGTATCCGACTATAGAGGCAGTTGTTCTATTTAAGCAGCAATTCTGTTAAAGAGATTTCTGTTTAGTGAGAGTCCATTGCAATTGCTACACTTTACTGCTACTACACCTTGCTTTCTGACCGATGTCTTTATTAGTTCCCCCCCCCCCCCCCAGACTAGAACCCTGGTAAATGGAAATCACTTCTGTAGGACAGCTGCCTCCCAATTGGTTGGTTTTGTATAGGGTGCTGCAACCTCACACGTCTTCTTCAGTAAACAGAGCTCCCATTAAAAAGGCCCTCCAACACTTTTGAAGCCCTTATATTTTATTTGTGTTTTGCATAGATAAGGCTGGGGATAACATTAGCATAGGTCTAATCGCCGATATCAAATGACTTAGCATTTTAATCACGACATATCGCTGCTGACCGCATCAGCACGTAGTGGTGCTCACTAGAACTGTTGCGGGCGGAAATGACGGAGGATGGCTGCAAGCCTATGAGTGGATAAATGTAACATTAGAAGAGATTGTAGCGTGCCATCAGAAGAGATTACTGAGATTACTAATATGTTTCATTTTTCTTTTCTGAGCTTTTTCACTGAACCCCTTACCGACGCGGCCGCAACAAATAAATCACTATGATTACAAAGCACGACAGAGACTCTGGCTACCATTTCGCCTCTGGATTTTTGGCTTACGTGGATCAGAAGTCCATACGAAAAGCTTCTCTCTATCTTCCCTATTCTTGCTTCTGTGCGTTTGCTAGCTGCCTCTTTCCGCACGTGCGGTAGGCTCTTGATTGTTGTTGAAGGGGTGCAATGCACCCTTGTAGTTCGTCGTGCGGCACACCGATAAACTCTCGAAGGGTCAACAGTACTTCACCGCCCAGGTCGTATCACAAATTCCCTTCTCAGAATGAGAGGAAGGAATGACATGGAATGTTGTAAAGAACAGCAGAAAATACCTTGCTTCGAAACAGTAGCGGCCGCTCACGTTCTGACAAGTCAGGTGCCAGGCAGCACGTTTATTACTATGGCAACGAGATCAACATTACGTTGGATAGGACAAGCAACAATGGTGTGCGAGCTTCCCCTACATAGGAGCTTCCAGCTCATTTCATTGGGGGGAGCCATCCAACAATACTGGGCTAGTCAGGGCGAGTGAAATGTGGTCAGGTGACCCCGTGAAAATCAAGTTGAGGGTAGGAATTTTTGCCTTGTATTTTGAATTTTCTAAATCGAATAACTTAGGACTGCGTGCCGTTACCACTGCCGTTCTTAATGCATTAATCTGTCTGTACTTCAGTCTACACAACCCACGAGTAAAAAAATGGGGGGGTTGAATAGTGTTGAAGGGCCCCTTTAAATGGAATATATTTCCCCAGTGCCATCAGGTTCCCTTTACTGAGGCTCTACTGAAAGCTGAACCAACCAATTTTTTGGCCTATGATTTATTGCAAATGTATGAATGTCTCTTACATCAGTATTCATTAGAATGCTAAACTGTGTACTAGTAGTACACCAATTATGCTGGCAAACTGTTGAAATTCCGACCGGTGAGCAATCCACATGTACAGAAAATAATTTTTGATGCCTCAAGAGACCCTCAAGTGCCTAACTAGTAATAGCGGTATTATTCCAAAACTGCCGAAACTCAGTACGTATTTAGCTAGCTCTTTATTACTCTGAAGAAACCACACATAGCTGTCTTAATATCGTCACTCACGTTTCTATCCTCCTCTGAGTATAAGGTATCCAGCGTTCCATCTGCAATGAATCAAAAGAAAGAGGTTTTTCAAGCACATCTTTACACATTATATGCACAGCGTAGCAGGTATGCTAAGAGAGGCATGCACTAGCACTGCTGGGTACCATAATACATTCTTACTCTCCTCTGCACAGCCAGATGAGTGCATTGCAACTAAAACGAGAATCAATCAAGCCCTTGCCAGATGATCTGCATGTCTTGAGGAGAACGGTTCATGCTGATGATCGGGGGCACGAGAATGGTGTCTGAAATTTTAGATACGAAAAGAATAGCCCTCGCTACATGATTAGAAAACTTGCTATGTACTTGAAATCGTTGGCTATTCATCGCTGTTCAAATGTCCAGGAATGGTGCCACCCCTCGCCACACCTCCTCGCTCTCAGCGGAGACTGCAGGAAGACACTAGCAACACATTCGCGCAGCGTGGCCAGATTGCAGCCAACACAAGCTCTACTGATTGAGAGAGAGACAGATGCAGGCTCAAACTAAATAAGAAAGTTTATTTCGCAGGGATAGTAGAAGCGATAGTTGAGCAAAGGCACAATTTCATGAGAGACGGCATGTGGCAGGTGACCACTGCTCAATAAAATCAATTAAAACTATGTCCTGTCTTTAAGCAGAGTAATATACAGATTCGTTGTCGAGATATATGCAAATCTAATTATTCGGCTTCCTTTAAACCAATGCGCTGTGCTATAGCATGACAGCTTTAGCAAATGCAGCACTCCGTGCGCATGTAGAGACGCACTGTTTTGTTTTTGTAACCGTCATTGTCACAACGTAGCAGATAAGTGAAATCAGTCGTTCCTCCCTTACACACCCATTATCTGACAGGGGCGTCCCATGCGTATATCAAATTACACAGAGAAGTCTATATTTTTACCATATGGGTTCCATGTGAACTTCATATTTCGTTTTGTTTAGTGATAAGAAAGTATTCTATTAGCTAGTGGATAATGCTTCCAAGCGGATCACCAATTTCAGCTCTCTCCGCTTAAGAGGGTAGCAGCTAGGGCGATGCTGTGAAAATTCCGGGCAGAGGTCCTTGCATAGAATTCAAGGCACGAAAATAGGAGGTACCAACGCAGCTGAGAACTAAAGACATTTTTAAACAGAACTATACAAAACAGGCATAAAATCGTCCAAATTGACAGCCTCACCTTCTCGAGAGCTATCATGTTGGCAAATCCAACGTCGTGCTTCTTCAGGTACTCAACGCAGCGCTGGGCCGTAAGCACCGTGTCCGTGACAACAAAATCCAGCTGGCCACATGCCGTTGAAATCGCCACGTCGTATTTCTGGTCAATTGCTCCCAGGTCACCCTGTGGTATTCAAGCGTAAAAACCAGAACACTGTAGGGTTAACTTTTATAAGAGTATACTGTTCCCACTGATTAACCCTTTCAGACGCCACCTATGAAGAACTGCCTGTAAATGTGTCACATCAATACAGTGTTATTTCAAGGCACTTGACATGATGTTGCAACAAAAATAATGTCGCAATATGTTAATTTATGTGCGTTATAGTGATCATTTCTAATTACTTTGTAATTAAATATCTATTTATTCTGAAGCCATTCATGCTCTGTTTTTGCATAAATCAAATCAAATCTCAGGCTAGAAATATAACGTAAATTTGTTTTTGGTTATGTCCACGCAGAGCAAAGAAAAATTATACTTTTGACTTGGGTCGCGGGAAGCGGCACGTTGCACGACTTGTTGAATATAGTAGTGCCTTCAGTAAAGTGATCATATGCAACAGTACGCTGCAAAATGAAATTAAGTGAAGACAAACTTATTATGCAGAAGGTTCAATTCATCGAAAGCTCAATGCATCTTGCTCTTTCTTAGCCTCTAGTTGATAAAAATAGCAAAAGCAAGCGGTGTACACAACTGTGTACATAGCGTGTGAAAGGGTTAAAAAGTACAAATCTACTAGCATAAAAGTCAAACCTACCTTTCGAGAAACGACAAATGATATGGAGACAGTCCAGTGGCATAATGGAAATCTACAGTGGAACCCCGGTTTTACGTCCCCCCGGTTTTACGACGACCCGCATTTTACGACGGATTTGTCCCGTTCCGGCGAAAGCCCCATAGACGCAATGCATTAAAAACCCCGATTTTCCGACGCCGTTTTACGCCGAACCCGCGTTTCACGACGATCCAGCCGCGAAGCGAGGGGACCCAATGGCAAACAAAAGGGAAGTCCGCGGGTGTCCTTCGTCGCACTAGCGAGAGGGGCACCCCTTCGCATGCCAAGCGCTCGGGAAACCGGTTCATTCCGGCTTTCCGTTGCCGTTCCTTCGTCTTCCCCTCACCCTCCGAGCGGCCGCGAAAGCGTCGTAAATGGGCGCGGTTGTGGTTTCCCCATTCTTTCCCGCCTTCGTGGCGCAAAGGCGTCGGAAGGATTAAGTGCGGGGGACCCCCAGCCTCCCGCGTACGCACGCTCTTGCGGTCTTTTGTATTCTCCTGGGTTCCTTTGTAGCTGGGAGTACAAAGGAACCCAGGAGCGTGCGTACGCGGGAGGCTGGGTGTCCCCGGCACTAAAACTCTCTTTTGTCTATGGAGTTGCTAACCTGCGTAGCAATCTTAGCTGGGTAAGGGGGGGGGGGGGGGTGCTGGTGTAGCTTGGGTAGGGGAATGGGCTAGTATCGCTTGAGAGGGGGGGGGGGGGGCAAGTGCCTCTTTTGCTCCTTGGAGGAGACGGGACCCCTGCCGCCGCAGGTGTTTGGCGCAGCTGCTATATCGCTTTGCAGATGTGTTAGCCGCAGCCACGGCAGCCGCGATGGCCAAACTTAGCGAAGATGCCCCCCCCCTCCCCCCCGCCTTTTTTTTTTTCTCCCATCCGTGAGCATGCCTTTTGTGGGTTTTAGAGCCCTGTAGAGCTTGTTGGTAGTCTGCATTGATGTCTCTCGCTAATCCGCCGTGCTAAACGCGTTTTTGTGGGCATAAATTTTCGTGTTTGGATTTTACGACGTCCGCATTTTACGACGATTTTTCGCGGTCCCGAGAACGTCGTAAAACCGGGGTTTCACTATACTGTTAATTCATTTTCCAGCTGTATGCAAGTCAAGATGCATTACAGTCACTGATCGATCATCTGAACAGCGACGACTTGCATGGGCTCAATGATTCAGTCAGCTATGCAGTGGCAGCAATCACCTAGCAGACATAATGTATGTAAGGACAAAAATTTCTAGCTCTATACAGCGCTCCTTTTAATAAACTGCACTCCGTTTTCACAACCATAAGCTAATCCAGGTTACAGCTGCCTGCAGTTTTTGTGCTTTACGCACAGACACGCAAAAAGTACGCAGCTTGCGTCAGCGGCACAAGGCTGGAAGCGTCAGCAAGGCTAGTGTTTGACCTAGCTAAGTTTTGCTAGCAATGCCAAGCTTTTGCTAGAGACGCTAAGTTTTTTGCAGTAGTGATAAGTATGGCTAGACATGTCAAGTGACTAGCTGTTACGTGATGTTGTGATCTTAGACACGTGACTAGCTGCTACATGATTTCTGGTGGGAACATGTCACGTGGCTAGCCATTACGTGTTTATGGTGGGAACATGTCACGCGACTAGGTGTTGCGTGATATTACGTGATTTTTAGCCACGCGAATTGTTGTGATGTTGCCTAATTCTAGTCACGTAACTAGTTACGTGATGTTACGAGGATTTAGTCACATGAATAGATGTTGTGCGATTTTTAGACACGTGACTAGTTCTCACGTGATGTTACAAGGTTTTAGTCACATGACCAGTTATTACGCGATACTAGATGGTTTTTTGTTGCGTGACGCTGCACGAATCGGTGCACGTGTTGTGGGAGCGAAGCAGAAGTTGAAGAGGACAAAGCGAGTGCGTACCGGTTCATGATGATGATAATTCCTGTTCGCAATACCCGGTGCAACGAAAAGCTTGAAGAGCTTTGCTTTTAAAGAACATTAGCACCAGCATTCAGATGCCACTGACCCCACTGATGATGGCAAACAGTGATGATGATCATGTAGCCTGCACTTCACCACCTAGCTTGTGGCGAATGATTTGAACTGTATTTCAAGATGTGCTGCATTTCAAACTTACTGAGTATAAAAAAACAACTTGCAGTTCGTAAATAGCTACAGTTCCCATTAGCCAACCAGCAATCTGAACTGAAACAAATTCTTGTTCATTGCCTGTCACTATTCTGTTCTTTCCCCCTCCTTTCATTTATGCTGTTTTTTTTACAATGCATATAAACAACTGGCTCTAGCTCAGCTAATACCTGTCACAAGGACAGCTTCAACTGCGGTTATGTCTAGCAGCGATTTACAGGATTAACCGCAGTCAACGTGAACGCGGTTTGCATTGCTACACAGGCTAAGTTAACTCGGTTGAGTAAGCCGACGAAATCCCGCATTTTCATGTGGTTATCAAGAAGTTTGGGCACATGTTCGGCAAGTTTCATCATACAAGATGGAACTTCTGCACCTCCACTAGACCTCCACGGCAATGTACTGAGTCGTTCCACCTTCAACGACATATACAGTGTTTGCGGCTCTTTAAGGCAGCTAGAGACGAACAATGAAAAAAGCGATTCCCCTCAAGAAACGTGTATCGATAGGGCCGTAACCTCTCGCTACCGTTGCTGAGGCGGCAATAATCCTTGTTTTTGGACAATCGACTGCGAACCTTACTTTCCACGACTGGAGTCGCATTTGGTGAAAATCCTCAAATAACGTGAGCCTGCCGATTAATCTGTTCTGGTTCATGCAATGTGCAGGATAGTCTATGCAGCTTGTCTGCCATTTTGTCAGCTTATTGGTTTGCGAGGGTAAACCTGCTTGCCTAGCTCACCTTGTGATAACTACGGTCAGGAGACCAAATGCAGTTATGTCTGCTGTGTAGCTACCTCTAACCATGGTGAGCCGTAACCGTTGCTGGCTTAACTGGGGTTAAAGCTGTCTCTGTGACAGGGGCGTAAGAGCATTTTGCAGTGCAAATCTTAGCTGTAAACCAATACCTGAGGTCCAAAAGTCATATTTCTCCAAAAATTTTCGGAAGGCATGCATCGCCACAGCAACAAGCGTCTTACCAGTCGTCCAATGATGCCTGGCAGCTCCCCCGACTTCTTAGCCTGCAGGAGCGCATCGAGGACCCGCGATCGCGACCTGTTGGCTTGGGCGTTGGAGCGGAGCTCTTCGACCCGATGTCGGTCCGACCGAAGCTGCTCTTGGGCTTCCTGGTACTGCTGTCTCACTTGCGCCAGTTCACCTTCCAGCTGTTTCAACTTGGAGTCCTTTTCGGGGACGAGTTTCTCAAGCCTCGTCAAGCAGCTGCAAATAAAAAAAAATAAATGAAAGGTGAGATATTTTGCACACAGGAAGAATGAAGGGCTGATTTGGTGGTCCATTAAGCATGTTATACTTGCCTGCTGTAAACAATAAACACAAAAAGAAAATTTAAAAAGACTGTGTCAAATTTACCTAGTGGGAACTGTTGTAGTCCACCAAGCAAAGGGTTCCTTATGTGACTACGTAAAAAAATTAAATTCTGAGGTTTTACGTGATAAAACCACAATGCAATTATGAGACACAGCATATTAAAGGAGTACTGACACGATTTTGGAAGATCGCAAAAGGGACATATTTCGTTTCCTTGGTATGCAGTGCCAACGCTCTCCCCACAGCGGAGCCAGGCAACACGTATAAAATGTTTTATTTTGATTTTAAAGTTTTCGTCGCTGAGCATCTGCACGCCAGCCCCAGTGCAATGGACATTATCCCGACGAGTCAAGACAGTTCCTGAATGTGCGAGCTCTGCGTCCTGCGTGCAGCCTAAATCGCAGAAATCGCTCTCAGGGTCACTGGACGACAATTCAATCATCGTTGTTTACGTGCCCCACGAGCAGATGACTGCTTTGCTGTTAGTACATCGCCAGTTGCTGTCTTCCCGTGACGTCACACTGCTCTGAAACGTCACTGCGAAGCCGCCCCCTCTATACCGAAACCGAAATTGCTGTTTTATGGTAGCAGTACTATTAAAAATATATCCAATGCATTCCCAAGCACTACGACAGACTTTATAGGCTTCTCGACACCAGTAGTTTTATTTAAAACAACAATCCGAAAGCTTTTAAAATTCGGGTCAGTACTCCTTTAAAGGGACCCTGAAACGGTTATTTGAAGCTTTGTCAGCGTTTAGACTAGAGCATCATCGAACCATTGGCACCACAAATTTAGCGGCACGCCGTGTACCAAGGCGGCTACGGACAATTATATCATACCCTCCTTCTCACCCCTGCCTTGCCTCCTCAACTCATGAGACACGCTGGCATCGCTGGCGATCGCAGAGCTCACGTGAGCACACTCGACGATTTGAGCTTCGCCCAGTGATCACCTCCGAGATTGCACGCCGACAGGTTGCGTGCATCTCGGAGACCATAGCCCAGTGCGCCCGGCAGCACGCACGCCGTCTGGCAACATAGACATCGCGGAGTGGTTGCTATCTGCTCCGACAGGTGCCGCCACCCTACCAGCCAATTTTTCGTGCGCGCACACCACAGCCCCAGTGACGTCGCCAGCAGCCCCAATGACGTCGTGCCCACACTGCATGTCGTACTGGCAAGGGGCGGTTGAAAACGCGTTGGGCTGAGCCGCAGTGATCTGCAGCGATTCGCAGCTTTATAGCGTTGTAATTAATTACACAGTGTAAGCAGAGAGCTTAAATTAGTCTGTAAATGAGCCTTAGGACTTGGTCTACTGGCCCAATGTGTTTGTACAAAATCGTCAAAACCGTTTCAGGGTCCCTTTAAAGGACTTTGGACTCGCTCTGACAGCAGCAAAGCTGACTTTTGACATGCGCTACAGCGCGAGAGCAGCAGTTGCTTCTGTGAAAACATGCAATATGAGTAAAAAATTGAGACTTTGAATAGTTTCAGCATACGAAACTTCAGACGTTGCCGTACAATGGCTTCCACAGGCCTTGTGGCAGTTCCGTGAAAGCATCCAAATCTTCAAACATGTCCGAAAAATAGGCAGCTTTGTCATCCTTGTCACTGATGTCTGTTGGCATATCCCATCTGATATTACAGTTTTTTCCCAACAGGCTGCCAACCCCCTATCTTGCTTTTTTTTTTCCGTTTAATCCGTTTATAGCAATTATCGGTACCAACAATGAAATTTTCGTGGCACTTGAGTATTGTTATAAGTGGATTCAACTGTAATCAAAGAACCCAACGGTGTCTCGAATGACTCAAACTGGCATCTCCTGAGGCCAGTGTATTAAGTTTGTTGCATTGGTCTAAAAGCAAACAATGGGTCAGTGAACAGTGGGTCTGGGTAGCTGGTGTGAATGAGCTCCAAGAGTCTCCCTTCTGGTACTCTAGAAGGGAGGGTTATTTACATCAATACAGCTAAGCATATTTTCTTTTCATCGTTGCATGAAGAAATCTAGTGCTTTAAACAGCAACGAGCAGCAAACCAAGTTCACTAAAGGAACTGTTCGTGTATTGACTCACTTGGACTTGTCGAGTAGAGAGCTGTTCACTTTGTCGAGGTTGAGCTCAATCTCCTCCAACCTTGATGTCTCACGCTGGTGTGTGCTGACGCTGAGGTCCAGCTCAGATTTGGCAATCTCATACTACCATGGAAAGAGGAGGAAGGGGAGGCATTGTAACAAGGAGAGCTGTGCAATGGTTAGCACAAAAACAGATGGTAGTATACAACATAGAAGAGAGAAGAAACAGCAATAATATAGTGCTGGAAGTAAGACAAGCTAACGTAACATATCAAGAATAAATGTCGATAAGGTCATTGCAAACAGTTAGTAAAGCAGGAGTAGGAAAGCATAAGGGAACACAAGTGATGTACAGCTGTGAGCAAAAGTTTAGGGACCACGGCACCAGCAAAAAATAAAATCTTTTCCTGGCATAGCTCCACAGCATAGGACAGCATTAGGATAGCATTAGACCGACATACTTGGGCTGCAAAGAAAACATTTTTTTCTGGAACCTGTTGGTCTCTGAACTTTTGCTTGTGACTGTACATGAGTGCCAACTTCCAAATGCTTACTAAGAAATTTCCAACACCAATTTCTACACCCAGACATGTGATCTATACAACAATTAGTAACAAGTGCAGAAGATCGTCCTGAAAGAGCAACTTCTTACAAGGCATGTTTACACTAAGGGCAGCCACGTAAAGACTTTGATGCCTCAACTTCCTCTCTGGTTTAGTTTTGTATGGCTTGAAAAGGTACTCTTTACTTCATGGGTTCATGGAATACTTAAGACCCCCCCCCCCCCCCTTTGCACCCCCCCCCCCAAAAAAAAAAAAAAAAAAAAAAAAAAAAAAAAAAACGTTCAGGGGGCACACCTGAAGGAAGCTGAAAATCTCTGTGCAAGAGCCCCTCGTATAAATACTATAACAAACAACGAAATGCATGTTTAAGATGGTCACCTTAAGACGTAAATGTTTCAATTGCATTTCTGTACACATATAAACTTAGTACAACAGCTCCTAAAAGATTTCATAGAGCATCTCATTGGCATTCAAGCCCTCATAGAACCTCATGCTTAATACATAACTTTGAAAATTATTACTGCTTTTGCCAACACCATGGCTGCACATCATTGTTATGCAGGTCTGACTTTGGATCAGAAGATTGCAGGTTGGCGTCCTGTTGCGGACGCCAATTTGTTATGCAGGTCTTAGTGTTTGATTGTTGTAATTTGAGACAAAGCCTCGGATCAAGAAAGGATAAGCCATTTTTACACACAAAGAACGAATGCAACTTTATGACAAGCGGAGGAAGAAGAACATAAACAAGCAAATGGAACGAAAACAAACGGAGTGAAGCTAGAAATGCATTAATACTACGGCGAGTGGCGATGTATTTACTGAAGACAGTTCCGCGGACCGTTTAAAGAAAAGATGTGTCACCGGCACTTGCGAAGACTGAGTCGATGGTCGGTGAATTCGTTACTGGCGCATGGTCCCGTTGGCGGCGAAGGTGCTCGTGGAGCGGACAAGGAGGCGAGTCACCACAGAGGTTGTGGGAGGAGGCGGCCTTGGC
Organism: Rhipicephalus appendiculatus; assembly: GCA_030522465.1. Lineage (NCBI taxonomy): Eukaryota > Metazoa > Arthropoda > Arachnida > Ixodida > Ixodidae > Rhipicephalus > Rhipicephalus appendiculatus. Next base: position 917,538 of record JALIZH010020719.1, on the reverse strand, counting down.
GAGGCAGGCTGGCGACCTTCCTGCCTAAGTACCGAGCTTGGAGTCTGGCGGTAGACACCCGGGCTCGTCCCGTGGCTGGCAACCGGCAGCAGGATTCCACTTGGCAACCAGGACGGCGAAATCTGCTCTCCAACGGAGGTTGAGCTGCCCGGACTAGCTGCTCGGACGAAGGGAACGGGCCCGCCTCCAGTATCGCCCGGTTCCGAGGACGTCTGGAGGCAGACGCTGTCGGGCCCTTTGTGCTCGGGTCCGAAACCCGACGGCACAGACCCTGACACCAGCGTCTCTTCCGAGCTGTCCGAGTCAGACTAACCCACGGCCTTCCATTTCGTCATCTTCCTCTTCTCTTCCTCTGCCGTGCCCTCTTCCCATTGGTCATTGCCGCACGTGCCATGCCCCGCCGACGTCGTCTTTTTTCGATGTGCCGCACGTGTCCGTTGGGTGGTGCTTTTATCGCGACACACCACCGCGTTTGGAACCCGTGCGACGGCAACACCACCATACAGCACTGAGTACACCGCGCTCGCACTGTTCGCGTACTCACTCGTCACAATCATATAACGAAAATTATCCTCGTGAAAAAATAATAAACAGGGTTCATGCTCATTTACATGACAAAAATTCAAGGGTTTTCAAGGACTTTCAAGGCTATGCTTGTGAATTTTCAAGGACCACATTGTCTGTTAGAAACCCAATTAACACATTTCAGGGGAGGATAGAGGCTTGAAATAACTATAATTCATCGAAAAAGGGTAACGTAGCTGGAGCAGACATCAAAAACATGACTCCAATTAACATTTTCTTTCTAGACAACTTTCAATCATAGTTTCTTGGAGTTGCATGGATAATCACTTTCAGTACTCCTGAATTACAGTATTCCAGTAATCACTTTTGCTGAATTTTCATATCACTGTCCACTATCTCCTGCTGCTTGGTCTTGGCAGTCTTCCTAAGGGTGTTTGACTTGATGATGCACGTCATGTCGCTAGTTGCCTCTGCCTTTTCTGCATACGAGTCTGCTGTAGCTGTTAATTCCTTTACAGCGGCTTCTTGTTTTTCTCTTTGGTAAGCATTTTGACCTCCTCCTCAATGCAACATTTCTATTTCTGTTTCTCATCCTCTTGCTCCTGCCTTTTTGGAGTTTCCAAAAATGCACGGCGTTGGTTCCTCGCAGAAGCTACTAATGTTATCAATTCTTTTGTGATGGACACATTACATATGCCACCTGCTACATTCACGGCATCACAAATAATGCGCTGTGAAATGTGCAACAATGTTTATTTAAAAAAAAAAGGAAATTCAAGGATTTTCAAGGAATTGCGAAAATTCCAGCACTTTCAAGGCCTTGAAAATGAACTTTTCAAATTCAAGGGTTTTCAAGGGTTTCAAGGACCCCCCATGAACCCTGATAAATGTTGTAGTTTTAACGGCCTGAATACTAATTAGGTGTTCACCTTAGATGTGGTTGACTCTAAACATGTGTGCTTTTATGTTCCATAGAGCCGCGGGTATGTCTTTTAAAAACAACGTGCAGGCTAATCTATCAACATGTTCCTTCTCTGTGCAGAACAATACTGTTGACATTGTGCACATCATACCACGTTGCAGAAAGCGAGTGGAAGAGACCCAGGAAGACATGTTTCATCACGCACATCAGAGCATTTGGTGAAGGGCAAAACAACCGAGCTTCCCCATGCGCAGATTTCAAGAGGGCCTGTTGGATCTGCTGCCATCTTTTGCAATAGACAGCGTGCAAATTTAGGCACTTGTATTTATCAACGTTCGACAAAACTGCAACTTCTTTATGGAGACACATTTCAGTTTTGCGCTGAGACCGATTCCCGTGAAAGAGGGATTAGTTGACAAGCCCTTACCTGCGACTTCTTTTCGCTCACTCCCTTCTGTAGGCCAAGCAGTTCTTGCTCGTGAACTGCCTTCTGCTCTTGAAGTTCGTCGGTCTGCGTCTTGAGGGATTCCATGACCTACAATAGAAGTGGATCGTAAACTACTGCAACATCCACATACGTCTGAAGCACCAGAATCGAATTTCTTTCAGATAAACTTCATTGCAAGTCTTTGCTGGCATCAGCATGCACACATAAAAGGAGAATGTAATGCAACGAAAGGCATTTTCTAAGTATGTGTGAATAGTAAATTTTAGGCTCGAAGCGAATTTGAAGCGTATAGTGATTTCGTCAAATAATTTTGAATCGAATTTGAATATATAGGTATCACATATTATATTAAAAAAAATGAGCATGTTTGTCATGACCCAACTTTTTTTCGAATATTAGAAGTGCTTGAATATTCACACATGCCTAGCATTTTCGTGTCACATATGACTTCATTCGAATGAGCGTCAACTGCTATTCTGAATGGCCAGACATGCAGTCTTTAAAAAAAAAAAAAAAATAATAATAATAATAATAATAATAATAATAATAAAAAAAAAAAAAAAAAAAAAAAAAAAAAAAAAAAAAAAAAAAAAAAGGTGCTTCACCAAGGCAACAACTACTCAGGCATGCCACTGTGGATTAATTTTGACAACATGGTGTTAACGTGCACCAAAATCAAGGCACACCGGTGTTTTTTGTATTTCGCCTCCATCAAAATATGGTAGCTGTGGCCGAGAATTAAACACGCGCCTTCGTGCGGTCTCAGTGCCTTGCACTCACCTCGGCAAGCTTGGCCTCAGCTTCGACCTTTTCCTTTTCCAGCTTCTCTTTCTTGGCCTGCAGCTTCTCGATGTCCTTCTCTAGCTTTGCTGGCTGCTTCTTCAGCTCTTCAACCTAAATAAGGCAAATTCACATGCATGAATTGAAGGTGAAAGGCCGCTGGAATTGCATGAATTGAAAGGAGTGCACGCGGCCGACAAGCGGCTGGAGCTACGCCGCCACCGGTGCAGAGGTTACTCCGACGCCCAAGTAACTGCCCTTCTTCCTCACTCAGCGTTTTTGCCACCAACATTGCTGGAGAACTCACCAAAATATGTTGCATATGAAAACTTAACATTACATTCTCTACACCTTGTTTTCACCCCGCTTTGCAGCTACAGGGTGCAAAAAACTTCTCCCTTTTCCCCTGCAATTCCAAGCTCATGCGGGTCCTTGTGTACCACCGCTGTCTGGAGAACAAGTCCAGCGAATGTTGTTACGTGACATTTGTTCACCTTTGCGTTGCACAATGCCACATGTTTCGCCCCGTAGACTGCTTCTCGTTCTAACAGCAGTCAGGAAGCCTACAGTCCTAGGCTTTGGTCTTTGCACGTTTTGATTCTATAGATACTGACAAGTTCATTGGAATGGAAAGGGAGCTGTAGGAATCATGTTGAAAATGAATGCACGCCGCATGGCATGTGCTCATGCTTGTCTTAGCACTAGGGGTGTGTGAATAGTGAAATTTCATCTCGAATCGAATTCGAATCGAATAGTGCCGAATAGTGGCTGAAAATGTCGAATATCGAATACTTAATATTTTTTTTTGACAGTTGAAAGAAGGAATAAAGAAACGAAATCTGCTCCTGTCCTCGAGCACATAACGCTACGAGTGCTACCGAAAGACTACAAGTTGTCATGCAGACAAGTTGTTCGACATGACGTGGCTTCAGGATCTATCGCCGTGATGTTAGTGTTTCCTCCAGTTGAAGAAATGAGCTCACTGGGCACCTACGTAGCAGGGATGGGAAGGTATCGCAAGCAGATTTGCCGATACCTCGATAAAGTGCGGCTTTGAGCTCTTTCCAGGGCGTTGATAAAAGCATAGGCGTGCGCACGCGGGGAGGGGGGTGCCCCCCCCCCCCCCAGTCTCCAAAGAGGGGGGCGGGGGGTGCAAATTTTGCTCATACATTGACCTAATTGAGAGGGGGGGCGCTGCGATGAACCTTCGCACCCCCCTCACTCCTGAAGGGTAACCCAGCGCACGCTTATGGAGAAGAGCTGCCATTCCAATGAGCAGCGGCACTCGTCACCTTCTAACGGCTAACAGAAAGGGTAAGGTAGCTAGTTTCTTTTTTCCCTCATGGTAGCGCAATAAAGCTCATAGTTGAACGGTAAGGTTCTGCTTCATCGTCATGAGTGCTCCGGGCCTAAAAATCTCCACGCGCACGTTCGCAGCAGCCTTTTAACTGCACTTGGAACGGTGGGAGTTTCTGAACCCTCACCGTTCATCAACAAATCGGAAGCAAAGTTGTGAAAGGCTTTACAGTTTTCTCATGTTCTTTTTTTTTTAACGTGCGGAAATGACAATCTGCTTTAAAAAAAAACATACGGTCACTTTGGAACCCAGATATTGGGGAAAGCTTTAAAGGCCAACTCCGGCGATTTTTTTACCGTGTCAGGGTAATGGTGCTTTTATGTTCCTGAGACACTCTTGTCGCGCGCCCGATAGCTGAAATGCTCCGCAAATTCGAAAATAATTTTTAATAAGCGAAAAGGCGCAATACCGAAACCGAAACCCAGCCGAGTGTACTGTCTACGTATGACGTAGTACAGTTAAACCTGGATATAACGAACCCGGAAGTCTTGCAAGGCATGCTGGTTCCGCCGGCGCGGAATATCGCACGCTCCTCCACAGAGAACAGAAAATCGCGCGCCAAACCAGCGAAGCGCCGGCCAAACACCGTCGCCTTGTGGCCAGCACAATATACGCTGTAGCGGCCAAAGTTAGCGAACACATCGGCTGCGTCACTTCCGTCGACCGGCAAACCAACACGTCACATTCGCAATGTTGCCAATAATTGTGGGAAGCCGGGTGGGCGTTTGCCGATAATTCATTTGCAAACAATCAGCGCATCTCTCAAGCTTGAAATTTGGCATAAATGAGGGAAATGTGCAAAGGAACGTACCCAGCGAATTTCATTCAGATCAATTGACCTCGAAAAGTCGCCGGAGTTGGCCTTTAAAGGGACCCTGAAACGGTTATTTGAAGCTTTGTCAGCGTTTAGACTAGAGCATCATCGAACCATTGGCACCACAAATTTAGCGGCACGCCGTGTACCAAGGCGGCTACGGACAATTATATCGTACCCTCCTTCTCACCCCTGCCTTGCCTCCTCAACTCATGAGACACGCTGGCATCGCTGGCGATCGCAGAGCTCACGTGAGCACACTCGACGATTTGAGCTTCGCCCAGTGATCACCTCCGAGATTGCACGCCGACAGGTTGCGTGCATCTCGGAGACCATAGCCCAGTGCGCCCGGCAGCACGCACGCCGTCTGGCAACAGACACAGTTGATATCTTCTCCGACAGGTGCCGCCACCCTGCCAGCCAATTTTTGTGCGCGCACACCGCAGCCCCAGTGACGTCGCCAGCAGCCCCAATGACGTCGTGCCCACACTGCATGTCGTACTGGCAAGGGGCGGTTGAAAAGGCGTTGGGCTGAGCCGCAGTGATCTGCAGCGATTCGCAGCTTTATAGCGTTGTAATAAATTACACAGTGTAAGCAGAGAGCTTAAATTAGTCTGTAAATGAGCCTTAGGACTTGGTCTACTGGCCCAATGTGTTTGTACAAAATCGTCAAAACCGTTTCAGGGTCCCTTTAACGAAAGCCTTTTGTAACGACGTTATCGTTAGTTTAACCTAACCAAGTTGCGCCATTGGCCTTTGTCGCGTTTTAGAAATTTGGCCTGTCGAATTATTCGAAACTTCGAATACTTGCTATTCGGAAGTCGAATCGAATTATTCAATCAGCTATTATTCGATTCCAATTCAAAACTGGAATATTCGCACACCCCTACTTAGCACCAACCAATGAATGTACTAGATGGACAAAAGAAAAAAAAATGATGAAGAAAGCAGCGGGACACTGCTCGCCGAGGAGATCGATACGGAGGGTGCGATGCCACTAGAATAATTATAATAATGAAACATCGAAGAAATCACAAGAAAAAAAAAAGATTATTCTTGCTGACTACGTGCACAAGTTGCCATAGGAGCCAATTTCCTTAAAGTTTTAAAGGAATTTTCAAAAAGCTTTGATAATGTCCATGCAATAACAATTACTTGTGTAATGATGCAGCCACACAGTTGCTTAATTCTTTCTTTATACGGACAGACCAATGTACGAGAGTAGGTCACATAGTTCGCCCATAGAAATTGCTTGCTTTTCACGCAAGAAGCTTGCTTGCTTTTCACGCAATAAAGGGCGACTCCGTAACTCTGCGTTCCCAACAACACGCTCTTAAACTTTAAAAAAAGAAGAAAATAATAATACAGGTGCAGGGAATATGTACATCCGTGAGCAAAAGTATATGGACCATTGCCGTCTGTATACTTTTGCGTTCTGCATCGTCCAGTAGCGAGTGGTCTGCTGTCGAGAACATTTCTCGGACAAATTCCATCACAGCAATGCTCTCGACAGCAATTCTGTCATAGCAATGTTTTTGACAGCAGACGGCTTGCCCCTAGACAATGCAGATGGCGATTTCGGCACGCGTTCCCGTGATCCGTATACTTTTGCTTACTGGTGCACATTTCAACCTTGAAGTGTGGCTTCGTGGCAGTGCGGATTCTCGTTGCCAAGGTGGTTTCGCGGCATAACAGCCCCACACTGCAGTGAAACCACCTTTGCAGAGGATTACACGTGGTAAAAAAAAATTTGTTTTTTTTCGAATACGATATTTCAGAAATTTCAAACTTGTGCCGAAGCGAATTTAAATACTGTAACCCATGCATTCGTTCGAATATACGCCCATGACTACTTTCTTGTCTTAAGGTATGTGCACACTGGCGGAAAGCGTGCCACGGCGGCGTATCGCCTGTCGCCGCCTGGCAAGCAGCGGCATGCTGTCCACATTGGTGGCGCCGCGTGAGTAGCGAGGGCCAGAGTGGACTGTCAAGGCGTGCGCGCCCACCGGCTCGCGGCTTCTTCACGACAGACTGAGAGAGGTGGCGCAGGTGAGGAGGAAGAGGAGGACAAGCAGGCGCTCATTGGTGGTTCGCTTGCGCGGCAGCGGAAAAAAATAGTGGAGAGAGCGGTTCGATCGGCCTCGGAAAATTTCTGACGCTCCGCGCGAGAAACAGAAAAGCGGTGTCTCGCGAGCGGTGAGCGGCGTGCGGGAGAGTGCCGTGCCACCAGTGTGTTCGTACCTTTAGGGTGTGGAGAGAGAGCGTACCTTCTGCTTAGCGGACTCCAGACCTTTTTCCAGCTCCTTTCCCTTTTGCTTTGTGTGCTTGATGGTCTCCCTGCACTGCAAGTCCCGGCGCTCGAGTTCAAGGTACTCCTGCTTCTTGGCGTCCACCTCCTTCTCTTTCTTCTCACACTCCCTGTAAAGAATTGATTCAGCGGTCATTTCTCGTAACACTAGTCGTCTCGCCAAGTGCACTGGCCTTGTCTAGTGGTGCTAGCACGGATATAGTCATCAATGTTTTACACCTACTAAAAGAACAAAGGCCTGCATCCCTGTAATCTCAAATTCCACTGCCTTAAATCAGTCAGCTCCACCTCTACAGTCTAAGCTACATCTGGCTATCATGCAGTCCTGTAAAGGATAGTCCCCCCTCTCTAATCCAGCGGTCTAGAACACGTGGTCCGCAGACCTCTGGCTAGCAGCCCAGCCCACACATAACTGTCTTCATCTCATATTTCTTTTTATTTTCTTAAGTATATTCATTAGATACTCAGATGTTACTGATCTCAAGCACCGCTTTATTTGTGAAACACCCCACGTGGTCACCATGTGTTCAACATAACCATAAAACAAGAACTTTATTACAGAATCGGTGTCTAGATTTTAGTCATTCTGGAGATGAGTATCGATGTCTCTTGAAACCCAGCGTCAAATCCCCTTCAGAAATGACCCATATGTGAGATACAGGAAATTCAGAAATGACCCATATGTGAGATACAGGAAATGCCTTCTAGCAAATGGCAACATTAGGTTGACATTTAGTTCAACCCCTCCACCATGATCACCCCTCCTTCCCTGTTCGGCCCTTGAGGGACACTAGGTTTCGTGACCGTGGCCCGCTAGTTGAGGCGAGGTGGAGATCCTTGCTCCAATCACTAACGAGAGTACAGTGCAAAAATGAAGAACACAGAGAAAAGGGTATAAGACAGACTGGGGCTTTTTTCTCAGTGTTTGTCGTTTTTGCACCCTGCACTGGTTAGTGATCATGGAAAGCCAACGAGCCCGACATTCCATTTTGTTAATCCTCCCTATCTTGGTTTCAATTGCGTTCCATTTCCACATGCACAATACTTACTTGAGGGCCTTCTTGAGCTCGGCCTGTTGCTGCTTCTGAGCTTGCTGCTGTGTGTCAAGCTCTTTCTTGAGCTCAACCATCTGCGCCTGGGCCTCTTTGACTTGTTTGTCGGCTTCGGCTTCGTGGATCTTTTCGTTCCGTCTGAAGTGGTGACAAGTTAGTTTAACCTGAGACTACGTTCCACATTTGCAATTCACTCAGCACAGGTAGCACACATAGTACATACTATAGACGAGAGACTGGAATGCATACAGACATTGAAAAGAAAGACCTTCAAAGTGTGCTGGTTATGAGAGACCTAGCAATGTTTTCGATGAATTTACAGAAGCCATGCCTTCTGCTAGTTGTTAAATGGCACACACTATGCTGTCATTGCATTTCACGCATAAGTCACATCATTGCGTTTCATGCAGTTACATCGATAAATTTTTGAAGCAAACCACATGTTGAGTGACAGCTTTAAACAGAGCAAAGGCTTTGTTGGCTAATGACTGCTACAAGTGCGTATGCATTGATTCTGACTTCTTATAAATTCAGCAAAGCTACTCAAAATTGGTGCAGATTGCCACACTAAAAAATTAAGCGGTTCTTTTGTGCTTTTTTTACGAGAGCTCCCAAGCTAGAGACTCTGCTATAAGATGTTTAAGCCCAATCACAAATGTGCATGAGCACTATGGTTTTTACCAGAAACCAAAACAAACAAAACCATATGCATTTCAAAAGACCTTACATTACCAGTGATCAATCATTAACCCCTTTGAGTACCTACACCCAGAGTACCTACAAGCCCTATTACAGTTGAACCGCTTTATAAGAGATGCTGATGTAAGAGACAGCTGGGTATAAGAGACACCAGTGTGCCTACATCGAAATAGGGGTTGTTAAAAACTGCAACCATGGTACCCGGCTTACAAGGGACAGCTCTTATAAAAGACAAATACTGCTCCCTAGTGTCTCTTATAAAGGGGTTCCAACTGCAGTCGCTAATCAAGTGAAACATTGCTTGTCAATGTTTCTTGCCTGTAAAGATGTACCATCATTTTTCAACACTATGTGCCCTTCTGGCACATTTTAACAGTCATGACGGCTTCTGCGCAAACAATACTTTAACTCAATAAACCCTGCATTAGCTATTCTTATAGGATGCCATCACGCAGCAATTGCTTGCATTATAGGTTGCCGTGTTCACAGAATATGGACAGTGCACGCAATACCAACCTGTAGAACTGGAAGAGCTGGTTTTCAATCACGGCGATGTCGTTTTCGAGCTTCAAGAACTCGACGGCCTCGTCGCGTGCACCCTTCAGCTCCTCCATGTCTTTTTCCACCAACTTGACACGATTGAGCTGCCAATGCATGCATAAAAAAACGAAGTAAGTAAAATTATCCATATCAGAGACAAAGAATTCTTGGTAGCGTTGGAATAAGGGACATGATCCGTGCATGCAAAGTGGAGCCATGACTGTATCACTGTAACTACAAATGCTTATAATGCTGTACACAAGGCACAGGGTAAAGCAGAACCTCAACAGAATGTCGCACAATTTCCAAGTGTTACAGTCATAGCAGAGAACAAACAAGCATTGCTGTATGGATCATATGATATACACTGCTCACAGGTTGAAAGGCAACATCGATATTGTTTAGTATAACAACTGGTATGTGCAATTGCTTGAGACAGCCGCGTCATGTCACTCAAATTTGGTCCGCTAAAGGTGATGTTACCACCAGCGTTTGAATCGAAATTACGCTGATATCACACAAACTGAAGGCAGTGGAAACGAAAGCACGTGGTTATCTATTGCTAATTTGACGCGTATCAATCCGCGATAAACGTACCCAATGCGCTGATAGCGCATTGTGTTACGTTTATTTAGATGGAAGTGTTAACACAATCAAAATTAAAAGCAATCAGCAAGTTGCATTTGCTTGCGCTTCTTCTGGCGACACTCCATGAGCATCGTTTGCAGCTTGCCCAAGAGCTCCACCGCAGCGTCCGAATTCTTATCTGCGGAGAAATGCTGCTAATTTGTTGTTTTGCATCTCTAGTAAATTTGGTTTGGCTTGGCTGTGCAACAGATTGTCATCACTCTGGGTCGAATTGTGCGAGGAACGATGAAAGCCAGGGGGCTCCCAGTTCGAATTAACCATTGTGGATACCGACGTGTTCGAATTATCGGGAGTTTTCCCCCATAGAAATACACAGGGCTGTGCCGGGACCAGGGCATCAGTTCGAATTAACAGAGTTCGAATTAATGAGCTTTTACTGTACTAAAGTCCCCTCTAGTTTGAATTATCAAGAGTCTACAGTATGGCATATCTGATGCCAGTCTACTTTCGTATAGTCATATGAGCCCATGAAACCTGTAGCACCGAGATTTCACCTTGGCACAGGCATCTAGGCATGAAAATGCAAAGACAAAGAAACAGTGTTGGAAAGGGCATTGTTTCTTTCTTTTTTTCATGCCTAGATGTCTAACAGTATGTATAAAATGCTATTGCCGAAACAAAAACTTCGCTTCCCCTTCACCGAGCGCTTTTGACAGCCCTCCATGCCAACATAAGACCAGCATTCCTGGTTAAATCGTGAACAGCACATTCAAATCACTGTTTTTTCATTTCTGCCATTTCTCTTTCATGGCACATTGGTTAGTGGGTCTTGCAGGGGTGGAAGTGGGCTTCAGTCTTTTGGAGCAGCTCAGGGAGCAGGAATAATGGTGTTTCGGAGCAGCTTGGGGAGCAGTTTGGGAGCAGCTTGGGAGCAGCTTGGGAGCAGCTTCGGAGCAATGAAAGTTAGTTTTGGAGCAGACTTCTAGGGTCAAACATGATCGTTAATTGAAATCTTTTATTCCTGGTTAACACAAAAAATTACAATGGTTTTTACTAAACATTCAATACTGAAGAGCTGACCAGACTTACCACAAATTAATCATATATATGTACATACAGGGGTGGAAGCGGGCTTCAGTCTTTTGGAGCAGCAGCAGGAATAATGCGGTTTTGGAGCAGCTTTGGAGCAGTAAAAGGGGAGTTTTGGAGAAGCTTTGGAGCACTAAAAGGTGTGTTTTGGATCAATGCAAGTTAGTTTTGGAGCAGATTTCTAGGATCACACATCACTGTTCATTAAATTTTTTTTGTTTCTGATACACAAAAAATTCCAGTGGTCTTTACTAAACATAGCATACTGATAAAACGACCAGTCTTACCACAAAGTATTATATATATATATATATATATATATATATATATATATATATATATATATAAACATTTAAACATCAAAGGTGAAAGCGCAGTAACTTAATGAAAACAAGACATAAGCGATGCTTTGGATAGCTACTAGACCTCAGACGATAAAAAAAATGTTGATGTTGAAATGTTAAAAATGTGAATGAAACACCGCATCACACATGAACAGTAACTGAAGACTAGAGATGAGCAAATAAAAGTTATATTCATTTTAATCCCAATAAGACTCTAAAATGAATTTAAAAAGCTGATGTTAAGGTCATGAAAGCACCACAGCCGACATGAGAGCCGCGAGGAAAATAAAGAAATGTGCTCGCTGCGCCGTTGCCAGGCGATGGCACGGAAAGCTTTTTTATTGCGATCGCTGTTATATGGACACTCTCGACGTGTTTTTGCCGCCGCCGTCGTGTTCCGCGTAAACTCCGCGTTGATAACATCCCCCCCCCCCCCCACATCGTATGTTCTACCCGCGGGTAAAAGCGCGTGAGTGGGGGCGACGAGCGCTGCTCAAGCAGAGATCAAACGAGCCGGCCCATCTCGGAGGGCGCATGTGATAACATCCCGCCGTCGAATATGACAACCTGCCGTGCGATAACGATGCGATAACCTGCCATCGAATGCTCAAGCAGAGTGGAAACGCGCCGCCCGTCTTAAGTGGAGAGGCTATCCTGGAGACTCCTTAGACGAGCACGAAAACACGCGGGGAGGGTCGCTGGAGCAGCAGCTGTTAACTTTGATTCTAAGGTCGCGATCGCTGGCACGCGGTACTCCCATACTCTTCTACGTGCTGCACTCTCAACTGCGAAGAGACTGTGCGAAAAGAGCATTTCTTCCTGGTGCGGCCGTATTCTCTTACACCAGCGTTTTGTAGAGTTACACGATGTCGGATCCAAGAGAGTTAGCTCTGACGTGATGTGCCCAGTCTTCACGACCCCAACGTCACGGGGTCGTGACGTTGACGAAGACAGCAGCCGGCGTTTTCATGACTGAATTTTTTATTTGGGCGAACATGTTTCCGAAAAACGGAACTTCACTCTACAAGCAATACACTCTGTAGACTGATAGCAGCGAACAGAGCGTCGGCCGTCGATAATCTGCCAATCGGTGAAGCGCGTCGGCATTTATACATGTGCCATCGAAGATTCCAGCGTTATCGCTAGCGGCCACGTAAGTTCCAGAACAAGCTACAATGTCGCGTTCTGCGCGTAATCTCATCGGAAGGTTCTAAGATATCCAGATGGTTTCCAGTCATTCGGGCGCGGTTTGCGCAAGGCAGCAGTTACACGTGTATGGGGGCGGTGACATATAAATAGAAAGAAAGGAGCGCGTGCGGAATTACAATTAAAACATTACAATTTGTTGAGCAATTGCATTCATTGTTTCGCCAATGCGGTGAAAGTTTTTTTTCCCCAGTTTTTATGCTTTGACGGTCTGCATCGTCTATATCGCAGAGCGCGTGCTGTGCAACTGTGCTCGGCGGTTGCTCGGCAACGGCGCGGCGAGCTTTTTGCAACACCACTGCCGTACTTATAGTTTGACTAACAGCTTCGCTGTTAAAAGATAAACTCGCATAATGAGGTCTGCACAAAAAACGCCACCTTAACAAGATTAACGTATTTTGTTCACGTGGCGCAAGATTCATGCATGGTGTTAAGTTCACGCGTCGTCCGAGCACCATGCATAAACCGAATACGACGTGACCGAACTACACGGGATATGAATGACTGAATGCGGCTGCGTCCCTTTGTGTATCCAACGCGTGTTGCTCGATCGATGATAAGACTCGGCTAAATTGGCATTGTATGCGCGAATTGCCGTTTGTGCGCAGATTGGCGCAGAATGGCGCAATTGGCGCAGCACTTCCACCCCTGGTCTTGGTAAAAAGATTGTAAACAAATTCAAGCACAACCCTGTGAGGGCCTGCCTGCATTCTAACCGCACCTAGTATTTTTCAACATCAAATATTAAAAATGCGTCGCTAAGTAAGTTCAATCAAAACTTGAGCTATTTTATCAACACCACACCACTCACCTTTTCTGTCCTCTCTTCAGAAAGCTTCTCAACACGCTGATTCAACAGCTCGATGGGCTCCTTGTAGCGGGAGCTACCAATGATGTCCTCGAGAAACTCTAGCATTCCTTGGTCGTGCTCAGTCTGAGCCTTTGGCTTCATCAGAGCAATCTGCTCCACTTCTCCCTAAAATGATAAAGAAGATGCAGCATGTTCAACAGCCGACATCTCTACATCAAGGTCAACTAAAAACACGTGCAACATTTCAAGCAGAACACATGTTGCCATCTACGTATAGCCAAAGTAAAGCGGGCAATCATTAAATGAAAGATAACCACGGTAACTCCTCTGCTGTGCCAGAGCACAGCCAACATTGGCGTAGCCTGGAGGGGGGGGGGGGCATTTGGGGGGTTCCACCCCCCTCCTCCGGAATTTTTCACTTTTGCACATCTATATATACATGCACACATACTGCATACACAGACATACATACAGTATACTTGAACCCCCCCTCCCCCCCCCCCTTCACCCCTTCAAAAAAATTTCTAGTATGCCTCTGATAGCCACAACAGCTACACTATCGGAACACAACTCATTTATGCAAAGCCTGCTACGCAAGCATTTCTAGAATGCTCTCGCACCTGAAAGCTGGTTCTAGAACATTGGAGAAAAGTAGTTAACTCAGTTTTTTGGACATCAGCAGCTCATTAAAAAAAAGAAACTAATGTAGTGACTTTTTTTTTCTGCAATATACTTTATATTACCATTGATAACATGACTATGCCAGCACAATAAAACTAAAACTAAACACTGAGTTAGTTAACACGAAGTTAATTTTTTATAACTGCATTGTTTATTTCTGGACACTCAAGAACAGATAATGCAGGTCTTGTTTTCGTGTTTTTTCTAATTCACACTGGCGTCTCAAAGTCAGTGTGATGTTACGAATTTCAAATTTTATATTTCCGACACGTTAGATTAACAAAACATTCCTAAGCAAGCCATGTTATGTTTACCACTAATTTAGAACGAAACTTTTACCGATGTAGAATTGTAGAGGTCCTTCATCAAAATGTGTGTTGTTACGGCGAACATGGAAGTGTAGCGTACTAATACAAGAGCAAACATTTTCTTCTCTCTCTTTTTTTTTAGTGGACCTCTGGAGAAGCGATAGAACATCTACTGACGAAGGTGCCACAAAAAAATGGTGGCCTCATCAGAAGACAGAAAAGTGACAGCTGCTTATCATTAGTTTAAGTCATCTCTATATCCCTTTTGAGTCCATGATACTTGCAAGATTACAGTGCATGTTAAGGGGATCACACAAGAGGAAAACCAAGAGAAAGGCAAGAACCTGAAGAATCAGGAATCGGTTGTGGTCGAGATCGATTCCGAAGGAGCGCAGAGTTCTCGTGGCCTCCTTGTAGGTGCAGCGCTTGCCGTTCACAGTGTAGTAGGACGAGTTGTCGCGGTGAGCTGTCCTGCCGACTACAAACTCAGAGTTTGGAACTACCTCGTAGGTGTTTTCGTCCTAGAACCGAAAAATGTGAAAGAATAAAAGAAAAAGAAAAACAAAGTAAGTACTACAGGCATTACTACAGTCAGTGAAAAACAAAGAATTTCACATAGGCTCCATTTGCCTATAGTCAGCAGAAGTTACGGGTGCAGTGTATCACCCAATTGCATTGACTCTGTGTGATGGCAAGCGCTTTTGAATGTTTAGCACAGTTAACTGTACTGTACAGATCTACCCAATTTTTTTAATATATATATATATATATATATATATATATATATATATATATATATATATATATATAAACTCGAGAGTGCAGACAACATATAAATGAAAGAAAAAAAAAAAGGGACAAGCTTTACTGCTTGCCGCAGCTTGATTTGTTTAGCCTGATATAAACTACAGCTGCATTTGGGCGCGCTAGTGCTACTTCAAGTAGGCACAACTTTGGCACACCTGAATACTCATGCTACAGATCATGGCATTAGAGAAGCCCAGCCAACCAAAACTATTCTGTCCTCTTGCTAGGCTGAGTAGCAAATTGCAATGCTTAAACCACAACACGTTTCAGCACTGGTACTCTAGCACTGATGCTGGTCTGCACAACCAAAAGAACATCGAGGGTTTGAGTTTTCCATACAAAAATCATTAATAAGAGACATCCGACAGAGCAAGACTAGATCCATTCGGTCACCTGGGTTGTTTAACGTGTTCTGCGCTCACGGATTGAAAGACATCAAAACTTTCGAGCATAAGAGCTGACAAGTGCACTTGCTTGAGATAACTGCGTCATGTCGCTATGAATTTGGCTACTAAAGGTGATGTCGAACTCATATGTAAATGTACAAGCCAACATTACAATGATGGGATATCAAAAGATGACAGTAGAAACAAAAGCATGTGCACCACCTAGGCCTACAAAGTTGCGCTTCAGTCCATGAGCACTGTAATTAAGACGCTATGTACACAATTGTGTATATGACTTGTTTTTGCTCCTTGTATCAACTAGGGGCTAAGAGAGAGCGAGATACATTGAGCTTCGGATAGATTGAACCTCCTGCATAATAATTTGTCTTCATTTAACTTCATTTTGCAGCGTACTGTTGCATATGATCACATTGCTGAAGGCACTACTCCGTTCGACGAGACGTTCGATGAGCCGCGTCCTGCGAGCCATGTTAAAAGTATACTTTTTCTGTGCTCTAAATGGACATAACGAAAAAAGAGATTGTGCTATATTTCTAGCCCGAGATTTCATTCTAGTTATGCCAAAATAGAGCATAAATGACTTCAGGATGAACAGATATTTAATTACAACTTAATTAGAATAAGTTACTATAACACACATAAATGAACATATTATGACATTATTTTTGTTGCAATAGTATATTGAGTGCCTTGAAATAACGTTGTATTGTTTTGACCCATTTACAGACAGTTCTTCATAGGTGGCATCTGAAAGGGTTAAGCATAATTACACGAAGGTTTAGCATTTCACCTTTGTTAAAAACTTATATGTTGAGCTTTAAAATCAAGCCTGTCCCCTCATGCTTAGAATCCCAACGCCATAACCGCTAAGCCGCAGCAGAGATTAGGGCAAGGAAATGTTGCAACATACCGTGTCGATGATTTTCTGAAAGTAGACGTTCACAGAGCAGCTATCCAGGTTTGTGTGGTTCGTGCTGTTGTGGATGAGGACGCCGACTTTCTTGGACCGAATCTTTTGCGCCCGGTAACCGAAGACAAAGAGCATAGAGTCGATGACGTTCGACTTGCCACTACCGTTGGGCCCGACAATGGCTGTAAAATTCTGCACCAGAAAGTTGAGACACAATTACACGTAGCATTTCAATACAGAACACAGAACAGGCACCTACTTCTGTCAAACCAATGGCTTATCAAACATTAGTGCGACCAGTTCTCTGGTGAAGTCGCCTAAGTTGGGACCTTCATCAAGTTTACCTGAAAGGTACGTTGGAAAGCACTCACAGTAAGGCACTGCAGTTCATTTACTCCAAATATTTCCACCATGATAGTGCAAGTGCTGTTTAAAGTGTAGCAGAAATACCTAAACTTGCTTCTCTATGACAAGTTGCTGCAATGATGTTCGTTTCTCGTGCTTTACCTCGCTTGTGGTAGCGCAGCTGAACACGAGCATCTGAAACTGCCCCATCACTGTTCTAGTAGAAACTGTCAAGATAAGTGCCTAAGGCAGTATGTCACAGGCTGTGACACACATTCGCATTTCCCCCTCCTCGAGATCTACAGTGATATGGAAGATGCTTGCTGCAGGATGCTTGGCAAAGCAAATTGTGTTCACAACTTTTTTGGCAAAAGTGAAATCGTACTTTCTTACATAGCAAGATGGATGACATGTACTCTAATATCCATGTGCATGTTTGTCACTCTAGCGTATGCATAATAGTAACCACCTGTATCGTGGTACAATTCAACGCGCATAATCGATTTGTTTGTTGCGCGTGTGATTGTCACCGCGTGCTATTAAACCTACTCCCTGTGATAGCCCGCACAATTAAGGCTGGCAGTATTTGCGAAATTATAATGGAATCAATGATTACAAGCTTGAGATATTCAGATTAAAGCTGTCACGAGCTGTTCCGATCATTATGCGCGACAAAGTTCTTGTAAGACAATTATTTTCATTCATTTCACCGTGAAAAGCCGCGCACCAGCAAACTGCCCATGCACTTACCTTGTGAAACGGTCCGATGATCCTTTTGCCGGCGTACGATTTGAAATTGATGTTCTCAATTTTCTGTATCATGAGCCGGGGCCCCGTCGGATCAAATGTGCACGATGCTGGCGGCGGCGGTGGAACGTAGATGTCGTCGATGCCTGCAGGCAGAGCGAAACGAACACATCTTGATCGAGTGAAAGAACTACTAAGTCGACAGCTCCGCGTGAAATGTTCTCTGAGCACCAGCGCACCCTGTAAACAAATTTACGAAGCCCAAATTCGGCAGTAGCCGCTGGTAAAGGCGCGCGCATAACTTTCCTTCATGCGTTGTTGCGCGGAAAGCGTGCCAATGGCAACTTACGGAAACCTCCTTCTTCGTCGTCATCCTCCAGTTCTTCTTCGTGGTTCTCGGCGACGCTGGTATCCGCCATCGTGAATCTTTAAACAGTGTAAGCACTGTTGGGAGAAGAGGAAACCAAAATAACGAGCGATTAGCCGTGGAATTTGAATCGAGAAGTTGAATCTCAAAGCTGAACAGTTACCTCAGTAGTACTCGTCGGAAACGTGACTAAACGCAAAATATATATGAGTAGACGGCAAATAAAAAGCGAATTATCGTAAACGTAGGAACTCTGCTGGCCTGTTTTATCGGTCCTGCGCACGAATTCTCGAAGTTTTAACGGCATAAACGCGATCGTTACACCGTTGGTTTTCTTTAACAACGGCCAAGTACGCGCGCTACGATTGATGATGATGATACAATCACCTGTCAGTCATTACGAAATTTGAGTCCCTGAATTACGTAAACAACTGAACTTTAAAATTTATACCTAAAACTTAAGAATATATTGCATTTAATGCACGCTGGTTGAACACATTTGAAAATCACAAAATAAATACCGATCTTAAAGGCCATGTTTTCAAACAAGACTAGCGTTTATGTTACGTCACGGCCACCATGTTTTTATAATTATTTTATATTTGCTTTATTTACTCTGAGAGGCGAAGCGCACTTTACAGGGCGCAGCTTTGCTTGAGCTTGGAAAGCTGCTTGAGACCGCGGCGCCGACTGGTTGCTCGAAGTACGACACATCGCGGATACAGTCGCGCACATTAGCGGGTGTTTATGCTGCTCATCGCACCGAACACCGTAATTTGTCATCAACTGCTGCGATCTACCGACGGCCCTCAATCGCTGCGCGCTGAAAGGACCATGACGGATGAAGCTACGATCATGGGAAAACTAGAGTGCCTCAAGGAAATAAGGTGAGCGCTCATTATTTTTATTCGTTTGTAAGGCTCGTGCTTTCCTCTTAAACGTGCAGCGCAAATATACCTCGATTACTGCGCGTAGAAAGACAGCGAAAACGTTTTTCAATGCGACGCGTTTTCGAGTTTCCATCATCGGGACGTCAACACCTCTTTTCCGTGTTAACTATGCTCCGCTGATTTCCCCGTTCATTGCACGCACGCAATCTGTGATCATTCGTATTCTCCAACTACGCACGGACTGTGTAATCAAATCGAAAGCAGTGTTAGTTTAGCTACTGTTCTGATGCTTTTGGATTGGCCGTGATGTGATGTTTACATCGGGGAGCGTCGTCGGCGTCATCACCAGATGGGTTGCGGTTTTGAAACGGCGTGTTTGCCGGGTTTTGGCGATTGGCGCACCGGCGTCAAGAAAATACAACGCCTGCAACTGTAGCACACGATGCGGTAGTTCATATCGGCCGGTATTTCACCCCTAAAAATTATACCGGCGATGTTCGACTCCGGAGGCAGTGTATGTGTGTGCCGCGAAACTTGACTTATGCATGCTTTTGTTGCTTGATAGACTTAGCCATTGCCAAGTATGTGAGTGTGCGGGGCTCCTCAAAGAAATAGTAGAGGAAAGAATTTTATTATCGCCTGTGTTGACGTTTCCCTGCCTTTCACTTTTACTGCATGCATCCATAGCGTCGTTGTTTGTGTAATCAAGGCGTGCGAAGGGTTCCCCTTCAGGGGGGGGGCGAAGGTTCATCTCCGCGCCCCCCCCTCCCTATTAAGTCAATGTATGAGGGGCAGGCTTTGCGCCCCCCCTCCCTTAATTCCAAAGGGGGGGGGGGGGGGGCCTTCATGACGCACGCCTATGTTTGTAATGCATCTAAAATTGTCAGCAAGCACTTCTGAAAGGAGCAAGCAAGTAAAAGAGTCATGCAGGGGGGAAGAGGAAGGCAAATACATTAATAATGTTGAAAATTGTGTCTTAGCATGTAGGAACTATGTATTTGCACAAAAACACTCACTCTTACCAGGCACGATCCAGGATGCTTAAACTCAAAGATAAAAGATAAATGGGGCTGATTAGTGGTAAATATAAATCTAAACATCTCGATCATTTGTAGCTCACTGTGTCAACGTAAAAACTGCAAGTGTGCATTTGCTTTTACTGCGTCTTTATGAATGAAACTTCGTTCTCTTTCCAAGGGCCCGCACGGTTCAGATGGAAAAGCTCAAATCAAGGCTTCGCGGTGAAATAGAAGCGACGGAAAGCGAAGAACGCTGCCTCCAAGAGTACAGACACGAAATGGAACTCTTGCTTCAGGAGAAGATGGCCCACGTTGAAGAGCTGAGGCAGATTCATGCGGACATCAACGTGGTAGGTGGCAGCTTTGGCTTTTAATTTGGTCTCTGTGGTAACTCACCACCTAAGAATGCCACACTTGAGGAGTTATGTTAGTAGAACGCTGCATAGCTGGCACCTTACATATTCCAGCGTGTAACAAAGTCTTTCAATGAACGAAACAGGGGGAGGTTGATCGAGGGCTTGTTTCTTTTGTTAGACATAACCATGCCCGTAGCCACGAGGGCAGGGGCGGGGGGGGTGATTTTCTTTGATACTTTGATGGAGGGGGGTGCTTTCACAAAAAAATAGGCGTTTATCAAATAGTCAAAGCCTTCAGCAAGTGCCCCCCCCCCGATAAAAAGTCCTTGGCTATGGGCCTGGACACAACCTGATAAAACCAACAGACAATGAAGCTACGGAACATATAGTGGAAATTACTTGCATGGTTTTTAGCTTGTAGTATAGTAATTCCTTTCCATTTGTCATAATTACTATACTACAGTTAAAAACATGCAAGTAACGTCCCCTATATGTTCCATGGCTTTATTGTCTGTTGGTTCCAATTAGGTTATGTCTAACAAAAGTTTTGCAACGAGGCAAGTGTGATGTTGCACATCTCTGAGTCACTGTTGGTTTTCCGTGGGACGGTACATTGGTGCTTGTTGAGGGGCCCTTTAAGGGCAACTAACTGCTTCATTTTGTTTTAAAGTAGTCTCCATAATTCATCTTTGAATTGTCTTGCACTGTACGAGATACAACACTGACAACGGAGAAGTGCGCGTGAAGAACACTGCTTCCGTCGTCCATCTTGTATATTGCACCGTGCAAGTCACTTCAGAGATGCATCATGACCAACTAGCCCGGCTGTCCATTCTGTTATGTGTCGTAAATGCTGTATTGTGCTGGTACGTTCTTCAGTCTTCGTTACAAAACTCTGTTCTCGTCTTCTTCAGATGGAGACAGTAATCAAGCAGTCTGAGGAAGACAGGAACAAGCACCTCGACGGGGCCAAGCAAATGCACCACGAGTACAAGCCGCTCAAAGATCTGGTCGACAAGCTCCGGCTGGAGATCGGCCTCTCCAAGCTGCCAGAGCTGCACGAGGAGGACCAAACCTTCAAGCCAGAGTCAGTGGAGTCTCCACGTGATGTTAAAGAGGCAGTATAGTGAAATCCCGAAGAAGTTTAGTCCGATAAATTATTCTTTGAGAACCCTATCTTCATTAATTTTGGGACCACAGGTTCATTGTCTCTAGGGAAAGTCAAAGTTTCTATTTTTGAACTTTGCGTTGCAACTTCAGCACCTGAACCGTCAGTGTGATATCACGAGTTTTGAACATTTTTTTTTGGGGGGGGGGGGGGGGGGTATTTTGGCCATGTTGGCTCAGTGAAAGTACTTGAAACTTCTCATGCTGAGTCTCTGGTTCCCTTAGAACACAGTGTGATAATTTTTAGTGATAAAGAATTATGTAGGCCTTAGGAGATGCCATCGAAACCTGCAACATCAGCGCAAGTTGGAGCAGGAACCTTAGGAACTGCACACAGGCTCCGCATGTAAACTAGCCATCCCGGGTAGTCCCTGTTAATGAACAAGAAGTTTTGCTATCGAGCTTTCTGGGAGACAGAAAGGTGCTGTGACAGTACATTCAAAGAAAGCGTTATCTGAGCTTCTGGAGAAAGGTGGGGCTTAAGGAATTTTAACTAAGTTTGGTGTTGGTGCTTGTGTGTGTGCAGGTTTTTCGAGAAGCAGAAGACCGAGTGGCACCAGAGCGACCTGACCGAAGCAGCCCTGCCCCCCGTCCCTGGCCGCGGCCGTGCAGCAGATGCAGCAGCCGGGGAGGAGCAAGGCTCTCGCCGAACGCCCGCAGCCCTCGGCCTTCCGCCAGCAGCCGCCGCCCATGAAGGCAAGTGCCTCTAGCACTTTCTGTGCCCTTCGAAGCATTGTGTTGTCTCTAAACAATAACGCTCATCTGTCCAGCATGCTTTTCCTTTCCCTAACGCTTGAGAGCTCTCCTGCTGCTTTATGATTTTTTATTATGATAAAACATGGTGCATATTGTCAGTGTGACAAATCATATTTGACAGGAAAGTACTAGTGGGCGCAAGAAATGAAATGCGAGCACTTCCGGTGATGATCATTGCTTGAAGATGAAGTACACCCCAGAAGGATGCAAACTTTTTTGTTAGAGTACAGTAGGGCCCCTTTATTACATTCCTCAGCGGGCCACAGAAGAATCACTAGTCTGGGAAAACAGTAACAGTCACTGTACAGTTTTAAACAGTACAGTTTCAGTAATATTTGCCTGAAATGGGGCTGGTGCTTCATAGCATGTGCCTTGAAAGTAACAGACGGGAACATATCAGTAAAGTTTTAATGTACTGAAAGGCAGTCACGAATCCCTAACTCACCCTTCACATTTACGCCGCTGCTGTAAATTTACACAGTTATTACGGCAGCAGTAGCTGTGTTCATCTGGTTGAGCTCTGCACCAGTAGGTGACACCACCATCTTGGCCAATCTTGGCCATCACCAACGCCCGCAAGGCTGCAGACAAACCGGTTTTATATCTGGTACATATTTTGTTTTGCAGGCGTGCCTGTCCTGTCACCAGCAAATCCATCGAAATGCACCCATTTGTCCTCTCTGCAAGGCAAAGAGTCGCTCCAGGAATCCGAAAAAGCCAAAGCGCAAGCTGGAAGATTAAGTGCCTCACGTGCACTCTGAGGATTCTTTGCATGGACCTGTTCTGTTCTCTTTGTTTTTGTGATTTGTGCCCTTGGGGGGCCCTCCCAGTGCCAAGATATAAAGGAACAACTTTGTTAACGACAATGTTAACGTAAACGTAACCTAGAATGTATTAGTGTACGATCTGTTGTCTTGTATTTTTAGTTGACCCACTGATTTTGCATGCCAATAGCCTTTTTTTTTTTTTTTTTTTTTTTTTTTTTTTTTTTTTTTTTTTTTTTTTTGTGGGTGTGCCGAATAATCGCATGGCAGAGCGGTCACCAGAATTTAATGTTTACTGTTTATGAGCAATACATGCACATATGGATCTGTGTCCATCCTAAATGCTGCTGTTGCTGGCGTTTAATTTTTTCCAGGCGCTTTTACAAGGACGCCCTATTGTCTTTGCAGTGCTTTGTACATGTAGTCAATCCACTCTTTTTTTTTTTTCAATTACCCAGTTATGTCATTTTATCTTCATATACATTCACTTGTTCTCATACATTGACATCGTCGTGGCCGAATTTCTGCAAAATCGAGTGATGCCATGTCCTCTCAGTAAGCCAGTCAGTCCTAAAATCATTGTATGTGTTTATTCAGTTTGCAATTAAGCAAGCTCACATTCATGTAAGGCAGCTTTGTGACTTGTATTCATTTGAGCATTCCAATTGCAAATGTTAGCATAATCTACATAATGAAAGTTTATGCTCTTGGCTTTAAATTAATGTTTAACATATACCAATTAAGTTCAAAATTAATATGGGTCTCTTATTGCTTGTTCCTTTGACTTATGATTGATTGTAGTTATCTAGCTTTCTTTCTAACCACTGATGTACCTTTTTGCTTAGCGGTTTGCGATCTGCTGCCGTTATACTTCATGCTGGTGTTTATATGTGCATGTAGAATGCCATGGTGCGATTTTTTGTGTGCCATTCAGTGCTGATAATCCATAATGCAGAGAAAGAGCCTCAATTCACTGAAGTTTAACACCATAAGCATGCGTAGCATTCCTCTATAGGGGGGAAGGGGGGGGGGGGCGAAGGTTCATCGCAGCGCTCCTCCCCCTTCCTATTAAGTCAATGTATGAGGCAGACTTTGCCCACCTCCCTCTTGGGTGACCAGGGGGGGGGGGGCACCACCCCCCTTCCCCCCCGTGCACACGCCTATGGTGTACACTATATTGTATTGCAATTAGTTGGCAGCTCCCAGCCTTGGCTATGAGCCTCAGCACGTTATTTGGGGACGCGTGCCAGGTGTAGTTTTGGTTCGTCATGCATCGTTCAACCCATTACGTCACCACTCATGCTTGCATTTGCTTTACATTTGTGTCATAATGCATCAATGACATTGGATTTGCAGAAATTCTGCGTCTTTTTTGAGATCTGTTCGTGATTTCTCGGCGCTTAAGTTTAATCCAAGAGGCTCCACTCACTTTACGTGGCCTTGGAGATGTTGAGACGGTGTGTGTGGCATGTTGCAGGTAGTGCAAAATTTTTGAGCCTGTGAATTTGAAACTGTTGCCTCCGCTCTGTATTTTCTGGCACAACATCATAAAATTTCTACCAACATGAAGCAACAGCAGAGTGTGCTCTCCATATGATACAGGAATAGAAAGCTCCGTGCATTTGACACCGAGAAAGCAGCATGTGCTGATGAGAAATTGTAAGAAAAAAAAATAAAGAAGAAAAGGAGGCACGAAAGGACAGTGCATCTATCGAAAACCTAAACACTACCGATGACTCAACAGCTGCAGGCATACAACAATAGCCCGGATGCCGCTCCCTCTTTCCAAACTTACACAAGTGCCACCTTTTTGGCCACATTGCAGTAGATCTATTACAAAAGCTTTTATTTACATCTTGTCTTCATTATATACTAGTCTAATTATACAAAGTTATTCACAGCATCGCGAAACAAATTTATGTGATGCTACATATCCGCAGTCTGCTTTCCACTTTGCATGCAGACAAGCAGTCTTGCTCATTGATGTCTGTGCTGGCTGCTGAGCATTGTGAAAAGTTTGGAAAGTGTTTAGTCGCTCTTCCACCAAGCACTCACTGGGTAAATGGAGCAGGTGATGTGGTGAAGCTGAGCTGGCAAAAAATTTAGGTAGCACTGGCATGACTGATCGCTCTGTAACATGCCAAAAAGCATTGCCGACTGAATGTGAAGGTATCTTCCTGGCTACCGTGAACTGTATCGACTAAAATGAGCTGGGCTCTGCAATCAGCACAGCAGTTACATGCTATTTTTAAGGACAGACCATGCTCGAAGGCAGAGGAACACGCTGTTCACGTGTTACAAGGCTCCCGATTGGCCGATAGCCGCCATAGCCTCTGCTTTGCTGCCAACGTATTGCAAGACAGCATAACAATGCAGCTAGTGTAGAATGTTTGTTTTTGTAGTGTTGTCAATGTTTTTGCAATTTTGTGCAGTTAGTACTCTAGGCCCATAGTACAGTCGGTGTAGTTGCGTGTGACAGTGTTTGATACAGGTCGGCCTGCAAGACTGTTACTGTAAGCAGTCTTTCCTCTGGTAAAAACCAAAGACAGTCGTTCTTGCCTACCATCGAAATGGCTGCTTTCTACTGTGCTGAACCATAACTAAGTGCATTAGCAATGTGATCAATGCCCGTTGTGTACTGTGTTCAGTTTCTGTTCTCCTTCACAATTTGTACCCGGTCAAAGATTGTGTGCCGTAAACGTCTTGTACCTCTGCAGTTGTAGCAACAGCGAGTAAAATGTGGTACACGTTTACAGTAAGCCTTTTTCTTATTTGTTTCTGTGTCCCACTTTTTTGCCCTTCTTGATATGGTAGATTTCAATTATGGTGAAAGCTTCAGAGGGGCCCTGCAATTCTTGATGCATGCTTCACCTTTCATACCAGTGCGTCTGGACCACCGTCGGAAGGTTCATGTTACCAAAGGTAACACATTTACCCGTTCATTGTCATTTATACTTATGACTGCAAGAGATTGGAACTATATTCCTGGTCTATAGACCTTTACACAGGAGAGAAAAAACGCTGCCGTGCTGGGCTGTGCATGGGAGTACAAAGGCCTGACGTCACAGCCTTGGCAGTGCGTTTTGGGGGGGTCACGCCTGTTTAGAGCTGCCCAGAGAGGACTATGGCGGTGCCCAGGTCTGTGGAAAAGGTCTATAAGTAAGCATCCGTGACCCCATATATATTAAAATTGCCTCTTCAACTAATTAATTTGCTGGATTCAAGCAATTACATAATTTTATCTCTGTTGTATTTTTGCGATGTTGTATTTTAACATGTGAGCTAGATATCACAGAACTGCACGTGGCAAGGAATTTAAATTAGTTTTTAAAGACTGCTAGAAAATGCTCATTGTTGTCTTAGCAAATTGCACATTATACAGGCCCGACTACGTCATATGGGGGGGGGGGGGGAAAGCCATTGGCTAAGTTGAGCATTCGTGTACTGCATAGTTACTGTGGCTGCCAGATAGCTGTGCTGCGTCAGAATAACATCATCGTGCTTGTGATCACTCTGAAAGTGATCTGATGTATTCAAATAAAGAAAGAAAAGAGTGCTCGAGGTTGTCATGCATGCTTACATAGCTTCTTGCCCCATCATCATCTCCCTTGCATAGGTTTCAGCGGTTTCTTAGCATGAAAGAAGAAAGCGCCTAACGCATGGGACAAATCCCCTGTAACTCCTCTCATACTTGATTTACCTGAAAAGTTAGTGCAGCAATCAATTTGCGAGGCCATAAACTGATAGTGAGGTCATTAAATGATTACATACTTTTAATTAACAACTGCGTGGCCAAAACTGTATCATGACAGGTCTGAGGAGTGGTTTCATTGTGCAAGAGGCTAATCAGTCCAGAGCTACGAAATGTTGCCCATGGGCAACATTGCATCACCATGGGCAACAACCATGGGCAACATTGCATCACTTACAGTAATGCTACAGAGGACTTCCGATTTAGGAGCAGCGAAATTTTCATTTTGGCGCAATTTGGGGCAGCGAAAAATTCCATATTGGAGCACTTTGGAGCTGGTAATTTGTCATCGAGGAGCACCCTGGAGCAGCTAATTTCAGTCTGGAGTACATTGGAAGAGCAAGTTGCAGTTACATTCAGACGCCCGAATAATTATCATGGGGCACTTGTGAAGAGCTGGATTTGCTGCCACCGATTGGCATAGAGGTCACAAGCCTCTGCGGAGAGTGTCAGGCTGACTTGCACAACAGCAGTGCCCTAAAATGTAGCTACATCAAAGGCAGAGTCACTAGTTATTAGAGCAAAGATGGAGAGGAAAATAAAGAGGGAGAGAGAAAAGGACAACCATTAGATTGTTTTATGCATCGTTTTATACAAACGGCCAAACTAAATTTTAAAAGGTGTCCTTTCTTTTGCACGATATATGACGCAGACCTCAAACAAGCGATACCCACTCTCCCACGGTGCTCAGCGGTATCTGGTGTAAAAGAGCTCAAAGTGAAACAAAGCTTTGGCACTCTTAACGTATGATGTATTATTCGCGAAACCACTATTTTATAGCAATCATGACATCAAGGACAAAGGTAGCTTCTCTGAATAGTCGATGCTCTGGTGCGACAGACTTACGCAGGACGATTCAAGTGCGACGATGCATGTGCAGGGGCCCCAATGTTTTCCTGATGGTGCCCTTGCAAGCAATCTAGGCGCCACACTCAACAGCGCAAGACACATCGGACACGAAGACTTCCGCACCGAGTAACGCCAAACAGAAAGTGTGTTTTTTTTTTTTTTGCGTGGACAGAACTTATAACATCGGTCCATGATGCACGTGGCAGCCTGTACATTTTTCAAACACACAACTCTACATTCTAGAAAGGGAGGTCTCAAATGCCTTCTCAATATTTGCGGGGTGCCCAAGAACACCGGAGACCTCCCCAGACAAAAAGCGCTACACAAGAGAAGCTAGTTGGCACCATGCATGGCTAGATCGGCACACACGTAAGCAAAGTTTTTAAAAACATTGCACCTCTTGTACGGCTGCATGCAGTCTATAGAATCCATAGGCGTTGTGCGAGAGTGCTGTTCAGTTTGTAAAATACTCATCAATCCGTGGCCCACTTTAGTAGCCTCAAGATCAAGCTACACGTCTTCACTCACTAGCGATGCGATTGCTGGTGATAGACACCGTCAAACTTGAGACTCTGGCGCAGTTTGGTGCAATTTACACAGATTTTATCAGGATGGCGTAGTATAATTCCAATTTGGCGCAGGAGTGGAATCACTGCACTTAGTGGGCGAAGAAAAGTGGACAGGCACACAAACTGTTTTTCGAAAATGGTAGCGTCTGTGCAGGCACTGCGATACAAAACACTATCACTGCAGCCTTCTGTGTCAACGAGTGAGCTTGTTTGCAAAAAAAAAAAGAAAAAAAAAGAAGCCACAGGCCTGTTTATCGGCCCTCCAAACACACAACAAAGCACCACTATTGCTGAAGAGTCCTTTATTTTTTTTCCACTTGCGCATTTCACACACGTATGATACACGACAAACCGATCTGCCAATCCAAAATGTTGCCATGACCTCCCAAAAAAAGGCCAGTTTGGGTATTGTTCATACAAAAATGTTCACAAAGCTCCGGTGTGTGCACGACTTCCAAGTTTCCTAGCAATAAAAGGAAAAAAAGAACAACAGTGGCTACCTTTCATGCAGTCAACATTGAATTGTATTGTAACGTCAACAATACAGTAGCAAATGGACAGTGCTAAAAAAAAAAAAGCACTTAACACAAGACTCTTACGCATGTGTGACATTCTCAAAAAAAAAAAAAATCTGCAACACTATGTAAGTATGTACAATAAAAATTCACCCTCTGCTGCCTTCACATGCTATACATGAAAGACAGTAAGTACAGGAGAAAAAGAAAAAAAAAAAGAAGGGCTTGCTGTGACGTAGGTGGCAGCTGCAAGCATAAAAAAAAAAAAAAACAGATGTGAAAGAACTCTCTCGACCAAGCTGTTTGCAGACTTCTCAGCGGAACACAAGTGTCACAGACGCACGCATCTGTCATTTCAAGTCTTTCCATCTTGAGTTCTCTTGTAAGGCAGCCATCACAACCCCGACACTCTTCTGACGTCCATGTCACCAGGTGTAG
The DNA here is from genome assembly GCA_030522465.1 of Rhipicephalus appendiculatus. Classification (NCBI taxonomy): domain Eukaryota; kingdom Metazoa; phylum Arthropoda; class Arachnida; order Ixodida; family Ixodidae; genus Rhipicephalus; species Rhipicephalus appendiculatus. Next base: position 888,409 of record JALIZH010020719.1, on the reverse strand, counting down.
GGGACCTGCCTTGCGGCCATCTTGACAAGGTGGTTGTCTTTTAATGTCCTTAAATACATGTACACTGATTTAAAAAAAAAATAACAGAAAGGAAGAGAAACAACAACAACACAGGAGAGAGAATAGTTGAATGGCCTAGAAGAGCAGCGTGCTCATGCCGCCCATGTCTCCCTGTTCCTTGATGAAGATCTCGAAGTACTGGTAGATGATTGTGACGGCAAGGAGGATACCCGTGCCGCTTCCGATGGCACCTGCGTGACGGGAGGGAATGCAAAGGCTCCGAGTGAGACATAATGCTTGCATCATGAAATGTTTCAGTCGAATGACTGGCTTACAGGTTCGATCACACCTATAAGCCAGCTAGTTATAGGTATTATCCCTTTCACAACCCTTCCGCCACCTTGCAGAATTCCGCAGAAATCATTTGCAATATTCTGAACCCATACAGAGCAGTTGACTAATTCGCCCTCACACTGCCAATTACCTAGCATTATGGTTAGCTCAATTGGTGGTGACCGCCCGGAAAGGCGTTGGTGCCTTTCCAAGCGCCCCCCCCCTCCTCAGTTAACACGCAATTGTGGGTGCATGCAGTTTGGCTAGTTCGGCCATTTTGTAGGTAAGCAATAGGCTTAATCTGCGGCTGATAGTGACATAAAAACGCGAATGTTCAGCTAGAAGCAACAAAGGCACCAGATATTATCAGACATGGAGAAACAAAAAGCTTGAATTAACCAAATTTGTGCAATGGGCAGTTTGAATTAAGCGGCTTTAAAATACATTGAAAACATAGCGGGCCAATGAAAAATGTAACATTTGTTTGAATAAACCAAAAGTTTGATTTATCAGTTTGAACTATCGACATTCTACTGTATTCCGAGATGAAGACTTACCCAGAAAGTCGGCCAGCACCGATAAGGCTCCGATGCACAAGCCTCCAAACGCAGCTGCGGTGGGGATGTACCTGTTCAGCTCGTGGATCATGGACTTTTCTCTGTGACCGCGCATAACCATCTGTTGTTCCTTTAGTTGCTTGGCAACCTGGAAGACAAAAATGGATGCAATTGTATGCAGTGTGTCTCACGATGTTCGCGAAATTGTCGCATAACGATGCTACTACCTGCGCTATGCAACAAGCTCGCCAGGAGGTGTCGCAAGGCACCTTTTAATGAACTGCCTCGTTTCTCACTCCACTTTAAGACTTGTTGAAATTATGTTTGCATACTGATGTCAAATATACAATTATTTTCCTAGTGCGATGCATAGAGTCTAAAATATCCAACATTTCATGCGGAGCAAGCTTTTTTTCCTAAACTGAGAGAGTCACAAAGTAAATCAGCATATCAAAATTATCTCAAATGAGAACTGTATGCAAGAAAACAAGAATTAAAATTCTAAGGTCAATTTGAACAAACGTTATGGTGTGTAACATTTATGATTTAAATTCCAACTTGACATCAACTCACTCTCGTTAATGTTTAAGCTATCACAACTCTTCATCAAATTATTTACAATAGCCACTTTTGGCCTATTGCAAACACTTTTCATTCTAGGTTATCCTGCTATTTAATTAACTTTGCAACTTTCTCAGTTCAGGAGAAAATCTTGCTTCCGAAAAGCACGTAAAATGTTTGATATTCGATAATCTACCGAATGCACTAGAAAAATAATTGCATAGCTGAAATCAGTACACAAATTCACCGAGTTTCATCAAAGATTGAAAAAAAATTTTTTTTAAAAGAGCAATCTACCCCCTTCATTGGCCTAAAAGCACAGCTGAACACTGAGAACGTGGTTCACTTACGTCCTTGGCGCTAGAGCCCGACACCTCGATCCACGTCTTGGAGAAGAAGGCGCAGGAGCCCAGCATGAACACAATGTACAGCACCGCATGGACGGGATCTTCCAGAATGTGAGCCAAGTTCTCGGGCGGCGAGAGGTAGTAACATAGGCCTCCAATGGGGTACGCCCTGGCTGGACCCGCACCACCAACATCCTAAACAGGAAAACAAGAAAACACAAAAACAGCAGATTCGACAAAATCCGAGGAACTTGTGTGGTACCGTAAGAGAATGCAGACCCTTTTAATAACTGTGCCGCTGTATTCAAAGTCTAGCGAGGTAGATACGCATTTTACAGCAACATTTTAAAAGTGGCCAGAGCTTTGCTGAATGCCGCTTATTAGACAAAATGCAAAGTGGGAAGTGAAAAGCTGATTAAACTCTTCGTTTTTACATGCCAAAACCACGACGCGATTATCAAGCATGCCATTGTTTGGGTCTCCAGAGTAAGTTTCACCAGTTGGTGTTCTTTAACACACGCCTAAATCGAAGTACGCGGGCGTTCTTGCATTTCGTCCCCCATCGAAGTGCAGCCGTTATGGCCGGGAAGCAAAGCCATGTCCTCGCGCTTGCGCAAAGGACCAGAGGTGTGCGGATTCTCACACGTGTTTATTTTGTGTTGAGGTACCGTATTTACTCGAATCTAGGCCAATGTTTTTTTTCAAAAAAGGGATGTGGGATGCGCGAAAGTGGGGGGTCGGCTCAGATTCGAGTACCATGGTTTGACCGCAGCCGCCACATACTATCAGCCGCAAAAGTTTACGGAATCTGCAGCGTGTGTCAGAGTGACGTAAAACTGCAGCGCTGCGTCACCTACCGTGACGGTTCTCGAGGCTATCGGCCTCAGCGATTAGCGACGGCGCGTTTAGGTAGATAACACTTTGCCGGATCTTATCGCAGAGGCCACGGCTGATATCCTGAACACCCGCCGCGTCACGGCAGGTGACGCAGGGATGCAGTTTTTCATCGCTCCGCCACGCGCTGCAGATCCCGCAAACTTTTGCGGCCGACAGTACGTAAAGGCCCGGCCACGCTAGCGGCATGACGGCTCGCCATGTGCCCATCTCGAGCTGCCACGTGCAGGCGGTTCTGCATGCGCATCCAAGGCATTTTCGCGACATCCTGTGGTAGCGTTGCACGACTGACGTGGTCGCTCAGCAGCGGAGTGGTGGTCCCCAAGGCTACACAGGCGAACCGCATTGTTGTCTGCTTTGTACTGTCCATTGTTCCGAAATCTCGCAGTCATATACGTTCATGCAGCGAGTGTTGTCAAGCCGGCAAGATTTCACGCCGGCAAAGGTGGATCGTGTCGCGTGATACGTGATTGCGGCGCCGGTGATAACCGTGCTCTTTGACACCCCCTCCTCTCTGCCTCTCGCGTGCGCAACAGGGCCTGCGTGGGCGCAGTCAACGGGCGCGCGGCGCAGAGTTCGCCGTTTTCTGAAGTTTAGTGCAGTCGCATTGGTAGAGTTCTGGAAGTGTCGCGCCTTAACCACGTGCTCGCGAAACGCTTGCATCACATGTGCTTTTGAAGCGATGGCATCAATCAAGTGGTGCCACTGCAGCGTCATTTTGCACGCGGAGAAAACTTCAAACCTGCAATGCGCAGCACGAGTTCGGCGTGCCCGAAAAGAATGTGTGCTACGGAGTGCGCGCTTATGCAGTAAGAATGCTGGGTTTTCTGCCGATGAAACGGCATTTCTTTCATTCGGCCTGCATTAGAGGTAAACTTTTTTTTTTTTCCCTGGCCTTGTGAATTTCGGGGGTTGGCCTGCAAGCGAGGGCGGCCTAGAATCGAGTAAATACGGTATATTCATCACCGATGTACCAAAAGTACAATGCACTATGCTTTGCAGTGAGAAATGAATATTCGGTTAGGTCTGCTAATACAGCACTCATTTTTTTTTCCCCACGGCTTGCTTTGCAGCGTAACATATAGTTCAAATGTGTCTGCTGAATCAACATCAAGCAAAAAAACACCTGCTAGACTAATAAATGCACGAATGTCTCAGAAAGAGAGAAAGATTTGTTGAGACACTCACCGCCCAGACTCCCAAAAGGTTGACGAAAACATTTCCACTGAACTTCACGGCAAGCATCTGGGAGTAAAAAAAAAGCACAAAAGGTAGGAAGTGAAATATGTGCATATTCAAGGAAAAGAACAACTGACACTTCTTGTAAGTTCCTTTGAATATTTTTTAACATGTTAATGACAAGGTATCGATATTAGCGAAGCAGCGCACTTAAAAAAAAAAACTGACGTATTCATGCACACATGGAACGCACACAAGTGCCGTACTGCTTTACTTCTCAAAGACCACCTTTTGTATTGCCACTTAATGTCGCCTACCATCTTGAAGCAACCCAAGGTATGACTGACTCCTTGCCAGAGGGCTCTGTATTATACGCAACGAATTGTATTAGACAAAGTATACCTACTAGCATTTTTAATGGCATTTACACAACATGCACTGAATAAGCAAATTCCTCAACAGAGTATTTTGGTTGATAAAAGAAGCAGGTGCATTCACGGTAGTCATCATAGTCACCCCTATAAGTAAATAAGTTTAAGGCCACAAAGACAATGACATTAAGGGGGAGACGCGGGTCTTAGAACGATCAAAAACGGCCAAAAAATGGATTTTTTGCAAAACGTATTTTCGGGGCGTTTGTACTTCTGAGCACCTACTCTCAAATTACTAACGCTAAACTCGGTCGGTAAACGCGATAAAATGGCCCTTCAAGGCACCCCGGGAGCAGTAAAATGGCCCCAGAAGAACGAAAGTTGATCGAACTTCCCGCGCGCGCCATGAGCGTTGCAGCGGGCCGAGCGCCGCCATCTTGAGCTAGATTTGAAGCTGTTTCCTTTGTGCGTAGTTTGCACCATCTCAAAATGGCGTCGCTCAAGCAGAATTGCCGCCGTCGCGGGTTTTCTGAAGGTCGTTTCCGGGTCGCTGATTGGCTCTCACGCGGCGCGCTTTTCAAGTGCGCCGTACCGCGTCTGCCATTGGCTGGCGTGAGCGGCGCGCTTTTCAAATGCGCCGTTCCGCGTCTCCCATTCGCTGGCGTGACCGACGCGTCATTTCATTTTTTTTTTTGTCTTTTTGTTGCGTTCGGCGCCGCGGCCACCGTGGCTGTCCGATCGTGTACGTCTGTTTTGGCGCTCGTGCGTCTTTCTCGACGCGCGCCGGTAGCTTTTCCACGCGATCGAGATGCTCGGAGACTCTCGTCGCAACGAGCTTTTGGAAGCCGTAAAAAGCGGGCTTGGAACAAGAAAGCGCCGGCTACAAGTGCACCGTCGAAACCAGTGTTTGGAGTCTGTGCCCATTAGGCAGCTTTAGCTGAGCATTTGCGATACGCTTCGGTCAGACATGCGTAAGCTAGCGATTCACACACAAACGCGTAGACGGAACTGTAGAGCGCGTGCGCAGAACTATCGTGCGAGCAGAGGAACGTAGAGCGCATCTCTCGCTCCGCTTACGAAGTCGATTGAGCGAAGGGCGAAACCGAGTGGTGCGTCCACTCGGTTTCGCCGTGGTTTTGCATCCAAGCTAACCGCGTCTCGGCAAAACGCGGTCGTCAGAAACGCGAAGTCTATGCAGTTCCCTGCACTGTCTCGGGACGCTACAGCTGCGCGTGGCTGAGCGTAAGCGACGCCCAGCTCATAGCGACCTATTACACAGGGCAGGGCAGTGGACGCACACGTTCGCGAAATTATGTCATATAAAAAAAAAAAAAAAAAAAAAAAAAAAAAAAAAAAAAAAAAAAAAAACAGGGCAGCATGCAGCCTAACATACAGGCGGTTCTTTCCAAAGACTGAAAACGCATGAGGAGCCAGTCGCTTGAGCTCATACCCCATGGTCATTTCAGGACCACCCAACCACTTGGCATGGTGGGGCTCAGATCATGCTTTCCACATTGGAAATTTTTTTCAGAAATGATTCCTTGGATGAAATAAGACACCTTTTGTTTTGTTTAGCAGGGAAACAGATAGGGAACATGTAAATAAAATTTATTGTTGAAGATTCCTTTCAGAAATTTGTGCAATAAGTGACAAAACTTTAAATGCGATTTTCTCGGCTTCACATTTTTTGCCAACCTGACTAGCCTTACGGAACTTTTCGCTACGTTTTTTGGAGAAAATTTTAATAAATCCTATACCGTTGAACTCGTAAGGAATCAAGCTATGGAGCTATGCTATTTTTTTTATGGCTAAGTTGAACATGTCAAATTTTGTGAACAATATTGTTAGCTAATTGTGTTTCATAATTGTAGAGCATCAACACAATTTAAAATTTTTATATGATGATGTATGTCAGTAACAATATAAATAGCATAGCTCCACATGGCAGGTCCTTGGCTACAGCTGCATCTTAAACGGAACCAAAAAATATTGAGGGAAAGTGTCTTAATGACCCGTAAGAAACGACCTAATTAGACTTCACTTATGTTCTCATAATCTGATAACTAATTGAGGTACATTAAAACCAATTACATTTTTGAAAACAGGAGGAACAAACACATATACACACTTAATTTCATTACAATATCTCTAATAATAAAAATCCTCATTTTAAGACCAGTGTCTCCCCTTAACCTCACCAGCATGAGACAAGCATCAATTTTAATCGCCTAACTTTCTTTCATGGCCTCATAAGTTAAAATTTCATAAACTTTCCTGGACACTGCCGCATATCAAAACGAGAGACGGGTAGCCAAGAACTGAGCTCTCAAACTATGACATCGGTGTGTGCTAAACAAACACTTTAAGGGGGGGACACTCCACTTGAAAAAAAATTTTTTAATTTCTTGATTAATCTTGAATAAACTTGGTGCATTTATGTATATTTGTGTGCTGATTTCATATATGCAATTATTTTTCTCGTACAAAGTGTAGATTTTAAAATACAAAATATTTCATGTGCCTATTGGGGAGCAAGTTTTTTTTCTAAACTGAGAGAGTTACAAAATAAATCAGCATATTGCAATAATCTGGAATTAGAGCTGATTGCAATGCAACAAAAAGGGATTTTTTTAAACCCATTAGAAGAAATGTTATCGTGTGTTGAAAATTTGCCAGTGAAATCCCAGCTTGAAATTTACTCACTCACAAATGTTCAACGTACCATAACTTTTGTTCAAATGGATTTAGAACATCCATTTTTGTTGCACTGCACACAGCTCTGATTCCAGATTATTGTGATATGCTGATTTACTTTGTAGCTCTCTTAGCTTAGGAAAAAATTTACTCCCCAAAAGGCCAAGAAATATTTTGTGTTTTAAAAACTACACATTATACGAGAAAAATAATTGCATATTTGAAATCAGCACACAAATATACATAAACTCACGAAGTTTCATCAAAATCGGTTAAAAAATAAAAAAACTTTTTTTTAAGAGCAGTGTCTCCCCCTTAACAATGATGGCATGGATAGGGGATCCCACAGCTGGCTCACCTGAGAGATGACGTAGAGGTTGGAGACGAGTGCAGACTGCAGAATGATGGGGATGTTGGACGTGTAGAAGAGCTTGATGGGGTATGAGCTGTACTGTCCACGGTAGCGGGCAGACTTGATGGGAAGATCCACACGGAAGCCCTGAAGAAAGAAGGTTCTATATCAGTCTAACGATCAAGTTGTTGACTAATTTCTAAAAATTCTCAAGGGCCCCTAAACCACTCCGAGTTCAAAGACGAGAGTGGTGTCTTTTTCGCCTTCACTACACTTCCCACAGGTGTTGTCAACTTCGCTTCACCTATTTCTTCATAAAAAAACGTGGAAAATGTCCGCACTAAGCATTGAGCATATCAGGTTTTTGCGCTTTTTGGGTACACGCTGTTATCTCCATTTGCACAGTCAAAAAAGCACAAAACGAAGCAAAATCGGTTGATCGCACACTACAGCCATGCGAGAGAAGGCAGAACGGGCATGCGATTGCATGGCAAAGCAGCGTATCAGACAATTCACAAACAATAATCCTCATAAATGGACCAATCAAGAGCTTATTTTCCTCACGATGTCACATGAACAGACTTCTGGCATTGCAAATTGCGCCGAAAAGACTGGAAACAACAATAGAGAATGATGCGTTTATTCTAGGCTTGTGCGAATAGTGATTTTGGTCGAATAATTTCGAATCGAATTCGAATAGAATATATCACATATTATAAACAAAAATGAGCATATTTGTCATGACCTAACTAATCTGCACAATATATTTTTTTTATTAAATTGAAACAACGCCTGTGCAAATGCCATTTGTTTGCTTCAAAGGAAGTAGGAAACAACTTTGAATAGTAGCAGGATTCCACTTTCGGTAGAGTGCAAGTGATAACCTGTAAAATATGTTACGTTTTAAAATTTACTATACTTAGAGCATATAAGCTGCTATAACAAGCTTTTAAACTTTAAAAATGAATCGATATGAGGGTAATATCTTCATTTAACTGTGAAGTGGGGCTTCACGGCAGTGCAGATTTCGCCTGGATGCATGTTTTCACGGCTTAGCACCACTTCACAGCAGTGAAACCACCTTTACAGGGGGGTTACATGCAGACTTGTACACCTGATAGGTGCTTTCGCGGCTTAGCATCCCTCCACTGCAGCGAAACCACATTTACAGGAAAGTTACATGCGGACTAATACACACCTAGATAGGTACTTTCATGGCTTAGCACCCCTTCACTGCAGTGAAACCACACTTACATGCGGACTAATATGCATCTATTCGTTCGTTTCGAAATACTTCGAAATTTTCAATAATTTAAATTCGAATCAAAGCGAATTCCAATACTGCAATAAGCATTCGAATATTCGCACAAGCCTAGTTTATTCGTCAGAAGGTTGTTTACGGGCCCTCTCACACCATGGCTAGGCTCGAGGGCAATGAGTGATGACAGGCAGTCAAGGAGCATCGTACCTGGAAGTATATGACTATGGCGAAGACGAGCACTGTGGCCAAGCAGGTTCATGAGGTTGGGCAGGTTGGCACGGTAGAAGGCCTCTCGCAGGGCGCGCACCTTGTCCGACCGGGTGGCCAGCAGGTGGAAGAGCGCGATGATGGCACCCTCAAATTCAGTGCCTGCACGGAACAATAGGAGAAAGCCCCTCTGTAGCACTCCAATGGGTGTCAACCAAATGCGTACTCCATGAGAAAAGAAAAAGACGCTGTGCTAGTACAGTAGACTCTCAGCAAACGGAAATCTTAACAGAATCACTGCTTAAGTGGAACAACTGCATTTAAAATTACTGGCTTTGTACTTGAATTCTGCACCCCTGTTCATCTCTCAGGTAAATGGAACTCCTGCTAAATTGAACATGTTTTCCTGGTCCCTTTAGGTTCCGTTTAACAACAGCCTACTGTAGTACCGTATAGCATCTGGCATTGACACAGTGGCAGTTGTACTATTAGTGAGCGCAGTAAAAATTCCAGTTGCAAATTTTTACGCCAGATTTACCACGAAGGATTAAAATTTTTTGGAGATTAACTACACATGTAGTCGGACAACAAAAGTTTCAAGAGAACACTGTTTCCACAGCAAAATCGATTTTCTGCTCTAGTATAGGCATAGTGCTTCTAATTTTACAAATAACTAAGAAAGTTGCAAAATCTACCACGTGGTGATGATTACATTCCATGTTCTCAGGCTAGGCGAGAGGGACTTTATCATAATAAATTTGAACAGCATATTCAGTCGCGGTGTTTAAATTTCATCATGATCATCAACCAACTTAGCCCGCGAACGCACATGGGGAATTCATGCTTTTCATGAATCTGATGGCATGGGCATTTTTATCCCACATAGTACGCACCATTCATTGAAATGCAAAAAACAAGTCACATGCACCGAGCTCATCCTTGAAGCTCTTGCATGCAGTTCAGAATAAAATGTGTTTACCAAACTCTCTTAATTAGCAGCAAATTTGAAGCTAGCTTGTAAGTCACATACATCTAAAGGTTATCGCAGCTCATGTTCTAATTACCCCATGAATTTCAGCATATATTCCAGACAGCAAAAAACTAGAAGTCTAGGTTAGAACGTTTCAGTCAAGCCCACTAGGCAAATGCATGCATTAATGTTGTTTAGAAGGTGAAAATATTTTCTACATACATTTCCTACTTGCCCCTAATGTCGGGACATCGAGACCTCTTTCTGTACAAAATTCATAAGGAAGTGTACTTGTGCTATAGCCTATATGTAATAAATAAAAATTTATTTTAAACTCATGATGAAGTTGCTATTTTGCTTTCCTGCTGTTCAGAGAGGAAGATAGAGTTCTCTGTAATTATGTACAGGCAAGCTGAGACACGTTTAGTGCCAGTGTTTAAGCGATCTTTCTTTTTTTTAAGTTGACTTGTACAAGCCATGCACACTGTCATCTAACAACACAGTCCTTTAAAATAATGTACAAACTACCCATCCAAATGTAATTTCATTGGTAAGGCCAACATGTCACAAAAATATCAAGGAAAACGTATCGCCCCCATTCAATGAAAGAAGCAGCACTAAAAAGTAGCATTCTAACTAGCCAAAGTCGCAACTGTTACCAGGATCAGTTTCTCCAACTCTAAGAAGACTGTCACTGTTCATTGCATCTGAACGTCACCCATCTGCAAAGCACATATAGGGGTGCTGGCACAAACTGATACACTTGAACCCCAATATATGATGAAATATCAGTACTAACAAAGAAAAAGAGCAATGGTCTTCCAATAGACACAGTGTTACGAATATACATTTATAACAAACTTTCGTATAGAAAGAAGCTATTTTCCATGTCAGATTCAACTTTGTTATAGTGAAGCTCGAGTGTAACAACAAAACTCGCTGCCACCCTCCAGCACCCAACCAAGCGCCCACTTTACTCGTCACTTACCTCGGCCAGTGTTGACCGTTGCTGGACTGAAGGCCTTCCAGACGATGGTCTCGCAGATGTTGGTGGCAATGAAGAGGGAGATACCGGAGCCCAATCCATAGCCCTTCTGTAGAAGCTCGTCCAACAAGAGCACGATGAGACCCGCCACAAACAACTGGATGATGATGAGGAAGCAGACGCCAGCGCCGATGTCGGCAGGGTCACCGTACATGCCCGTCATGACGTACACGATCGCCTGGCCAATTGTGATCACCATACCGAACACTGCAAAACAATGCGAAGGGCAATGATGCAGGTAAATGACAGCACCTATGGGTATCTTTGGATTGTCAAAACACCCTGCTTACACATCGCACCATGTTTGCAAATTGCGAGAATGGTGTTGATGTTTAATGAAAAATGAATCCAGCTTTGCCAGAACTGTGAGAGAGTAGCCACTTGCAACTTCCAATCAGCCCAGAAGTTATACTACGTCAACAATAACAACATACAAATTACTTACAGAAATACAACAAAGTTCTGTTCAAGCAAAGTCCAAAGCGAGAAAAGTCAAGCGAATTGAACATGACGCAATACTGAGAGTTAGGAGAGTTCGTAAAACATTCTGGTAAACAGACAGATGCTCGTGTTGTGTTTTTTCTGCAAAGGGACGTCCTTTTGTGCGTCGTAAATTTACCAAATTGAACATGACCTCTTTTTTTTTTTTCATAACACTAAATTATGCCCTGAAAACATTGACACATGATCAGCAGATCATTATACCATTTTTTGTTTCGTGGCGCCCTCAAGTAATGGCATAGCGTTTCATTGTTCCTTTTCTTTGCCCTAATTCTTTATATATAATTGCATATTCATAGATAGATAAGCTCGATTATGTATTCTTCTATACCATTTTTATTCACTTAGTTTGATAGCTCATCACAGTATGTGAACCCTCATACAACCCAGCAAAATATCTGACTCGCAGACAAGGCATTTCGTGCAACACTTTGCGACACTCACGCTTCTGCGCTCCGTTGAAGAGTGCCCTGTCCTTTGGCGTGTCCCCAACCTCAATGATCTTCGCGCCGGCAAGCAGTTGCATGATGAGACCTGATGTGACGATGGGCGAGATGCCCAACTCCATGAGGGTGCCTCTGTTTGAGGCAAGAATGACTCGCATCCAGTAGAAAGGGTCTGCGGAGTCTGAAGACATGATCCCAAAAAGTGGGATCTGCAGAGAAAAAGAAGAGAAGTTAGTTAAGAGCACTCTTACGCAGTAACTTTGATCGGGTAACCTTAACCTGTAACTTGTTGCTTTCTCGTTCAAGTATCTTTTAATTGAAGCACTGTTACTATTTATACAACAGCAACGTTACACTATCACAACTACTACAGTGCATGCGGTTGACAAATAACGAGATTTTATCAATGAAAGAAAAAGCAAAGAAAACTGGGCTAGATAAAACTGATACAGGTATTTATCACAGAAGGCTGGTATTTCTTTGCCACATGAATGTAAATTTAAATAAAATACATAGTTCGAAGTGCGTGCCATTTCCTTTGCTGTTTTTAAAGTAATGGCAAAATAACAACACTACCTGGCCCACAGTAACTTTAACATGGTTGTTTCTGGCTCCAGGTAACAGTACTGTACACCACTGTGTTTTTTACAGGTTATGTGCTTATGACTGGTTAGGAGGTACGATTAAAAATGTTCGCCTGTATATTTGCAACCTCCAATAAAACGAGAAACGGAATCATAAATTGCCATTACATGGATGCAGTTGCACTGATACAAGAGACATACAGTCACACCGGAGAGTGATGTCCGCACTAGAAAGAAAATTTCCTTTTCTGTATATGCCGCTTTGCATGCCATTAAGGTGTTATTCACAGACGCATCGTTTAAGAGACAACACATTCACCCCTAGCTGCAATTCAATAGGACATCTCACTCAAGTAATCAAATGTCCTTATTTCTATAATTATCATCATCATTATTATTACCATTATCATTTCTATCCAAAACTTCCTTATTTATATCAATTTGAGTTTCATTAAAACCTGACGTTATGCACCAGACACTGACGATCATAGTGGCCAAATTAGGGGTACGACATTGTAGCTGGTGCCTATACAAATATACAACTGCCCCATGATCAAGCTAGGGCAGCTTCATGCCTTATAACTGTGCTCTAATCAGCTCTTTCTTTTTTTGTCATGTTCTGTACTACAGGAGCTCCGAGTGCCTCATAATTAAGCAATGCAGCACTCTTTGCCTAGGTCCTACTGAACTCATGTCCAGTAGCACTGATAGTTGGGCAAGGCTGAGAGTCCGGCGCTTGTCTTCGTGTCTTCTTCTGCATCAATGTATCATGTTTTTTGTTGTGCAGCTTCATAAATATGAACCCTGTTGAACTGTTCAGTTACACGTGGAAATACAATGAACTGGTACCGACCATATCTTCCTCACTATCCGTGCAATCCTCCCAGGTACTTCCGCAAATTGCAAAATTGAGCTAATCGCATCTGTCAAACAAACAGTGCGAAAGATGCCTAGAACAATTACTTCTTTTTCCAGTTAATTTTGCCTCTTGATGCTGCAAACAGGCATGATTCACAGTAAGTGCTAATCCATATGCTGCAAGTATGCATGTACTCTCCCACTCACACTTTTTGTTAAGCAGTACAGCACACTTGGTATGTATTGAGGTCAACTAGGTACTTGCAGTCTTACCTGGCAACAAACAAGGAAGATGAATAGTGTGATCGCAGTCCATAGCACCTTTTCTCGGAACTGAATCTGGAAATTGCAAGAGAAGAACATAGAAGGTAGTGGCATAAGTATAATGTCATTGTAAGAAACGGAAAGCCTGGGTATGTTTAAGACACTAATACCCAAAGTATTGCTTACTTTTCGTTCTGGCTTTGCGACTTCGGGGAGGATTCCGCAAAAGGGTTTGATAACTTCCAAAAATTTTACTGCAAAGATAAAAACATGATAAGATGATATAACAGCGACCTCGCCACATCAGCAAACACCAATTCATACATCATATGTTAACGAAATTTCAGCATGCTTCGAAGTAAAACCAAGGTGATCGCATTGTAATGGGAACCAGGTACGACACTTTTGATGATTAGACTTGGAAAATTCGTTGGATATCTATGCACGTCCTGAGAAGGAAAATTGCGACACTAGTGCACAAGCTGTGCCTGTAGCGATAAGGTACGGAACATAGTGGTAACTCTAGCTGCTTCAGAACTACTAAAAACCATTCTGAACACTTTCAGAGGAACTGAGAACCACTAATGGCTAGCGCTCGCGTCTGAAACTTTCACGGTCATGAACATGAACTGATGACCCTCAGTATAATGACCTAGAAGGGATATGCCGCGATCAAGACTTTGAGTGATACTACTGTAAAAGAATACTCGCGTATGCAAACTATTTATGAACAAGTCGCGTTGGACCGGCTGTTACGTCCCCGACAACGTGTCAACGTCACCAGGTTGACACTCAAGGCGGCTTTCACGATGACCCCGAAAGAAAAACCCCTCAACTCCGGCGCAGTTCACGCTGCCAAAAAAGACTGCTGGATCATCGTCCACAATGAATGACAAAAATCACTTCTTGTCACAAATCGCCTTTTAGGTGAGACATCTATTGAACGACGTCGAGTGGTGCCCCTACGGAGCCCAACTAACGCAAACACCCAAGAATGCCGGCATGAAAAATTCGCGTGAAATGCTTCTCCACTGTCGCGTCAATCCTAACGAGGGAACGTTGGATCGGATCTCGTAAACAATGCCTAACACGCCGAGCAATGTCATAAAAATACTGCAAAATCGCTCTACTTACTCCCCATGTTGTTCACTTGAGAGACCACTCGTCGGGTAGTGTATACGACGGCCGACTACGACGAACTGTCCTACCACACACACGCACACGGCTGCCAGCGGCAGCTAACAACCGGATAGCGTAGCGTACACCGGAGCAAAAGAAGTGACCACGTCGCCAGCGTTGCGCATGACGTTGCAGCCGCACATTGTGCAGAGCATGCGAGTGTTTCGCGGCTGACTTTGGGAAAACCCGAGTTGACGGGAATATAAAAAAAGGCGCGACACTTCAGCTTCACCGCTCTCATGTTATAATTAGTAAAAATCTAAGAATCACACTTTTATCAGTGTAGAGTATTTGGAGTGATGGGTTCACGACATCAAAAACAACAAATTAAACAAAGGAAAAAGAACAGTTTCGAAACTGTGATTACGTTCTCTCCTCCTCACAACTCACTCCACTTGCAGCAGCAGTAGCCATTGCAACGGTGTGGAGAATTTGTTTATTGCTGCGCAGCGGTCGTGCTTGCGGCGAAATTTTGAGCCGCGGCACTGCAGTTAGCGGTGTGTTTTGCGAGACACAAAATATTAGTTCCATGTGGCCGTCCCACGAGCGTCGACGGTGCCGTTCCTTGCGATTAGCTAAGTTCTAACGAAGCCTTTGTGCGCTCGTCGCTTACTGGTTCTGCGCTGACCAACCAAGTGGCTGTCGCTTCCCAGGTTTGTCCTTTTTTATCGTCACTTTGACCAATAGGTTCTCTCTGGGTTCGTCATTCGAAGCTGACGAATTAAAACATCGCCCGCGATACCTTCAGAAGCACGTGCGATTCGATACAGAAACTGCTGCGAGTTTGTCGGTGGTGGCGAAAATTTTTTTTCTTCGTCATCACGGCAGTTTGCGATCTTTCGTGGGGCAACGCATGAAATGTCAAGGCGAACTGGGCTGTTGGCATTTACCGACGCGGGGCATTCGCGGGCAGTTGGCGACGTTGTTAAGATTATACCTCCTGAATGGAGGTATTTGTTCGTGGACTTAAAACGATTTTGTCGAGCATTTGGCACGGAGACGAAGGGAAAAGGCCTAGCCATTTCGGTGGGCTGCTTTTGAGAACCTGCTTTTTTTTTTTTTTCGTTGTTTTGCGCACTGCACTGCTACAATGGCAGGGTTCATTCGCATCCCGCTGGCCCCCCTTTTGCTGGGCTGCCGTTCTTTCTTCCGGGATCTATTTTAAGCTCAACCTGTAGAGTTCCCGAGTACAACTTCGTGTCATGCCCTGGTCCATCGTGTTCAACTGTGCTTGACCAGGCGTCATTATTTATCGCGATTTGCAATGCGATAGGAAGAGTAAACCGAATCACTGATAGCGCGTGATACGCCGGTGCGTCAACAGGCAGATAGCAAATCTCAAGCTGACAAAAAAAAAAAAATATGCAGTTGATTTTGTCTCGATTGGCGTAATCTTGGAGAAACCTCTAAGCACGTGAGCTCGGATGGCGTGATCTAGAGCGCGTGATATTCAAGAATCTTTGACTGAATGAATCTGATTCCTAGCTTTGTGTTGTGGGTCGTCGTCATTGATGTATAATGCACGGAGAGTTTATGAGATTTAGCGTCGTTAGATTGTTTGATTTTTTATTGAGTCCTATTTAGGGATCATCAAGTGTCTTCATATTTATTGGGCGAAACTGTTTGACAGCACTCAAATATCAAACATTGAACAATTAAGCACCCTTGTTAAGGCGTGCATCATATGATTTATTGCATCATAAAACTTGCCTGGAAGCAGTCATTAAAGCCCGCACCTTTCCTGTGTACAGATTTTCTGAGCTTCAATACAAATGTTTGATCACACATAAGTGATCATTCTGCGCATATTTTGGCCTCACTTTCAAGGTCATTGATTTCAAAATGAAAAAAAAAATTTAATGTACTAATTTGATTTCCACAGGGTGATCTTTTGCACACTAATTAGAGTGCTTTACTTATTTGGGCCCACTTGGGCCCTAATTAACCACCTTTTTAGCTAGCCTCAGTAAACATAGTGGCAAACATTACTGCCCAGTTTAGGTGGCACCCTTTTTCGTTAAGGTTGTAAACTCTTATTGTGGTTACGTTTGATTGTTCTATACTGTTTTGGCAACTTTTGCCCTAGTCTCAAACTGGGTTGTTTTTTTTTTTTTTTTTTTTTTTTTTTTTTTTTTTTTTTTTTTTTTTTTCTCAGGATGGAAAACGGCGATAACGATGGTGGCAACATTACCGACTCATTCCTCTCGGAGAGTGGCCAGTACATAGTACATGCAGAAGGTATGGAATGTCGGCCTATTGTAGCATAGTGTCAGTGTACTAACGCAGTTGTGTGCCAGAACAACATGGCACTGCAACCACCAAGTATTACAAAGTTGCGAATTGCGGTGTTGTGCTCGGCCGAAAGCAATGGGGATTTTTCCCATTTGTCTGCTGGCGTAAATGACTTGGCAACTCAACCACATTCTGTCTCACGCTTGTTATCCTGAATTCTGACGAGACATGGCAGGATTTTTTATTTATGACCCCTGTTGCCAACATGCCTCAATTCCTCTGCGCAAATAAAACTTGCTCCTTGGCTGGGATCTTGTACCTTTACAGTTTCTGATGCACAAGATTGGCCAAGGCTTGCACTTACACCACAATCGAGAGACATATTACCTCCCCTGCAGCATCTTCCATAATTGTATCGTGGTTTTTGGGATGTGAAACCCCAGATATTACTATTAGTAGCACGCATCTATGAAGTAACGTGATATAGGTTTCCACTAGCGTGTAGTGTCTGTGCTAAGTCTCTCAATTTTTGCAGCTGTTGCTGTTGTTTTACTGTTGCAGCACTGTAGGGCCGGTTACAAAAGCCAAAGATTTGCTTGCAGCCGACAAGCTCATCATAGAGCTGCAATGCTTGGTTGTTTGTGTGCAGATACCTCAATCTCTAGCTGTATAAAAAACATGCTTGAAAACTATATAAATGCGTGATTCCTTGATCATGTCCCGGAAAATTTTGTTGTTAGATGTACGAGAAGCATAAATAATAAAAAGAACAAGTCACTTGTGTTCGTGGCCATCAAAAGAGCTTTAGTGCAGAAATCGTGACTATGCCAGAGGGCACAGTCTTCGACAAGAGACTATCTTGTCACTTGTTAGCCATGAACCTCTGAATGCTCCTCTCTGCATAGATATGTTGCTTTATCGTGAATTTACATATGTTCTTCTTTGCCTTGTACCACCCTGTGCGGTAGCAGATGCTATGCTGCTTTGCTTGTTTTAGATATTCCCACGTTGAAAGCAACGCTATCTTGAGCATACTAATGCACTCAGAAGTGTGATACAAAATATACAGTTCAGAAGAAGTTGCTGTTGAGCAAGTTGGTGCAACTTGGCACACATTTTTAACTGCGCGAACAAGCGACCGCAATCAGAGCATGAGAATAGATGGGTGTCTGTCCTCGTCTCATGTTCTCCTTGTGGTCATTTGTTTGCACAGTTAAAAATGTTTGCCGTGACAATGCTTGCACAAGCTAGTGACCATGACTTAGCTATGAACTGATAAGATATAATGTCGCCCTTTGCGCTCGCAGATAAAAGCATGTGAAGTAGAAAAAAAACATTTAACAATGCTACGAAGGTCTTCAAAGACAAGGGTTTACTTCAAGCCTAAAAAAGACCACAGTGGCAATAGTTAATCCACATTGTTATACTGCTAGGCCCAACCCATCATTGTGGAAACGTGGCCGTAAAGTTGGCTTTCACGACTTTCGTGGCACTGCAAAGGAACTCTGAACCACTCTCTCAAATGATCAAATGAACTGTGTATGTATTTGATGAGCTAGGATAGTTGGTAAGGGTGGCATTATTGAAAACTGCGAGTACGACGTAAAATTGGTCCGCACTTTTGCTGTACTTTTTTGCATTGTGAACACGCTTCTCTTGCAATGTTTTCTTTCCATCGGCGCTTTTCTTTTTGTTTGTTTGTTTTTTCTGTGCATTGAACGACCTGCCTTTAACCCTCATCAGGCTCCCTGTCTGGCACGGAGGGTGAGGACGGTCTTGGAATTGCTGGTGATGGCTCTGACGAAGGTGACAGTCAGAAAGACACTGAACCTTTACGGGAACAGGTACGATTGCTACTTTATCAATCCGCACTGCATTTCAGCATTGAAACCTATACGTTCGTGGTCTTTGATGGCTGTCCCGTTTTGTCTCACTTGCAGGATCGCTTTCTCCCTATTGCTAACGTCGCTCGAATAATGAAGAATGCCATTCCTAAAAGCGGAAAGGTAAAGCTTTGTCTACTGTGCCCCTGTGAAGTCATTCTTGAAACATGGCTGTATTGGTCTTTCCTATTTATATATGTGCTGGAATGGATGTACACCGATTCTCTCGGTGTATACGTGGTTTTTCCCTAACATTGCTTCTTGAAACATTTGCTGTTGGTTTCGCTAGGAAAATGTTAAACTAAGCTTTGAGTAGTACGCAGCATGCTTTAGGATATCAGCTGTTGGTGAACAGAGTTGCAATCGATTTGATACCTTCTGTCTTTTTTTTTTTCTTCTCCAGATTGCCAAAGATGCGAAGGAGTGTGTACAAGAATGTGTTTCCGAGTTTGTCAGTTTCATCACCAGCGAGTATCCTTGCTTGCATGCTAATGTTCACACTAGTGCTATTTGGGCCGCCCTGATTAACATTTTGTTAATTTTACTCTCAAGCCACGTCTGTTCTTGTCAAGAATGAATTCGGCTCATTGATGGCTCACATTTGTTTTGTCAGCGAATGATGCACTAGAGTATAAATGTCGAGCCAGGCTTCCAGGCCATTTGCAACTAAATTTCGGGTATCATTTTCGCCAAGTAGGGAGTTCAAACTTTTGTGGGGCAAAATTACATAAACGTAAGATACCATAGTTGCAACTAAAATGCCACTTGCCTGCTGTGCACCAAAGAGAGTCGTCTATTGTATGTTCGCTGCACTCCCTAATGAAGCAAATTCAAATTGTGGCTTAAAACTCTGCAGATAATCATATTATCAACACTAATTCTCAATATCTCACAAGCTAAATAAAAGATTATGAAATTTTAAAACGCCGCTTCCCAAAGTGATCATCTCCAGCTGCTTCCACAATATTTCAATGTAGCAGATTTGAATTTGAAAGCCCACGAAGTTTTTTGTGCAAGCTAGTGTTATTCCCTGTAAGCTTTATTTTCTTGCAGAAATAATACTGCAAGGTATATTAGTGGCTACAGTACGTCGTTCTAACAAGTCTTAACACTGCACTTTGTGTTGTATTAAGTAAAGGTGAGAATGATGTGATGAGATCAGAGGACATTCTTTTCATGTTCCCATAAGAAAGTGCCAGCGTGAACAAAGTACAATTTGGTAGATACAAAATTCCTTAGCTTGCTGTACCAGAGCCAGTGACCGTTGCCACCAAGAGAAGAGGAAAACCATAAACGGAGAAGACATCCTCTTCGCCATGTCAACCCTGGGATTTGACAACTACATTGAACCGCTGAAGCTCTACCTACAAAAGTATCGCGAGGTGGTGAGTTGAACCCATTGTGAATCGCGCACACACCACTAATGTGTCCCGTTCATCCACTTTTATCGCACAGGCCATGAAAGGGGAGAAGAACCTCGGAACTGCATCTGCATCTGAAACCTCACTGGAGGAGCTCGCAGATGACACATTCCGTGAGTGCCTTCCTGTTATGGTGCTTTACTGTTCGCACTGGAACACGTAAAGAAGCCTTGCAACACTTTTCCAAGTCATTATCAAATGAGTTCGTTACAGGAGTTTATATTTCCTCACAAATCGACTGCAGCAGAAAAATTTTTAGACTCCGTCAAATATGAGCGGAGTTACGAAATATTACGTATGCCTTCAGTGCTTTCTCCTTTCGTAGCACTACATCTGTATGTCAGCTCGCATCATTACCTTGAGCGAGTGTGCGGGCACACAGCGGCATCCCATGGTGGCCGCAGCAACTATGCTGCTCGCGATGCTCTAATCAGCCAATGGCCATGGACTTTGTATTCACAACACGGTCGTGTTGGGTATATGGCATCATTTGTCGAGGGTAGAGCGATCGATTTCAAGCTGAGTACAGGCCGCGTGCTGCACCATAGAAAGTTTGGCTCACGTGTTCTCAGGAGCCTCGACTACTGGTCGGCAGAGTTTTCTGACCATGCTGAAAAAGTGTTGCTGGACTCCTTTAGAACAAGCTTTGACAGTGGTTCGCATTACATATTTCTGTAGCACATTGAATTAGCATAAAAAGGGGTGCATATATTTGCAAAGGAGGTGAAATGTGAAACTGTATGCTGTTCCATCTTTTAATCATTGTCACTGACAATACTGCACCAAGTATCTGTACGTCTTGGATAAAGTATACAAGTATGCCAATGACTACTCGTTAGCGTCGAGCATAAAATTGTCCTTCAAAGAGAAAAAAAAGCTACAACAGAGTGCACATGTCACTGTAATGTAATGAATAGGATGTGAACTTGAAAGTAAATTCTATGGATTCTAATGCAGCGTAATCTGTTCCATAGAAGGACTGGACACCCAAACCACTGCACTGCTACTATAGTATGCAAATCGCAGTTTTCTTAAAATTTGACATGGAGGGGTTTTGAACAGACAAGCCAAGTAGGTGGCGGAGCGCCTCCATCAGATGCAGCAATGAAAAAGCCATGCCAATTGCAAAACAATCCATGTGTTACCTTCTACTAAATTATGTTTCTTCACCCATCATTACTTCCAGCAATCCTAGAAACTTTACTGGTAGCTGGGGCTCCATGTTATTGGTGACCTTGTAATGGCTGCACTAGAGATTCAGCAGTGAATAACTTTTACAATAGCAATTAACACTTCCTATAACATATACAGCTGCACTGTGATCTCACATACTTAAAGCTGTGATGTGAAATATACCGAATGGTATGTGTATGCTAGTGTTATGTGCATTTTTTTTTCTTAATTTAGGGCGAGTGAATAAACTTTCCTTGTACAAACATATCTTGGTGCTTGCAGCTAACATCCTTGCCCAGGAGCCGACAACACAACAGAATGTAATTTTCACAACCTTTCCCGGAAACCAGGCAAGTGTCTAGTGCACATCAACACTGTGCAGAGTTCTGTGATGTTCAAAGCAATAATCAAGTGTTCTTTTCACTTTCTTTCTTCCTTTCAACAACAGGACCTTACTTTCTGAGCTGCTGCAGCCTACCTTGGTGATCATCTGCAGGGTCATGTTCGACGCACACTTCCCATTTTGTAAATAGCGTTATAAAGAATCCCACACATCCTTACGTGAATTGTTGTGTGCGTGTGGCTACTACATCTATAAGTGTGCATTGGAAACTTTGCACACTGAAAAAGGTACATTATAAAGTACTTGAAGGGACACTAAAGGCGAATAACAATTTGTGTCAGAGTGAAAGGTCAATGCTTGAGAATGTCTAAAATGTCAGTGTTGTCCACAGCAGCGCTTTCATAATGGAGAAATTAAGGGTAAATGTCGGACACTGTTTGCGCCAGCCGTGGGACATTCTAGAACACAAGCCCGATGATGTAGCAGGGCCTCAGTACAATTAATCACAAGTACTCGGAAGTACCTGTGAAAGAAAAGAACATTTCAGTGCATTGCAAGATGGAGTAAAATGCAACTATACTCGGCGACAACTTGAGAGTGGAACAAAGGCTACGGAGACGGGACTTCCGCACATTCGTGTTGCTCCGCAAATAGTACGGCAGCTTGCGGCTGATTTCGGTTTTGCTCATTTGCATCATTAGCGCATTTAAAAAATTATATACTACACGAAAAATGTCACGGGAGAAACATTTCGATGGTTCCAGTGTACATTTTAGTGTTGTACTACAAGCATACCTATATTTTGTTTTTAGAACTAAACAGTGCATTTTCGGCCGCACACAGACTCGCTACGTCATGCATGCCATGTTTACTTTAGAAAACGGGTGTGCTGAAAAGGTGGTGTTGTCTAAGATAAGAAATAAAAAGAAAAGGAAGGCATTCTTGCAAAGTGAACAATAACTGTATTTTACATACGACTTCCCACAACTGTTTTAAGTCTCATAATAAATATAGCGGTATTTATTTCAGCAAGGCAAATGAGATGATTATCGATGAACTTAAGTACTATTTTGTGGCACGGTAACAGGCGCATGCTTCAGTTCGGTAGCTTCCACAGTGCTGTCAAGAAAAGTTGTCACCAAGTGTGCTGCATTTCAGTTTGATTCAGGCATAAAAGAACCTTATGTTACCCAGAATGACAGAAGTTCCGTTTTTGCCACGCTGTGCGCTGCTAAAGCCCCTTGTTCCATTGTGCTACAACGCCGGCTGTCGGGTAGCAAAGCGAGTAAAGGGCACGCATGGCCATGTCGTAAAACCGTTTCTGTAGGCGGGCGGTTTGAATTGTACTAATGGCGTGTGGACTACTAAGGCACGATTGTCTTTTAAACTAAGCATTTCTGTGGCATGAAACGAGTAGTAAGAGGTTTATGGAACTCTATTTAAACAATCCACAACTCATTATTTGCCTTTAGTGTCCCTTTAAGTTTGAACACAAATATCTTTTGCAGCTGTCATCTACTGTGGCAACGCACTTTTCCCAGTTATTCCTGTGACTGGCTGGAGCTCATTTTGTACGAGTGGGTTCATGACCTTTTGCCTTGGTTCCCGCACTGGTTTTCTTCGAGAGATGTTCTTCGATCTCTAGAGGAGCCTGTGCAGCTAAAAACATTGCATGCAGTTCGTTGCATTAATTGAATAACCTCGCGAGGGCTCTCTCAATGTTTCAAGCAACCTAATCGCCCAGTTAAGTGCCTACAAATTTCAAGTAGGCCAGTTCAAAGTGATATAATAGCAGACTAAGATGCAAGCACTGATCTAAAGTATTAAAAAAACGACGTGGATTTGAATCCCAACTGTGGAGATGAGCATCAAAAGCACACATGAACTTATATTTAAATGCTCATTAAGGAGCCCCACTTAATGATAACTAATCCACAGTATTAAACTGTAGAAGTGTTGAGATGTAAGCTAGTTTGTATATGTTCATATTAACAGTGCAAAAACAGGCACGTGTGCGAGTGCATGATTGATTGCCTTACTTGCTGAAAAATCCTCTAATCTGGCTTAGATAGGCTTTGTAACAATTGTGTGCCTGCATAGTTACTGTTTATTTTTTGTGTTTTCCAGTTTATATTTGTTGCTTTAATGAAAAGTTTAGTTGATGGTCATTGCTTTTCCTGTAAATACAATGTAATTAAACATGCAAGGAATAATCTCTCAACAATACTTTTGAGATTGGGGAGCATTGCAGCCACAATTTGAAGCTGCATTCTTTGCCGATAATTTTAAGGGATATTTTAACATTGTAAAATGTAATGCATCTTCAGAGTGACAGATATATTGTCAAAGTCTTAGTCACTTTTATCCACAAAAAACAGAGTCCCGAAATGTGGCTTGTAAAGACACATTTCAGGTGAGCACATTTCAAAAATGTAGACTGTGTGAGCTTGATAGCAATAAGGTTTTTGCACTGCTACCTCAAAATACTCTACACTGCTTCCTAAAAGTCAAAATGAATAAATGAAGGCAAGAATTAAGGGGAAAAAAAAACACCAGCAAAGTTTAATGTTGCAAAGTTTAATGGCAAGCTGCCATTAAATCTTTGCAACAGGAAGGTGCAAGGTGTCACAGGCTCCTCTAATTGAGGACTACAGGTTTTAATAATCCTCCATAAAGCCAGATTTTCACTATGTGTGGTGTAGCCAGGGGTTGGCAGGCCGGGCCCGGGCCATTTGCCTGCATGGCCCCCCACTTCGGATCAAGAAGGTGCTCCCCCCCCCCCCCCCGAAAGATGTTTCTGCCTACGCCCCCAGCTACAACGGTGAAACAGCACATTGTGAAAGATTAACACAAAAGATTAGCTAACAAACTTGGTTCAAAGTGCAGTGCAGCTTTTTCACAGCAAATTAACAAGTTTAACACGGTGCTCTGATTAAGCAAATATTACTTCAAAAGGATAACACAAGGCTATGTTGATATAATTACGGTAAGTCTTGCTATTTTCTTACAACTTTTTTAAAGGGGCCTTGCTTTTTCCAAGTAACCACCCAATGGGTTCATTAAAAAAGATCATTGCCTCAAGAATCGGCCTCCGCAAAAAAATTTTAGAATCCATCAACTACAAGACAGATTTCTCGCATGCTCCAATTGCCTTATCTCGTCCCAACGAGCGCGCTGGAAGCTAAGTAGGGAGGGATGGCAGGGGCGAAAGAAGTTAAATCATGCGGCGTCATGACCTTCAGCACTTGTGTTTTTGTTTTTTCTTCGAATGCTCAGCTTACCTTCAGTGCGCGCGGACACGTGGCAGCCTATGCAGCTCACAATGCTCAAATCAGTCAATGGCCGTGAAGTTGGGCATATGGCACAGTCATTTGGGTATATGGCATCATTTGTAGAAAGAAGAGGGAACGACTTCTAGCCACTTTGAAAATTAATTGTAAATTCCAGGCCGCGTACTGCACTATAATGTTTGGCTCGCGTGCTCTCGGGAGCCTCAACTACCGCGATTGGCGTTTTCCGACCACGCTGAAAAAGTGTTGCAGGGCGCCCCTTCAAGTATGCACCGTACGGACGAGACTTTGCTCAGCACCTAGAAAGTCAGCTGCCTTAAAATACTTGGTGTTCAATAAAATTATATTATATGGCTTAACTTTCCAAACCAAGCATATAAGACATGAGATTTTGCAAGATTCTGTAATTGCAGGCTCCAGATTGATTTCAACCATGGACAGCCAAGTGTGATAGTTTGTTTTTAAATGGGTAACGCATTTTCATGCTTACCCGAGAAAAGTGTGTATGTGTATAAAAGAACTATAAAACAAAACAATTCTTAGCCATGCTGCGTTTCAAACCGAGGGCCCCAAACTCTAAAGGCAAGTGTCTTACCAACTACGCTACGCACCAATGCCTGCAGAATGTTATATGTATCTAAGAACCCAAATGAACACAGGCGTGCGCACAAGGGGGGGGCAGGAAGGGCGGTCGCCCCCCCCCCCCAGTCACCTGAGAGGTTGGGGGGGGGGGGGGGCACAAAGTCTGCCCCATACATTGACTTAATAGGGATGGGGGGGGAGCTGCGACGAACCTTCTCCCCTTAAAGAGAACCCTGCGCACACCTATGCAAATGAATGTGTTGTAGCAGGCGTATAAAGACAGAGAAATGTACCTAAAAGAACATTTTCTATGAAGGCTTCATTAAAATATTTCATCAAGGTGAAATGAAAGCCCTCTTTAGGAAAACATGTAGGGCTGACATGTACAAAACTCTAGGATTGAAACAGGAGAATTTAGGGCTAAGTAAATGAACATGCTTTTGTTTCCACCAATCTTCAGTTTTGGTGTATCGGGGTAATATCGACTCGAACGCATAGCTGAGAGCCAACGTTATCTTCAGAGACCAGATTCGTCGCGACATGACGTGGTTATCTCGAGCGATTGGGCACACCAGTCGTTGCACTAAACAATTTGATGTCGCGTTTGAATCCGTGAGTACTTACAGATCATATTGTGTGATCTTGTACATATCAGGAAATTCTGACTCAGCAAAAATGTTTAATGGTAAACACGTGTTTCGATGATCACAGGATGGGCCTTTCATGGGGCCTTCCAGACAATGAAAAATGATGGAAACAAGAAGACGCCGTACTAATGCTGACCAAAACAGTGTTCCAGGGAAGACAGCCACCACGAACTTTCCTATGATGAAATTATACGCTTATGCATAACTTACGACAAATCCCAAAAGCGATTCAGCATGGATTTTTTTCATTCTGACCCCTGCTGGAATGAGGCCAATGTGGTTGGAATATGAACCTTCATCTTTATGTTTAGCAGCAGAACACCACTGCCACTGGGCCGTCGGAGCAGACTTGCAAAAGGAAAGCTTCAGCTGCTGCTGGGACTGGAAAGAACATTTTGCCAAGTCTGCCGCAAATTATAAGCAAACATAAGCACAACTGAATCGCTGCAAGGCATATTTCAATAAGACATTGCTGTGTAAACAGACAGCCATGTGGCAAGAACAGGTGTAGAAATTGTTAGGGGTACACCTGATGTACACCAGAAACCAGTGTTGCACACGTGTTTTCAAGTGAAAGTGAATTTTTGTCCCCTGCACTTAGCTGGGGCCTACCCATATTATTGCGATGTGACAAAAAGAAATGGCAAAGCTTAAACTAAATCATGCAAGGCTTGAAACAGCAAAACTGGACGATTCTGAAATGCGATCTGGTTGTGTCTAGGTTACTAGGCTTTAGCTAAGGGGGATGCTAGGTCGTTTCTCAGCACAGAGAAGTTCGAGTTAAACCAAAGACAGTCGCAAACACGACACGGATACACGAACTCCAGAGACAAAAATGCGCTGAAACCGGAGCGTTCGCACTTCTCACGGATCTACGTGCACGTCGTCGTTGGCGTAGGGCTTCCGTGGCTTAGGGGTCTTCTCGCAGCCGCCATTGCCTTTCGCATTCCCTAGTATTCTCTCATTGTACGTACTCAGGGCCTCTGGCTCGACACTGCCGCTTTGCAGTCCATTTCTTGGGCTAACAGTTTTCCTTCTTCATTTTTAGTGGACCAGTGGCGAGTAGTGGGATTTGCCCAACTTCTGTGGCACATACCCATTCATGACGATGATAGTTTTTTTGTGGTAATCCATTTTAACTCGAGCTTCAACAGCCTTGCTGTTAAAATTTTCACCTTATTCATGAATTAAACCTCTTGCAACTACTCTTCTTTTTTATTTCACAAAGGAACACATAAAAATTGAACTTCTAGGTGTTTTTTGAAGTGGGTATGTCTATAAATGTTTTCAACTGCTGTAACTTGCAGGGCCAATGAAGAACTAACAATGGATTTGAACTATAGATATAAGGCAAGCATCTAATACCTAAGGAAACTTTATGTTGGCTTCAAGGGCTCTTCTTAATACTTTTCAATGCTCACTGACCAAGTGCAAGAGTTTCCTACACCAGAGGACTCCTAGAAAACGACGCTTTATTGCTGACAGTATTCGCTGTACAGTTATGAACAGCACAAAGCGTATTTCAACTTGAAATGCTAAATAGGCTCCTACAAAAGCATCTCGCCACGATACCTGGTTTCCTGATAACTGGACAACGTTTGAAAGCAGATGAGGATGTGATGCAGGTTTTAATGGCTTTTAAACACAAGAGACGGAAGTGGTTTCTGTGATGGTACTCGCAGAGCACCAAATGCTATGACGGGCTCTTCACTTCATGTATTTGTCATTGTTTTCTGCCAGAATCTTGGCCGAGGATTTGGCATCGTGGAAGAGGTCATTGACCTCCTTGACGTCGTCTTTTCGGATGGACGTCCTACCATTTACCTTGGCGAGTAGGCTCGATGGACTCAGCAGCTGCGCAGCATACCTGCAACAATGAAAGTGTTTTTTCACAACGTTGCAATCAAATGGTGCTATGAATGCGTGGCATTTGATACACTTCAACCACAATTCTATAAAAGGTGTTACGCAAGCCTAGGTTTCTTCTATACAGTACGCTTTTTTTATCTTTTTTGCACCACTTCTTGACGCAGGGTCCATACCGCGCCATCACTCAAAATGAACTCTGACAATTCAGCAATGGACTACCCAAGTCATTCGCTGAGGGTGGCTAAGCCTTATGACGTAAGCATGTTTTGTTTTAATGCTGCTTGAAAGTACAACACAAAGGCAGTGTAGTGATAAAAGGATTCTGTATGCACAAAGTTTTGTAGCAAGGATGAGCTATAACTGTCAGAAACACACTCCGCAGATAAAGACAGAGCTGTGAACATTTTGGAGAAAATTTTGTGCTCATGCTCAACTTGCAAAATTCGCAAGGAGAGCACAGCGTTGTACCACCATCTCTTCAAACAGCGAGCAGCGGTGCAACTAGTACAAATGGCTATCCCCCGGTGACATCAGGCAGATTGCCACATAGAGATGCCGTTGTTCAATCGTTGACAAGAAACAGGTAGGATGCTTGGATCAGTGTGTTCCTATCTACAGTTACCGTGCAGTGCGCTTCAGGCATGAATTATTATGGACTGTCTGCAAACGTGTCCGAATTTAAAACACACAATTCCAAATGCACTCGATATTCCTACATTCCTATATTCCAAGAAAGGAAAGGAGGTTAAAGATGTTGCTTTGTGCAAGTTTCAGTAGGTTAATCATAATTAGTGTGTAATTATAAATACCAATTTGCATATATTCTACAGCCAGTCATGTCTAATTTTTTTCATAAAAAGAATCAAATCTTAGACTCGAAGTGCATTAGCGATTTGTTTAAGAGTAGGGAGTAGAAGGTAGCAAGCAGATGGTACTAAGCATATCATCGGGCTGTGTTTTTCACACTAATGCATTGCTACCTTTACTTATCTTTGCCCTCACATAGCAGCTGAAACAGATATCATGACATCAGGCGACATGTACCTGAGGGTGGTGCGTGTTCCTATTTCTCCCAGTTCCTTGCAGGGACTCCTCGTCAATCTCTATGCCTTCTGTCTGTGCCCTTATTCTGAGAATCTGGAAGTGAGAAAGAGTACTGAGCATAAGAATTTGACGCCACGACAATCACGGTCAGAAAGGGAGTTTAAAAAATGGTAATCTAACCTGAACCATTTCTTCTCTTGTGTACGGCATTGTCCTCACAATCAACAACCGATCCAACAAGTCCAAGGGGAATACCATGGGGTGAAACGACGTCTTCAGTTCCCCTGGTAAAAAGAGAAGCGGACATTTCAGCTCAACGCCATACCAGAGTTGCCACGTAACATGATGAAATCTTGGCTGCAAACTTTTTGGTACCCGGAGGGAAAAAAAAGAAAAGCTTGTATATTCCGAATTTGTACAATCTATAGGGGGTTATGCACTCAGCTTTGATCCACAAGGCGGCAACACTATCGCTGCGCCATTTTGGAGGTCCGTTCATACTTGCAGTCTGTGCCATCCGTGCATCAGCGTGCAAGAGGTGTTTCAGAGGTCTCTAGTCCATCCAAGTCGCCGTACAGACCTCGGACACAGCATGAGCAGCAAGTTTTTTGCGTGTGCAGTGAGTGCACGGACCTTCAAAATGGTGAAGGTGAAATAAACTTTATTTGGTCCTGGAGAACCCCGTCAGACACCCCCCGAAGGGGTTTCCGCCGCAGTTGCTGGCCGCGCTGCTAGCGCTCCTCGCAGAGACGTCATGTGCATACCCCCCATAACAAACCATAATCGCAGCATTTCAGTGCAAGCAAGACATTGCTTCTTGTTTTGGTGTTTACTTTCAAACAAAATGCCCTCGACCTTTTGGACCTTTATCCCACCAGTGTCATCAAGTAGACAATTCTGGCTTGTTTCAAATGTGGCACTTGTATCTCTCTTTCCTTTTTTTTCTTATTTGTGATGACGGTGCTTCTCAGCACAGTGAGCACTTTTTCAACTTTTTGACTCTAGGCCATTTCACACATTTCAGTTGTGAAAAGAGACAACTGCATGCTATGCCATTGCTCCTTAAACTGTGGCAGCTTACTAATTCACACCACCCACCGCAGCCCATTAGACCTACGAGTCATGTTTCTAAAAGATTTACTAGTACAACTTAACACAACAAGTATTAACAAAATAACGTAGACGTTTCACCACCTGTACAAGTGGCATCCTCAATATACACTGGCAACAAATGAGAAGAGGTGCTGGACTGGGCGACCTCCATTCATTTGGTTGCCAGTGTATACTGAGGATGCCACCTGCACCCGGTTGTTAAACCTGCACGCGTTGTTAAACGTTTACTTTATTTTGTTAATACAGTTGAACCCCTTTATAAGAGACATGCACAGGGGACCAATTCTTGTCCTTTTATATCAGGGGTCTCTTATGAGCAAGGTACCATGTTTGCGTTTTCCTATCAACCCCCGTTTTGATGTAGGCACACTGGTGTCTCTTACATCAGTGTCTCTTATAAAGGGGCTCAACTTCACTTGTGTTAAGTCGGAGTAAATCTTTTAGAATTGTGAATTCACCCGGCTTTTGGAACATTTTTGCACGCATGAGTCGGCTAGAAAAAAGAATATACCTAATGTGCTTCCGATAGTATGTTATGGCAAGGCTTTTTTTTTTTTAGAATTTGCGTGAGTGTCTGAAATCAAGACAAGCAGTTGCTTAGATGCCATACTAAAGCCATGCACACTTCACCACATCCTTTATTTGTAATGCACATATAGTTTCTAGTGTGCCCCCCTTTTCAAGCCAAAACCTGCAACACAACACTCTACATCCAAACACGAACAATCTAAATTAAATCAATACTGTGTGCAGTCCAAATAACAGCAGTGCAACTACTACGTCTGCTTTTTCTTACTGCAGTGGTGATACATCCAGGTAAAAAAAAAATCTAAACTGAAAGAAATCCACAGGCCGGTGAATGCAGTAACTTGTTCTGTTGTATTCATCTTTTATTTTTATTTTTGCGACTGACTGCATAGCCACAATTTTACCAACAGGACTGTGCTTAGATAAAGGTTAATAACAGGGTTCAGAACCAAATTGTTTAGCAGTGGGGGGAAAAAAAATTGACAACCTACTGCAACCTTGCCTTGCACAAAAATCGACTTACCGAATAGTGCAGCGGCCACGGTTGGTCGCGAAGATGACGATTGGTGCTATGGAGGACTCGAGGGCGCGGTGGAGGTAGGTGAAGCACTCAATGTCCAACATGTGAACCTCGTCGACAAAGAGCACTCCGGGCACCAACTCTGCGATGCCCTGATCGATGTACTTATTCACCACCTTGTTGATCTCCTTGCGCAGCTTGTCTGCAGGCAAGAAATGGCACATGGCAATGATGAAAACAAACAAGAAGCGATAACCAATCGAAGGACGAAACCGAAACCAGCCGCACCACATGCGCGCGTTTGGGTGTGCAAGCGAAAGCCGTCGCGCCGCTTCGGAAAGCAAAAAGCAAGAGAGACATCGGCGCGTGAAAAAAATTCCACGTGTTCCGAAGCGTGGCAGCACATGTCAAGCAAGAGAAGTGATCGAAAAAGGTGCACGTTTTAAACCAGCCGCGACGCGGGCACACTCGAATGCGCAAGCGATAGCCGGCGCCGCTTTGCGAAGCATAAAAAAAAAGCAACAACATAGAGACACCGGTGCATGAAAAAAAATTTCAGTTTTCCGAAGCATGGCAGCACATGCCAATCAAGAAAAATGATAGAAAAAGGAGCACCTTTTAAACCACCCGAACCGCGAACGTGCTCGGGTGTGCAAGCGGTTGCCGGATCGCCGCTTTGCGAAGCAAAACAAAAAAACATTGCAGAAACATCAGCGCATGAAAAAAATTCCACGCATTCCCTAAGAGTGGCAGCACATGCCAAGCAAGAGAAATGATCGAAAAAGGCGCGCGTTTTAAACAGAGAGGCGGTGCCATACATGAACAGCGAAAACCTTGAAAGGGTTAGTTATTACACCCTCAGAATTTGATACAAGCTCTGCTCACAAGACCATGGTGCACCTAACCTCCACGTATACAAGAGAGCTGTGTCAGCTAGAGTGTGCTTGAAGTTTGAGTGTTCTTGCTGTAGTGTCAATTTTGAGCTTGTGAAAACACTGCAGCTTCTTCTACGCAGAGTAGGCTCAAGTTGAAAAATCCGTAACCTGCATTTTCATCCTAGGATGCATTTCAGCGAAATGGGGTAAGAAAGGTAGCTGCCTTACAATGCAGAACTGTTTCGTGCAATGTCACTGCTACTACATTGTAAAACAAACCAACCAAATGGACAGAATGGCCAATTGGGCGAGTCGGTGATTTGTGATACCTGAAATTCGAGTTACGCTCTCATATTTCAAGTGTAATGAACCAACCAAAGTGTGGGCCTCGAAAACACACATACAAAATGCAGCAATGTGTTCAAACTTCCAAGTCGCGCACCAGTGATTTCTGTCTTGCGAGGCTTGATCAGTTGGCCCATCATGGACAAGATATCCTGGCCACCCTGAGGCCTGGCATTGGCGACATCCAGGTCGTGCAACGTCACATCCTGTATGACGTCCTTCTTCTTGTGAACATCTCCCTTGGGGAGCGGCACGTACTCTTCCGCCTGAAATAGTCATACAGAAAATACTCTAGCGATGGCTGTTCACAAAGTGAGGTTCGCAATAAAAACTGCTGCTGCTAACCCATCGGCATGACGCCTGTTGACAGCAGTGGCAACAATGGCACTCGCTTTCTTTTGTTTCTTTCTTTATTTGGTAGGGACTACAAAGCTTAGGAGCTGCTGTCATTCATGCTTTTGTGTAGCTCTGTGGAATGCAAGGGCATCGGGCTGTACGTGAACATAAGGCAACTATGCTCAGATACAACCTAAGAAAAAAATGGAAGCTCTGCCCACAGAACTGCGGCACACTTGCCCTTAACCTGTGAAAGGCAGTCGTGCTAGCTGGTTTCCGCTCAAACCGTAAGTACTTTTTCTCAGCTAATTGAAATACCGCGCACATTAATAGTTAAAGGTTCTTTGTTACAACCTAAACCATTACGTTTGGCTGAGCAGCGATCTCAAAATCCCTGAAGAAGTTTACCAGGACGTTCAAGTTTCTAACCTAAAACAATCAACACAACCTGTGTCTTTATGGGAAAGCCAGCTATCTGAAACATCTGAGGAGTGCTCGACATCACAGAGACGAGTAAGTGCAACTTGTGCAAGTTCTCTGTGGGGGGGAACAGCGGTGGCTGAGGGTGAAGCTGACATTTTTTTTCCCAAGTTACAATTGAGTACAGATGGTGTCGCCCCACTGGTGGCCACAAAACGTGTTGTTAGGCAGCCTAAATTGTGGGGTGTCGGTTTGACGAAGTGTCATGATAATTATGGGCAACTAGGTACACTTACATGAAAACATCAATTTTCACGAGTGAAGTACCACACGCCCACACCGAAGGACCGACACCACGCTAAAAAGTTTGGGGTCGATGTTGGCTTCACAATGAAATATGCTGAGGATGCATTTTTTCCTGTTAAATTTTTTTTAAGAGCCACGAGTACGTTGTGTCAGCTATTGATAACATCAGACACAACTACATAGTTTGAGAGAGAAAACAAGAATGTGCATCACATGCTGCGGCTGTTTTAGAGCACTGCTGACAGTAGCCATGTTCTAGGTTCTTCACTAAAGAAACGGTAGCAGTCTAAACAACAGATGTGCACACCTGGTCTCATTCCTCTGCCTTAGCTTAGTATCCATGGACTGTGAAATATATATAAAACAAAATGCCGAGACACATGTATGTTGGAGTGCGACCATGCTGTGGCTTTTTTGTGGATCACACAGTTTTTAATCTTCAGCAGAAAGCAGACACTAGTGCCTCTATGCCTCTATGCAAGTGATTCAGAAGAATGATTTGCCAAACTGGATGCTGTCAGGCTATTCACTACAGGAACATGCAAATGACTAGGCGCCATGAGACCATTACCATTCCCTGTGTGCTCATGTTTTTTCAGCCAGCAAGAAAAATTTTAAGCAGCCTGCACCCTTCAGACAACGCATCTCCTAAGCCATCCAAATGGCTTAGGAGTGCGATTCTTTGGGCGAGTTGATTGTTCATGTTAAAATAGTTACAGCGCAGAAAAAAACGTGGACAGAAGAGAGGAAACGAAAGACGGCAGCGCTTCATCTGCCGTGCCCTCTCTTCTGTCCACGTTTTCCCCGCACTGTAACTACGACACCAAATGGCTATTACATTCGGAACACACACACACACACACACACACACACACACACAAAAAGATCACTACAATCATTGAATAGAAGAAGCTGAGACTTACATTCCTATATAATTACATAAAGCTGCAGCAACAATAAATACAAGTACTTAGAGGCATGCTGAAAACATACACAAACGATCGAGCCAGTAAGCAGCTCGACAGCTACTCGTTGGGTAAATATCCAATTATAGTTTGCGTTCCACTGTACAGTGAACGGGCATCTGTCTAGTCTTACACCACATACTTTACACGAAAAATGCCACTGTCTCCCAAATTGTCAAGCATGATGCTACTGACATACATTATATGGGTGAGACAGTGCTGCAATGAACACCACGATTTCACAATTCAGTAAAATTACAGTGATGATGCTGTGAGGCAAGAATGTTGTCACTGTGGTACAAATAAGCGTAAAACAGATTCATCCAACTCACCTCAAGATCAAACTCGGTAGCATAGGCATCAGATCTTCCTTGCCTCTGGAAAGTGGAAGCACAAGAGTAGCAAGTGGTGAGCACAGAGTTAAAACCTCAGCTAGGCAAGCACTACTAGGACTTGCTAAAACATCTTTTGAGTGAACAAAAAAAAAAGAATTCCTGTCAGTAGTCTCATTAATGTCACAATCACTTCAGACTGCGAATGTGTGCTCTCACACCTTTTGCTCTTACACTCAGCCTATAAACCTATTCCACCACTCAAACATCATGAAAGTGTGGTGGTGCTGTCATCAGATGTTTAGTTTTGCATGGTAGGCATCAGCAGTCATGCCAACCACAGTTGTCGCTGTGTTTTTGCTGGTGCGTACGCTGTTTGCAGTCGTGCAAAGTAAAAAATGGTATCGACAGGCCAGGTCACGGTTACTTACGCAGTAAAGGCGCAAGAAAGGTGGAATAAATTTTTTGTTTGTTTGTTTTTCGTCGGTTTCCTGTCCTGTTTATGAAGATTGTTGCAAGATGTTGCAAATTCGTCACAGCTGCAAAATGTGAGAACTCATCTTCTATGCTGACTCATCGGTTATGTTTACAAAACCTGGGCAGTTCGCGTGGCCTGCTTTACATAACAATATTGATTAGCTTTGTGAAAAATCCTTAGAGCCACTGTGACTTTCTCTGTCACGGCCACCCCTCCTAAGCACTCTGGAGGCACCCCGACGAGCAGCGCTTGGGGGCAGCTTTCGCAGCTGCTGTGCCAGTTGTCATCGCATGACCACAGAGGGCAGTGGTGAGTGCTCGACGGAGCCTACGTGCTGTGACATCGCTACAAGTGCCTGAATACACTGACAGTGCCTGCCGTTGTTTACTAATATGTAGTAACTAACATGTAGTAGGTCCATATTTTAAAGATAGAGAGCAGACTGTTTGGTAATTGGCAATGTGTAAACTTCAGAGCAGCATCCAAAAAGTGCAATGCGAAATGCCTTTTTTTGTGGCAGGAACACCAAAGCAAGCATGAGTCATGGCTCTCACCTATGGTGCACACAGAATATAGACAAAGATTTTATGACAAGAATCAGGTGTCTTTCCACATGCTGGCAAAAAAAACAAAATATATAACAACACTGATCTTGAGGTGTGCACCTAGTTTAACACAGGCTACACAAGCCATCCTGCAGACATGTGTGCAAAACTCAGACAACTGTTAATTCTTTCCAATATGACCCACATTAATAACATTCCTAATGAGCTTAGTTTCAATCACAGTCACGCCTCATTTAATAAGGACACTGTGGTTCCCAGCGTAATATCATCTGTTAATCAGGTCATTTATAATAACGAACCTCAACGGAAAGCTAAATGTATAATATTATAGAGGGGAAAAAAATGCTGTGAAATCCAGTCCTGCACATTGCAGTGTGAACAAGAACTTCAGTTTGGAAAAAATTTAGGTTGACGCCTATTGGTCTAGTTACCTCCAGACTGATGAGTATGGGTAAATTTAATGAGAAAGTATTGCAGCTGTAAAGAAGCAGAATGCGAAGCAGCCATCACAGTTTGAACCTGTAAATTAGGGGAGGGTGCCCACGGTGCTATCGTTGAAGAAGCAAAACATGGGAATTTTCATAAACTTGAGGAAATTGTTAATAACTCTATGCACAGTGCATGTTATGAAAGTATACATTCTTGAAGTGCAAAAAATTTATACCAGAATGACTGCAAGATGGCATGCATGAGAGGAAGAAGGCAAAAAAGCCAATGTGGTGACTTGGTGGCAGTTCAGAAAGCTCACAAATTTTCAGATTGTTTGTTTTTTTACAATGTGGAAATCTCATCATTGGTGCAGCAATGCTAGAATAGAGCAATGATATCACCAGCTGCTCATATTTGGGGAGAAACCAGTCTAAAAATTTTAACGTTCCGCATGTATGCGAGCTTCCACTGTGGCGGTGACAAGGTGGAGGACAAACAGCAGCTGCACGAATAAAACGTCACTATGTCTTCTTAGCACTGGTCTACCACACCTTTTACAGGGGTTTGTAGGCTAACAGCTTCTGTCGTGCTTCTTCTGTAATAAATACAGTTGAAACCCACAATAACGAAATCGGCGAGGAAAGGAAAAAATTTTGCTCTTGCGGGAATTTCGTTGACGCGAGAATGCGGAAGACTGGGAATTGACTAAAAACATATTTTATTGCCAAAAGTGAATCAAGCTTACTTTGCTGAGCCATTCCGTGCAGCTTATTTCATAGCTTTTGACTCGCATTGTAAAAAGGGGTCCATTGCCACGTCGTCATCGTGCTTGCTGAAAAACGAGCGAATGGACACTTTGCAATATAGTGAGTGCCCCCTTGCTTACGCTTTAAAAACACCTGTAAGTTGGCTTTCCCGCAGTAATGTTTTCCCAACCAGAAGCCTTGTTCCCAGATGGCTTTTCTAGCTCCAAGCACGTTCACCCCTCCACATTCCGGAGGAGGTGCGGGAGCACCACAAAGGCTTTTCAAAGCACACTGCTGGAACGTCACGCCTCATTGTATGCCCCCCTCCCCTCCCCTGTGCAACAAGAGAATGGGAGAAACGAAATAAAGGAAAGGCCAGGGGTTAATTGGTGAATGGAAAAAAGTAGTTTGCCTGGCTAGACTGTGGTCGAGGCTACCTGGTTTGAAAACGAATTTGCTTGCGCATGCGCAGTAACTATTTTGCAAACTGTTCCATTGAGTCCAGGACATTCAACACATCCTGCCGGGTCGTTCTTTCCTCCGGCTGTACCGGTCTTGGATCATCGGGATCGTCCTTTTCCACCTCAGAGAAAGTTGCAGCCTTATCTTCCAGCGTGATGAACTTCCGCTTTTTCATTGGAGGCGGCATCTTTGCGGGCAGACAAATCAGGACTGCACGATCGCTACACACAGTTCACGTCGCACCAAGCACACACAGCGACTGCTACCGCTCCACACGCGCGACCATGTGCTGCAGCAACGGGTACGCAAAGCCGACAAAGCGAGCGAACGAAAATGCAAGTGGATGTGGATTTGGCTGGCAACAATGATCATCATCGTTGCCACCAGCTTTTTTTTTTTTTTTGTAAACAATGATGGCGGCGGCGACTGCTCAAGTGCACTGCGGCAATAGTTTTGCACATTTTAAGTGTACCACGAATGCACTTGAGCAGTTTTTGAATGCAGTTAAGGTTACGAGAGTAGATTATTTGCGCACTCTCATTTCAAAAATTTTGTTAATGAGGGACTGCGGTAAAAATATGTTTCGTAGTCGTGAGTTACGAAATGCATAGACTCCTATGGGCGTTCGCCGGTGCTCCAAAATATTTCGTTGCGGTGAGAATTTCGTTCACTGGGGATTTCTATTATCGCGGGTTTCGACTGCATCTCGTGCATAGGTCGGCAAAAAATTTAGAGCTCACTCTGACTCACTCATGAAACATACCTTGCCCTTGGGGCTCACTCGGACTCACATTCACCAATGTTTTCCTCAGCCAAACTCACTCGAACTCAGACTGACTAAAATTTCCCTCAATCGGACTCACTTGGACTCACTCAGACTCAGACTCACGGCTCTATCTGAGTCTGAGTGAGACGACTCATGAGTCCGTAGCAGACTACTGGCTGTTTCGTCCAAGGTGTCAATGCTTAAGATTGATATCTCGCACAATAGGTGCTCTATTTGGCGCTTCTGATCATGTATCTTTAAATACAAGCTATCAGAGGTTGAAATACACTAAGGACATCTTTATAGAAAGTGATGACTCAAACAAGATGTTTTTTACAAGGCCTTCTTTTGAAAGAAATTTCAAGGGGGGGGGGAGAGGGTCAAGAAACCTCCTCCCTCCGTAACTCCCGCATCTGTTGCAATGATACTGAGCTGGCGTATGAATGCTATTGCAGGGTGGTTCCACGAGAGATCGAACATGCATGTCCGGTCGATATTTTTGTTTGGTCTGGGTTTTTTATATGTTATGCGGGCACATTAAGAGTGCACGGAACCGAAAATTTTATTTCCGAAAAACGCTCCGAGCGCGAGAAGAAAAATATTTGAAGGTGGCGGCGCGGGCGTCTTGTTTTTGCTCACCCCAATATTTTTGGATTTCGCGGCCGAATTTAATGCGAACTGTAAACGTGGCGTCTAAAATTTTTTGTGTTGGTTTTAATAGGCTATACTTCGAACTACATACATGCTTTTTTGATGCTGTCCTCCAAACGGAAAAATGTAAAAAAATGGCAAACACGGCCCAAATCGAAAATGTTTGCCAAGTTTGATGCGTCTTCGACCGTTTGCTATTGTACGTAGAAACTTCAAAACTGTGTCACATATAGATAAAGGCCTTTGAAATGTTCCTGCGAAAGATCGCTTTCCTACAAGCAGCCTAAAAAAAGAAAAAAAATAGTTAAAAAAGCAAGTTTTTTCAAAAAAGCCCATTTTCAAAAAACAAAATAAAAAAAACCCCGGTCTCAATTTTCACGAAAAT
This sequence comes from Rhipicephalus appendiculatus, assembly GCA_030522465.1. NCBI lineage: Eukaryota > Metazoa > Arthropoda > Arachnida > Ixodida > Ixodidae > Rhipicephalus > Rhipicephalus appendiculatus. The sequence continues at coordinate 849,099 of JALIZH010020719.1, read as the reverse complement.
TTTTTATCGAGAAGAGCTTATGTCAGTCAATGCACGGTTTCAATATCATATGTCCTCATTTGCTTTGTTAACGAGATATAACGGGCCAAAGTGACCCTTGCTGTGTGTTCTCACTTCAGTACTTTTGATGGTTGTTATCAGCTTGCATTGTGCGTAAATCTACAGTACTAATTATTTTGCTGCAGCAAAACTTCACTCTGGTGGCCTGTTTTCAGGAAAAATGTATTCTCAGATTTTATTTGTGTCTAGCGTGTGCGGGGTGGGCTGCTTCCGCTCTTTGAATGACTACGCGTACACAGTTTGCAGCCTGCAACCTCGCCTACAAGAATCAGAAGAAAGGTGGACGCACCTGTTCAACATATTAATCGCTTCATTTTCCTCAAGGAATGCTTGGTCTACCTCATGGTGGTTCTCAGATGTAGAAAGGTTTTCCATAAGACGCGCAAGGCAATGCCAGCAGACCTCTGTCGCGAATATCCGCAGTTTGCAGCCTGCAACCTCAACTTATCCCGCCATTATTCGGCGATCAGGAGCACGCGAGACACCGCGAGCACATGCTTTAGGTGAATTTGCCGAAACTCGCCTTGCACACACAAAAAAAGCATCTGTATGCAGCGACAAGCTAGCTTAATTTGTAACTAAATGCCACACGCCGTGTTATGGACGTGCTTTCTCACTGCCTGCTTCCCTTCCGTTACGTGCTTTGGATGCTCTAACCATCTTATCTATTCGACGCACAGTGTGCCTAAATAACATTTGTAAGAAGTTATCTCAGCCACTCATGAGTCGTTAATTTCGCTTTCCGCAATCTCATGTTTTCGGCGTCGCAGATGACGTCATCTTGTATCATCTCGACCTTTACCTCAGCGTTTAAGCAGCGAGAAAACGTGTGGTGCGGCATGATTAAGCCACAAGTGGCCGAAGCTGCCCAATTTATGATGTTTTGTCGGCAATTTTGCTAAAATGCTTTCGCACGTTGAGAACAGTGGGGATCACTTGTGGCTCCAGACGTATACGTTATCCTTAATTTCGACTACGAGTGTGACCCACACATTAATTGTCGTAGTACAAAGCCTTTAGACAGACAAAGCATGGGTGATAAAGCGTGAAAAGATGAGCAATTTCGGAAACTCATTCACGACAGCAGCGCATAAGTGAGAGAATGAGTGTGGCACTGTTCAGTGTAAACGTATCGACTTGGTCTGTTCAATGCACACGATGCGCGTGACCCGTGATTAGATCTGAGTATTCTGTGCCAATTATTTACGCGTTCCCAAGAGAAGATTGTTGAGGAGGAGGAGGAATAAACATTTATTTCACGAAACGGTATCGCGGTGCAAGACCCGCGTCTACCCTAGGGGGGAGGTCTTCTCATTCCAGGAACCTTCTGGCTTTCCCTGCCTCCTTGGCCCTGGCGACGAGACGTCGTTGTTGGTCCAGATCCTCCGAGGCGACCTTGGCCTCCCACGTTTCGATAACATTTTCGTTGCATAAATGTTTTTATGTTTCTTTTTGCCATTACTGTTTCTGTTGTTGCCTACCTGCGGAGGCCACTGGCACATATTGCCATGAGAATATTCGCGACAGAGGTCTGCTGGCATTGCCTTACGCGTCTTATGGAAAACCTGTCTACATCTGAGAACCGCGTGGAGGTAGTCAAGCATTTCTTGAGGAACATGAAGCAATTAATACGTTGAACAGGTGCGTCCACCTGTCTTCTGATGCTTGTAGGCGAGGTTGCAGGCTGCAAACTGTGTACGCGTAGTCCAGTAAAAAGCGGAAGCAGCCCACCCCCCGCACACGCTAGACACAAATAAAATCTGAGAATACATTTTTCCTGAAGACAGGCCACCAGAGTGAAGTTTCGCTGCAGCAAAATAATTAGTACTGTATATTTACGCACAATGCAAGCTGATAACAACCATCAAAGGTACTGAAGTGAGAACACACAGCAAGGGTCACTTTGGCCCGTTATATCTCGTTAACAAAGCAAATGAGGACATATAATATTGAAACCGTGCATTGTATGAACATAAGCTCTTCTCGATAAAAAATTTTCGTCAATATTGAGACCGGGGTTTTTTTTATTTTGTTTTTTGAAAATGGGCTTATTTGAAAAAACTTGCTTTTTTAACTATTTTTTTCTTTTTTTAAGCTGTTTGTAGGAAAGCGATCTTTCGCAGAAACATTTCAAAGGCCTTTATCTATATGTGACACAGTTTTGAAGTTTCTGCGTACAATAGCAAACGGGCGAAGTCGCATCAAACTTAGCAAACATTTTCGATTTGGGCCGTGTTTGTCATTTTTTAAATTTTTTTCGTTTGGAGGACAGCATCAAAAAAGCATGAATGTAGTTCACAGTATCGCCTATTAAAACCAACACAAAAAATTTTCTATGCCACGTTTACAGTTCGCATTAAATTCAGCCGCGAAATCCAAAAATATTGCGGTGAGCAAAAACAAGACGCCCGCGCCGCCACCTTCCAATATTTTTTTCGCGCTCGGAGCGTTTTTCGGAAATAAAATTTTCGGTTCCGTGCACTCTTAATGTGCCCGCATAATATATAAAAAACCCAGACCAAACAAAAATATCGGCCGGACATGCATGTTCGATCTCTCGTGGAACCACCCTGCATTGATGTGTCAGTAGACATAATATAAACGTGAGCCAAGGGTGATAGTAACGATGAAGTTGAGTAGATAGGGCGAGAGTTCGGCAAAAGAATGTGGAGCTCACTCAGACTCACTCATGAAATATACCTCGCCTTTAGGGCTCACTCGCACTCACACTCATCAAAGTTTTCCTCAACCGGACTCACTCGTACTCAGACTCACTGAAATGTTTCTCAATCGGACTCACTCGGACTCAGACTCACCAAAATATTACTCACCCGGACTCACTCAGACTCAGACTCACAGCTCGATCTGAGTCTGAGTGAGTCAACTCATGAATGAGTTTGCCGACCTATGATCTCGTGTTTTGCGTGCCAAAACTACAATACGATTATGAGGCACGCCATAGTGGACTCCGGTTCCAGAAATTGGGACCATCTGGTGTTCTTTAACGTGCACCGACATCACACCGTACATGATCCTCGCGTTTTGCCTCCACTGAAACAGGACCACCCTGGCTGGGATTGAACCTGTGACTTTCGAATCAGCTGTTGAGCACAGTAACCACAGGTACCACCGAGACAGATATTTTCACGCTGCTTCAATACCACGAAAGGTCAGAGAACCTACAGAAACCTATTCCATGAACTCTACACATAGACCAACATGGAAGCTGGACATCCCGTGAGACACTCTCATCAAACCTCACCTTGACGGCCCCACTGTTAGCCTCAATGTAGATAACGTCGCCGACCTCAACCTTCTCGCGCTGCAGACTCTCGTAAATTGTTGGGTCTAACTTCAGCTGCTTGGTGCCCTTGGCAGTCTTGAGGCCGATTATGACGTGACTGACAGTCTTGCCATAACCTGGAGAGGAGATGCAAACAACTCAGGAACACAACAGAGCAATCCAGCTACGTGGTGAATTTTTCTTCAAAGGCGCCATGACATGGTCACCCGACAATTTGCGGTTTTCAGCGAAAAATAGAAGCAGAGGGTCTATTATGCCCATGGATATATAATAAACGGACTGTAAAAGAATATTTCAGTCCAAAATAAGCCCTAGAAGTCGCCGGCTATAAACCCCACCCCTTGCTGGGCAACCGCTGTTTCACCATAGGCATGTGTGAAACCATGTGCTGCATGGAGGAGAGCCGTCGCCTTCTACCGAATCAGCAACGTTAACACATGCAGTCAGTGTATTGCTGCTGCACTGCGGTGGCATTGTTTCAGCTGCTACAAACTGTTTAATTCTAATGGCAAGTTGAACAAACCTGAAATAGCTCAAATGAACACGCAGCTAACCACGTAGCAAAATCGTTCGCTGAAATTCATATGCCTGCACAGCAAGCAAATTGTTATGTCACGGTTTTGAAGTGCACCAGTGTTGGCCGACTCTAAGGCCACTCGCGTGCTTACACAAAAATGCAGTTCTAGATTAAGTGCACGACCAAGTGCACTGAAATTTCGCCAGCTTGATTGTGAACACATAAGGATCAACCAACACTGCACATATTATGATCGCAAATTGGGTGTCGTGGCCTATTTGAGTATACGGGATACCACAAAATGTGTTTCCTTATCTTTTATTCATTGAGTACGTGACCAGAAATGGCATTCACGTTCATCTAAAATTAAAGTGCTTGTTGATGGACTACCGTATTTACTCGCATAATAGGCGCACTTTTTTTCCAGAAAATCCGGCTCCAAGTTCGGGGTGCGCCTATTACGCGGGGAAAAAATTTCCGGAAATTTTATTTCCGACTACAGCATAGACCGCTGATAACGAAAGTCGCTGAAATCACCAATATTCGCACTACAGCTGAAACAACCTTTTCATAGGCTACACTAGCGCAAAACGTGTTGAGCATGCAGTCATCGCGTGTCCGAGAATCGAGGCATGCTATGCCGTGTGCTTACAAGCATTCAAATATCCAAAAATTAACATCAAAAGACTCGTGTTGTCAACAAAATGAACATGGAAAAAGAAACTACGCGGAAATTTGCCGATTACGTTTCAGGCCACCTAGATTATGTGAATATCAGGACCGAAATTTTGTGCGCTGAACGGTACCGATCGTTCGATTTCACGGGCTCGCACCCATATCCAAGACATTGCAATCGAATCGCGAGCCACAACACTAGTGTTACAACCGCCAACCATGCCCCCTTTCCTTCAAGTAGAGAATTACGTTGATTACGTATAAAACCGCAACTTTGATCGCCCGCGACCGCCACCGAAATGCAACCAACGTTGATTAGGCCTAGCCGGTTCGGCGTGTTGTCGCGGGGAAATTTGTACAAGACAAAATGAAGATTGGGCGTCGTAAAGATCGCACTCAAGCACTGATCCAAGAGCAGCGCGCGTGATACGATGTTTAGGTTCGCGGACGGGAAATCAACAGCGACAATAGTCCGCCGAGCTTGTGCAAGTCCGCGTAGCGGCAGCAAAGGCAAAAGCTCGCATCGGAAAGCCGAAGAGCTTTTAAATTTGCGGACAAGGTAGCAAACGCGATAACGACGACGCTTTTCCAGACAGGAAACTCAAAGCGCACTTGATGAGGACGCGATCGCACGTTCCATGCGGAGCGCGCGGCCGGCAAAGCCGGAGCCACGCCGGCGTCGGTGCAAAGGTTACGCCGGCCGCCCTCCTCACTCGCCGAGCCCGCGGAGCTGGCGCAACGCTGCTGCGGTCTTTTGTCTTCTTTTTCCTCGCTTCAGTTAACGTAAGAGGGCGTCGAATTGCAACCGCGCAAATACGGAACAGTCTACTGATCAAGGCCAAGTTGGGGGTGCGCCTATTATGCGCGGAAATAAAAAAATCTGATTTCTCGCGACCAAACTGGGGGTGCGCCTATTATGCGAGTGCGCCTATTATGCGAGTAAATACGGTAGTTGTCTCTATGTATGTCAGGACTTCTTGCTCAGAAGAAATCACTTGTTTGTAGTGCACGTCTCAGCTAATTGTGCACCTATTTAGAACAGCTAATAAGCTTTTTTTGAGCACCAATTAAGGCAAGGACCGAGTGGTGAAAACAACCTACCGCCCATAGGGTTCTCAGTCTCGCACGGTGTCAGTTCTGTTACTTCACCTTCGTACACCTCCTTGGTTTCCTTGATCCGCAAACCTGCAAAGACAAGTTAATCCAGTTCACATAAACAGTAACATATAGTATTATAGCATAGTTACATTGTTGTTGAACATTGAACTTAAGAAGTGAATTAAAATTGAAGCAAGCTATACAATATTGTCCTCTCCCAGAAGCAAACTCCATTAGTGGCAGTGAACAAGTAAAACATAATTCAATGTTTATTCATACTGATGGGAAAGAGGGGCTTTATAGACGTGACCATGTTTTTAATTTGAGGCCAAAACGAGATAGTGGGTGCAACTTATGCACAATTATTCCTGGTCAAACAAGATGCCTTTGGAGTCTCACTTTTCATCAAGAGGAATACAGTAAACTCATGTTAAACGGAACCTGAAGGGACTAGGAAAATGTTTTTCCGTTTACTGAGACATGAACAAGGGTGGAGAATCCTAAGTATGAAATCCAATCGTGCTGGAGGCAGTTGCCCCATTTAAAGGGACCGACAACTGATTTTTCTCGACCCATTTTTTTTACGGCGCGACAGAAAGCTCACCCTTCGTAGTGTTTGTAGCTGCAGTAGTTAGTCCCAAAAGCACGTAGTTATTTTACAAGCAGTATTTTTCGATCTGAAAGGCTCTAAACACACATGTACTTTTTCTCCAGCAACGCTGAGAATTGATAGCGATGCCGCCAGGCCTTCTCGCGATGTGTGAAAGCTGTCGTCGTTCTGCTTTCGCAGGAGTTCCTATAACTGTGCCTAACCACCTTTATTTTGAGCTTTTCAACTATTTTTGAAAATAACAACCTGCTACAATGAGATGATGTGGCATTATACACCTTCCCTGTATTCATACCGCGTTGTGTGCGCCTGCGCCCAAGGTTGCCTGTGCCTGTGTCATGGTTGGCTTGTACCGGCGGCGTTACTCTCTCGATACACGAGCCAAGCCAAGTCACCGAAAACGTAACCCCGCATATGCACGGCCGCGCCGAGTAGCAGTGCGCGTCATTTCTGAGACGAAGTGTAGGTAGCAAAATTATGTCGCTCAAAAATCTTAGCGACCTGCAACCTGCGTGCACGGTTGCATGAGCACGCTGAAAAGTTGCTCAAGACGCGCTGACGAGCATGGTATCATTACGTCATGCGATGGCAGCGCCGCTTTAATGCATACTACCAACGCAGGCCTATGTATACATTTTTATGGAGTAATATCGTTCAATACAAAGAAACGAACAATATTTGAGTACCAACAAAAAGATCCTCAACCGTCTACGGCAATGAACGGCCACGTGACACGGTACATCGATTCGTTCATGTATTTGCCACCAGAGGCCGCCGAAGGTCATTTTTCGCGTATTTCGATGAAGAAATAAAAATATAAATCCACGTCTCACGAAAAAAACAGGGTTGGTTTGAGTCAGTGCGGCGCACAATCTTTCCATCAGTAGAGTAATCTCAGTTCATGTTCTGGGCAGTTGTCGGTCCCTTTAAGCAGCAGTTCCGTTTAACAGATTTCCGTTTACTGAGAGTCTACTGTAGTTTGTTCCTTAACACAGACAAGCCCTTTGCCAAAACGCGGGCTCCAGAAACCAATGTCTGTCCATCATCTTTCTGTGAGCCCCAGTTTTGGTTGGGAATCATGCACAGCGTGTAGTGCTCCGTTTTGTTGTGCATTACTGGTTAAAGTAGCGATTTGCAGCTGCTTGCACAGCTTCTTTTTAAGAAGATGGGCACTTAGGTAAACTATTCGTTTGTGCAGGTGGCAGTTTTTCCAATGTTGGAGAACTACAGAAACACAACTTTCTCCTTCCTATTTTCTATACCGCTTTTTGACTCTTGCCACTGGCTTCACTTGAAATTTGTCTGCCATGGCGATGACTTAGCGACAGGCTGCCAAGATGGGCACCAGCCTACCAGTTCATCGAGTAGTACTCCAAAGGGCAGGCATAGTATCCACTTATATTGAGGCATACGATGAGTGGATACGGAAGTAGAATCTTTTGATTGTCAATCTAGGGTTTGGATTTTGAATCACCATGGATTATAGAGACTTTACAAAATTCTTGTAAAGCACTGCAGTAGTCCTCCTTCGTTCTGCACCAACAAAATATTATAGGGTCCAGGGAGGCGAGATGATCACAGCTGTCACCATGGAAAAAAGTTGTCAGCTGGACTTACGCCACATCTCAGCTCTGATTGATGATGTGATACCTACAGATGTGTTCTCTTTAAAGATGATAAAGTACCGTATTTACTCGCATAATCCTCGCACTCGCATAATTCTCGCAAAAATACGCTATTTTGCCCGCGAGTAATTATCGCAACCCCTAAAATTGCAGCAGTAATGTCTGCTACTTCCAACCACTGATGATGATAGCACACGACAGCCTAGCGCCATCTCTTAAGCATCATGCATACTATCAACGCACGGAACCCTAATCCAAATCCAAGCCAAGTCGCAAGTAGGCATGGAGGCACGTCGCGGTGTGTCAGTGCATAGCCTCCTCTATGTGCTAGTCCATGTAACGTACGTTGTTGCGTCCGTTCTGGGCTTGTGCTATGGGTCGATACGGGTCGATACGGCTGCTTTCAAGTTGAAAGTGATTGATTATGCACTGAAAAAACGGCAAGAGGGCCGACGGCAGGCACTTCAGAGTCGATGAGTTTTGTGTTCACTACTGGCGATGACAGCACGAGCAGCTGAAAGCCATCAACAAGGCACGGTGGCACTTCTTGATTACGTCAAGGGTCTCCGCGCAGAAACCCTTGAGACACTATTTGCTAGTGGCTTTAGTGTCTGCAAATAAATCTTGCTTTGTGTTGAACCTGTGGTTTTATAGTTAAGGTAAGTCTTGATTAGTACTTCTCAAAACTGGTGTGAAAACTCCAATTTGCAGCCACTTCATTTTCTATTTTTCTGAGTGCTCTGTACATTCTCACGGAAAATTTTTCCCACGTAATTCTCACCCCCCAACTTTTCATCGGTTTCCTGCAAAAAAAAAGTGCGAGGATTATGCGAGTAAATACGGTAATATCTGGGGTTTAACGTCCCAAAACCGCGATATGATTATGAGAGACGCCGTATTGGAGGGCTCCGGAAATTTCGAACATCTGGAGTTCTTTAACGTGCACTGACATCGCACAGTTCACAGGCCTCTCACATTTTGCCTCCATCGAAATGCGACCGCCGCGGCCGGGATCGAACCTGCGACCTTTGGGTCAGCAACCGAGCATCGATTCGTAGCCGCTACACCACTGCGGCGGACTGTCTTTACAGAGAGTGGGCTGCATTGTATACTGACCTCTGTGAGGCAGGCACATGAAAGCTGTTACCTTGAAGAAAATGCTCGCACTCACCGATGGCTCGCCTGAAGTTTTCCATCAGCACTTCGGTTTTCTTCACCTCGGAGGAATACACTTCGCTGCCAACCATAGGACAGAACGGCACCTTGTTTCCCAAGCTCTTGGGATATGGCAAGGGCGATGGCGGTCTGAAAACGACAGTAGTGTGCTTCCAAAGTTGGTTCAAGCATGCTTATTCATCTGCACGCTGCATGCTTAATTAAATGAAGAGCACTTGAAGATCCAGACTTCTGTGTATAAGCCGTCAAGAACTTAGCTTATACAAGCTTATATTTTTGTTATTCACTTGCTCAGAAGACTTTTATGTTTTTCTTTTTTTTTAATTTAGATAAAAATCTTGATTTGTTTTTTAGATATTGTTATCTGAAGACAATTTCTGGGGTTACGTGTTCCGAAGCCACAATCTGTTTGTAAGGCACTCCATAGTGGGGAAACTCCAGACAGATTCTGATCGCCTGTGGTTCTTTAACGTGCACATAAGTCCATGTATGCGAACGCTCTTGCATTTCGGGCACCCCCTTCTCAAAACCCGGCCACTGTAGCAGGGAATCAAAGCCCGCATCCTCGAACTTAGCAGAGCGACACCTTAATTGCCAAGCTACCACGGCAGGTGAATCTCTGAAGACAAATATTTATTAAAGCTAAATTGCTGGGATATGCCCGTTAAGAAGCAAACATGTCACTTTTGAAGGCAGCAAAGATCTGCTAATGTAGAATGTGCATCAAATGTGAAAGATTTCAGAATAGGTCGTTGGTGGAGTTTTTCATTGGCTCTTTGATGGCAAGAGTGACTCAGCACCTTGAGGAATCCGCGTTAGGTAAAGGTTATCACATCAGGGACGGAATGTACTGTTACGCTTGAAGGAGAATGTCTAGGCTGAAAGCCGGGGCCGTTTATTAGGTCATGAGGGTGAGCTCGGGAGCGGCCGACTAGTCAGAGGTCCACTTGATCCTCTTCTTCCTTTCTAACCCGAAGCGGCAAGCACGTTCACTGTGGTCTTCGTCCATATGTGCAATATTCCTCTCCTCGCAGACGAAGGCCACCGGACGAGTCAGTCGAGTTGACTTGGCGTGAATAGTTTGAGGCGGGCAACAGTATATTGAGGCGATCAGTGAAAGCAATGCACACCATGCCACAAATGCCAGACAGGGAAGTCACCTTGATGGAGTGAAATGCAACAAGAATTACCCTTACTGGGCTACATGGTGTATGAACTAAACACAGAACCTTGTCAAAGCTTGCATATCGTGTTTCAACTGATATGTGGCAGCATTGTAAATGTAACAAGTACAAAATGCAGCCTAACTTTATTGATGCTAGCTTAAAAACCAATGCCAAAACTAATATTTAAACTGTAGCAAATCTTTAATGCTACTCCCATTGTCATATTACTGCCAAAACGTGGTATCCTAGACAGATGTGCAGTGCCCTTAGTAGAACCACATTGTTGTATCTTACAATAACATCATTATTTAAACGCTGAGGAATATTCATGTTTGACGAATAGCTTCCGAGTATAGACAACTGCAGGTTAAGTGCCTTGTAATGTCAACTACTCGCTGCATGCCACCTCAGGGTGCCTGCAACGGGAACTGCTGGAGTTTAAATCTGAAAAAATATGAGGCGGTTCAACACCCGCATTTGTGCAATTTTGCATTTTTCTGTCTCAGCACAGCACTGTCACTGAGGTCATGAGACTGGTTTTGGGGATTAGTGCGAGACTCTATAAAAACAACCTCACACAATACTTCCACGTAAAGGTGCTGGTACACGCTCTCATATGTAGATCTCTGATGGCCAAGTAAAGCAATGCAATAGACAGATGAGCAAGGGTGGTCTCTCGGACGTGCTCCTTCGACTAAAGGTGTGTAAGTACACACGCAAGTTTAGCCTCATATAAGTCTTGCAGTACTATACACGTTTTAAAAAAGGAAGTGTCTAGCGTTACGTCTAGACGTAACGATAGAAGCCATTAAAGTTACGTCTGGACGTAAGAATAACGAGTGCTAAAGTTACGTCCAGCGGGACAATACAAATACCGCCTGTTAAACCAACCCAACCGATCGGCTGTAGTGGCGCAGCGGGCTAACGTGCTGTGCTCGGAGCAGAGAGGTCGGTGGTTCGCATCTCGACAAATTTCTTTTCTGTGTTTTTACTTTTTTTTTTCTTTTTTTGAAGTACTGTTCTAATAGTATAGCATTAATGCTCCACGGGCGCCGCTAATATATTTTTTTTTCTTGAAGGAAATCGCCTTCGTGACAGCGGCGGGCGCCCCAACCCACGTCGCTGCCACTCTTTCGCTGTAATGACACGAGCCACTTGAGCAAACGCTGGCAAAATATTTGACTGGCCTTATAGTGAGCAGTAGCCTATAGTGACGGCAGGTAAGGAAAGGTGCTAGTAAAACTGGCCTTATAGTAAGCAGTAGCCTATAGTGACGGCAGGTAAGGCTAGTAAAACTGGCCTTATAGTGAGCAGTAGCCAATAGTGACTGCAGGTAAGGAAAGGTGCTAGTAAAACTGGCCTTATAGTGAGCAGTAGCCTATAGTGACGGCAGGTAAGGAAAGGCGCTAGTAAAACTGGCCTTATAGTGAGCAGTAGCCTATAGTGACGGCAGGTAAGGAAAGGCGCTAGTAAAACTGGCCTTATAGTGAGCAGTAGCCTATAGTGACGGCAGGTAAGGAAAGGCGCTAGTAAAACTGGCCTTATAATGAGCAGTAGCCTATAGTGATGGCAGGTAAGGAAAGGCGCTAGTAACGTCTGGACGTAACGACAGCGGTGGCAACAGTTACGTCTGGACGTAACCCTAGCCACAGCCTTTAAAAAAATCTCACCTTTCCAGTGCCTGGAGGTCCCGCCAGAAGAACAGCCCTACCGGCCATCTTCTTAGACTTAATCATCTCGACAACGATCCCCGCAGCCTGTTAAAAAAAGATGCGGTAGCTGACAAAACCAGTACCATCAAACCGAGCACAATGATTGCAATGACTATGCTTCAATCACAGCCAATACGAAAGTAGCGACAGTACAAAAGCACATACACGTAAATGTACAACGGGTCACCACTGGCATTTTAATCCTTTAAACCGATACTAGACCCGTCGAAAATCGCGCGTTTTCAATTAGCCCACAAGCGTAAGCATGGGTGCTGCTCTATTAGCTAGAAACGCCACGATGGACAGTAATTGTCTCGAAAGTTAGCGATAACGCGTTGAAAATCTCATACGTGACGGCATAACGGATTAGTACTGGCACTTTAATCCAATGAGTCGATAGAAAAACCCGTCAAGACTCGTGCGTTTGCATTTAGTACACAAATGTTGGGTAGAGTCCACCGCTATTTCCTCAAGTAGGAAACGCTAAGTGGAAGGGAAGCAAAGCCATCGTGAGTGGGCGGTTATGCACTATATGCGTTCAAACGTGCTTTGAGGTCGAAAACGCTACATTTCCGCCAAGATGCGATGATGTGCGCATCGCCGGCGTGTTGAGACCACGCGATGGCAGCTCACCTCCCGCGCTTGTTCCTGGCCGACCAAGCCGCAGGCGACAGGAATTGCCATGCCATTTTCGTCAAGCCCGAGCCCTTTGACATGACTGTGGGCTGCGATACGCTGAGTCTTCGTGGTACTTTTGACTTCTTCTATCTTCATTGTCGAAGATTTTACAGCTCAAAGAGTACGCAAGTTCAACGCCATGCACAAATGCACCGCAATCGATACAGCAATGGAGGGATGTTAGACGTTCTCGAAAGAACTTGAAGCGAAACGTGGCGAAACTGGATAGCTAAAAGACAACAGTGGCACCTGAAAGAATGCTCACTACTGCCCCTTAGTGGTTGCATTATTAAAGGAGCACTGACATCAAATTTCAAAGTCGAGATGTGTCCTTCATTCGATTGCTCGGTATGCATAGGTCGTCTTGGCCAAATTTGAATGCCGTCCGTCGCGTGGAAGTTATTTTATTTCGAGGGCAAACCGGGCAAACAGCGTATGAACGCTCAACGGAAAACTGGATGCCCTGCGACATAGACACTAGTGCAACGTGTGAGGTGTGATAGAACACGTGATAGAATCACACCTATGACGTACGCTAGTGATACGCTAGTAACAATGACGTCGACGGTCTGAGTGTGTTTATTGTGGCGCCGACGCCCGGCGTGGTCTCAGTAGTGGCTCTTCTTGCTGTGTTGATCTGTGCGTGCGGTACATCGTGTCGCATCGACTGATTTGTCGTGCGCGAGTGCGATCACTCGGAGCGACACAGTACGTGCCAGGATGTCGGGGAGCCGCTGCGTAGTGCGAACCTGCCCGTCGAGGCGCGGAAAAAGCGGAAAGTGCGTGTCCTTTCATGCATTTCCGAGCCTCGAACCTCAACGCAGCCAGTGGGTTGACTTCGTTCGGCGCGCCGTTGGACCGAGGGACTGGACGCCTGTGAACAGCAGCCGCATTTGCTCGCTTCTTTTTGACGCGGGCTGCTACACGATGAATCCTGTGTTGGCGAAGCAGTTCGGTCTCTCGTTTGATACGAGGCCCAGTGCCCTACTGCAGCTGAAAGCAGTGATTCACTCGCCAAACGTCCGCGACATGAGGTGCGTAGTTGGTGTTCCTGTGCTCCGGCAGTACGGCCGAGGTTGATAAATACATTGCTTTTAACGTAGGATCGCGAGCCTGCCGCTCCTAGCAGACGAAATGTCAGCGATGTCAGCTGGACGTGACGTCACCTTTTTTGTGACAGCGGGATCAGCTGGGCAGCGGCCCCAACGTGGCCGCGAGGTAGCGCTACCAGCACTACAATTTGGCGGGTTTTCCTCCCGTTTTGAATCGCGTTCGATACCGGATATATTTATCAACATTACTGGTACTTATTCGTCCCTCCGCTGCATTTTGAGTCGAGAATCGTTACTTGGGGGGTCGATAGCTACTCGCGGATGCAAAAAAATCCACATGCGTAAATTTGATGTCAGGGCTCCTTTAAAAGATGTTCGATCTCGGGGGCAATAGTATTTGGTGCTGTTGCGTTTGTTTGTTTGTTTGTGTGTGTGTGCTTTTTAAGCACGGCAATTTAGGCGAATTTCCGTTCCTTGCGGTGAATTGTAATTTGACGCAAATCGATGGTCCCATATGCATCTGAGAGATAATAGGGAATATTCCTAATGCTTGGTGCTTCGGCAACACTGGGCGCACCCGCGATTTTTTAAACGCGAATCATTATTTTTAGCGAACTTCGGCGACTTTGAGCGTATCTATCTATCTATCTATCTATCTATCTATCTATCTATCTATCTATCTATCTATCTATCTATCTATCTATCTATCTATCTATCTATCTATTTAGCCGCCTACGATTTTGTGCTCTCCTGGCCGTTTCGTTAATTAATATATACCAAAATTGGTATGACATAATATTACTTTATGACGAACATATCTGACAGGTTATAACATGAAAATGACGACATGCATATCATTAATGGCACGATTTACATGCCACGGTCTTGATGCTCTTGCGGCCGTTTAGTTCACATGACATATAACAAAATTGCTATAGCATGATATGACTGTATGACGAAGATAAGTAACGGGTCCTAACGAGCAAATCATCACTTACATGTCATGTACAGCATGATTTACATCACGTGGTCTGGGGGTGCTCGCGGCCGTTTAATTAAATGGATATACGAAAATTTGTGTGACGAGACATTTTTGTGTGACGAACATAAAGAACAGGTGCTAACGTAAAAATCATGATATGCATGACATGCACTGTCATGTACTGCATACCTTATAGGCCACGCTCATGCTGCGCTCGCGGCCGTTTCGCTAGACTGACATGTACCATATTTGGTACTGCTTGACGTGACTACGTGGCAATCATAAATGACAGGTGGTAACACGAAAATTCTCACATGCATGCCAGAGAGAGAGAGAGCGAATTTATTAGAAGGCCGAGAGGTCAGCCTGAGCTTGTTCGCTCTGGCCTGCTACTCAGCACAGGGGAAAAGGGAAAGGGAAGAAAAGAGTGATAAAGATGATGATGATGGGGACAGGAAGAGGCGATGCGTATGTACAATGACCATGTACGACATGACTTAGATGCCACGCTGATGGTGCGCTCGCGGCCGTTTCGCTAGATATTGACATGAACCAAATTTGGTACTGCGTGACGAGTGGTAAATGACAGGTGGTAACATGAAGGAAGGAATACAAAAGGGAGAAAGGCAGGGACGTTAACCAGACAGCAGTCCGGTTGGCTACCCTACACTGGGGGAAAAGGGAAAGGGGAGTAGAAAGATGAGAGAGACAGAGAGAAAGCACCACAAAAATAAAAAAAAAAAAGAAAAAGGAAATGATCAACAAATACGCAGACACTTCTGTGGCGTTGGCACTGCGCAATAGTCACAGACGTTCACATGAAAATCATGACATGCATGTCATGTAGGGCATGATTTACATGCCACGCTCGTGGTGCGCTCGCGGCCGTCTCGCTAGCTTGATATACACCAAAATTCAGTGGCGTAACTAGATAAGACGGCGCCCATGACAAATATGTTTCCGCGCCCCTCATGATGGTAATGATAGTGATTATTATTATTATTATTATTATTATTACTATTATTATTATTATTATTATTATTATTATTATTATTATTATTATTATTATTATTATTATTATTATTATTATTATTATTATTAGTTATGTGCGTAAAGCCATCTGGCTAGCTGTTTTAGGCAAGCGAATGAGCAATTTCTTGATTGTTCACTACAGTGGACTAAAGCCGTCTTGCACGTCCACGCATTGTATGACACACCAGAAGTCCACAAGGTTAGACAAAATGTGAAAAGAAGAAATGGACCTCGCCCGTCACCTGTTGTCGTCTCGCTTTACACTACATATACGAAGTTCGTAAATTACATACAACCACACAAAAGAGGAGGGCGAAGTAGGCATGTAAACGGTTCTTATCGTTTTTGGCTACATCACCATGAAAAGTCTTGTTGCAAATTATCTATTTCGTGCATCAAATCTGCATACTATGCCCTTATATCAATGCTAATGATGCGTTCAAAAATTCCTTCCAGCACACCATGTTGTTGCATATATTATTGCATTTTATGACGCCAGTGCTAATTTTGATCGTGGGCAATGGTTGTCAGAAAAAAAAAACGCGTTCTTTATATTTGATATAACATGGCACACGCGCATTACGAGAGGAGCTGTCGCTCTCCGGTCACACATTTCCGCCGTCGGCTCGACTCTAGACCAGTGGTCTCAAACACGCGGCCCGCACGTGACTGTCTTCATCGCACATTTTTTTCTTTCTCCCTAATAAGTGCGGTTATGAGCTACACAGGCATGACTTGCCTAGAGCATTTTTTTTTCTTGAGGAAACCCCTGCGGTCAACGTGTGTTGATACATAACCGTGAAACAAAACTCTATATTTCAGACAGTCTATGAAGGTGGCCTTGAAACTTCAACGGGACTCGAATTTGGAGTTAAAACACATTCTGGGCCCATGGCAAACCAGCTCCAGTGCGTTACGCGCCACGAAAGCGCTGCTAACTTTCTTGCGGGCCACGAGCCTGAATGAAACTTTGTAAATAGTGTAGTCTACGTGTGTGTGGCTGTATGTGTTATGTGTCTATCAGTGTATATATCATAATCACCACCCAGCACCTGGAGTAGCATGTCAGGCGAAAAGCCAGGCAAACCTCTCCAGCTATTCATTAAAATATTTCTCTATATATATATATATATTTCAGAATTGTCGTCCAGATTTTAGTCACTTTGGAGGTAGATTTATGTTGTTGGAATCCCGGTGCCAAATCACCTTCAGAAATGACCCATATATGAGACAGGGGGAAAGGTATTTAAAATGGCAAGGTTAGCCATTTGAAATATTAGTCTTTTTTGTGTGTGTGTGTGTATATTTTGTGCCCCCCATCCGGAGTCTATATCGACCAGATAACGATGATACCATCTCATCTAGCCACCATAAACCGTTTACATGAGACATCAAACGCAAAATCTTGAGCATCTATTAGCAGAAAATGAAATGTACTTGTAGCTTACCGCCTCACTGAAGCCGACAGTGAAGTCGATGTTCGTGACCGCCTTCTTCCCCCAGGTAGTGGGTAAAACATGAGCGTGTAGATCTTTTCTGGTGTAATTCTCCTGCTTGGGCGTCCGATACGCACAGTCAGTTAAGGACCTTAAAGGTACGCTAATGAGAAATATGAGTGAAGTTGAGGTGGAATGAGCCAGCGCATTGAAGAATGCGTGCACTTTTGGTTGGGTGTGAAAAGATAAGTTATTAGAGGAGATAAAGGGGGAGACCGATTATCTCTTACTCAATTTCTCTCGCCCCAGACTCAGTGCTGAAGGGATGTCGTCACGAATCTGACTGCCCTCAGCGAATTAGAAAGCGCCATCACACGTCACCACGCTTGCAATTGGCCGCTGCTTGGCCGCAGTGCAGTGACGCCACGGCTTTCATGATTGCCGCGATAGATGTGGTTGCAGACTTGGAACCTCGCATGAAAGCAGGATTGCATTTCAGTGAGGCTGCAATGATCCCCCGTGCTCTCGCGGCGGCAGCAGCTCTTTGTGCGTGTGAAGCCTGGCTCCACCCGACGCGACGGAAAGCGAAGCGTCGTTTTCGTCGACCGCATGCGAGGCGTCCGATTGCCAAATACCGTTTATGTATATGCGTATTTAATTTTTCGTTTTTATTAATGGCGTTTTTGTTTTGGAGAACTCGAGCAGAGGCGCCTTGCCGTGAAGAGAGTCGCGGTAGAGCAGTGAGAGCAGGGCCATGCGGGCCACTCAATCCGCCCCTGGAATGCGGCACGCATCTGAAGAGCAGGTGGGAGGGTACAACTGAGAAGAAATGTACGATGAGATCTACTAATGAGATAAAAAAAATCGAAGCTCCTTAGTTCTCGGAGGGACAGCGGCAGAACACGTGTGAAATCCGACGCAGAATGAGCTTCGAAGCTCGCTTGTATAAACGAGACGTCAACATCACTGGAGTCAGACTACATCTGGATGCTGTTATTGCCAACGCGCTCAGCGGCAGAAGCAAGAAAACAAAACAAGACGAATGAGGAAGATATCAAGATGACTAGCTCTCGAATCACGGATGGACTACGTTTGTGATCATTACGAGAAACGTGAAGGGGCATTAGTACATGCATATATCCTTCAGTTTTTAGCAATTTTCTCGCTTGTTAAAGCTCAGTTCACAGCAATAATCGCATGAATGTTATCGCGTGATCGTAATAGGATAATTTGCCATTGCAGTTCTACTTCCTGTATCTCTTTAGTGCGGTTGTGCACGAGGCCCACCACTGGAAACACGGGTGCGGCAGTCGACATGCTATGACATTACGATCACGTTATGCCACCTTGCTTCACGGAACCTTGCTCTAAAGGCCAGAAGCCGGTGGCCCGAGCGCGTTTTTTTTCTCTGAGTTTCCCCCTTCAATCAGCCTCGTTTCACAACCAGTTCATGTCCATTGGCATCTTGAAACAACAAGAGCTTGAAAAGCCTGACCAATGTTTTCGGTGGTGCTGTGTGCCACAAGTAGTGCACCGTGCACGCAAAAGAGGAGGGTGTAATTTCACATTTACGGTTTTACTTCAAGGATAACGAGCATCACGACACATGGCTGATAAAGCTAGCTTAGACGGAACAATGAGCCGAAGTCCGGCGCACGTGTTTGCAGCAAGCACTTCCGAGAAGGCAACTTTGTCCGCGGACTAGGAACGCAAATGTTAATTTGATGAGTGACAGTGAGTTCACACTTGACACCTCCCTGTCCTCGTGAAGATGACCACACCTCGAAGTATTCTCAAAAATTACTTCGGGGTCGTCCTTCCTCATAGTCAACCCCATCCTACGCACGCTGATCGGGGAAAATGTCGTGGGGAAAGTACCGATACACAGAGAAAAATGAGAAGGGGGAGACGCAATTTGATGGAAGAAAGCAGTCTGTGAACGAGTTTCTGATTTGAAAAAAGATAAGAAAGGAACCTTGCAGGAAAGCCCATATTTTGTTTCTTTTCATTTCGTCATTTCATCCCGACATCTGCCCATGAAAGCTCGCCGTAAGCTTGGAGGCTGACATGTCTGATGAGTTCGTAAAGAGCTTCTAGATCGCAACCTTTCAGCAACAAAACCGTGGGCAGTGCTTTCCCTTTCCTATTTTAACTAGGGTTATATACGTATGGAAGAACCAAGGCGGTTTGGGCCGAACCAGAAGAAACCGAACATTTCAAGATGTAAGTTCAGTGGAGAAGCTAGAAGGAGGTTTCGGAGGTCCAGCCTCCCACCGCCCCGATATTATTACCTTTGGTATATGTATATATATGCGCACACATACGCTACGCACACATGCCAGATCATAAATAAATGGAAGTCAGAACCCCAGAAAAAAAGTTTTTGTCCTCGACCCTGGATATGGATTCATGGTTGAAATCGTGTTTATGTGGAAGCAGGCTTACACCAACCTATTTAACTTATTGCTTGTCATTGGCTTGAATATGAGCAAGGAGCCACAGGGTCCTTGCTCAAATGAGACAAAGGTTCCCAGAGGCCACAGGCTCCCAGAAGATTGTGTGTCGTTTGTTGAAGTATAGTGGCTAGAATTCTAGCCACTGTAGTTGAACGAAAGGAGCACCATTTAACTAGTCAAAGAAGTCTTTAGCCTCACGGGCGGTACCAGCTGAGTGAAGGCGAAGAAGGGTGTGTTGGAGCAGTGCGGTGGCATTCCCCCACTGGTTTTGAACCTGTAGGGGGCGACCTTTCCACGGGGCGAGGGGGCGCTGGCGCCCCGTTTGTGTCCTCAGGAAGTCCCCGAGCGCATGTTTGGCGGACTCGGCTAGGCGCCCCCCCTCCCAAGTGGCGCCCGGGGCACTTGTACCCCCTTGCCCCCCCTCCCCCCTAGTTACGCCACTGCCAAAATTGGTATGGCGGGGCTGTATGACGAGCATAAGTGACAGCTGTTAACATGAAAATAATGACGTGAATGCCATGCACGGCATGATTTACATGCCATGCTCATGGTGTGCTTCCGACCGTTTAGTTAAGCTAGATATATACCAAAATTGGTATGGCATGACATTAGTGCGCTACGAACCTAAATGACAGGTCATCCATTGTATATATACCAGAATACACGTTTCATAAGCACGGCATATGCCAGATTGCATGTCATATATATAATGAACCGAGCGAACATTTATTTTCAATATTTATTTTCGGTAGATCACCCCCTCCATCAGAATTCCGGGGGGGGGGGGCTCTTAGGGCAACACCCACAGCCCCCCTGGCTATACGGGCATGATTTCATCCTTCATATGTGGCCGATACCCACTACATGGGAACAGTTCATAGCTTGGAAGCACTTCAGCGTCGTCGGCAGTGCCTGTGTTCCGCGTGCGGGGATGAAAAGCGCGGGTGCGCGTCGCTAGTGCACGGGTCGCGTGGCGTGGTCTCGAGCCACGCAGCAGCAGGCCACCTCTGCAGTCGGCCAGAAAGCGCAGCTTGGGCGAGGCGGCTGCTGTCAGCGTCTCAAGCAGCGCGGTCGAAGGCGGGCGAACCTCAGGTCCTAGCCAGTCAAGGCTCAGCCGTGGTTTCCCCGGAACCTGGAGTCTGCGACACGGCAGCCCCACGACGTTGCTTCGCCGCTGGACAGCCGTGGTTCCCCCCGGCAACACGGCGTAGCCCTACAGCGTCGTCCTCGCTAGTCGCAGAGGTCAGTGCGGCCTAGCCAGAAATCTGTCTGTGTCTCTCTCGCTCTCTCGTCGTGTGTGTGCGTGTGTGCGTGTGTGTGTGTGTGTGTGTGTGTGTGTGTGTGTGTGTGTGTTTCACGTAGTCTTTTATTAAGTGTTTTTTGGAGGGCAAATTCTTTGTTATGGCTTTGGCATGCCCAAATTCTTAGATTCTTTCACCAAGGGCAGAAGCCTCGATCATGAGATATTGGCAAATCTGTGATTTGTCTGCTGCTTCCTTGCCTCGTCCTTCAAAGCAATAAGTCCCCTTTACATACTAGTGTAGGTGTGTGTTATCGATTCCTATAATAAGGTTGATTTTAATATTTGATTAACACATTACTGCTGCAGCGTTTAAGTTGCAGTTAAAATTAAGCTTGCTCTCTTTTCTAAAACTGGAGAATTGTATAGTTTTCGTAACTGCTCATTTCAAGAAGTGAGAAAAAAGAAATCGTAAGTTATAGTGCAAAAAAGAATGCACTGAGCAGGCAAAGATATGCAGACCCTTTGTACGCACTCAATTTCTCATTATAAGGCTTGTTTTTCTTCCTGAAAGGAACACTCGGTAAACAATGACAGTTACCATATAAAGCTGTATACTGTACTGAACCTCTTTAGGCTTGCTTAAAGCATATCTAGAAAGCATAGCTCTACGGCAAGGTAACGCGAGATAAGCACTATCATTTCACAAGTCTAATGCACTAACTGGTATATTCCAAGTGCAGTATAGTCACTGATCAAGGAAACACCTGATGACTATTTGGCTGTTATTTCAGGTACTACATGGCTAGAAGGCATGCAGATTACATTTTTTAGTGTACCCAATGCCAGTCTAGTGCACCCTATCGTCCATTTTTTTCTCTCAATAAAGTAGAAAGCTTTATTACCAGCTAAGCGTTCTTTATAAGATTAGACCATCAATTAGCATTCTAAAATGTGGGAATATGGCCGCGAAGGTGGCACTACCTGAAAATGACAATGTCAGATCTGTCTCGGTCGGCGGGGAAGTGTCGCCTTCTGGGAGCGGTAAAGTGAAGTAATTCATCATTACTGCGGCTTCCGCGATGAGCACCTGCAACGCGTGTTCCTGCATGTCCGGACCATTCAGCGTGTTTTCAATAGGACATTTGTCAACGCCTAAATACATAATATATAATATATGGGCCGGGCACGTAGCACGTCGGCAGGATAACCGCTGGTCATTAAGGGTAACTGACTGGATTCCAAGAGATGGCAAACGCGTCAGGGGGAGACAGAAAATTAGGTGGGTAGATGAGATTAAGAAGTTTGCAGGTATAACGTGGCAGCAGAAAGCACAGGACCGGGTTGATTGGCGAAACATGGGAGAGGCCTTTGCCCTGCAGTGGGCGTAGACAGGCTGATGATGATGATGATGAAATACACACCGCGAGGTGGCGACCTTAGCCCAAGCGTCGTAAAGCATCAGCCTCACTCATAGCATCAATCCAAACCAAAAATAGCTCTGCGACGCGCGACTGTAACATCGCGCGGCTGTAACACCGTGTTCCCCGCTTACTCGCCCCGAGAAAACTCGTGGCCGGGCTACAGGGGCGACACGACGACACAACGCGCTTTGCATTTCCCGCTAGTCCAGCCGTGGTGTTCATCACACTTTAACCTGCCGCGGGATGGCGACGTCGCGTTAGCCCAAGTTCTGCGCCCAATCACCTGACGTTAGCCGAAGTTCTGCGATCCCATCGCACTAGCGTAGGGAGGCGCCTGGAATCTTTCCGAGCTCTTTCCAGTTGCATTCGCCGCGTCGTCGCGCCACCACGGCGCTAGAGCATCGCCAGGACATCGGCGCTAGAACATCGGCCGATTAGTCCAAGCGCTATGCGTAATCATACTATCGACATCAATGCACATCATTAAGCGAAACTGCAAACTTTCTTCCTCTACCACATATGTGATTAAAAGTTAAGACCTGACCACACGTGCGCGTTGCAGCGTGTCAGCGCGTGGCTTTTTGACCTGGCGTCGCGCCCTCCCCCTATTTAGAGAAAGGGCGTACGTGGTCTACACGAGAGGGCGCGACGCCGCGTCAAAAAGCCACGGGCTGACACGCTGCAACGCGCACGTGTGGTCAGGCCTTTAAAACGCATAAACCAGATAGGGGATGGTGAGGACGCGAGACGTTGACGCAGCCAATTTTTTTTAGAAAATGGCGTTCATCCACCTTTTATGTACGTTCGTGCGTATGTTTGTATGTGTGCATGTATATATACGCACGCAAAATTGAGAAATTCCGAAGAAGGGGATTAACGCATACCCCCCCCTCCTCTCGCTTCGTCGGATTGAATAGTTTTTCATTTGCTCCTGTTTTGGGCGAGTGCTCAGTTTTTCTAGAATGTACGCTCCCCCACCAGAATTTTTTTTCGAACATTTTGATTACTATCTATCCCAAAACTGTGACTGGTGCAATTTCAGCATCAGTTCACTCATCCGCACCGATCCCCGTCAAATGTGTTTACAGTATAAAACGCGATCTTCACACGTTTGCTTCACCCTACCCCATTACGCTTATTTTCGGCTTCATTATGTTGCACCTTTCCCAGGCTTAATTTAAAATGTGATTGGTGTTCCAAGTCTCTAAAGTCGGTTTCAGGTATACCCGCATCAGCTATCTGCAATGTTCTCTTTGCAAATTCTCACTTCAGCTAGGCGCGGCACCTGCACGGAACCCTAGCTGCATCCTGATCGACCATGGCAGACGAAGCGCCATCGTGCCCATGTCGAGGTAACAGAAGGCTATTTTTGCTTCGTGAGTGTGCAGCCGCATGCTTCTATGTTGTTTTGAACGTTTACCAAGCTGTGACTTCAAGGAACTGTCATCGTAGAATGAACATTAACGAGAAAGTGATGAACAAAATTTTAAGCATCAACAATCCTTGAAAGATGTCAAAGGCGGCTGTCTAGAATGTTCATAACCTAAGTCAAAGCGTTACGGTTGTCGGCTGTTTTCTTCGACAACCTCAATTGCAGTTTTTTCATGTTTATTAACAAAATCGAAAAATACAATGCATATAAGAAAAAATCCGTAAGCAGGGGTTGTTTGCTCGAGCCGACGTTTCGACCGATGGACTTGTCTTCCACAGGGCTAGAACTGATTTCCTTAGCACTAGCGTGTATTTGTCTCGTACCCTCTCCTCTATCCTAAGGACGGGGAGTGGGTAACTGTGGATACGGGGGGTGCGAGAGGGGGGGGAGGGGGAGGGCCATGACCAATTGTGTGAGTGAAAAGGGAAGTGACATTCCGTGAATGAAAAGAAAAAGAAGCGGGGGGTAGGTGGGGGGGGGGGGGGGGGGGGCGACGTTTCGCTTAATCACGGTTGTCAGAAGCAGCACTACTTAACAATGGTAGGTTCTAGAATGAGGGCATAACTCTCATTGGTTTTCTTTGAGTATGTACCATGTCGAATGGATTCAAGAGCCCATTTAGAAACGTTTATACCTGCTGGCTGGAGTGTATTGAACTTTCTCTTGCGTACCGGAAGTTTGACTGAAGTATGTAAACTTTGAGATCATCGAAGTTGTGTCCTGCTACATTAGAATGCTGTGCCACTGCTTTCGGTTTCTGAAGCGCAGAACCCAACTACGCGTAGCTCTGCTACCTCTGCTCACGCTAATGTAAGCCGAGAACTACCTGTTTGCTACACATGCGGTCTCCAAGGGCATACGTCATGCTTTTGGTCGCCGCCAGCCGCAAGCACCACGTTTTTCGACGTACCCGGCTCGTATGCACGAAGCCTCGACCTCTCAACCTGTCGTCCACCCTCTACGACAGCAGTGGACTAACAGATTGCCGAACGAGTCCCCCCGCCTCCGACACGATCACGCCATTCGCCGTCCCTACGTCGTCAGTCACCTTCCCCGCCTCAGCATATGGCCTCAGCTGGAAAACTAGATGGTGGTGCGGTCGAGGGCGATTAGATCCGCCGATTCCTTCCTTCTGTTCTGACGCTAAAGAAAAACGAAGGCGGTGTAAATACTATCGCTCTTGTAGACACTGGTGCTGCTATTTCGCTTATGAGCCTTCCTTTCAAAGATTCTTCCTCAGGCCATAAAGTTCGTTTGCGTAAGACCACACTTTTTTTTTTTCGTGGAGCTGGAAACAAAACGTTACGCCCTGTGTCTTCACTCAGTTCTACTTACAATTGGAGGTGAAAGTCTCAGAGCCGAAATGACTGTATAGGTTCGCGCAACTCATGACGTCATTTTAGGTACAGACCTCCTCCGTGAATGCGCCGTTACGCTTGTCTGTGGAACTGAAGATATTCGTCTACAAAGCACGTTGCCAAACTACCGTAAACTACGATTTTAAGACTCATTCCACCGACGTATTTTCATTGTCTGAAGACATGCCGATACATGGTAGGACAGCAGCGTTCGTTCCCGTATGCTCTTCTCGCGTCCGGTCGGGACATTCGCACCGGGCTTGTCGATCCCCTATCACACCGACGCAATTTAAGAAGAATGTGTTGATCCCGTGGTCTGTTATTCAAGCCATCGACGGACATGTTTTGTGGACAGGTCGATGCTTCCACAGAGCCTTGTTGCTTTACCAGCCGGACTTCCAACTGGGAACATTTGAGGAGCAGTCCACAGTTGACGGCAGAACGGTTGCAGAGCCCTTAGGCATCAGTCGGACAACGCCCAACTACTGGGTCGAATTGCGACGCATGATTAACAAGTCGCTGCTTTCTTCCGAGCAGGAGTGTTTTCGAAGAGGTACTTGCACAAGCGTTCTTAGGTGGGCTAGTTGGTTCATGAACATTGTGGCAGAACAGCGCAAACGACGGGACGAAGAATATCCAGCACACAGCGCTGTCTATCAACTGATACACAGCGATGTGTCCTGTATATTCTTCGTCCCGTCGTTAGTGCTGTTCTGCCACAAGGTACTTGCACGCTACGCGGCAGTCCTTGATTTCGCTCAAGACGAGCGCTGTCCCGTGTTGCCGAAATCCCGTATGCACCACCGAATCATCACGAGAGATGCTACACCGATGTGTCAGAAGCCTTACGGCCCATTCCCTTCGGAAAGGAAAGTGATCGCCGAACAGGTCAACAGCATGCCGCTGAAGGGAGTCGCGCAGTCTCTGAGCAGCTCCTATTACACCAATGAAAAAAAAAAGAACTCGTCGAGATTTTGTGTTGAATGTCACATGCCCTAACGCCATCGCAAAGAAAGAGGCGCGCATCCCCTATCGCGCATCAACGAGGCTGTTGATTGCCGACACTCCACCACATAATTTTCCTCGGTCGATCTAATGTATGTACTGGCGCATACCAATGCATCCGTCTGACAGAGAGAAGACTGCTTTATTTACACATGATGCATTATTTGCGTTTAACGGTATGACCGTTTGGCTTATGTAATGCCCCAGCAACCTTCAAGCTATTTATGGATTCCATCCTTCGCGGTTTTACATGGGAGACTTTGTATGTCTTATCGCGATGACGTTATCATTCTCGGCAGGATTTTCCAAGAGCACAACCAGTGGCTCAGCTTTGTTCTGGATTGTTTCAAACAAGTTAGTCTCGTTTTAGCGCAAAGTGCTTTTTTTTTCTTTTTTTGAGCGAGAAGCCCTTGTGCTCGGATATCTAGTCGACAAGGACGGCATACGACCACATCTCCACAAGCAGGGTTGCCGTTCGGTGTATTTTAAAAGTAGCCAGAACTCGAGCTAAAAGTAGCCATAGTAGCCACGTCATTTAATTTAACGCCAAATATGCAGAATAGAAGTGGTATTATGAGTAGTTTTCATTAATGAATGCCGTTTTGAATAAGGAAGACCACATAAATAAAAGCACAGCTCTTCCCTCTTGCTTTGTCTTCTAGCCCCAAGTAAGTTACAAATCAACAAATAAAGTATAATAAATTCAGTGTGCCATGCATATAGTTTACGTAGAATATATAGAATGCTTGCTAGATTAGTAATTTTGCAACATTACAGTCAACAACTCAGCACGAACATTAAACGTTGAAGTACTTTTAGTCAAAACTGGTCAACATGAACAGTCCAGCTTCATATTGTCGCGGATCATTGTTTTTGTGAAGATCACATGAGCACACGCGCCGCGCATGAGAACTAGAAACCAGCGCGTAGCAGCAGCATATATAGCGGGCAGCGTGAACAGCATCCTAGTTACATGGTTGCCAACAGGCATCTAACTTCGCCACTTCGTATTTTGCGGACACGCCGTGAGTTGCGTTGGGGTGCCTCGATGCGCACCAGCTTGCCTCTGTTGGAATCTGCCATTAACTGTCGCGCGCTGCAGCAAACGATGTGCCGTGTTATGACTAGCAGGCCCCCCAGCAACACATTGCAGCAAGAAAGCGCGAGACCGAATTTTTGTGTCGCTACCCTTTTAAGGTCCCATCAATTCTCGCGCGCACTTAATCCTTGATCCACTCGCTTCTCCGCCTTGCTATTTATCTCTGGGATATGCTGCGTAACGAGATCGCGTCCAGTCAAAATCATTGTTTTATATATAATAAACTAAAAGGCTATTTAAACGTACACACGCATATGTGCTCTCGGTTATTCGTTGAAGACGTCAGTGTGCTCTTTCTGTATTGCATTTTTCTGTTGCTTTCTCCATCTTCTTCTTTTTTGTATTCTTCGTGTTCGTACCATTAAGTTCATTTTACTTCTTTAAAATTTTCGACATAATTTGACGTGCAGTATCCGCTAGTGTGTACATGCTTCGGTGTTTATCATCGAGGGTGTGTGCCGTTTACGGTTTAAGATGTTGGAAAGTTTCCGTTGCAAGTATCCTTACTTACTGCATTTTTTTAAAACCCAACGGCTACTTAATTGTATGCAAATGATCACTGCTTTACTGTAACACTCATACAGTGTAGTACTTGTTACAAAAAAAACATTCAATTCGTTGTGCCTTGTTTTGTGGCGCCTGCATGCTTATGAACTTTGTTGGATGACGAGTGCCCTTCATTCTTTTTCATTTTTTTTCCGTTACTGACAATGCAGGTAAACGCGCCGCAGAGGACAAGATGGGCCCCCCCCCCAAAAGAGACCAACACGCGAACCAAGGTATTGGACCCTATTTTAACTATATTGGCCATATTAAATTGATTTATCTCGTAGATATAAAGCTTCCTGCGCTAGCAGTATTCCCTGGCTCCTGGCTGGGCCATTTTTAGAAGAGCAAGCTAAGCATGACAATAAAACAAAAACGAAAACGAAAAAATCCCGCCATATCCACGAAGTGAATGATGATGAGTGGGCGAAGCTCGATCGATTTCATCCATGGTAGAAAGAGAATGTGTGGTCTGGAACGCGCTTATACTTCATGGTCATCAGCGTCATCGTCATCGTTAACACGCGTAGTGGGTACATTCCACTATACTGGAACGCGCTTATATTTCATCGTTATCACGTCTAGTGGGTACATCCACTATACTGCGTCATCGTCATCTTTATCACGTGGAGTGGGTACATTCCACTGTACTTGGCTACCTACCTACTACAACTACTACAACAGAGGAGGGACAGACCTACACTCTAAGGAGCTTCGCCCCTAAAAACACCCATTAAGCCAAATAGAAGCGTCGCAAAACACAACCACGGGAGAAGAGCAAGAATACACAAGACAGCGCCTTGACCCGGCGTTCGCGCAGTGTCGCAAGAAAGGCTTGCTGCTTTGAAACAAAATCGTGTGGTTGGGCATCGGGATGATGTGCTACTACCGTGCGCTATGCTTTGGGCGCAAATGTATGCCCCAGGTAAAAAATTAAGCGCGCACACACACACACACGCACACGCACACACGAACACGCACACACGCACGCACGCACGCACGCACGCACATCGAACGTCAGGCAGTGCGATAAGCCCAAAGTCGGCTTTCCCTCAAGTATTTGACGTTCCCTCACGGAAGCGGAATCCCAGCATGCATTTGGGAGAGCTAGCGATGTGATTAGGAGGATACCACGCAGAGCGTGTGAAGAAACTACCGCTTGCCATCATGCGCTTTTCCCCACGATTCCTCGTCGTTGCACCGCCGGGCCGTCTCTTGCGGGGTCACCGTTCGCTTGTCCGCTCGCTTCGTTATTGCAGTGGGTGCCATAAAACGGAGGAACGTCCTGTTCACCGCAAAGCTCCCGATAATCAACACAGTCGAACGCGGAAAAAACAAAGAGCCTTACGTAGCCGCTGCGTACAGCATCCCAAGATGCACACTAAGTACGATGTCGAAAAACGAGCCCGACATTCATTTTCATTTCACTTTATTTTACCCTCAAGACCGAAGTATTACAGAGGGGAGTGGTTAACAATACATACAAAAGTAAAACAAAACAAAGCAGCAAAAGTGGCTAGTTAACACAAAGAATAATTGGTCAGTTAAGTCTGGGAGTGATGATGTTCGAAATGGCCTAGCGAAACTTTTGAGTGGTTCCTTGATAGAAACAATCGTGCCGGGAAGGTGGTTCCATTCTTGAGACGTCCTGGGAATAAATGGTTCGTGACAGGTTCTGATATGGCAGTGCATTTTCCCAACCTTATGGACATGATCAATGCGAGAGGAAATGTAAGAAGGGGATGATATAAGGCTATAACGCAGCTAGGAATTGTAGAAATATAAGTTATGGAATAAAGCAAGGCGAAAGCACTTGCGTCGGGATGAGAGGGAAGTAGTAAGGAGTTTTTCATTGAAGTTACGCTTGATGTTCGGCTGTAATTGCT
Organism: Rhipicephalus appendiculatus; assembly: GCA_030522465.1. Lineage (NCBI taxonomy): Eukaryota > Metazoa > Arthropoda > Arachnida > Ixodida > Ixodidae > Rhipicephalus > Rhipicephalus appendiculatus. The sequence goes on along the minus strand of JALIZH010020719.1, from coordinate 819,530 downwards.
ATAAATGAAACGCGCGGCATTATTTTGGATTAGTTCAAGCGATTGAATATGGGTTGCGGAGTGAGGGTCCCAGATGGATGATGCGTAGTCCATCTTACTCCTAATCAGTGTTTTATATAAAATTAATTTTAATGAGGAAGGAGCAGAAGAGAAATTTCGCCGGATATATCCTAACATGCGGTTAATATTGCTAATTAGCTTATCAATGTGTAAGGATCAGGAAAGTGTCGAGGTTATGTAGACGCCAAGGTACTTGTAGAATGTTACGGCTTCTGGGGGAATGTTATTAAGATAATAGTTTAGCGGAGGAATATTGTTACGAGTTGCACGCATTGTTTTACATTTAGTCACGTTAAGTTGCATTAACCATACGTCACACCAGTTAGAGATAGCGTTAATATCGTCTTGTACAGACTTATTATCGTTGTTATCTGAGATTTCGCGGAGGATAACGCAGTCATCTGCGAAAAGATAAATGTTAGAGGAAACAGCGTTTGGTAAGTCGTTAATGTAGATGAGGAAAAGAAGAGGGCCTAAAACTGATCCCTGCGGCACACCAGAGTCCACAGGGTTAAATGAAGATGTATGACCATTAGATGCAACGTACTGTGACCGATTTAAGAGGAAATTCTCAAGCCATGTAAACAGGATAGGGTCAAAACTAAGCTTACTAAGTTCAAAGAGAAGTTGGTGACATACTTTGTCAAAAGCCTTGGCAAAGTCGAAAAAGACAGTCAGCGAAAGAACCTTTGTCAAGAATAAGATGGAGGCTGTGAGTAAAAGAAAGTTGTGTTTCGCAAGACAAAGTTTTTACGGAAACCATGTTGTCCTTTCGTGAAAAATGAAATACTGCTAGGTGCTTTGCTAAGCGTGAATACAGAATATGTTCAAAAACCTTGCAGATTCCGGAATGCTGGTGAGGGAGATGGGGCGGTAGTTGAAGGGTGAATTTCTGCTGCCGGACTTGTGAATCGGGACCACTTTCCCGACCTTCCAGTCAGCAGGTAGCTGATGGGTGTCTAAGGATCGCTGAAAGATTCTTGAAAGTAGAGCAGATGAATAAACAACAGTAATTTTCAGAAATTTTGCATTAATTAAATCAGCACCAGGACTTGATGTCAACTTGAGACCCTTAATTACATTTTCAATTCCAAGAGGCTCAATGATAATAAAATCCATAACAGGGTAACTGAAACACTCAAGATGAGGAAACTTGGGTTTAGAAAGTACGACAAAGTTGTTACAGAAAGCAGAATTAAGAAGCTGGGGGGCATACATCATCAGGTACCAGTGAACCGGTGGAATCGATCAATGCCACGGAATTGTCACTGGAAGGGTTTATAACTCGCCAAAATGTTTTGGGGTCGTTTGCAAGCATTGTCGGACAATGTGTGCACGTGGAATGCCTTTTTTGCCGCTACATAGGCGCTGTTTGCCTCCTTGTAAGCATCCCATTTCGAAGCCAAACCACTTTTTTTGGCTATTCGATACATTCGCTTTTTTTTGTTAGCCTTTTTAACTGGGCGTTGAACCAGGGTTTCTTAACATTACAGGATATTTCACTCGAGGGTACAAATTTGTGGGTCAGCTCAAGTATTTTATTTTTAAACATAATCCAGTTCTCGTCTACCGTGCGATCATCAAAATGGTTGAAAAAAAATATCACAGCATATCCACGGAGTGAATGATGATGAGTGGGCGAAGCTCCGGAGGTTCATCGGTAAACCGTGAATCTTCCGTGAAATTCACCCAGTAGGTACATCATCAAAGACGTGACAAACACTGTGTGTATATATACAAGAAATTTATATTTTATTCGTGAGCCGTGATTTTCCGTTTTGTTTTCGTTTCTTCGTTGGTCGTGGTTACCGTTTACATAAGCCGTGGCTTCCGTTCCTCCATTATAACGGCTTTATGGTCGGTGAAATGGAGGGAGAGCGGTTCCTGGATGGGTCGTAGTGGAAAGTTTGCAAAGACGAGATCGATGCTGGTTCCTCGGATGGTGGTTGGTTGCATGTGGTCAAACGATATGCATGCGAGACCATATCGCGATGCCATGTGTTGTATGAGCCAACTGTTTTCAGTGATGTCAACGTTAGTCACCCACCAGTAGGGTAACGGGACACGCTTATTCTTCATCGTCATCAGCGTCATCGTTATGACGCATAGTGGGTACATTCCATGTGCTGTGCCGTGATGGCAGCGTCATCGTCATCGCACAGGGGTGGCTACGACAACGACGCGGGACAAGTCTATGCCCTAAGGAGCTTCGCCCCTTAAAGGGATCAAGGAAGCTAGCTAGCTCAGCATTAATGTCGTCAAAGTTCGCCTATCATAGTGATAAATTAACTTTTTTCCGACAATTGGTTTAAACGCGGGAAGTAATAAGTTGAACGAGAGACCAAGGTGATCACTTAAGCCTGGTATGCATGCAACATTGGCAACTATGTCAGGATGAGAACATAAGATTAGGTCGAGGAGGTTAGCGGCGTTGTTTGAGATCCTTGTTGGTTCCAATACTAATTGTGTCAGTGAAAATAAGGAGCAGAGATCAAGGGATTCCTTACATTGTGAAGAGAAAGGATTACAGCGTGGAGGATCAGTATCCCAGCATATGTTGGGAAAGTTGAAGTCCCCCCAATAATATAATGGGGTTAGAAGAGTGCCGCAAAGTAAGTGTGTATAGCACATCATGAAGCTCAGCAGTGAACGTGGGTGGGTAAGAGGGAGGACGGTAGCAAACGACTATCGTGATTTTACGGTGGCCAACATCGACGCAAGCGCACACAACTTCAAGGTCACTCTGAATGTTGACGTGATGGCACTGTAAAGATTTAGAAGTAGCGAGTAGTACGCCTCCGCCCTGACGAGCAGTGCGATCGCAACGAAACATACGAAAACGTGACAAGTCAGATTTCACAATCTTGCACATGGGAATGTGGCCACGTTTCGGTTAATGCAATGATACTGGCATTACAGCTATCTACGAGCGAAATAAGCTCTTCGCGCTTGTTTATCACACTTCTAGCGTTAGCAACAAGCACTGAGGCTTGTGCTGTTAAAGGTGCGCCACTGCCCCTCGCGCGTTCCTACGTAGGAGGGCGATTACGCGAATTGACAGGTCCGCTTGCGCGATCCGGAACACGACTTTGAACCGGCTTAACGTTGTCACTTGTTGGGTCATACATAAAACATTGCTTATCAATGAAGAGTTTGTTAAAACGTAGTTTAAGTGATGAGGAATCAGGCTGGTTTTTACCGAATTCTAGAAGTTTTTTCCTAGCGATCGAGCCTTGTAGCCGGCGAGTAATCCTCGGATACTTAAATGTTACTTTTCAGCATACTGCGCGACGAAAGTATGATTTCCTTAACTTTAGAGTTTGATAGCTTCATAATGACAGGGAGGCATTTTGCGTTCGAAAAACTCTCGATTCGATGCGCCCGTTCAACCGAATTTGGCGGCAAAGCATTTCCCATCGCAGACGATAGCGCGTCCAGAGTTTTCTGTTCAGTTTGGAGCCACGATTCACGGGAATCGGGTATGCCATACAAAATCAAGTTATTCCGCCTGGATCTGTCCTTCAAGTCGTCCAAGCGTGAGACTATGTTGTCCTGCTGCTCTTGCAACCGCTCAGTCTTCTCTTGAATTGTGGCAACATTTTTTCAAACAGTGTCTAGTGCTTCAGATTTACATTCCAGCGACTCAAGATGGCCAAAAATGTCAGTTAGCTTTGTTTCGATTGTGTCCTGGCTGGTTTTCACAGCTCTCATATCTGATTTCAGCTCTGTCTGACCTTTCGCCAGTTCAGCAGTCGCCTTCTGTATGTCTTTAAGCATTAGTAAGACAGTGCTCATCTGATCAGCTTGTGATTCTTGGACACTGTTCGAGGAAGGTACGTTCGCTGGCGATTTCTGCCCCGTAGGCCCCGGGTTTTCCTCGACATCACCGCATTGTAATAACAACAGCACTACGTCAAGGCAATCACAAACAGTGGCATATAAAACAAGTGGGCATAGGAGCAGCAAAAGGGAGCGATTATCACTCCGTTTAGCGTAAACAGCCAGACAGTTACGCACCTGCGGAGCGAAGAAAAGTTGCGCATGAGGCATCGTGCCACGGGTGCTGCTCACATGCCCACTGAAGGAGTAGTACTTCAGCAGGTTGCTTTTGAAGGGGCTGGGAAAGGGCGGCAATTCGTTCGGTGATGACGTCCGAGAAACGAAGAGGTGTCCGTCTAGCGGCACATCCAGGAAGGACGGAAACTTTGGCAAGCCGCACGTGTGGTTGACGAGTTCGTGGCGATTTCGGACAGCATCATGGTGGACGCCTCCAGTAGGCCAGATATTAAAGAAGCGTCAGCATCAGCACAATCTGCGGAGCGAAGAAAAGTTGAGCATGAGGCATCGTGCCACGGGTGCTGCTCACATGCCCACATTAGGGCCAATGCAGACTAGACACTTCCGGCGCAAGACGAATGCGTACAGCAGCGTATAAAACATTTGAGGCGTTATTTACAAGGACACCGTATGGTCTTGCTTATCCGATATATATATATATATATATATATATATATATATATATATATATATATATATATATATATATATATATATATATATATATATATATATATATTGGAGTCCTGATATATCAGAGTACCCCACCTCGTATGTCCAGTATTCTTTCGTTGCGCCTTTCCCAAACACAATTTAGAATATGTGCTCTGTGTTCCAAGTCCCTGAAGTACATTTCTGTAGGCGTAAAAACTCGTACGTTCTCTTTTCAGTGACGCCGAGCCCGGAGCGAGCGGCCAGAACACCGAAGAAGAACAAGCCGGTAATCACAAGCTCTTTTTTCTAAGTCAGTGTGTAGCCACACGCCTCTTCATTGTATTTCTAGTCGACCAAACTCTTCGAAATTACAGAGGAGACTTTTCACGACTTAATTCAAAGCGTTGCGGCTATTGGCTGTGTTCTTCAAAAACCTCAACTGCACTTCAGGAGCGTCGGCAAGCGAACCCCGTAGTGGACAACTTAAAAAATCGAATGAGGCGAAGTAATCTCGTATGCAAAGTGTCCGAGAACAGGCTGTTGAAAAGTTGAGCGACACGGAACTGCTCAAGTCTGAATTTGTCACGACTTATCCGGGAATTCAATCGGATCAAATTGAGGGAACCCTTTTAATCGATAAACACAAACCCGATTTCACTCGGCCCGTGGTGGTTGTGTTTCTGAAATACAGAGTCAAAGGTATATCCCGAACAGCGCTTTCAAGCTAAGGCCTGGCAACCCCTCGCGTCTTAACCAAGGCAGATTTTTCTTCGCGAAAACAGCTGACTCACGAGTTACAGCAATGCCAGAAACGTAATGTGCAGCTTTATGGGCGTCCAACTAGAGAAATAATATTTCACAGTAGAACCACCCAGCGGTGCAGGGGTTCCCATGTCTTAGACACGAGACCATCTCGAATGGTGAGTGACGTTTCATTGCAACTAGAGACAAAAAGCCACTCTTTTATTGCGGAAAGTGTTAAGCCACTTCAGAAACTTGAATGACCCAATCTCATATTGGGCAGACACAGGACTCGTGCGCTTTGTCTGACAATGAATGTTCTTTTCTTTCTAAAAAGTTATGTCGTTTAGAAAAGACGGGGTAAAATCGCGAAATGGCGATGCTAGGATTAGAGTTAAGAAACCATTCCGAGAGTGCCTACTCGTCACGGGCTCCCTTATTGGAATCTTGTGACACACGTCAGCTTTTGAGTGGGAATAACAGATACGCGTTTATCACGTCGTCCCGCAGCTTGGCCGTATACTTTGAGGTACAATCGGTTCTTGCGCGCACTTAGTCTTTGATTCTCTCGCCCTCCATCTTGCGATCGTGTCCACTGGAAATTATTACTTCTGATCTAATCTAAAAGGCCGTTCACACGCACACAAATATGGATGCGCTCGCTCATTCGTGGAAGAAGACAGTGTGCTCGCGTGCTCTATTTTTATAGCGTTTTCTCTAGCTTTCTTGTTTTCCCTCTTTTTTGTGTGTATTACGCGTTCTTACCGTTTAGTTCTTTTGCTTGTTTAAATGTTTTACGAAATCTGACGTGCAGTATCTGATAACGGGTGTGCGTGCTTGGTTACTTCTTCATCAATGGTTTGTACCTATTCTGTTCGTTCATATGGCTCTTTATGGTTAATGTTTTGCACAGTAACTATCACCAGGGCTTAAAGTCAGGGGGGCGCCCAGGGGGGGCTCGGCCCCCCCTTCCATTCTTTAAGGAGGGGCTCGGCCCTCCCTTGGCAGATCAACTGTACCACTGCTGCACCAAACGCTGGTGTTGTTGATTTTTTGGGCAGTAGTGATGTGTACGGAGAAATTATAAGTCAATATACTTAATTTCTATAACATTCTTAAGAATTCGTTCAGGGCTAGAGAAAGTTTGTTTCATATATATACAGGGTGTTTCAAGAAATGTGTCTACTATTTTTAAAAAATCAGCAAAATGCGGTATTTGCTCGCCGTCTTCACAACTGCTTGTTCTGTAGCGGCATGCATCTTAAGATGGCTGAAGACATGATTTGGAACAGTAATTAAGAAAGTTAAATTAATTAACTTTTTAATTAGCAGAGTTAGGCGGTTAAGTCAAATGCGAGAATTGAAGTCCTTCATGCGAAGAACCCATTTCAACTTTGAGATTTCCAAAAGGCATTGTCTGTTAACTATTGTGGTGTAATGAAGTTCAGGAAAATTCAGCGGCTAAACCGAAACCGAAACGCGGAAGAGCGCAACCGCCACATTCTTCTGAGACGTCAACAATGAGTGAACGTCATTATATCAACCATCAACCGACTTCTTGGTGTGAGTGTGTGGGCTGCGCTTGTAGTAGTAGCACGCATGACGCACATACGTTAACGAACGGGGAAGCACAGTACCTCTGTAACCGTTGTCTTGAACAGTGACGTCATTCTAGTCGTCTGCTTGTTGCGCTCATCGGTGCTTGAGTTTCGGTTTCGCCATTGAATTTGCCTAAACTTCATTACGCCACAATAATTAATAGATGCCGCTTTTTCGAAATCCCAAAGCTGAAATGGGTTCTTCGCATGAAGGACTTCAATTCTCCCATTCGACTTAAAAGCCTAACTCTGCTAATTAAAAAGTTAATTTAATTTAACTTTCTTAATTACTGTCCCAAATCATGTCTTCAACCATCTTAAGGTGCCTGCCGCTACAGAACAAGCGGTTGTGAAGACAGCGAGCAAATACCGCATTTTGCTGATTTTTAAAAAAATAGTGGACACATTTCTTGAAACACCCTGTATATATATATATATATATATATATATAAATAAAATGTCGGCGCCCTACGAGGGCTCCCCCTCCAATGATGGGAGACTTTAACCCCTGACTAAATCAGCTCGCTCATGAGCTTGCCCGCGAGATTAATAGCCGGGCGCCGGTGGTCCCTTGGCCGTACCCGCCCATAGCGGACGAGGCACTGTTCTACAAGAAAACTCTGAAGCAGCACTACAAAAACCTCCGGCATTCATTGCAGACTCTACCGCCACCACACCCTTCCCTCTCCACTGCCCAAACACACACACTAAGAGCCATTCAACTCAATACTCTGGTCACTCCAGCACGCCTATTCCTTTATCGCTACCGCTCCGATCCTTCGTGTCCTAATTGCCCATGTACGTACGCAAACGTAGAACACGTCCTCTTCTCATGCCCCGCTACCCTACAGTCCCCTCACTATCCCAACCCCCCCCCACCTCCCCACTGGCGGGTGTGGTTGGCGTCGGCGGCCTTCGCCGACCAGCTGGCCATGGTCCTCCTGGCGGAGGCGTATCTATAGGTCTTAGTTTGACCTCAAATAAAGTTGTTTTTTCTTTTTTCACAGACTTAATCCTCTTTTAACATGCAATAGCTACTTCATTGTGCTCAAATTGTTACTTCTTTACTGTAACGCTCATATGTAGTAGTGGTTCGCGACTTTGGGGTATACTTCACCAAACAGAAATTTGAATTCATTCTGCCGTCTTTTATGTCATCCTGAATGCTTGTGGAATTTGTTACACGACGAGCGCCCTTCTTTCTTCTTTCTTTTTTTTCCATTCCCCAGGTGTACAAGCACCGCTGCAAGACAGGCTTCCGAACAGGTATGTGCTGCCATTTCAGAATTATTTCGGCCATGTCAAATTGAATTCTCTCGTACACTTAAAGCTTCCTGTGCTAGCATTACCCCCTCGCGCCTGGCTTCGGCATATTTTAAAATAGTAAACTAACCATGATGGTTGAAAAAAATAAAGCATCTATGAAGCCAAATAGCAGCATCATGGCGCCGGCTTGCTGAGCGCTTAGGTTGTCGCCTATTAAAGTCGTGCGGAGCGCTTACAACATCGCGGCGCCAAACGCTCTGTCGAACTGAAAACACTGCAATAAGTCGGCCATGAGTCGTACGAACGCGTTCGTCGGTGGCACCGTCTCGGGATTCTTCTGTTCCGTGACTACTGGTTCCCATTCTGCAATCGCCGATTTCGTTATCGAAATCAAGTATACTGTGCCATGGCACTTCACATGTTCAGATCAGTGACTGCAGGAAGACATTCCTCTCTCAACTAGTGAACGAACTTCCGCGAGCCTCCGGAACCACTCACCGAGCCATTTCATCGCACATTTGCCGACATGATCGCCGCCTATATTCAACTACACCAGAAAAAGTGGGACGTGGTTTTGCCATTCGTCCCTTTCGCCTATAACACAGCCATTCAGAGGACAACCGGCTAATAACTGTTTTACCTGGTTTCCCTACGTCCTTCTGGACATTTATTTCTTCACCTCCAACGTAAATACATCTCCACCCTCTTCCGAGGAGTACGTTTCACGACTCGCGCAGCGTCATACAGAAGCCCGGCAGCAAGACCGGAAGATCGTTCACGATGAATCGCATCGTGCCGTATCCTTCCGAGCTGGTGACGAGGTGCTGCTCTTGACGCCTGTTCGTACACCTGGTTTGTGTGACAAGTGTCATTCACGTTTCAGCACTGTGAGATGGGGTACCATATAATCGATTTCCATGGTGATTTAATGATACACATCGAAACAAACCAGGGAAAGAGGCTGCTCGTCGAGTCCCGGTATTTTGCGAGCACACTCGTACACGGGCCGGTCGTTAGGAAGGCTGTCCACTGCACATGTGCGTGACATTAGCGCCGCGATGTACAGGAGTAGAGAGAAGAAACGACATCACTTCCACAAACGATACGATCAATCCATGAGAAGGGACCCGAACGTGTCCTAAAAGGACGTGTACATCTCTGAACTGACTGGCACCATTTCAACACCTAGACTTATTTCACCCAGCCACACAGACCTCGGCCAGAGGTGTTTCACAGTTTTCAAGAAACGCATTGCACGAGTTTGCTTCACCGAATCCCATTTGGCTTCCCCACGATTTAGCACTCCGAGTACCCCACCTCGTATGTCCAGTCTTCTTTCGTTGCGCCTTTCCCAAGCACAATTTAGAATATGTGCTCTGTGTTCCAAGTCCTTGAAGTACATTTCTGTAGGCGCAAAAACTCGTGCGTTCTCTTTTCAGAGCTGCCCCAGCAGACGAGCATGACCAAGAGCAGACTCCTGGTGAGCAGGACACCGAGCTCTTTTTTTCTAAGTCAGTGTGTAGCCACGCGCCACTTTTCACGACTTAATTCAAAGCGTTGCGACTGTTGGCTGTGTTCTTCAAAAACCTTAACTGAACTTCAGGAGCGTCGGCAGAAACAGGCTCGGCAAGCGAACCCCGTAGTGGACACACTTAAACAGTCGAATGAGCCGAGGTAATCTCGTATGCAAAGTGTCCGAGAACAGGCTGTTGAAAAGTCGAGCGACACGGAACTACTCAAGTCTGAATATGTCACGACTTATCCGGGCATTCAATCGGATGAAATTGAGGGAACCCTTTTAATCGATAAAGGCAAACCCCATTTCACTCGGCCCGTGGTGGTTGTTTTTTTTAAGTACAGAGTCAAAGGTATATCCCGAACAGCGCTTTCAAGCTAAGACCTGGCAACCCCTCGCGTCTTAACCAAGGCAGATTTTTCTTCGCAAAAACAGCTATTTCGAAAGACACCGCGTGAATTCACGAGTGATAGCTTAGAGCAATGCGAGACGAAAGAATATTTCACAGTAGAACCATCCAGCGGTGCAGGGGTTCCCATGTCTTAGACACGAGACCATCTCGAATGGCGAATGACGTTTCATTGCAACTAGAGACAAAAAGCCACTCTTTTATTGCGGGAAATGTTAAGCCACTTCAGAAACTTGAATGACCCTATCTCATATTTGGCAGACAATGAATGTTCTTTTCTTTCTAAAAAGTTGTGTCGTTTAGAAAAGACGGGGTATAATCGCGAAGTGGCGATGCTAGGATTAGAGTTAAGAAACAATTCCGAGACCGCCTACTCGTCACGGGCTCCTTTATTGAAATCTTGTGGGATACACTTCAGCGTTTGAGTGAGAATAACAGATACGCGTTTATCGCGTCGTCTCGCAGCTTGGCCGTATACCTTGAGGTACAATCAGTTCTTGCGCGCACTTAGTCTTTGATTCTCTCGCCCCTCCATCTTGCGATCGTGTCCACTGGAAATTATTAAACTTCAAACTGTTGGGCGAGTTGGTGCTTTGACATAGAAACCATCGTGAGAGCGCAACTAAGACGACACACAAGAAGAAGAAACAGACGAGGACAGGCGCACTCCTCGTCTGTTTCTTCTTGTGTGTCGTGTTTAGTTGCGCTCTCACGATGGTTTCTATGGAAATTATTACTTCTTATCTAATCTAAAAGGCCGTTGATGCGCTCGCTCATTCGTCGTAGAAGTCAGTGTGCTCGTGCGCTCTGTTTTTATAGCGTTTTCTCTAGCTTTCTTGTTTTCCCTCTTTTTTTTTGTGTGTATTTTCTTTAAATGTTTTACGAAATCTGACGTGCAGTATTTGCTAACGTGTGTGCGTGCTTGGTTACTTCCTCAATGGTTTGTACCTATTGTTGTCGTTCATATGGCTCTTTAGGGTTAATGTTTTGCACAGTAACTATCACTGACTTAATCTTCCTTTAACGTCAGTAGCGTAGCCAGAAATTTTTTTCGGGGAGGGTTCAACCATACTTTACGTATGTTCGTGCGTGCGTTTGTATGTGTGCGTGCATATATAAGCAAGCAAAACTGAAAAATTTCGGGGGGGGGGGGGGTTTGAACCCCCCCCCCCTTGGCTACGCCACTGTTTAACGTGCAATAGCTACTTCATTGTGCTCAAATTGTTACTTCTTTACTGTAACACTCATATGTAGTAGTGGTTCGCGACTTTGGGGTACTTGAACAAACAGAAATTTGAATTCATTCTGCCGTCTTTTATGTCATCCTGAATGCTTGTTAAGTTAGTTACACTACGAGCACCCTTATTTCTTCTTTTTTTTTTCCATTCTCCGGCAGCTGATGCGGAACAAGATCGTCTCGATGAGCACAGGTATTTGCTGCCATTTCAGAATTATTTCGCTGATGTCAAATTGAATTCTCTCGTACACTTAAAGCTTCCTGTGCTAGCATTACCCCCTCGCGCCTGGCTTCGGCATATTTTAAAATAGTAAACTAACCATGATGGTTGAAAAAAATAAAGCATCTATGAAGCCAAATAGCAGCATCATGGCGCCGGCTTGCTGAGCGCTTAGGTTGTCGCCTATTAAAGTCGTGCGGAGCGCTTACAACAGCGCGGCGCCAAACGCTCTGTCGAACTGAAAACACTGCAATAAGTCGGCCATGAGTCGTACGAACGCGTTCGTCGGTGGCACCGTCTCGGGATTCTTCTGTTCCGTGACTACTGGTTCCCATTCTGCAATCGCCGATTTCGTTATCGAAATCAAGTATACTGTGCCATGGCACTTCACATGTTCAGATCAGTGACTGCAGGAAGACATTCCTCTCTCAACTAGTGAACGAACTTCCGCGAGCCTCCGGAACCACTCACCGAGCCATTTCATCGCACATTTGCCGACATGATCGCCGCCTATATTCAACTACACCAGAAAAAGTGGGACGTGGTTTTACCATTCGTCCCTTTCGCCTATAACACAGCCATTCAAAGGACAACCGGCTAATAACTGTTTTACCTGGTTTCCCTACGTCCTTCTGGACATTTATTTCTTCACCTCCAACGTAAATACATCTCCACCCTCTTCCGAGGAGTACGTTTCACGACTCGCGCAGCGTCATACAGAAGCCCGGCAGCAAGACCGGAAGATCGTTCACGATGAATCGCATCGTGCCGTATCCTTCCGAGCTGGTGACGAGGTGCTGCTCTTGACGCCTGTTCGTACACCTGGTTTGTGTGACAAGTGTCATTCACGTTTCAGCACTGTGAGATGGGGTACCATATAATCGATTTCCACGGTGATTTAATGATACACATCGAAACAAACCAGGGAAAGAGGCTGCTCGTCGAGTCCCGGTATTTTGCGAGCACACTCGTACACGGGCCGGTCGTTAGGAAGGCTGTCCACTGCACATGTGCGTGACATTAGCGCCGCGATGTACAGGAGTAGAGAGAAGAAACTACATCACTTCCACAAACGATACGATCAATCCATGAGAAGGGACCCGAACGTGTCCTAAAAGGACGTGTACATCTCTGAACTGACTGGCACCATTTCAACACCTAGACTTATTTCACCCAGCCACACAGACCTCGGCCAGAGGTGTTTCACAGTTTTCAAGAAACGCATTGCACGAGTTTGCTTCACCGAATCCCATTTGGCTTCCCCACGATTTAGCACTCCGAGTACCCCACCTCGTATGTCCAGTCTTCTTTCGTTGCGCCTTTCCCAAGCACAATTTAGAATATGTGCTCTGTGTTCCAAGTCCTTGAAGTACATTTCTGTAGGCGCAAAAACTCGTGCGTTCTCTTTTCAGAGCTGCCGCAGCACGAGACCGAGACGCGACCCCTGGTGAGCAGGACACCGAGCTCTTTTTTTCTAAGTCAGTGTGTAGCCACGCGCCACTTTTCACGACTTAATTCAAAGCGTTGCGAGTGTTGGCTGTGTTCTTCAAAAACCTTAACTGAACTTCAGGAGCGTCGGCAGAAACAGGCTCGGCAAGCGAACCCCGTAGTGGACACACTTAAACAGTCGAATGAGCCGAGGTAATCTCGTATGCAAAGTGTCCGAGAACAGGCTGTTGAAAAGTCGAGCGACACGGAACTACTCAAGTCTGAATATGTCACGACTTATCCGGGCATTCAATCGGATGAAATTGAGGGAACCCTTTTAATCGATAAAGGCAAACCCCGATTTCACTCGGCCCGTGGTGGTTGTTTTTTTAAGTACAGAGTCAAAGGTATATCCCGAACAGCGCTTTCAAGCTAAGACCTGGCAACCCCTCGCGTCTTAACCAAGGCAAATTTTTCTTCGCAAAAACAGCTATTTCGAAAGACACCGCGTGAATTCACGAGTGATAGCTTAGAGCAATGCGAGAAGAAAGAATATTTCACAGTAGAACCATCCAGCGGTGCAGGGGTTCCCATGTCTTAGACACGAGACCATCTCGAATGGCGAATGACGTTTCATTGCAACTAGAGACGGAAAAAGCCACTCTTTTATTGCGGGAAATGTTAAGCCACTTCAGAAACTTGAATGACCCTATCTCATATTTGGCAGACAATGAATGTTCTTTTCTTTCTAAAAAGTTGTGTCGTTTAGAAAAGACGGGGTATAATCGCGAAGTGGCGATGCTAGGATTAGAGTTAAGAAACAATTCCGAGACCGCCTACTCGTCACGGGCTCCTTTATTGAAATCTTGTGGGATACACTTCAGCGTTTGAGTGAGAATAACAGATACGCGTTTATCGCGTCGTCCCGCAGCTTGGCCGTATACCTTGAGGTACAATCAGTTCAGCTTTAAAAATAGCCGGAAAAAAAAAAAAACAAACGACAGGTAGGAAGGAGACAGGACGACGCGCTACTAGCAACTGAAGCTTTAATCAAAAGCGTAGAAGGATATACACACATATTACCAAAAAACAAGATAAAGAAACAGATCACCGCAGTATGAATATGCATATAAAAGAAAAAAAATACACCAGGCACGTTTTTCTCACCAGCTTAAGTTATTCACCAGCTTAAGTTTGTCACCAGCTTAAGTTTTCCCTGCTAATTCAGTACAATCAGTTCTTGCGCGCACTTAGTATTTGATTCTCTCGCCCCTCCATCTTGCGATCGTGTCCACTGGAAATTATTACTTCTGATCTAAGCTAAAAGGCCGTTCACACGCACACAAATATGGATGCGCTCGCTCATTCGTGGAAGAAGTCAGTTTGCTCGTGTGCTCCATTTTTATAGCGCTTTCTCTTGCTTTCTTTTTCCTCTTTTTTTGTATATTTGCCGTTCTTACCGTTTAGTTCTTTTGCTTCTTTAAATGCTTTTACGAAATCTGACGTGCATGTATCTGCTGTGCTTGGTTACTTCTTCATCAATGGTTTGTACCTATTCTGTTCGTTCATATGGCTCTTTATGGTTAATGTTTTGCACAATAACTATCACTGCCTTATTGAATCTTTTTTTAACCCTTTGTGGGGCGGTGGGACTCATACGTCCCACTTTTTTCTTCACCATGTTCTAATTTTTTATAGATCAAAACCACTGAATCGATTGCTTTCAGACTTTTAGTGGAACCACGTTGATGTCCTATAAAACGGTTTTGGTAGTTGTTTTGACTGTACTGTTAAAGAGGGACAATTCCGTTTGCAAGCACTGTAACCTTTCTTCATCAGTTTTTGGCACGCTTAAAAGGCAAGCTTGTAAAGTTAATTCCATACTCGCAAGTTCCCAAATGTGCTATTATAGCTGTTTTCTTCGTTCCTACTCATGGAGTTTCCTCAAAAAATTTAATTCTGCTTCATGGGAAGTATCTTCCTGTGAAGGAAGCAGTTGAGCTTCCTGCACGGACAAAATTGAGACTGTTCCAGGCATGACCAGTAGCCACATCGGCTGCTCGGGTGCCGTTATAGCGAGTGGATGCACAATGGACATTTTGTTAACTTTTTTGGGATAGAGAGTTGATGTTTGTAGCCTCCGTCCTTTGTTGATTGTAAGGTAGCAGCAAGTTCGCATAAAAAAAAAAATAAAGGTACTTTTTTTCTGAAACGACTTTTTTTTCAGTGGGCAGTAGGACACATATGTCCCAATTTTTTTCTCGAAAAGGCGTAACAATAGAGAGCTCAGACTTTGTGCATATAAGAAGCTGATACAAAAGACAATGCCGCTCTCGGTAGTTCACGTGCGTTGTTCATAACGTTATAGGGTTAACATGCAATAGCTACTTCGTTGTGCGCAATTTGCAACTGCTTTACTGTAACACTCATAGATAGTACTGGTTCGCGACTTTGTGGTACTTGAAGAAAAATAAATTTCAATTAATTCTACCGTCTTTTACGTCATCCTGAATGCTTGAGAAATACGTTACACGATGAGCACCCTTCTTTTTTTTTTTGTCATTCCAGACCTGCCAGTACCGGCGAGGCGCCGCGGTGCTCGTGCGATTGTCCATCCTGACAACATAAGGAGGTATTTGCTGCCATCTCAGGATTACTTTGGCTTCGGCATATTTTGAAAGATTAAACTAAGCATGAAGATCTAAAAAAAATTAAGCACCTATGAAGCCAAATAGCAGCATCATGGCGCCGCCTGGCTGAACGCTTAGGTTGTCGCCTATTAAAGTCGTATACGGAACGCGTACAACAGCGCGGCCCAAACGCTATGCCGAGCTAAAGACATTTGTGGCGTTTTTTCTTTCTTTTCTGAAAGAGCCAGATCCGGAAACCGAAACTGGGCTAAATTTCACGGAAGCGTAAAGCGCACTTAAGTATGCTTAACTTTTAGAACGACCGTAATCAAAATGGGGCAATTCTTCGTTGTAACGTGACCACTGAGGGGCAGTTTCGAATACAAAATGAGCCAAATCCTGCATCTGTTTGAATCAAACTGAAGCAGATGGAATTAACCATCGCTGCGTTAACAGTCGTGATCAAAGCAACAAGTGTGGCCAACATTCAATCTCTCATTATGTCCTAGTTGCTTTCCTATGTTCTTAGGCAGGGCTTAAAGTCAGGGGGGGCCCGGCCCCCCCTTCCATTTTTTAAGGAGGGGCTGGGCCCCCCCTTGGCAGGTCAGCTGTAGCACCACGCACTCATTTGACATGTGTACAGAGAAATTATGACTGTGATATATTTATTTGTGCAACATTCCTAAGCATTTGTTCAGTGCTAGAGACAGTTGGCTTCACTATATATATATATATATATATATATATATATATATATATATATATATATATATATATATATATATATATATATATATATATATATATATATATGTCTCCCATCATTGGAGGGCCCCCCTCCAATGATGGAAGATCTTTAAGCCCTGCTCCTGTGAACGTACAAAAACCTTTCTATGGTTCGCCTAATGCATTGGCATGCGCCAGGCCCGTAGGCAGGAATTTTTTTCGGGGGGCAGGTGGAGGGGGGGGCTCGCTTGTTGAAGGCCTTGAAAAACACCTATTTTCATTATCTGTCCTCAGCAGGGGCGTAGCCAGAAATTTTTTTCAGGGGGGGGGGGGGGGACACCTCCTTGATTTTTTTTTTTTTGGGGGGGGGGGACCTCCTTGAAATGATAATTTTTAGCTCTGTATGCCACGGCGGAAAAAAAAAAGGGGGGGGGGGCACGTGCCCGGTGTGCCACCCCCTGGCTTACGCCACTGGTCCTCAGTAAAACACCTCCGTCCATCTGAATTTCGGGGAGGGGGGGGGGGAGCGGCCCGGGCCCCTAGGGCACCACCCCTGGCTACGGGCCTGGCATGCGCAGATAAGTTTTTGTGGCTTCTTTCTTATCAGCCGTTGTCCGCCCTTGCAGTTGTTAGCGTGTTTGGTGGCTTGGCTTTTAGAATGAATGCTTACCAACTAGCTCAGCTTTGTTATTCTAAACAAAACCATACCAGTGACAGCATGTCACAGCGGCCGCGGAAATGTATTGTGCATGAAAACTTGTAAAAATGGAGGCCCGTAAAAATAAGAATTCGTATTCGGTTTTTTTTTTATTTCTTTACACCTATATTGTTAACACCCATATCATACAATTCGTTATAAAGAGCACTGATATAGCGAATCATCGGTTATAGCGAAATAAGTAGAAACTTTCATTGGTGGCGCCGCCGGCGATGGCCGCCATGATATTTCGCTCTAACGAAGAAATACGTGGTTCTCACGTAGTGCTAAACTCGAAAGGTAGCGTAGAAAGCAAAGAAATATTGAAAGATATTTCGAAGTCATTTTCGATTTCATGTTGCCACACTTTATTGTTAATAATAATAATAATATGTGGGGTTTAACGTCCCAAAACCACCATATGATTATGAGAGACGCCGTAGTGGAGGGCTCCGGAAATTTCGACCATCTGGTGTTCTTTAACGTGCACTGACATCGCACAGTACACGGGCCTCTGCCATTTCGCCTCCATCGAAATGCGACCGCCGCGGCCGGGATCGAACCCGCGACCTTCGGGTCAGCAGCCGAGCACCCTAACCGCTATACCACCGCGGCGGACACACTTTATTGTTGCGTTTTGAAGAACTTAACAGGAATTCAAAGCGTCGTTCTGGATATTTGCTTTTCCTATTTAGAGTTATTTGTAATCCAGATCGATAGGTATACACTGTACACTCAGTCCGCCGCGGTGGTATAGCGGTTAGGGTGCTCGGCTGCTGACCCGAAGGTCGCGGGTTCGATCCCGGCCACGGCGGTCGCATTTCGATGGAGGCGAAATGGTAGAGGCCCGTGTACTGTGCGATGTCAGTGCACGTTAAAGAACACCAGATGGTCGAAATTTCCGGAGCCCTCCACTACGGCGTCTCTCATAATCATATGGTGGTTTTGGGACGTTAAACCCCAGATATTATTATTATACACTGTACACTCAGCCGCCGTAAGGTACAGTGTTGGGCATGTGTCGGCAAAAAATTTAGAGCTCACTCAGACTCATTCATGAAACATTCCTCGCCTTTAAAGTCCCACTCGGACTCACACTCACCTATGTTTTCCTCAATAGGACTCACTCGAACTCAGACTCATTAAAATTTTCCTCAAACGGCCTCACTCGCCAAAATATTACTCACTTGGGCTGGCTCAGATTCAGACTCGTGGCTCTGAGTCTGAGTGAGTCGACTCACGAGTCCGTTAGGGGACTATCAGCTGTTTCGTACAAGGCGTCAATGCTTTTAAAGACGATAGTCCTTCTTGGGATACTTAAACGGAGAAATTTTGGTCTGTCTGTTTGTCTGTTTGTCGGCACGTCACACGATTCGGCCACCCGGCCAAAGTTTAACCACTTTCTGAGCGCCCAGCCATCTTGCACAACTATTTTTGTTCATACTTGTGAACATTGTCGATCAAAAAGCAAATGTTACGCATGGGTGAGGAGCAACGTCAATAAATAAGTAGTCTCTGGTATGTTTCTTTATAAGAAAATACATAGATACGTAATTATGAAGACCCCAGCGTTTCTTAGGCTGCGCTCAAAAAGCGACGCTATGCACGAAAAAGCCCTCGGCCGACGATATGTTGCTGCTGGGTTCTGCACAAGGTGATGTTTCTCGACAGCACTGCCAGATGGCGTCCATGTCTCACGCAGCGCCTCTGTTTTATCAAGGCCAGCCAGACGCGGCCGATTCAACTTGGAGAAAGCGCTGTCTGAGGCAAGGCAAAACAGTGTAGTACGGCCGGCAGAAGACTATCGTCTTTCGACGACATTTGCAGCGAAGCACGCAGATTCGCGGCCAATTTTTTAAACACCGATATCTCGCATAATCGGTGCTCTACTTGCTGCTGTTGATCTCGTATCTTTAAATACGAGCTATCAGTGGTTGAAATCCACTGAGGGCATTTTTATTGCGATAGCAATTATATGGACACTCTCGGCTGCTTTTCGCCGTCATGCTCCGTATATGTATATATATAACCGGCCCCGCCCGTCGTTCGTGAGCGTGAAAAGACGCGAGGGGGGGGGGGGGGTCCCCCTCGAGTGACCTTCGATTTTACGAGCGCGGTCGTCGCGGGCGCGCGCGTTATCTCCCCTTCTCGGCACCGACAGCGGGGGGGCCGGTGTACCCTTCTACGTGCTGCGCTCTCAACGCGAAGAGAATGTGGTGAGCAGAGTGTCCCTGGAGCGGCCGTATGCTCTTAAACCAGCGTTTTCTAGAGTTGCGTGAGATCGGATCCAAAAGAGTTAGCTGCCAGCCTCACTTCGTATAACATTACAATTTGTTGCTACCGCATTCATTGCTTCACCCTCGCGGTGAAACTGTAACTTTTTGTAGAAAGTGATTACTCACATCAGGTTTTTTACAAGGCCTTCGTTTGAAATAAAATGGGGGGGAGGGGAGGGTTTAGAAACCTCTCCCCCTCCGCCCATTTGATGACGTGGAGTTCGTGTGCGAAGACGGCAGGAGCCTTACACTGTCATAAAGTTTTTATAAAAAATCTGTACTGTTTAAAAAAAAGGCACCCTGTATATTTCGCAGATATTCTGAGAGATGTCGTCTTGTAAAAGAGCTTCGGATACTCTATTCCGCTATTACTGCGTACACTGCTTACTGAAGGATAGCGATATCTGCGAACTATTGTTAACGACAGTGAATCTAGCTTGGGGCATTTTGTATTTCCACACACTGTCAACATTAAATGGCTGAGAGTTCAGCAGAGTGCACCAAACCTGACTCTTAAGTCGCCTTTATATAATCACTCGATTTCCAACTTGCTGTGTAGAAGTGCTTCAACAGCAACAACAACAACAACAATAATAATAATAATAATAATAATAATAATAATAATAATAATAATAATAATAATAATAATAAATAATCATTTTAATGACTTTACGTGCCATAACCACAATTGAATTAAGAGGCCCGCCGTAGTGGAGCGCTCCGGAAAATTTGAACCACCCGGTGTTCTTTAACGTGCACTCACATAGCAGAGTACACAGGCATCTAGCATTTCGCTTCCATCGATTGCGACCGCCGCGGCCCGCATCGAACCCACGACTTTCGGGCCAGCGGCCGAGCGCCGTAACCACTAATACAGCCGCGACAGACAACCGCAGTGGTCTGGTGTTTGAGCAAAAAATGCCCCCCACCTCCCCGAAGGGAATCGTGAGGAAATGCGAATGCATTTCGCGCGCGCTTCACTCCATTTATATATGGTGGTTGTGGTTCGAAGAAGGAAAAGGCGCCTAATTTCTGCAGCCCGGTCGGGAGCACGGCGCAGCGCCTTTTTTTTTTGCTTTTTTGTGTTTTTTTTATTTTTTTTATTTTTTAAAATTTTTTTTATTTTTATTATTTTTTTTCATATATAGCTCCGCCGAGCTCCCGCGATGCGAGCGCCCTCACGCGTCAGAGCGCGCTCCTCCTCTCCACTCACTCTCCGCTACTCCGCCCGCACCACCTGCTACGGTTGCTAGGGGCGAGGATAAGAGCGCTCGCCCGCAGCTGTTGCTATGGGAGAGGGAGTGAGAGCGGAGAGATAACACCTGCCGCGGACAACGCCAACGCCGCACGACGCCGGATGCCTGACATAGCCCGACTATGAAATGCATTCGCATTTAAAACTGGGATGCGTAAAGCACGCATCGATGGAGCGGTGTTTCCTACTGGAACATGCCAATCGCTGCTAATGTGCAATGAGAGACAGAAGACTCCGACTGGACACAGAGACTCGCAGTCCGCTTTTAGTTAACGCGCACGCTGCGAATTTTTATTGTTCAACAACGCACAGGAGAAATCTCCCACCGGCACCACCTTGGAGGTCAAGATCCATTGCCATATATACGGGGTGGCCAGTGAACGGTTGTGCAGCGCGAGCAGTCGGTTTTTTCAACCAAGAAACTCGCTAGCAGACGCTGCCTGTGTCGGCGTCGCGAGGCGAGAGAGGGGGGGGGGGAAGCGTAGGAGAGGAGAGAGAGGGCGGGCGCGCATGCGCAGTGGGAGTGTGGACGCCGCGGGCAGGGATGCCTAGAGGAGAGAGGGGGAGCGTAGCAGGGGAGAGAGGAGGGGAGGCGCATGCGCAGTGAGGGTGTGGTTGCCGCGGGGAGGGATGCCTAGAGGGGAGAGAGGAGGTTTTTTTATTTTTATTTTTTTTAAAGGGTTTGCGCATGCGCAGTAAGGGTGGTCAGGCCGCACACCACCACCACCGGATTAAGCTTCGCCATAAGATGCTTCACATCTAACACCTGCCGGCGCTTACCTCCTCACCCTATCCTCCTCCTCCGCGGACAACGCTGGACAACGCCGGATGCCTGACATAGCCCGACTATGAAATGCATTCGCATTTAAAAACACCCACTAAGTAAACTGCCATGCGCGTCGTCATGGCGACGTTGCTTTCCGCAGAAAGGGCGGTAAAAGTGTGCTTGGGTCGATTACAAACTTTTTTCGAGTGCAAGTGTGTCCTGCCATTAGGCGGCTGTCGCCGCATGACGACATATACGGCGAAAACGTTGGCTATAATACGTTTTTGCACGTACGGGCCCTGTAATTCTGTGGTGACTTGAAGTGTTTTTTAAAAATTCTTGCAGAGGAGCGGTGGTGATCACCTTCCTGCCCCTTGCCAACAAGCTCCGCCGGTTAGGAGGAATACATTCTAAACGGCTCGATTCAGCCACTCGGCCAAAGTTTAACTACTTTATGAACGCCCAGCAATCTTGAACTGGTATTTAAGTTCATACTTGCGAACATATTCGATCAAAAAGCAAATACTACGCATACCTGAGGCGCAACGTTAATATGTATGTGTCACGTCGTGTGTTCTTTTATTAGAAAATATACATAGGTACGCAATTCTAAAGACCCTAGTGTTTTTCGATGGCGTGCATATCTCACTCAGCGCCTCCTCTATTTTATCAATGCCAGCCAGATGCGGCCGATTCAACGTAGAGTAGGCGCTGTCTGAGGCAAGCCAAAACATTGTAGTATGGCCGGCACAAGACTATCGTCTTTCGACGACATTTGCAGTGAAGCACGCAGATACGCGACCAATTTTTTTTAACAGCACTTAGTTGGCCAGATGACGTCCATTTGTCCAAAAAAAGAATGCGTTCAAAAACATGGTTCATACCTCCGTCATAGGAATCGGTATAACACAAAAGTAAAACGTGCCCTTACAGAAGTAGTTGAATGTTTACTGTACTTTTATATAAGAGATCTTGCGCAATGTGTATTGGTGTTTGGCAGCTACAGCACCGTTGGTGTCTGGCAGCTACAGCATGAATAACGTCCATGATCAATGATAAAAAAAAATTACACCATCTCCCGCTAAAGGGAACCATGTGTAGATGTGAAGCAGCGGGCGCTAGCGCTTACACTGGCGGTGGCGTTGACGCTGGCGCTATCGCAGCGTTGCGCAGGAGAGAAAACTGAGGAGGCGCAAAGCACGCAGTGATGGAGCGGTGTTTCCTACTGGAACATGCCAATCGCTGCTAATGGGCAATGAGAGACAGAAGACTCCGACTGGACACAGAGACCCGCAGTCGGCTTTTAGTTAACGCGCACGCTGCGAATTTTTATTGTTCAACAACGCACAGGAGAAATCTCCCACCGGCACCACCTTGGAGGTCAAGATCCATTGCCATATATACGTGATGGACAGTGAACGGTTGTGCAGCGCGAGCAGTCGGTTTTTTCAACCAAGAAACTCGCTAGCAGACGCTGCCTGCGTCGCCGTCGCGAGGCGAGAGAGGGGGGGTAGCGTAGGAGAGGAGAGAGAGGGGGGGGACGCGCATGCGCAGTGGGGGGTGTGGACGCTGTGGGCAGGGATGCCTAGAGGAGAGAGGGGGGAGCGTATTAGAGGAGAGAGAGGGGGGGGGACGCGCATGCGCAGTGGGAGCGCTGGGAGGGATGCCTAGAGGAGAGATGGGGGGAGCGTAGGAGGGGAGAGAGGAGGGGAGGCGCATGCGCAGTGAGGGGTGCGGTTGCCGCGTGGAGGGATGCCTAGAGAGAGAGGGGGGAGAGGAGGTTTTTTATTTTAATTTTTTTAAAGGGTTTGCGCATGCGCAGTAAGTGAGGCCTCGAGGCACACCACCACCACCACCGGATTAAGCTTCGCCATAAGATGCTTCACTTCACATCTAAAAAAACCTTTGCGGTTGCCGTAGAAGTTAACGGTGTGAGCGTAATCAGAGAAAGCGGTGTGAGGGCCAGAAGAGCGTCGCTGATTGGACGCAGAGCTTGGGCTACGGTTGCCATCCCTATAACACCAAGACCAGCTAGATTATAGCTGAACTGGAAAACATTCACATTTTAACGCGATAGCGTTAAAGAGCTCGTTTCGCAGAAATTCCGGCGTCGGCGTCATTGGTTGTGAGCGAAAAATTATCTTGTCCGTGACCGAAAAATCATCTTGTCCGTGACCGAAAAATCGAGAAAGATGCAAATAAAATAATAAAAATTTTCGGGTCCGAGTGAGGATCGAACCCGGGTTGTCTGCGTGGCAAGCAGGTGTTCTACCACACAGCCATGCCTCTGCTTTCACATTCACATTCTTGGTTCAGGTTCCCTCAGTGTTCACGTAGGTCCCGAGAATATCGGTTCCGATTCGGGTTCTATTCCGACTGAAATTTCGGTTCGGGTACAGTTTTCGATTCGGGTTCAGTTCGACGATGCAATAGTGTTAAGCATGCACTCTCGAGTGAATACTTTGTAAATATAGAGATCTTTTTTTTAAAACAGTACACATTTTTTAATAAAAATCCTATGACAGTAAGGCTCCTGCCGTTTTCGCACACGAACTCCACGTCGAGGCGTAAATACTTTCCGCAATTAAGATGATACTGTTGCGACTAATTCACAAAAATGTTAATTAACTTTTTAATGAAGGACTTGACTGCAGGTGTTAATAATACGTATTTAAAAATCACGAATGTTTTACGTAGCTCGAGGTATTCATCGTCGAACTTGACGGGTGAAATCGAAGCCGCGCACGAAGCACGTCCGTTCTGCTACGTCAGACCGGAACTACCCGTCACATGGGAGTGACAAAATTTTAATGGCGACGCGCCGCGGCTGTGTGTGTTCGTGAAAGGCTGCAAGTCATCTCACTGTGCAGCCGCATCGCCGTACCTTTGCATAGTGTTTCGTGCTTATCGGATTTTGTCGAACTGTGCATAGGAAAACAGGAATAGCAACCTTTTCTTTGGCTGGGAAGCATAAAACTCTGGGGCGGACATTGCGGCCCTTCTTACAGAGAGTAGTTTTTCGCGCCTCTTCATAGCTAACACAAATGGATATGCGCCACCCATCGCACGTAAACATTAAGCTGTCTACTGGCGTATTTCAGAATGCTTGCCGATTTTGTTTGACCAGATTCTGCTTTGGCGCGCCTTCATTCAAATTTCGTCACTTCCCTGTCACGTGTCATGCCCAGGGGCGTAGCCAGAAATTTTTTCGGGGGGGGGGGGGGCACCTCCATGATTTCAGGGGGGGGGGCACCTCCTTGAAATGGCCATTTTTCGCTATGTATGCCATGGCGAAAAAAAATTTCGGGGGGGGGGGGGGGGGTGCACGTGCCCGGTGTGCCACACCCTGGCTACGCCACTGGTCATGCCCGTCTTCCGCCGCGCTTCGTGCACGTCGGGCGTGATCAGCTTCTCTTTCGCCCGTCAAGTTCGACGATGAATATCTCGAACTACGTGCAACTTTTGCGATTTCTAATAAATAGGTATGCCCTGAATTAGCTGGCACTACAACGTTGTAATATTAACAGCTGCCCTCAGGTGAATAATTAAAAAGTTAACGAATTTCCGTTAATTAGTTGCAACAATATCATGTTAATTGCGGCAAAGTATTTCCGCCTCGACGTGGAGTTCATGTGCGAAAACGGCAGGGGCCCTATAATGTCAAGGGTTTTATAGAAAATCTGTACTGTTGAAAAAGACATCCCTGTATATTTCGCAAATATTCTGAGATGTCGTCATGTCAAAGAGCTTCGGATACTGTATTCAGCTATTACTGCGTACACTGCTTACTGAAGGATAGCGATATCTGTGAACCATTGTTAACGGCAGTGAATCTAGCTTGTGGCACTCTGTATTTCCACACACTGTCAACATTAATGGCGACGCCGCTTTCCGCAGAAAGGGCGGCAAAAATCGTGCTTGGGTCGATTACAAACTTTTTCAAGTGCAAGTGTGTCCTGTCATTAGGCGGCTGTCGCCGCATGACGACATATACGGCGAAAACGTTGGCTCATATTTGCTCTTATCAACAATTCTATAGCCTGTATAATACGTTTTTGTACGTACGGGCCATGTAATGCTGTGGTGACTTGAAGTGTTTTTTTCAAATTCTTGCAGAAGTGCGGTGGTCGAAATAACATTCCTGCCCCTGGCGAACAAGCTCCTCCGCTTAGGAGGAATGCTGACCAACGCACTCAACGGCTGTGTCGTGTCGCCCGCGCCAGAACTTATGCACTGGCAGCTCTCCGTCACCTTCGCAGGTAACGGAGTGGTCATCATGGAGGGCGACCGCGGAAGAGACGGTCGGCTTCTTCTGTCATCGAGAGTTTCCGACCTCAAAGAGGAGTGGGGTGCTCCCCAGCTCAAGGTAAGAATACGTACATTATGGGGAGTCAATGCAAAGAGGATAGCAGCAACGAGACCATTTTCATATGCAAAGGTGACTGCCGAAAAAATGAATATTACCAAAAAAACAGCATGTCGGCCTCCCAACAACAGCCGTTTTTTGTACCGTAGTTTTCCACTCCCGGCATCCGTAACCGCCATCGCGCATAAGAAGGAAAAAAAAATAAAAAGTCCGGCATTCGATGAAATTTGAACCCGGGCGGCAGTCGAATATTCTACCACAGAGACACACATATCATAGCATGGTAAAAGAGTAAAATAAGCCAGGCGTCGCACAATGCGAATTCGCGTAACTGGTCAGCCACAGCATCAACAAAGTGCACATCATGTCTTACAGATGTGTAGCGGGTACCTTGCTTCTCCGCAGAATGAATAATAATGTGCTTCCCTAATTCACAAAAAATGATTTATGGCGTAGTTGATACCTTGCACGTGTACACGTGTGTTAGTTGGCGCAGATGATTGACTACGGGCTGTAGAAAGGCCGCCTTTCCAGCTTTCGCTGTGGCTGCGCTGCGCGTTCCGCGCGGGCCTGGCGTTTTTTTAAAGGAGTCCTGACACAAAAATTTTCGCCCCGCGTTTTTTTGCTGCAATGTGTTGCTGGGGGCCTGTTAGTCATAACACGGCACATCGTTTGCTGCAGCGCGCGACAGATAATTAATTACAAGCTCCTCATTACCGACACAGCCTCAGTTTCGGTTTGACAGAGCTCCAAAAACGACAAGCCGCCGGGTGCAACTATCGCCACCTAGCGAGTGAAACGCTCGGTCACGGAGCACACAGAACAGTGACGCACTTCCGCGCGGTCTGCATCGTCTGCTTGCATTCGCTTGTCACCCATGCTGCGTGATGTCGTCGCCGTTATCGTCCTCGCTGTCGTCGTCGGGCTCATCGTCGTCCGATGGCGACAATTCTCTTGCGACGGGGATGGAAGGAATTTACGACGGGGGCGAATCACTTCAGGTTTGACCCGCTGGCGAGGAGTGCTTCGTCGGGAAGCGGCAACGATACCAGCGACGACGACCACGATGAACCTCGCGTCGGCAATGTACTATGGTAAGACCCGACACATTCATGCACAAATGTTCTGCAGGGCAATTCATTTAGCCAAAGTACGTTCTCTTTTTCTACGTTCAATATTCGATTGAATCACTTGATAACATTGTGATGCCCTTCAAGTTGTTGGTGCCGAAGAAAGCTAGGTAACACCAGAGCACCAGACGTTAGCGATGCACAGGGTGGAGTCGGAAGACCCATGTACGCCAAGTCCGGCGCCTGTGTGGTAAAGCAATGCGCCTCGAAATGGAGCCCGCAAACGCGACTGTTCTGCACGGGGGACCAGTCCTGATACTCCTGACGTCCACAAGCGCACACGAACTCGATCCACTTCTGCCGCCGAGGTTCGTCGCGGGGAAACGTATGCAGCGATACGCCTGATCCCGACTTCGACGTGCAGAAGGAAACGGCGCAGAAGGATTTCGGCATTGTGGCCTGTCACTGCAGCCCAGGGAAATCAAGAAGTCCTTGGGAGCAGGAAACGGGAAAGCTAGCTCTACTGTCGCCAAACACAAAACATTCAATGCGTGCGCCGCGGCAGCGCCTCCTCTTGGCCGCGGCCACACACTCGCGAGCAGCCGCCGAGCAGTCACCAACAGCGCAGTGGCGAGCGCGCCAAAACAGAAATGGGGGCTACGACGTCATCATAACCTGTTGTACCGGGAAGTAGGGGGGTCACCGCGGGTCACCTCCGAGGGTGTCAATGCCGCCAGGTGCGGCCTAGAATGCTGGATCGCGCACGCGAACTTCAAAATTCATATAAAATACCTTCCAAGCTTTATTCGCTGTCGATGTTTTGCAGATGGTACACGCATGTACACGGGAATCGATCCAGCAAGCTATCTCGGCCGCGAAATTTTGTGTCAGTACCCCTTTAACAGCACTTAGTTGGGCAGATGACGCCCATTTGTCCAAAACAAGAATGCGTTCAAAAACATGGTTCATACCTCCGTCATAGGAATCGGTATAACACGAAAGTAAAACGTGTCCTTACTAGAGCACTGCACGGGCTCGGGCCTACCCGAAAACCCGGGCCCGGCCCGGCCCGTGGGCCGGGCCGGGCCGGGTAAAGTTTTCTCGGCGGGCCCGGGCCGGGCCCGGGCCTGAAGCTCCGGGCTTAGGGCCGGGCTCGGGTTTGAGGTGGCGGGCTCGGGTCGGGCCGGGCTTGGAATTTGCTCAGTTCTTAAGATTGTTCCACATACGTTGTGCATACATGTATGTTCCACATATTGCATCTCGAAAAAACATTTCTTTTGTGTGGGGCAAACTATTCGGAGAACCTATATGAGGTACGATTCGTGAACTTCTTTTGCTTCTTGCATATGGGTCTACTTGATAGGCTAGGCGCTTATATACCTAACACCTCCCTATTTTGTGATTTATTAATTGCATTCGCTATTATTTTGTGCCTGGAATGATATTCTGTAATCGCAATAATAAATGTAATGTAATAAATTTACATAATTAATTTATATCTATAACTTATCATCGGAAGAGCGATCACAGAGCTCCAAAGCAGGGCAAGATTCTTGAAAGTTCACGCAGTCCACTAAAACGAAAGGTCTGCGCGGAGTCTTGTTACATAGACTCGCTATAAAGACATGATCTTTTTCCGTAGCTCCATCACGGCTCACCATGGTGATGTGACGCGACTTGTACATGCAGAGTCTGCTTTGTAAACCCACATTATTATCGTCTGAGCTTTCCTCGTGTTCTGCTATATCGTGCGAGACCGTACACAATAGTGCCGCAACAGCGTTGGAATGAAAAAGATACCGACAAATTTATTTAAATATTTATTTCAACATACTTTTAACCCACATTTATGGGTCATTAGAGGGAGGGCGTGCATGAAATAACTAATATATAAAACACTCAAGTAACATCCAATGTCAACAACAATAACAAAAACAATCCGAAAATCTTCAACCATTGGCATGACAACAGACGCGAAACATCAAGACATCATCTAAAGAATTTTAGGGACATAGCTGTCAAGCAAATGTTCAAGAACCTTTAAATCCGTGCATTCAGCAATTTGTGCACGTAGTCCATTCTATTTTTCTATAACATTGCGGGAAAACAGACACTGAAAGACGTTTGTGCGGGCGGCGTAAGGGCTAACTGCACTAAGATTTACTATTTTGATAATTCTACCAGTCTCTCGTATGTGTATACTTTTATCAACATTTCCGTGACCCTTGACAACCTGAACTAATAATTTTATTCCGTTCGTCTTTGTCCTAATTTCAAGCAATTCCAATTCACATGAACTTTGCATCTCGGTAACTGAGTCTCATTTTTTGTACCTAGAACTTGTGAATCTCGCCGCGATTTTTTGAATTTCCAGCTCAGTGATTAGGCCTCTTTGATTCCGCACTGATTCCCTACCGGGTGATGTCCCCTCACATTGACCCATATGCATACAATGAGTAAACATCGAGAAGCTTTTCGCGCGTTTATTACCAAACTGGAATGAACCCCGAAAAGAGATCAAATTATAGACACTGCTCAAACTTTGAGGGCCTGCAAGCTTTGAGGGCCTGCAAGCTTTGAGGGCCTGCAAGAAGCCCTCAACGAGGAGTTTTATAGATTATATTACAGAGTGGTACGACGCTTGGGAACAAGAGAATTGAAGCGATGGGCTGGAAAGGAACCGCGGGGGCTGCGGTGCCTCTTCATCGCTGTCGGCGCTACTCGCTTGCAATTATGGTCCGTCTGAAACGTCGGGGAATCTTATCGCATTGTAGGACACATGCCTGCCCGCGGTCGGTCTTCGGTTTTGTAGCGTTCGTGGCGGCGAAAGGAAATGCTTTACTACTGCTGCGCTAAAGCTGCCATAACACCATCGTTGGTCGCAACACACCGTCCCATACGTTTCCTAGAGATGACACGCGGCGTAGACTTTGGATGCGTACTGCTCAGCCATCACGCCAAGCCTGGACACATTAAAAATCGACTTTATTTGCTAGTTCGGAACACTTTGTCGCTTCACTTAGCTACGTCTGAAGAAAAAAAAAAAGGAACAGCAAAACCATGGGACTGTGGCGCCAATCTACCTGTGATGCGCGCAAACGGTCAAGGCATGCTTTTGAATAGTCCGTGCTCTTCATCATAACGAAGCCAACCAATTTCCAATATTTCAACCTGTAAATGTCTTCAGTTAGCGTGGATGTGACAGCGGCTGCCGTGCGCACAACGTTATGAAACGGCTGAGAAATTCCACACATTCGGTGCCTCGTCGCACAAAAACGAAATGCGTAACGGTTGAACACTGACCGCATGGGTCAACACAAAACGACGAACTACGATGCCTCGATTAAGCCGCAATAACTGCCTTTCTGTCGCAACGAAGCTGCTGAAACCACGTATTTTGCATCCTCCGTAACATTAATTTTTTCTACTGCTGCTGCTGCACGTTGGACCATGTTGCTGGCCCGGACTGCCTGACTGACACGGAAGACGGTGGCTGGACGGACGGCTGTCAAATGAGGGTGTCATGACGTCACGGCTTCCAACTCGCGTAGGCTGGGTGGCTTGGCACACGCTCATAAAAATGTAGAAATTAAGACCACTCGCTGAAAACTTCGATAAGTGATGACTTCTTTTCGATCTAATCGCACAAATTCATTTTCCATATTTCCGCATAATTTTGAGATTTTGCTTCAGTGTTCCTTTAAATTTCAATAAGGAGCGCAATATAAACAAAGCGAAGATATCGTTCTGTTGTCTGTCTCCTCTGTTCTCTTATTGCGCGCCGTGTTGAAACTAAACTCATGCTGCAAACCACTTTTCGTGCTACAATATCTGTACCTAAAGCTCTTGATGATTACCATTGTATTTGTAGAAACAATATGTACAGTATAGCTCTGCCGAATAACCATTCATCGTACCCAGTATCTCCGGCCATCTGTTACCACAGTAAAGCCCTTTTGTACAAGTAATTACTGTAGATTAAAGCATGCTTGTTGGCGTAGCATGCTCCAACAAAACGTAGATAGTTGCTACTTAAAATGCCTTGCTGTCGATTCAATGTTCGGGCAACACCGCCTAGATTATAAGTTCGGGCCCCAGTCGGGCCCAATCTGTGGTCGGGCCGGGCCGGGCCGGGCCGGGTAGGTGGAATTTTTCTCGGGTTCGGGCCGGGCCCGGGTCTCGCTTTTGGGTCTCCGGGCCGGGCTCGGGCGGGTAAACTTAGACGAGTGCCGGGCTCGGGCCGGGCCCGGGCCGAGAATCTCGGCCCGTGCAGTGCTCTAGTCCTTACAGAAGTATAGTTGAATGTTTCGTGTACTTTGATATTGCCACGCGCGTTTCTTATTGCACTTTTGCTGTATTCGGTTTTCGCCCACAAAGACTGTCAGCAATGCTCAGCGCAAACCGCGTCTCATTGTTCGAGAAGCTTCGCGACTATTGTAGATAATTTTGTTAAGATTGCGCGCAAGACGCGAACACTCGAGCTTATTCTAGAGCTTAATTGCGCGACAACCAGTGATAACGCTGGAATGTTCGACGGCACATGTATAAATTGCCGACGCGCTTCACCGCTAGTCAGTTCATCGACGGCCAACGCTCCGTTCGCCGCTATCAGTGCCAGTGTGTAATCTGACTTTCCTTTTACCGGCCACAAGTTCGGCCAAATAAAGTTTCATCTTGGACATACCGACTGCTGCTTTGGTCAACGTCTTGAGCACGTGACAATATAAGAGGTCTTGCACAATGTCTATTGGTGTTTGGCAGCTACAGCACCGTTGGTGTCTGGCAGCTACAGCATGACTAACGTCCATGATCAGTGATTAAACAAACCTTTGCGGTTGCCGTAAACGTTAACGGTGAGAGCGTAATCAGAGAAAGCGGAGTGAGCCAGAAGAGCGTCGCTGATTGGACGCAAACCTGGGGCTACGGTTGCCATCCCTATATTAACACAAGACCAGAGACTAGCTGAATAGTGTGTAAATATAGAGGGTGTTTTTTTTAAAACAGTACAGATTTTTTATGAAAATCCTATGACAGTAAGGCTCCTGCCGTTTTCGCACAATAACTCCACGTCGAGGCGGAAGTACTTTCCGCAATTAAGATGATACTGTTGCGACTAATTAACAAAATTATTAACTTTTTAATTAATGACTTGACTGCAGGTGTTAATATTACAAAGTTGTAGCACGTGCCAATTTATGGCATATATCTATTTAGAAATCACGAATGTTGCACGTAGCTCGAGATATTCAGCGTTCGGGCCTGGCGAGCAACAGGTGTTTCTGTACTATATATCAGCACGTAAAAAAAAAAAACCACTACACTTCCATAATTGCGGTCACGCACTCAAAGTCGGCGAAAATACCCCAGCGAAGAAAGGTACACCGCCACTAGGAAAGTAAAAAATAAGCCAGTAGAGTACGTGGACTTACCTTTATCGTTTCGTCGCTCCTGAATTCGAACCATGGCTCGTGTGGGTATTTACGCAGTCGGGAAGTGTGCAGGCACAACACTTGGATTGTGCTCAACGGAGCTGTGCATTCCTTCACACCACGGCAATGATGTGCCCGATGTTCAAAACTTCTTCTCCTACACTTGAATACACCGCACACGCGTTTCTCAACCCTCGTGAGGGATATAATACATCCTAGAGTCAATGGCCTTCTAAGCAAAGTCTTGCCAACACGGTGGCTGCAGCCGAAAAGTCTACGCGCTCCGAAGTGACGGGAATGACGAGGACAGTATCTTTTTTTTTTTTTTTAATTGCGTGAGTTTGCCCTACGGCATCAATACATATCACACAAAGCTGTGTAGCTGTGTTTCCTCCATGAAGTCCAGGAGGGACCTATGGTTCGGACCGTAAATCCATCGCTGCAAGTCAGGCGGCCTGGTGTGCTGAAGTCCCGCCCGCCGCAGATGGCGTCGACGAGCCGCTTGAAGCCCAGGGCATGTCCATAGGAGGTGGTTCAGGTCTGCTTCCCGCACAGGCGCAGGACAAAATGGGCAGCTTGAAGTTGTGTCCGTGTAACCCCACTTCGCGCGGATTGAAGGCGTCACAGCTGCACCCACGCGAACCCTTCGGAGCGATACCTCCTCTTGACGAGTAAGTCCACTCGGGAGGTCATGACCACGCGGAGGTGTGAGAGCTCGCGTGGTGCGCCGAAGATTTTCTTTGTGAATGTCCACAGTGTCAGAAGGTGGCAGCAGGAGCAGAGGTAAGGGGTACATGACGGTTACAGGATGGCAAGCGGCATCTGCCGCGGCATGAGCCAGGACACTAGATCGGCGAATCCAACACACTCGAACTGAGCACGGATAAGCTGCAGCGCAACGGTGAAATTGCTCTGCTACACCCACAGAACGGTCAACGCGACGAAGTATCAACGGCGGCGTCGGCATGATCCCCCAAACGACAGCCATATTGGATTTCCACGAGCTCCCTCTTTAGGCCGTGAAAGTTGTGAATATTTTGTCATCTGTCTATCTCTTGCTTTCTTTCTTGCCTCTCGTTCTCTATATTTTTCTATTTCTTTATATTTTTTTGCTATCTCTCTCTCTATCTCTGTCTCTCTGTGTACGTTCGCTCGCCTTCTATCTTTCTTTTTCTCTGTCTCTCTCTACTCGTTTTCCCCTCCTTCTTTTCTTCCTCCTCACCATCACTTCTCCTTCCCATTCCCTTGCTATACTGTACTATACAAGGATATGCTATACACTTCTAGCATGCGCGCATGTTCTAGAAAAACGCATATAGCCAATAATTTCCTGAACATCCTACTTCATCACTATGTGGTCACTCAGCTAAGGTCGGCCAGAATGGTGGTATATTGCATTGGTGAGGCGTTTTTCCTTACCACCGTTCTATTGTGTAATCGGAAATGGCAGTTCTTTAATGTATTCGCTCTAGAGATGAATGTGAATTCTTCAGTACTATGTGTTCGTCGTTGGGTCGCGATACGAGCAAAATAAACATATTAGCTCTGTCTGTGTTGCTTCGAAGTACCATGCTTATGTTGAGTATGAAAGAAAAATAAAACTAGATAGCCGTGTGGTTACAACGCTCGCCTTCCGATCGTGCATAGGCGGTGTCGAATCTCGACTCGCCGAAAACATTTTGTAGCCAAGAATTTATCTCTTTCTCTATATCCCTTCCTTTCGGTCTCTCTGTACTCGTTCTCTCGTCCCATAAGAGTTATTGCATCCCGCGCCGGACATATCAGCGCCCCTGTTCTGGGATTGTTAGGGTACGTACTCACTAGCGGCAAAAACGCGAGGGACGCGCCGCGTGCGGCAAGCGTGCTCGCGGCAGGCGCGTTCGTTCGTCGCGTTTTACGCTACAAGGCAGTGATACTTGGAGTCTCGAGTTGTATAAGACTTCAAGAATTGCTGCCGTCGGCGAAATACCCCAGCGAAGGGCGGCCTCCTTGGCGCCCAGATTACTGCTGGTCGCCAAGGAGGCCGCCCAGCAGTAATCGCTTTGATTACTGCTGGGCGAAACAACTGAACATTTCACGGTGTAACCATGATTGCTTCACGAGCTTCGCCCCAAACTCTTCATCATTCACCCCGTGGATATGCTGCGATTTTTTTCCACCTATATGCGGTTACATCATCAGTGGCATGCGCGGTAAATCGACCTGAGCTCAAGCGCAACACGAATCACGATGCAGGCCGTTTAACTTTCCTGATGCCCAGGCTCAATCATTGAGCCCCGCGAAAGCGCCATCCTTCAACAGTGACTTCCAAGGGCGGGCTACCGTTTGTACGACGAGTAGTGAGGATTAAGTGATTCTCCGCCTTGGAGCGCGCACTGAGCCACCACACAACTGCTAAGTAATATCCGCTATGAGTAGTAGCCTCACAACTTTTTGCTTACCGCAGCGGTGGTCCCCATGAAATGGCGGCAGAGATGTCTCTACCACGACCTCCTCTTCCATTACACTTCATTTTGCCAGTGACAAGAATGCGCTTGATTCACCCGCAGCAATAATGCACACTATGCGTGGGCCATCACGCAATGCAAATGCGCCACGGCTGCTGTCGGTGCCGAGGCTGCTGTCGGTGCAGCTCATCGAGAAGTACTATATAATACCTCGCATCAGACGCATACTCAAGTTCCGCAATCGAAGTGAACAGGGCGCACTCAACACGACTGGCGCGCTTTGTTCAACTTCGCCACAGTCCCTCCAGGGGCCGCGTCTCCTACGCTCCTCTTGCGGAGGCAGGCGTGTGTGCAGCCTTACTTTCACGCTCATCTGCACGACTTGAAACTCTCGCGGTCAGGACCAACCTGGAACGCCGGGCCACCGGTAGCGCACTGGAACGACTGTGTGGCCACCTCCCATAACTCAGACGGGCACGCTTGCTCTGCCGTCAGTGTTCTGGTACTAAACAGTGGATTTCGAGCGTACATATACGTGTTAGAATGTCGATATACGTCTAGAACGGCTGTCGCCACACGAAGCCATTAGTTCTAACGGTCCCGGAGCACTTTTATTTTTTTTTTTGGCGGCCAATAAATAAAAGCACTTGTTGATAATAAAAAGTGAACAACTCAGCACACCACCTTGAGGCACTGCAGAAAATCCCTGGACAAATATTCTAGACAAAACATTACCTACTTGGACACGGAATGTACGATGCGACAGGTAGCTCTCTATTGTATTAACATTCTTCCACGTGCACCTAAATGTGACAGGTTTCTTAATATTCCAAAGCGCCATGTTGTGTCGTACGCCTTTTGCGTGTCGAGGAATACAGTGTACTGGAAATAATGTGTAGTGGAGATATGGCTTGAGAGAGAGAACGACGATGGTTGAGAGCATCGTCCTTCGACACGGCGCCCCAGAGGTTCTCATCAGTCATCACCGACAGAGGTACGGCGTTTACGGCTCACCTAACTCAGGCGATCTTGGGATACAGCCACACAAGCCACCGCCGGACCACCGCGTACCACCCACAGACCAACGGCCTGACCGAGTATCTAAATAAGACCATCGCCGACATGCTGGCCATGTACGTCGACGTCAAACACAAGACGTGGGACGCCATCCTTCCGTACGTGACCTTCGCGTACAACACGGCCGTACAAGAAACGACGCAGATGACGCCATACAAGTTGGTCTATGGACGGAGCCCGGCAACGACGCTCGATGCCATGTTACCAAACGTGACCGACGAGGAAAACATCGACGTGACCACCTACCTACAGTGCGCCGAAGAAGCACGACAGCTCGCCCGCCTACGGATCAAGAACCAGCAGACGACTGACAGCCGCCGCTACAACCTTCGACGACGCCACATGGAATACCAACCCGGTGACCGTGTATGGGTCTGGACGCCAATACGCCGACGGGGACTTAGTGAGAAGCTTCTTCGACGATACTTCGGACCGTACAGGGTACTTCGACGCCTCGGCGCACTCGACTACGAGGTTGTCCCTGACGGCATTACGAACTCTCAGCGGCGCCGTGCGCGACCTGAAGTCGTCCACGTCGTGCGCCTCAAGCCATATTACGCGCGTTAGTGAATCTGAGGACTGTACTTTTTGCTTTATTATTGTACTATCTTGCTTCTGATTATTGTTTATTGTACTTACTTGCTTTAGTTGCTGTTATTTATTGTTGCATGCATTATATTTGCAAATATAAACCTGCCTTCGGGTAAATAATTACAAGGTTGATTAACGAATTTTCGTTATTTACTTGCAACAGTGTCATGTTAATTGCAGCAAAGTATTTCCGCCTCGACGTGGAGTTCATGTGCGAAAACGGCAGGGGCCCTATACTGTCAAGGGTTTTATAGAAAATCTGTACTGTTGAAAAAGACATCCCTGTATATTTCGCAAATATTCTGAGATGTCGTCATGTCAAAGAGCTTCGGATACTGTATTCAGCTATTACTGCGTACACTGCTTACTGAAGGATAGCGATATCTGTGAACCATTGTTAACGACAGTGAATCTAGCTTGTGGCATTCTGTATTTTCACACACTGTCAACATTAATGGCGACGCCGCTTTCCGCAGAAAGGGCGGCAAAAATCGTGCTTGGGTCGATTACAAACTTTTTCGAGTGCAAATGTGTCCTGTCATTAGGCGGCTGTCGCCGCATGACGACATATACGGCGAAAACGTTGGCTCATATTTGCTCTTATCAACAATTCTATAGCCTGTATAATACGTTTTTGTACGTACGGGCCCTGTAATGCTGTGGTTACTTGAAGTGTTTTTTTTTTCCAATTCTTGCAGAGGAGCGGTGGTGGAGATCACCTTCTTGCCCCTTGCAAACAAGCTCCTCCGCTTAGGAGGAATGCTGACCAACGCACTCAACGGCTGTGTCGTGTCGCCCGCGCCAGAACTTATGCACTGGCAGCTCGCCGTCACCTTCGCAGACAACAGAGTGGTCATCATGGAGGGAGACCGCGGAAGAGACGGTCGGCTTCTTCTGTCATCGAGAGTTTCCGACCTCAAAGAGGAGTGGGGTGCTCCCCAGCTCAAGGTAAGAATACGTACATTATGGGGAGTCAATGCAAAGAGGATAGCAGCAACGAGACCATTTTCATATGCAAAGGTGACTGCCGAAAAAATGAATATTACCAAAAAAACAGCATGTTGGCCTCCCAACAACAGCCGTTTTTTGTACCGTAGTTTTCCACTCCCGGAATCCGTAACCGCCATCGCGCATAAGGAGGAAAAAAAGAAAAAGTCCGGCATTCGATGAAATTTGAACCCGGGCGTGGCAGTCGAATATTCTACCACAGAGACACTCATATCATAGCGTGGTAAAAGAGTAAGATAACCTGGCGTCGCACAATGCGAATTGTGTAACTAGTCAGCCACAGCATCAAAAAAGTTGACATAATGCCTTACGGATATATAGCGGGTAGCTCGCTTCTCCGCAGAATCTCTAATAATGGCGGAGTGGTGCTTCCCTATTTAACAAAAATTGATTTATGGCGTAGTTGATACCCTGCAAGTGTATACGTGTGTTAGTTGGCGCAAGATGGTTGACTACGGGCTGTAGAAAGGCCGCCTTTCCAGCTTTCGCTGTGGCTGCGCTGCGCGTTCCGCGCGGGCCTGGCGTTTTTTTAACAGCACTTAGTTGGCTTAGTTGGGCAGATGACGTCCATTTGTCCAAAAAAAGAATGCGTTCAAAAACATGGTTCATACCTCCGTCATAGGAATCGGTATGACACAAAAGTAAAACGTGCCCTTACAGAAGTAGTTGAATGTTTACTGTATACTTTGATATAAGAGATCTTGCGCAATGTGTATTGGTGTTTAGCAGCTACAGCACCGTGGGTGCCTGGCAGCTACAGCATGATTAACGTCCATGATCAATGATTAAACAAACATTTGCGGTTGCCGTAGAAGTTAACGGTGTGAGCGTAATGAGAGAAAGCGGTGTGAGAGCCAGAAGAGCGTCGCTGATTGGACGAAAACCTTGGGCTACGGTTGCCATCCCTAGATTAACACCACGACCAGCTAGACTAGCTGACCTGGAGAGCATTCATATTTTTGGTTCAGGTTCCCTTAGTATTCACGCAGGTGCCGAGAATATCGGTTCCGATTCGGGTTCTATTCCGAACTGAAATTTCGGTTCGGGTACAGTTTTCGATTCGGGTTCAGTTCGACGATGCGATAGTATTAAGCATGCACTCCTGAGTGAATAGTTTGTAAATATAGAGGGTGTTTTTTTTTAAAAACAGTACAGATTTTTTATAAAAATCCTATGACAGTAAGGCTCCTGCCGTTTTCGCACACGAACTCCACGTCGAGGCGGAAGTACTTTCCGCAAATAAGATGATACTGTAGCGACTTATTAAAAAAATTTAATTAACTTTTTGATAAAGGACTTGACTGCAGGTGTACGCAGCTCGAGGTATTCATCGTCGAACTTGACGGGTGAAATCGAAGCCACGCACGATGCACGTCCGTTCTGCTACGTCAGACCGGAACTACCCGTCACATGGGAGTGACAAAATTTTAATGGCGGTGCGCCGCGGCTGTGTGTGTTCGTGAAAGGCTGCAAGTCATCTCACTGTGCAGCCGCATCACCTTACTTTTGCGCGTGCTTATTTGGTTTTTGTCCAACTGTGCATAGGAAAACAGGAATAGCAACCTTTTCTTTGGCTGGGAAGCATAAAACTCTGGGGTGGACATTGCTGCCCTTCTTCTTGGAGACAGTAGTTTTTCGCGCCTCTTCATAGCTAAAACAAATGGATATGCACCACCCATCGCACGCAAACATTAAGTCGTCTACTGGCGTATTTCAGAATGCTTGCCGATTTTGTTTGACCAGATTCTGCTTTGGCGCACCGTCATTCAAATTTAGTCGCTTTCCTGTCACATGTCATGCCCGTCTTTCGGCGCGCTTCGTGCACGCTGGGCGCGATCAGTTTCGCCCGTCAAGTTCGACGATGAATATCTCGAACTACGTGCAACTTTTGCGATTTCTAATAAATAGTATGCCCTGAATTAGCAGGCATTACAACATTGTAATATAAACACCTGCCCTCGGGTGAACAATTAAAAAAGTTAATTAACGAATTCTTATTAATTACTTGCAACAGCGTCATGTTAATTGCGGCAAAGTATTTCCCCTCGACGTGGAGTTCGTGTGCGAAAACGGCAGGAGGCTTACACTGCCATTAAGTTTTTATAAAAAATCTCTACCGTTTAAAAGGAAAGACACCCTGTATATTTCGCAAATATTCTGAGAGATGTCGTTCTTGTCAAAGAGCTTCGGATACTGTATTCAGCTATTACTGCGTACACTGCTTACTGAAGGATAGCGATATCTGTGAACTATTGTTAACGACAGTGAATCTATAGCTTGTGGCATTCTGTATTTCCACACACTGTCAACATGAATTGGCTGAGAGTTCAGCAGAGTACGCCAAACCTGACTCTTAAGCCGCCTTTATATAATAACTCGATTTCCAACTTGCTGTGTAAAAGTGCTTATTCAACAACAACAATAATAATAATAATAATAATAATAATAATAATAATAATAATAATAATAATAATAATAATAATAATAATAATAAAACCACAATTGGATTACGAGGCCCGCCGTGGTGGAGGGCTCCGGAAATTTGAACCACCCGGTGTTCTTTAACGCGCACTCAGATAGCAGAGTACACAGGCATCTAGCATTTCGCTTCCA
Organism: Rhipicephalus appendiculatus; assembly: GCA_030522465.1. Classification (NCBI taxonomy): domain Eukaryota; kingdom Metazoa; phylum Arthropoda; class Arachnida; order Ixodida; family Ixodidae; genus Rhipicephalus; species Rhipicephalus appendiculatus. The sequence goes on along the minus strand of JALIZH010020719.1, from coordinate 779,613 downwards.
TCGATTGCGACCGCCGCGGCCGGCATCGAACCCACGACCTTCGGGCCAGCAGCCGAGCACCGTAACCACTAATACAGCCGCGACAGACAACCGCAGTGGTCTCGAGCAACAACACCCACTACGTAAACTGTCGTGCGCGACATCATGGCGACGTCGCTTTCCGCAGAGAAGGCGGCAAAAGTCGTGCTTGGGTCGATTACAAACTTTTTCGAGTGCAAGTGTGTCCTGTCATTAGGCGGCTGTCGCCGCATGACGACATATACGGCGAAAACGTTGGCTCATATTTGCTCTTATCAACAATTCTATAGCCTGTATAATACGTTTTTGTACGTACGGGCCCTGTAATTCTGTGGTGACCTTGAAGTGTTTTTTTAAAAATTCTTGCAGAGGAGCGGTGGTGGAGATCACCTTCCTGCCCCTTGCCAACAAGCTCCACCGGTTAGGAGGAATACATTCTAAACGGCTCGATTCAGCCACTCGGCCAAAGTTTAACTACTTTCTGAACGCCCAGCCATCTTGAACTGGTATTTAAGTTCATACTTGTGAACATATTCGATCAAAAAGCAAATACTACGCATACCTGAGGCGCAACGTTAATATGTATGTGTCACGACATGTGTTCTTTTATTAGAAAATTACATAGGTACGCAATTCTAAGGACCCTAGTGTTTTTCGATGGCGTGCATATCTCACTCAGCGCCTCCTCTATTTTACCAATGCCAGCCAGATGCGGCCGATTCAACGTAGAGTAGGCGCTGTCTGAGTATGGCCGGCACAAGACTATCGTCTTTCGACGACATTTGCAGCGAAGCACGCAGATACGCGACCAATTTTTAAGGCGAAAGCCTTTAATGTCTCATGCTCACGTCCGTCCGGTGTCCGTCCGTCCGGTGTCCATCCGTCCGGTGTCCATCCGTCCGGTGTCCGTCCGGCGTCCGTCCGTCCGTCCGTCCGGCGGTAGTGCTGGTGGTGTGCGTCCTCACCACCCTTACTGCACATGCGCAAACCCTCCCCACGCACCTCCTCTGCTGTGCTTCCCCTCTCTTTCCTCTAGGTATCCCTCCCGCCCGCGGCGTTTACACACCCATTGCGCATGCGCGTCCCCTCCCCCCCTCTCTCCTCTAGGCATCCCTCCCGCGGCGCTAACACCCCCCATTGCGCATGCGCGTCCCCTGCCCCTCCCTCTCCTACGCTTCCCCCCTCTCTCTCCTCTAGGCATCCCTCCCCGCGGCGTCTACACCCTCACTGCGCATGCGCGTCCCCTCCCCCCATCTCTCTCCTCTAGGCATCCCCCCCCCCGCGGCAACCACACCCCCCAATGCGCATGCGCGTCCCCTCCCCCCTCTCTCCTCTCCTACGCTCCCCCCTCTCTCGCCACGCAACGCCGACGCAGGCAGCGTCTGCTAGCGAGTTTCTTGGTTGAAAAAACCGACTGCTCGCGCTGCACAACCGTTCACTGGCCACCCCGTATATATGGCAATGGATCTTGACCTGCAAGGTGGTGCCGGTGGGAGATTTCTCCTGTGTGTTGCCGAACGATGAAAAATTCGCAGCGTGCGCGTTAACTAAAAGCGAACTGCGGGTCTCTGTGTCCAGTCCGAGTCTTCTGTCGCTCATTGCCCAGCAGCGATTGGGATGTTCCAGTAGGAAACAACCGTCCATCACTGCGTGCTTTGCGCCCCCCCAGGTTTCTCTCCTGTGCAACGCTGCGATGAGCGCCAGCGTCAACGCCGCCGCCAGTGTAAGCGTTAGCGCCCGCTGCTTCGCATCTACACATGGTTCCCTTTAGCGGTGGATGGTGTAATCTTTAAGGCGAAAGTCTTTAATGTCTCATGCTCACGTCCGTCCGGTGTCCGTCCGACCTTCGTCCGGCGTCCGTCCGTCCGTCCGTCTGTCTGTCTGTCTGTCTGTCTGTCTGTCTGTCTGTATGTCTGTCTGTCTGTCTCTCTGTCTGTCTGTCTGTCTGTCTGTCTGTCTGTTCGTCCGTCCGTCCGTTCGTCCGTCCGTCCATCCATCCGTCTGTCCGTCCGTCCGTTCATCCGTCCATGTCCGTCCGTCCGTCCATCCGCGCTCTCGCACTGAGCCAGGTGGCCGGCGGGATGCGCAGACGGACGCCGGTCGCGTCGGACTCTATAGCGCTCGCGCTTTGCTTGCGTAGCGTCGCTGTGACCAGAGTTTGCAATCATTCTGACCGACGCCGTCTCAATGGACCCAGGCGTTCACGGAATACACTTTCCAATTTACAAAGGGTCCGTCAACTTAAGAGCTGGAACGCGGATGGCGTTTGCACGATGCGCAAAGCGCGAGAAAATACTAACGCATGCGAACGTCTCGCGTCTAGCTGCGATTCGCGGTAAAAAATTAAAGAAGAAAACACGCACCCATTAGGTTTGTGTCTTATGCCACTGAGAGTGTAAAAGAAAAAAGACATGGCATAATCAGTGGAATGGCCACACGCTTTCGCCGAACACACTTTGGAATGTACAAAGTGTCCTTCAATTTTTTAGATGTGAAGCATCTTATGGCGAAGCTTAATCCGGTGGTGGTGGTGGTGGTGGTGTGCCGCGTGCCCACCCCTTACTGCGCATGCGCAAACCCTTTAAAAAAATAAAAATAAAAAACCTCCTCTCCCCCCTCTCTCTCCTCTAGGCATCCCTCCCCGCGGCAACCACACCCTCACTGCGCATGCGCCTCCCCTCCTGTCTCCCCTCCTGTCTCCCCTCTTACACTCCCCCCTCTCTCCTCTAGGCATCCCTGCCCGCGGCGTCTACACTCCCACTGCGCATGCGCGTCCCCCCCCCTCTCTCTCCTCTACGCATCCCTGCCCACGGCGTTCACACTCCCACTGCGCATGCGTGTCACCCCCCTCTCTCTCCTCTCCTACGCTCCCCCCTCTCTCGCCTCGCGACGCCGACGCAGGCAGCGTCTGCTAGCGAGTTTCTTGGTTGAAAAAACCGACTGCTCGCGCTGCACAACCGTTCACTGGCCCATCCGTATATATGGCAATGGATTTTGACCTGCAAGGTGGTGCCGGTGGGAGATTTCTCCTGTGCGTTGTTGAACAATAAAAACTCGCAGCGTGCGCGTTAACTAAAAGCGGACTGCGGGTCTCTGTGTCCAGTCGGAGTCTTCTGTCTCTCATTGCCCATTAGCAGCGATTGGCATGTTCCAGTAGGAAACACTGCTCCATCACTGCCTGCTTTGCGCCTCCCCAGTTTTCTCTCCTGCGCAACGCTGCGATGAGCGCCAGCGTCAACGCCGCCGCCAGTGTAAGCGTTAGCGCCCGCTGCTTCACATCTACACATGGTTCCCTTTAGCGGGAGATGGTGTAATTTTTTAACAGCACTTAGTTGGCCAGATGACGACCATTTGTCCAAAAAAAAGAATGCGTTCAAAAACATGGTTCATACCTCCGTCATAGGAATCGGTATAACACAAAAGTAAAACGTGCCCTTACAGAAGTAGTTAAATGTTTACTGTACTTTGATATAAGAGATCTTGCGCAATGTGTATTGGTGTTTGGCAGCTACAGCACCGTTGGTGTCTGGCAGCTACAGCATGACTAACGTCCATGACCAATGATTAAACAAACCTTTGCGGTTGCCGTAGAAGTTAACGGTGTGAGCGTAATCAGAGAAAGCGGTGTGAGGGCCAGAAGAGCGTCGCTGATTGGACGCAGAGCTTGGGCTACGGTTGCCATCCCTATAACACCAAGACCAGCTAGATTATAGCTGAACTGGAAAACATTCACATTTTAACGCGATAGCGTTAAAGAGCTCGTTTCGCAGAAATTCCGGCGTCGGCGTCGGCGTCATTGGTTGTGAGCGAAAAATCATCTTGTCCGCGACCGAAAAATCGAGAAAGATGCAAATAAAATAATAAAAATTTTCGGGCCCGAGTGAGGATCGAACGCGGGTCGTCTGCGTGGCAAGCAGGTGTTCTACCACGCAGTCATGCCTCTGCTTGGATATACTGTGAAAATAACTTCCTCTGCTTGGAAATGCAGTGAAAATAACTTCCATGCTGCGCAAACGCAAGCGTCCTTTATATAGGCGTCGCAATATAACATGTAATATCCCAGGAATATTGCGTGGTACAAGCGTAAATTGCCATCGGGCGTCAGAATAAGTGACTATCATAACGATTCCATAGTTTAAAGCCAGCCACCCATTACAAAGGGCACACACCTTACTGCGCGTATTCCCTTAACACCACGTAGTGGGTGCATAGCAAGTTCGAAAACATTTCCCACATTTGCCGCGCATAATTTCTCCTGGTTTAAACCATACTACCAGTTACATAGTATGCACTAAGTGATTGAAGTACGCAGTAGGGAAGGGATATCGCTATCGCGTTCAACTCTTAAAGGCGAAGCTTAAGGGTCCCCCCAATTTTTTGGTTCAGGTTCCCTCCGTGTTCACGCGTTTTTGTACGTACGGGCCGTGTAATGCTGTGGTGACTTGAAGTGTTTTTTTCAAATTCTTGCAGAAGTGCGGTGGTCGAAATAACATTCCTGCCCCTGGCGAACAAGCTCCTCCGCTTAGGAGGAATGCTGACCAACGCGCTCAACGGCTGTGTCGTGTCGCCCGCGCCAGAACTTATGCACTGGCAGCTCTCCGCCACCTTCGCAGGTAACGGAGTGGTCATCATGGAGGGCGACCGCGGAAGAGACGGTCGGCTTCTTCTGTCATCGAGAGTTTCCGACCTCGAGGAGGAGTGGGTGGCTCCCCAGCTCAAGGTTAGAATACGTGCATTATGGGGAGTCAATGCAAAGAGGATAGCAGCAACGAGACCATTTTCATATGCAAAGGTGACTGCCGAAAAAATGAATATTACCAAAATAAACAGCATGTTGGCGTCCCAACAACAGCCGTTTTTTGTACCGTAGTTTTCCACTCCCGGCGTCCGTAACCACCATCGCGCAAAAGGAGGGAAAAAAAAATCCGGAATTCGATGAAATATGAACCGGGGCGTGGCAGTCGAATATTCTGCCACAGAGACACACATATCATAGCGTGGTAAGAGTAAAATAAGCAGGCGTCGCACAATGCGAATTGCGTAACTGGTCAGCCACAGCATCAACAAAGTGCACATCATGTCTTACAGATGTGTAGCGGGTACCTTGCTTCTCCGCAGAACTACTAATAATGGCGTAGTGGTGCTTCCCTACTTCACAAAAATTGACTTATGGTGTAGTTGATACCTTGCAAGTGTATACGTGTGTTAGTTTGCGCAAGATGGTTGACTACGGGCTGTAGAAAGGCCGCCTTTCCAGCTTTCGCTGTGGCTGCGCTGCGCGTTGTCCGCCTCGGTGGAACAGTGGCTACGGTGCTCGGCTGCTGACCAGAAGGTCGCGGGTTCGATCCCGGCCGCGGCGGTCGCATTTTGATGGAGGCGAAATGGTAGAGGCCCGTCTACTGTGCGATGTCAGTGCACGTTAAAGAACACCAGATGGTCAAAATTTCCGGAGCCCTCCACTACAGCGTCTCTCACAATCATATCGTGGTTTTGGGACCCTAGATATTATTATTATGCGCTGCGCGGGCCTGGCGTTTTTTTAACGGCACTTAGTTGGGCAGATGACGTCCATTAGTCCAAAATAAGAATGCGTTCAAAAACGTGGTTCATACCTCCGTCATAGGAATCGGTATAGCACAAAAGTAAAAGGTGCCCTTACAGAAGTAGTTGCATGTTTACTGTATACTTTGATATAAGATATCTTGCACAATGTGTATTGGTGTTTGGCAGCTACAGCACCGTTGGTGTCTGGCAGCTACAGCATGACTAACGTCGATGATCAATGATTAAACAAACCTTTGCGGTTGCCGTAGAAGTTAACGGTGTGAGCGTAATCAGAGAAAGCGGTGTGAGAGCCAGAAGAGCGTCGCTGATTGGACGTAGGTTGATTGCAAACGTTGATTGCAACGTGGACGTTGATTGCAAACTTTTTTCGAGTGCAAGTGTGTCCTGACGTCATTAGGCGGCTGTCGCCGCATGACGACATATACGGCGAAAACGTTGGCTCATATTTGCTCTTATCAACAATTCTATAGCCTGTATAATACGTTTTTGTACGTACGGGCTCTGTAATTCTGTGGTGACTTGAATTGTTTTTTTTTTCAAATTCTTGCAGAGGCGCAGCTGTGGACATCGTCTTCTTGCCGTTGGCAAACAAACTACTACGAGTTGGCGCTGCCATAACAGATTTCATGAATGGCACGTGGACAGGGCACGATGCTGCCACGATGCATTGTCAGCTTTCTATAACCTTCACTAACAACAAACTACTGCTCCTGGAAGGAGACCGGGGCCGCGACGGGCGACTTCTACTGACAACACGAGTGTCAGAACTGAAGGAAGAATGGTTGGCACCCCAGCTGAAAGTAAGAATACGCACATTATGGGGAGTCAATGCAAAGAGGATAGCAGCAACGAGAACATTGTCATATGCAAAGGTGACTGCCGAAAAAATGAATATTACCAGAAAAACAGCATGTTGGCCTCCCAACAACAGCCGTTTTTTTTTATTTTTTTTTATTGTACCGTACGTAGTTTTCCACTCCCGGCGTCCGTAACCGCCATCGCGCACAAGGAGCAAAAAAAAAAAAAAAAAATCCAGAATTCGATGAAATTTGAACCCGGCCTTACGCGTGGCAGCCGAATATTCTACCACAGAGACACATATCATAGCGTGGTAAAAGAGTAAAATAACCAGGCGTCACACAATGCGAATTGCGTAACTAGTCAGTCACACCATCAACAAAGTGCACATCATGTCTTACAGATGTGTAGCGGGTACCTTGCTTCTCGGCAGAGAGAGAGAGAAATAGATGAAAAGGGAGGAGCGTGAAGAGGGAGGAGCGTTGCTACACGCAGCTGCGCGCCCCCTCTCTCCTTAGGGAGAGGCCGCGACGCTGCGTCAAAAAGCCACGCGATGACGCGCTGCAACGGGTGCGTGTGGTCAGGCCTTTACAGCCAGGTGCGGCCGGCCGTGGCAGGCGCGCGCCGAAGAGCTATTTTAAAGCGAAAGCCTTACTGGCCTAGTCGAGCGAGTTTCGCTGTGTATCTCCGTGTGGCCTTGAAGTGAAGGACGGACGCGTGAAATTTAGTTGTAGCGATGCGTTAGACTGACTACCGCTGCTACCATAGGCGTGCGCAGGGTTCCCCTTCAGGGGGGGGGGGGGGGGGGCGAAGCCTCGTCGCAGCGCCCCCCTTGCCTATTATGCCAATGTATGGGGTACACCTTGCGCCCCCCCCCCCTTCTTAGGTGACTTGGAGGGGGGGGGCGCCCCCTCTACCCCCTTCGTGCGCACGCCTATGGCTGCTACAATGACTACAGCTGTCTAAGCCAGTCGTGTCCACTTGACAACCACGTGGCTCGCCGCTCTCTCTGCCACTTCGGACAGCGCTTTAAAGGAGCACTGACACAAAAATTTTGCACCTTGTTTGTTTTGTTGCAATAGGTAGCTTACGACCCACTTATCACGGCTGGAAACCTCGTTCGCGCGAGTGCGCGACGGTTAGTTATTTACAGACGTTTTTAGAGCGCCCAGTCGCAGTTTCGGTTTCAAAGAGCACCGAGCTAGTCAGGAGCAGTTCCGGTAGCAAGATAAACGCAGCTGGCCACGTGACCACGCAGAACTGTGACGTGGGCGGCGCGCGCGAGAGCGGGCGCCGCCTACGTCAGGCACGGAGGAAGAAATCGCAGGTAGCGCAAGGGCACAACCAACAACCAGCCAACACAAAATCGTGACGTAGTTTGTTTATATTGCTACCGCGTTGATGTCGGCGTCGCGAGGGGCTCGCATCTCGCTCAGTCGTGCGGCATGCACTTTGAAATTGATTTTAAATATGTTCTAGGCTATATATGTCCTTGATATTTCGTAGGCGTTGTCTATGTCTCCACATACATCTATTTCACTCATTATCTCGCCTTCAAAATTTTGTGTCAGTGCTCCTTTAATTGCTTGTGTTCAGTCCTTGTGCCATGGTCGTGCGATGGAAGGAGAAAGCGCTGGTCCATCTGTGGCGAATAGAGTTACTGTATATGCTACCTTTATATGCTACCTTTAGGTAGCAGAGTTGCGCATAACTTTTCCTTGCGCCGCTCGCGCCTCTATTCGTCGAGTGCCATCACGTGGCGCAAAATGACGTCAAATGTTCAATTTCGCGCGGCGAAGCCAACTGTACGTGCCCGACGGCGCGGCCCCATGCGCATCCTCTGCGCGCGCCGACTAGTTTCCGTCAGTTCCATCGTGATTTCCATTAGCGGTCGTCGAGCGTTTCAGCGTGCGTGCATTCGTCGAGTGTGCGATTTGTTTATGGGCTACATACCTTATCGAAGTGTTCGAAAGTACGTCGTATTGACAGTTGTGCGCTACACATGACTGGGTGTAGTGCACCTAACTGCACAAACCGCACAGGAAATGGGAATGCGCGGTTCACGTGGACATTTGAAATGAGTTTGAAGCTACTTTTCTGCGCCACTTTTTCGAACAGTGAAGCAGTGGTGAATGATGGTTAATGACAAATGACACTTCGTCAGTGGTCGCCAGCGTAACCGCACGCGCAATATTTTGTCGACGGCCGCTGGTCAGCTGGCATCGGCGGCCAAAATGCATGCTTATTGTCGACCATGCGTGCGTGAAGTTTCCTTCAAATGCCCTTCAAGACAAATATTTCTCGCCTTACGTCCAGGGGAGAAAAGCTCGTGTACATGCTGAAAGTAATCGCGCCGCTTTTCGTTGCAAATTACTGCTCAGAAAAGCGAACTTTTGAGCTGTTCGATCGTAGCATGCATATGAAAGCTGTGATGGTGGAATCGGCCCCCCGCTGTAAAATTCTCCGTGGACGCGATACCTGCGATTCACTTATGGCACCTATGAACTAACTTTTCAATCGCTAATTCAAATTTCATTGATTCCGTCACCTTTAGTGCACTTCATGTGCTTCGATTCACTTCCTCACTTGGTTCACTTCATTCACACTTGGTTGTGCGTATGAGCCACTGCTCCACGCCCTGCACTGCACCCGGGATTGGCCGAACGCTGCCAAACTGTTGTTCTTCGCGTCGTTTTGTCCGCGGAAGCGATCCGTTAGAACCTGTAGCAATATACAGCTTCGCTGTAAAAGTGGGACCTTGCTCAGCGCGTGCGAATAATTCTGCGGAAAGTCGCCCGCACCGGAACATCGCGCCGTATTTGTCTCCTGCGCGCGCGACGAGCGGCTTCACTGCAAAGCCGTTGAACATAATGGCGGACCTATGCGCAACTCTGCTACCTAAAGGTAGCATATACAGCAACTAGTGGCGAAGTAGTGTGCGCGTTGGCAGCGGCGAAAGCGGCAAGCTGTGTCGGACCATCCTGTAGATGTAGGTTGGCTTGCTGACGAGTTAAAGCGAAAACGTGAGCGCCATCGCGCAAAGCAGGCAAACGTGGCAGGCAGAAACGTGTGAAAAACGTGAACCTCGGCGACCTAAACGTCTGGACAAGGATGCAGAGAAGCGACAACGACGAGATTTAGGGTCGGCAATCGATGCGTCGCGCTCGACCTTCGGCGACGGCTTCGGAAGCTGCCACAAAACCTAAACGTGAATAAACGATGCGAACAATGCAAAATATGTTGTTGCAAAACAATGCGAAAAATGCCTAACCCGGCTCAGCAACACAACATGACAAACCTTTCTCTTGCATAACGTGAGCACCAGCGCGCAAAGCGGGCAAAAGTGGACAAGGATGCAGCTGAGCTAAACCGCAGCCATTTTTTTTAAAATATGGATGGATGCTTTTTTTAAATATGGATGGATGCTACGAGTGCGGCCGAGGCTTGGGCTAAGGTCACCACCTCGCGGTGTGTTAAGGCGTTCACAAAATTGCACTTCTCCTATTATTAGAAACTCGCCGAATGGTACTGACGCGTAGCAACGACGCGTTGCACGAGAGAGTCGCGCAAACTAGCCTCCTTTCGAACCATATCTACTTTCTTGCGTGCTAATGTAAATACCGGGCATATCGATAACTTAAGACTCGTCGTTCCTACCTAAAATATGTCCTTTAGTTAAACAGTGACTTCAGAATCTCTGATGAAATTTTATAACCAACAACCCGAACATGTGTGTCTTTAGGGGGGTTTTGCTGGTATCGACACGCGAAATGTGCTTAACGTTACAAAAGTGAGCAACCATGATTGGGACGGAACATTTATGCAAATACCCCCTGAGGGGGGGCATGATGCTGTGGGTGGCAGCTTCTTGTACTTATTCTTAGGTTGTAATCGACTATAATAGGTTGTAATCGACTATAATAGGTTGTAATTGACTATAGCTCGTTGTTACACCTAAGTGATGACCCATGGTCACTTCCGGGGCTAATGCTTGCCCCGGTCGCATTCCACATTCCGTGTCGCGTTCACGCGTCTTGTATTTGCAGAGTGACGGTACACTGTTAATGCACTGTACATTCATAGTGATAATTGAAAACCGACAGTTTTCATTGAAAAGCTGACGCATGGAAAAAAATTCGATGGAGTGGGGGGCTCAGACTACCCCTCCCCCTTCCCCCCCCCCCTAGTGGCGGCCCTGTTAACACATAAAAAATGCTAGTAACATGGCACATTCTTCGTTTAAAAAAAATCTTTATTCGTGGGTAGTACGAAGTGAATATGATGCAAAGATGGTCTGCTGGGTAATCACTAAAATGTGTTAGCTCCGTCTTATGACAAGGAAAATAACAAATGTGGAAAAAAGAAAGGAAGAGCTACGAGAAATTCGCGAGTTTAACACGCCAGTCAGCTGCACATGCACGAATGGAAAACGACGAGCAAAATTGGCTTATTTTTTTAGCCGCATTCACAAATTTATTAAAGCAAAAAACTGGGATAGTTGGTAGACGTTAATGATTGCATTGCGTTCAGTATTACACTGACAGAATAAAAAAGAAAAAGAACAGAAAACTCGGCGTACGGGGCCCGAACTACCGACTCTTATAAAACTTTTAGTAAAGATGTGTACACCTCCCCCCTCCTCCCCGGTTAGCACTAACACTATTAACGTGTTGAACTGCACGACGTTGTTGCTTTGTTGGCTTTCTGTTAAGCCGTCAGTGTAATACTAAACGCAATACAAACACGAATTACAATCTTAAGAACAACGGGCCAGCGCTATGCACGACTGAAACAGCTCAAGCGCTCTTCGCCGTGAAAATTTGTAAACGCATTTTCTTATTTAACATTTGTGATACCAAAAAAGAAATGAAAAGTTGAAGTGTATGAACATTCGTCATTTTTGCGTTTGACTGCTTTTTGTCTAAGTACTGTCTGTAGGAATTTGCCTGTAGTTCAATGACCGCTCAAAGCAGTCTGTATGTGGACAAGCATGTCAGTGACCAAGCAGGGTGTACTGTTTTTTTCTTTTGCTGCGCAGGTGCGTCCGGAGAGGTTTGCCGACGTGATCTTACAGGCTCCGCCTTTTCCTGTCGAGGCTGTCGGGCCTGCGAGGAAAGAGCAATAAAGGGTTGAATCGCCCCAATTCATACACACAGAATGCTTGGCATTGGCTCTCAGTATAACTTATTTTAACATTTTAACACAGTAATTATTTGAGGAGATTATCATCACGTTGGTGAAAAGGGGAAAAACAAAGAAAACCAGAAGTGTACTTATTGTAAAAGTCTCCACCGTACAACTGACTCCTTACGAGCGCCATCTTACAAAGTGCTGTTGTGTCTGAAGCCCTTCTTATCCCTTATTGGTAACGCTAATGGATATATGGTACTACAAGAAAAACATGCTCTACTGGCGAGCTGTAAACGGGGCTACTCGCTGCTTGTACACAAACTAAGTAACTGATTAGTGTTACACGGCACAGGTTTTCTAGCTGTATGCAAGAACTAACTCTGCTTTACTGCATGCTGCAGAACTCTTGTCCTATAAAATTTTGACGCCAAATGAAAATACTCGGTATTAACGCTGCTGTATGAACGCTGTTAAATCTTGACAGCGCACACACGAAGCCCTTCGGCGACAGTCTTCGTGAAGTCATAGAATAATTAAGACATATGGCCTCGGTGATTCGCGAAGGCACGCGCAGCGCCGCCTCGTCACGGAGAGTCATTGACAAGTAACTTGAGCGCGGTAGGCTCACCCGCAGCACTTGCTCTGTGCCAGGCAGCAGATGAAGTTTCGACCGGAGAAGTCCACGTCCAGGTCGCATGTATCGCAGGCGGTGGTGTTGCCCGGGTAGGCCAGGTGGACGGCCGACACGCCGGTGGGCTGCTCGACGAGCAGCACGATGGCCACGCCCACCAGGCAGCAAACTGCGGTCAGCTGACGTCACACCACACGTCAGTCGCGACAGTGACAATCATGGCACAGTGAGGGATTAAAGGAAGGCAGAGTACTGACGGATGTAAACACAACGTTTTTTAGATGCGAAGCATCTTATGCTCGGGGCTATGTCCGTCCCTCCCTCCCGCGTCCCGCGTCCGGCGTCCCGCGTCCGGCCACTTTCATGAAATAGGGAAGCACCCACTATGTGAACCAGAACACTGTAGTACAAAACCATAGCTTTTCGTACCACTGTGGAAAATGATCGTTGCAAGACATAATAGAAAAGAGTAGAATAGAATAGAATAGATGTTTAATAAGGTGAAAGCCATAGATGCTTCATCAAACGCGAAAATTGATCGTCGGCGGCGTCAATGCGATCGAGAGATGCAAAAAAAAATCACGACGTAAATTTGTGACGTCATTATGACGCCATCACGCCGCTTTATAGCTGCCTCCGTGATCGGTGAGCTGATCACGGAGGCAGTGCAAAACCTGTTGAGGTGCATAAAGCTTGCAATACCTCTCATCCTGGAGGCAGTGCGAAACCACGTTAGGTTCAAAAAGCTTTCGGAGGGGAGCTTTTTTCGTCAAGCTGCTTTTAGCCCCCTGACAAGACTCTCAACCCCATGTATTTTGGACTTGGGTCCCCATTTACAAACGTACTACCAATATAATGCATCACTCGCAATAGACACACAAATCAGATATACAAAATGATTGAAATAACGAAGGTGCGTACGCTATGAACATCCTGAAAAGTAGTACAAAAATGAAAAGCAAAACGATAGGATGAATGCATGGTAAAGAACCTTGCTTGAATCCTGACATGGTAAACAAATAATGAAACTTATCAATTTATTTCAAGGTAAAAGAGAAGAGGTCATGCATAATAAGGGGGTGAAAAAAATAAAATACGGTACAGAATCAACGATATACATAAATGCATACCATCTGATTCGTCCATTTGTATGTAAAATTCGCCGAAATTTTCTTAGGCGATCAGACGGCAAAGCCACAAAGAGACGAACGCTCAACTGAACACGCAGACGCCATTTAGTGCTTGAGGTACACGTAAAAGGCACGTTCCCTTTCTCACAGGGTGCGAAAACGTGAACTGACACCTGTGTACATTAAAACAAATATTGTACTGGATAGCAATGGGCAGTGAGGATGTGGCTTACAAGGATGAGGACAACGGGTCGGTCATAAAACATTTTGTTCCGGTGTCCCTTCTTCCGCTATATCATTATCTCACTGGTGCGTGCTGCGTCCGATCTCAAAGAGCTTTCTGTACAAAATGAAGGAGCTCTAACAGCGGAGCCGCTTACGCTCGAAGAAACTCCATTAGGCGCGATCAAAAACTATCATCATCGTGAACGCATTAAACGGGCCGGCACGCGCTCTCTTCGTCCCCTTCTTCATCTGCTTCGCTCCCAGATCACGTGCGCCGATTTTTCCGCCGTGGGATACAATAACTCTAATGGGCGAGAGAACGAGTACAGAGAGAGAGAAAGAAAGAGACATAGAAAGAAAGAGAAAGACAGAAATAGAGAGAAAGAAGGGGAAGAAAGACAGAGAAAGAAATTGACAGGGAGAGAAAGAGTTAAAAAAAAACAGAGCAAGGCAGAAAGAGAAGGAAAGAGAGAGACAAAGAAATAGAGAGAGAGAGAGAGAGAAAGAAAGAGGAAGCGAGAAATGTATAGATAGAAAGAAAGGGAAGAAAGAGCGAGAAAGAGAAATAGAGAGAGAGAAAGAAAGAAAAAGAGATAGAAAAAACAAAGTGACAGAAACAAAGAAGTTTAATGAAGAGAAAGGAGGAGAGGTCGGCCTGGAAAGGGGGGTTTCTAAGCCTGCTACTCCTCACGGAAGGTGAGGGGAAAGGGATAGAAATAGGAAGAGGCAGGTATAATGATAGGTGACTATGGTATAGTACAATGAGTCACTGTACACAGACTATCCTGCGCGGAGACGTGCAATACTTGCGAAAGTTTTGACACCGCAGCACATGCTCTAAAGACGAGCATCTAAACCTGTATCGCTTAAAAACCTTAAAAGGCACTTTAAGCTGCGGTGGGCGTGATCTACATATTCTCAATCACCTTAAAGCTTCCCCTCCGAAAAGGGCCGGGAGTCCAGGCGATTTGTGACGCACTTAAGTGACTGTCTTTCGGTCGCGTATTGAGGGCACATGCACAGGATGTGGTGGATATAGTCTCTGACGTGTAACACACACCGCAGTTAGGGTTTTGCTCCTGTGAAATGTTACAAAGGTATCGTCGAGTATATGCAACACCCAGCCTATGCAGTAACGTTTCCTGGTCTCTTCTGCCGGAATGGAAGCCGAAAAGCACGACCAGAGTCAAGTCTGTAAAGACGCTCTCGGCGATGGTCAGGTTCATCCCATAATCGTGTCATAGAGGTTTTCACAGACCAGCAAGGCGTTGATGTCATATCGGGAAAAGTGAATTGATATTACTTCCCCGCTAATTTGCGCCAATTTTTGCTTCTTGCGTCAGTTTGCTCGTTCCCAGCTCTGCTACAGTGACTGGTAATCCACTACGATACTCGGTATGTCCGAATTGAGCCGCCTCAATTAGCATATTCCTTATGTCGTACACCAGACGACTGTAAGCAATTCCTTGCTTCATGTAATTGCTAGGCTAAGTGTCGGCTTAGAGTCGCAAAATAATGTCCATTCCGCGGGGCTCTGCTGTACTATGAAGCGGGCAGCTTGTCGAACGCCGGTCAGCTCAGTGGCAGCAGGCGATGTTCAATGCGCTATATTGAAGCGTAAGGAAGAGAAAAATAAAGAGAAAGCTCCGATGTTCCCCCAGGCTTGGCGCCACTAGTGTGAAGCTGCCTTAATTTTTAGGGGCGAAGCTCCTAAGGGTGTGGGAGGGTATGTCCCTCCTCTGTAGTAGTAGTAGTAGTAGTAGTAATAGTAGGTAGGTAGGTGGGTACATTCCACGTATGAGTGGAATGTACCCACTCCACGTGATAAAGATGACGATGACGCAGTATAGTGGAATGTACCCACTACACGTGATGATGGCGATGACGCTGATGACCATGAAGTGTAAGCGCGTTCCAGACCACACATTCTTTTTCTGACATGGACGAAAACGATCGAGCTTCGCCCACTCATCATCATTCACTTCGTGGATATGGCGTGATTTTTTTGTTTTTCGTTTTTTTTTTTTGTTGCGATTTTTCGCTCACGACCAACGACGCCGCCGCCGACACCGGAATTCCTGCGAAAGGAGCTATTTAACGCTGCTGCGTTAAAATTTTCATTCGGACGTCAGACATCGCTCACGGGTTCAAGTAACATCCATTTTGCTGCATCAATACATATAACCACTTTCGGTTCTTTGTTATTTACTTATATATGTGTTCACCCACCACCCTCGCAGTGTCGGTTGATTAATAGAGAAATAACGAAATAAATTAGCGTACGCTTTTATATTTCGCGAAGGCGGGGGGGGGGGGGGGGGTGTCGTGGAGGGAGCGTACAATCATAACAATAAGCTTCAACAGGGCAAGTATATACAATTTCTCACTTTCTAAAAGATTCAAATAACTTATGCGTGCCAGACCCACAAGCTGATTAGTATGAGGCGCGCCGTAGCGCAGGGCTCCGATTTAAATTTCGCATGACCTCGACCACCGGGATCTTTGAACCCAGTATCTCGAGCTTTGCAGCTCAATGCAAAAGCCACTGATCGGCGGATAATCCTATTTTAAGAAAGGCTATACATTTATGGATATGCATGTAACACAATTTCGCCGGGGCTCTGTCTTTCTTAAAGGACCAGTATGAGACGTTCCTGAAGTGGGCGGAAAACGGGACCTTATCCACACCTCCCAAGGCACGTTAGCCGATTACTGGTTATGTACAAAAATGCGCGACGCACAGAGCATCCAGTCGGTAAAGAGGCGCATGAACGTGCAGATTTAGTTACGTTACAGAGTGAATTGTTTTTTTTTTTATGCCATGCATTGATACGGGTCTACGACGATTCGAGTCCAGATCGCCGACAACGGACTAGAGCCGGGCAACCAAGAAGAAGGCGTAGCTACTTCCTTACGCCGGCCTTTTCGTCCCAGCGAGTCCGTCATGATGGGCACCCGCAGGACGTGACGGAAGTAGTCCTTCTCGGCGCGCTTGTTCGGCGTCCAGGCGATCACGTGCACGCCGCGGTCACGCCACATGCGTACGGCCTTCAACGTTCAGGTTGTCCTTCCAGACAAGCACGGCGGAAGCGCCGGTCACGTAATGAAGGAGACCCATGTTGAGGGCCTGCTCGAAAAGCCAGTCGGCGAAGACCGCCTTGTAATGCTTCTTGCTTTCGTCGTAGCGAGGACGCGACTTACCAGCGTCCTTGTAGGCCAGCAACCCGGGCCGCCAGGTTAGCGCAGTGACGATGTCAGGGGTTCTGACGCCTCAGGGCGTAAATGAAACACGGGTTCGGCGAAGAGACGAGCCCTTGGCGGTACAGTTCGGGCCTCTGGCTGAACAGCACGCCAAGCAGCGCCACGGCGCGCTCGTCGTACCTCTTGACGTGGAACGATGAACCGCAGGCCTTGGCGAAGGCACTCGTGGATGCCTTCTTCGAGCGTTGGAACGCGAGCGCAGCCGCGGCAGTTCTTGGCGTACGGGTTCTTGCTGGCGGCGTCCAGTTGTCGCAGGTGCGCGAAAGACATGTGCGCCAGGACTCCCTCGCCGCTCGTCGTCCGCTCGAGGCTGTCGTCGTAGAAGAGGACCCCGACGTTGTCGCGCGTGAAGGACAGGTCCAACTCGATGCCGTCGGCCTTTATCTCGCGCGCCGCTTGTATGGCGTCGAGGGTGTATTCCGGCGCATAGCGCGAAGCACCGCGGTGCGCGAACAGGGGCGGCAGTCGCGAGGAGTTTGCTGCGCCGTCGCCTCTGCCGAAAATGACCTCCACGGCGACTTGATCGTCCACGGGGGGGCAGGGCTGACCAGAGTGTGACGAAACACGCAACCGCCACAAGGACCACGAAGTACTGCCAGGCCATGACTTGTAAGGCGAAGCTGTGTTTGAAGTCGCCGTGGAAAGTGCAGCCGCAGAGGCGAGGCGCGCTGGACCGGGTGGCCAAAGTCCGGAAGGCTAGCAATTTGACTACGCTGTGTCACATCCTTACGCATACGTGGACAACGGATCGTAATAATGATGATGGTTACAGCGATGGCGATGACCCTAAAGACAGCAGCACCCACCCACTTGGGGGGGAAACGCCAATATTCTGGAGAAAAGCGCCGCAGAATTCTATTTCTCTCTCTTCATCTCCCTTCGTAATCGTTCCCTTGCCCGTATACGAGTTACTGCGTCTCACGCCAAGCAAACTGGGGCACTCGTTCTGAGAACTAAGCAGATGAGGAAGAGGACGAAGACAGCCCGTGCCGGCCGAGTTATTGCAACCATGATGATGATAGTTTTTTAAACGGCCGACGGAGTTTCTCTTCGCGAACGAAGAAATTTGAATTCGTTTTTACACAGTAGTGGGGCTTCCCAATTCCTGCGGCGTATAACCTACCGAGTTTTTTTTGTTCGCCGCACAAGGACGATTTGTAAAACAGCTTCGCGGTTAAAAAATAAGAGAAAAGAAGAAAAGAAAGGCGTGTTTGCCGTACTTTCAATGAAGTGGCGAAGGAACACTTACCACAACAGTTCGAGCCATGACTCAATTTCTCGCAGCCAAATGTGAAACGTTCCTGTGCGGTCGGTGAAGTCAAAGCATAGCCTGTAACGAGATCCAAAAATAAGTTAAATGAGTAAGTGAAGCACTACTTAAGGAATAATTTGCATTGCTATAAAGCACGCGATCGTAAGAGCGGGTGCTGAACTCCGCAAGCCTTTTCCTTCTGTAAGGCGAAAGCCTTAGATGCCTCACCAAACCCGAAATTTGAACGTCAATGTCGGCGGCGTCGGTGGCGTCAACACAAGTTATGCAAAAAATCATGATTTCTTCTGTTCGCCAACCACGCCCAAATAAAGTACAAAAGAGCGCGAAGTCTCAGGTACGCGAGCCTCTCGGGGGGCCCCGGCACTAAAAATCTCTAATATGTAAGGTTTTACGTGCTCAAACAACGATATAATTAGAGGCCTGCCTTAGTGGAGGGCTCCGAAAAACTACCATGCTCGCTCACTCACTCACTCACTCACTCACTCACTCACTCACCACTCACTCACTCACTCACTCACTCACTCACTCACTCACTCACTCACTCACTCACTCACTCACTCACTCACTCACTCTCACCTCAATAACTCAACTCACTCACCCACTCACTCACTCTCAACTCAATAACTCAACTCACTCACCCACTCACTCACTCACTCACTCAACTCAATAACTCAACTCACTCACCCACTCACTCATTCACTCAACTCACTCACTCACTCACTCACTCACTCACTCACTCACTCACTCACTCACTCACTCACTCACTCACTCACTCACTCACTCACTCACTCATCCATAATATGCGGCTGACGTCAAAAGCCGGCTGTCCAATCGAAAATGTTAACGGCTAGGACGCTGATGAAAGGTTGTATATCTTCCTTTACGCCCCCCCTCTCCCCTTCCACATGCGCTGACGTAATGCGTTGATTCATATACCTCCGCCATATAATGAGGAATTAACGAACCAGAACACAACGGGAACTCAAGGAAGGTGGAGCAGAAGAGTGATCGAAAAAACGAAGAGGAAAACTGAGTCGGAGAGCAAGAAAAGAGAAAGAAAGAAAGCAAAAGGTTAACCAGAAAAGCTTCCGGTTAGCTACCCTGCACTGGGGGTCAGGGAAGGGAAATAGAAAGATGAAAGAGAGAGAGAGAGACAGAGAGGAGTGGGAGGGAAAAAGGCAGTTTATTCACTGAAGTGTGCGGGACTGCACCATAAGTCAGAGCCGTTTGCACAATAGAGGAAAACGAAAACCAAAAAACTGGCACTGTCGAGGAAGACGGTACGTTCAAGTCAGTCGCACCATTATTACTTTATTTTTTCCATACCTCCGCCGCTCGGCTCGGAAGGAAGAAAGTTCCGGCGTTTCCACGCGGAAGCGGATGCTGTGAGCGGTGATGATCCGAGATAATCTTCTCTGCTTTAGGTAAGGGCTGGCCGTTATCTTTTTGCTTCGTCTGCGTTTCATTTTTCCGTCGCTGCTTTCTTTATTAAGCCGCCGACGACTTCCGTGGCCCGCAGTCGTACTCGTGCCAGGCTCGTGGTTGCCAGACACGCATGAATGGCCACCACCGAAAGCGGACCGGAAGAGATTGTCTCGAGAAACGTCGACGGCTGACGGAAAGAAAGGAAGGGTGCGCTCGAATCTCAAGCAACGTTTGCACGGTGAAAGAAGTTTAAGCGCCGGCTCTTTATAGCGTGTAACTATGGGCGTTTTCACTGCATACCTCAGGCTTGCCGAATCGCTTGTGGGGTCTTAGGTCCTGCTTCCCACGTGAGACTTCGGTGTAATGAATGCCTTGCATTAGAGGCCTCAAATTCAACTCAGCTAGCGGGCCGCAGTCATGGAATGGAGTCCTGAAAGGGCCAGGACAGTGAAGAAGGTTGGATAAAGTGTAGGGGGGGGGGGGGGCGAGGAGGAGGTAGCTTTAACAAGATGTCCCATAACGTTGCTATTGGAAGGAATCCGTTCCCATATATCCCTTTATGGGAATGGCTTCTGGTCATATATGGGTCATATCTGAAGGGGATTTGGCGTCAGTGTTCGAGAAGCATGTCGAGATCGACCTCTCGAATGACTATAATCTGAACGCCGATTCTGAAATTTGTAGTTTTCGTTCCATGGTCATGTTTCAACACAAAGGTAACCGCATGGGGTGCCTCTCGAAAAAAAAAAAAAAACGATTTAGACCTATGCCGTCTTTGTAACTCATGAACACACTGAAAACAAAATTTGGGACCAAGACAGTCATGTGCGGGCCAAGCCGCTAGCGAAAGAAGCTCCGCGGGCCGCGTGTTTGAGACCTCTTTCTTCCGTCGTTCCGGTTTTCAACTATTATACGCTGAGTCTTCACCAATGCTCGATTGCTCGCGGTATCTATAAACATACAGCTGGGCACGCCACCCCGTTATGCACCATCTGCGTGGTTGACGCGACGCGGTGGCGAACAAGTTACGAAGGGAAACACGAGGCGTAATTGCACCGCGGGATTTCCACCACCCGTGATGCGTGGGTGGCGACACATTCCGACGGTGCTGCCTCACATGACCCATCTGGCAGCAGCGCATCACGCAAAGATTACGCTGGCGCTCTGCCAAAATGACGCAGCGGGTCCCCTTAGATAACTCAAAGGAAATCACAGGTTAAACGCTGTGCTCTGCGAAGCACTCTTAATTCACTTGATTCACTTCTGGCTATAGCGTTATTCCCATTAATGTTCGTTTATTCACTCTTGATTTACTTTAAAGGTATCCGCAATCACTTTTGATTCTTTATTGCACGCTGATTAACACTTAAGTTACATGTATTCTTCTTCTACCGATCTCCTGGCCCCACTCCCTCGTCCGAGGTGAGGGTGGCGATTTTGACTTCCACCAGCCCGGCAGTTCAGCTCCAGGCCACAAAAAGGGCACAGAAGGCCGCCACCAGGTTCAACCTGTCGGATCACCTACCTCCTTAAGTCTGACGACAATAAAGTTGTGTTCTCTCTCTCTCTCTCTCCCTCTTGATTTATTTGATTCACTGTTGATCAACGATTCAAGCATAATTTTTTTACCCAACGGCTACAACGACGGTCTCGAAATACAGGAAAGAGCTCCGAAGCGCTAGCGCTAAAAAAAGGCACGGATAAAACGGCTTGTTATAGCAAGTTCAAGTCTCCAATGCGCGTTGCCTATGCTGACGCACTTGTCCTCTCGCTCACCCAGTGTTCAAAAAGTATTAAAATCTTCAAGCTTCCTATTTCTTCTGAACTTCAGCTACACATATGTAATATTTATTACATTGTTACGAGTGCAATGAGCAAAGCTTCACGGGCTCAGCGACGAACTTTCTCTAACGAGAACCGGATTACAGCGTACTAACCAGACACCACGTACATCGCTCCGGCGCAGAGCTGACGTCGTCTCTAAAGCATGCGCGCCATTGAAGGTTTCTGGTGCGTACGTTTATTTGCGTCCGTTTCTGTTTAATTTGGTTTAACATATGCATCACACAAGGAGCTTGGCATACGGGTTCGTAAACGAGTTCAAGCACGACAGTGTAATTTGCCTATATGTGCAAAACAAACAAACAAACAAACAAACAAACAAACAAACAAACAAACAAACAAACAAACAAACAATAGATTACAGTTATCGCACGTAGGGTTTTTGGCCATTCCAATCCGAAAAGAAGTAGGTATTCGTCACGGCCACGACAAGCCACAGGCGGCAAAGAAGCGACTCCTCAACTCGGGATATTCCTGACGGAAGACGGTGCTGGAGATCGCGATTCAAGCTGGACGAGCGTTGGTGAATCCCGCCGAGTCTCAATGTGCAAGTGAGAGTTCACGTGCCAGAGAACGAAGCCTTGCAGCTGCGGTCGGTTCATGTGCACATCGCGTATGCGGTAGTTACCGTATATACCGCAACAGCCCGGTATCCACTGTTACGCTATGATCGATGGCATGGTGGTGAAGAAATCTTGTATCACAAACTCAATAGGTCCATAACGAAATGGCGACATAAGGCGTTGAAGAGCTACCTTGGGGTCAGAGATGCAACCATGCTTGTGAAGGCTCTTCCATAGTAGAAGCAACGAAGCACTGAGGGCGGCCAGTTCTGCAGCCATCGATAATGTGAAACCTGTATAAGAAGTAAAGCTGCAGTCTATCCCAATCTCTCTGTTGTGCCACGCTGGTGTACACGCTTGCGACGTCGTCATGCAAGGGCGTCCGCAGAACTTTTTGCAGGGGGATGCATCTGCAGGGAGGTGGGATGTGGAGTCGTGCAGCACAGGCAGCCTTGCACTGCCATGACATGACCGGCAAGATTAGTGAATAGTATAGTGTGTAACGTGCAAAGTTGTCTGGCAGTTCTGAAGGCCATTGTGTTAATAAAGCTGTGTAGCTTATTGCTGCTGCATACAAAAGTATCTGAACTACCAGGGGACGGGGGCAGCGGCCCCCCCCTTTGCACCCCCCTACGGACGCCGATGTCGCCATGCATCGTTGCACGGATCGTACACGCAACGTGCCGTGATACAGTGCTGCTTTTAGCCCACTGCGCTTCGTCCACATTGGTGTGGTGGAGCACTTACAAACCATGCACCATACCAGTAGCCACTCGCTTACACGAGGAAACTTCAATTATTCAATTAGCCCGTGTCGTGGCAGGGGCTATATCCGAAATGTTATCACACCGATTCTTGTGCACAACAAGGCGGTATTGATAAACGACAAAATAACGCAGTAAAGTCTCGGGTCTGACGAAAGCTCTTCTGGTGAGGAAGTCTGTTGTTCTGTGTTTTCTCAGTCGGTAAATGTGCGGTATTCTTCAGCCACAACAAAATAACGCAAAGTCGTAACAAGAAAAAAAATCCCACGACGTGAGACGAAAACAGTTTTCTTTGGATAGATCACAAGACGGCGCAATCTAAACGTTGTTACCCTGTTATCTTTAGAAGGCGTGCTATAACTTATGGCCATACGAAACAGACCTGGAAAAATAAACAACGCATTTTATACCACGAAAAATGTAACTTTGGATTGCACATACACACGTTCCTACTGTAGCACGGCTAATTGGGCTAGTTGGTATTGGTTCATCTTTTAACTGAATAAGGGCGCGCACACAGACACGGACACTAGAAGAAGAAAATGCACACAACATAAGCGCTTATGTTGTGTGCATTTTCTTCTTCTTCTTCTAGTGTCCGTGGCTGTGTGCGCGCCCTTATTCAGTTAAAAGATGAACGTTCTTGCTGTCGTATGTATGTATGTATGTATGTATGTATGTATGTATGTATGTATGTATGTATGTATGTATGTATGTATGTATGTATGTATGTATGTATGTATGTATGTATGTATGTATGTATGTATGTATGTATGTATGTATGTATGTATGTATGTATGTATGTATGTATGTATGTATGTATGTATGTATGTATGTATGTATGTATGTATGTATGTATGTATGTATGTATGTATGTATGTATGTATGTATGTATGTATGTATGTATGTATGTATGTATGTATGTATGTATGTATGTATGTATGTATGTATGTATGTATGTATGTATGTATGTACCTTGTATCGTAAGAGATGTTTTTGTAGATACGGACCAGTTAGATGTGGAAAAACAGGAAACAGCAATTTCGAAAAACTCCGTCGCATGTCCAACACACTGCCATAGGAGAACGCAGCGCGAGGACAGCAGATAAAATTTCAGATGAGATTGATAGCAAGAAGTGATGAAATGGAAACAAAACAAAAATATCTGCGCCGTAGCTAGAAGTTTGCGGGGAAGCTGATATCGCCTTTTTCGTGAAGGATACCGCGACCGTTCCTGTTTTCAATGGCAGATAGACGGAGTGCAGACATCCAAGGCTGCGAGCATAGAATAATTGACCAATTAAGCGTAAATACACAATCAACAACGCGTACGCATGCGCGACGATAGACTTGCCGCGCGGGAACTTCCTGGAGATTCTCATGCGTGGTTGCTGACGAAAGCTGTTGGATGGTTGAGTTGTGTAGTTAAAACGTTTTGCGGCGCAGCTTCAAGAAAAATTGGGCCCGCTATAAACTGCCTATTGAGGCTCAGGACGAAATCTGAATGGCTCAATTGCTGTTCAGCCAGCACACACAAGCACGAGCACACACTTTCAAATCGTTAAACCAAAAACATGCGCTCGACAACCTCCCGTAAGAAGAAATGCTGTAGCCGCTCTAAGCATGTCGTTATAGCTTTCATATCGGCTAAGAGATGGGAGACGCATTTGCTGTCCTATACACGCACTTCAGGTTTAAGCCATGCTGTTCGTATGCGGTGCATCCCCCCACGCATGTCTTCGACGTCGCCCAACCACATTTGCCCTCCGGAACTCAACCCAGAACGCACCCAAAGCCAACATCTTCAAGATTACTCTAGCTTAAATTGTTGAAAACTGTCCGCATCAAACAACGTTGCATCGCCATCTTCGCTTACCTGCCAAACCAAAGCTGTGAATACAGTGCGGCCGCAGGCCAGTAACGAATCTGTCGCTGTCCGTCGATGTCGTGCAGTCCCACTGGTCTTGGTTGACGAAGCCGACGGTGTCCGAGAGAGAGAGAGAGGCAAACGACTGGACACTATACGGGGCACGGGGAAACCACACGGTTTGAAAGTCTGCACTGCTCGGCCACCGAAGACACAAGCGCGTGCGCGCTTCAGTCTATGCCTCGCCGCTTTCTCCCGACGACTTCGTCTCGCACGCTGGCACCGGTGGGCACCGCCGCCACTGCTGCCGCTTTCTGCCACCGAAAGTACAACAAAGAAGGAAAAAAAAAAAAAACGAAAGCCAAACGTGTAACGGGCGAAGGAATAACGTAAAAGAGGCGAGACATATTGAAAGGGAAAGAAAGAAGCGGACGACATCGTGCTACGGCCGTTTTCGGACTTTCTTTTTTTTTTTCGCGCTAGTGCTTCCTTCCATTTGGAGACGCTGGCTGACCTCGAAACCCCAAAAAAACGCGAGAGCACCCCTCCCTTTCCCCCTCTCCTCTCCGCATATTCTCCGATTGGAAAGCAGAGATCCATTAGAGTCAACGGGCGGGCTCGCTATAAGAACGATGGCACGCTCTCCCCTTCTGTTTTCTATACTTCGGGGATTTCCCGAAAGAAGTGCGCGCGTTGCACCCTCTCCTCCTCCTTCAACACCTCCTCACCCTCTCCCTTTGCTCCTCCTGCCTTCTCACTTTCCTCAATTTGGTTTCCTACATGTTTATTTCAAACCAGCATAGTGGGAATGCGTCACTGCCTCGGATGACGACTGAACAAATCTCCGTGTGGTTGCGCTGCCGTTCCATTGGGAACGAATCTCGCCACTTTTTTTTTGACTGGTCGTAATGCTCGTCTCCGTAGGTGTGCACACGAGAGGGGCAGGGGGGGATACCCCCCCCCTAATACTTTAAACGGGGCTCCAATTCTGCCCTTATATCTTTACTAAGTCGGGCCCTTCACGTCATTTTTTTTAATGCGTAAGTTTATGGCTCCCATGTTTTTTGACGATAATGGTGACCGAGTATTCCTGATACTGCATTCAAAGAACGAGTTACAGCCCATCTTTACTCCCTGAAAGCTGGGTACCAATTGCAGGCCGTCATGAGAAGTACGTCGTCACGCAATTTTCATTCATTTTCATATTTTTTCATTTTTTATAGATATATAGACCCATAGCCTAAGTGGACAGTGATATGGGTCCAATACAAACAAGGTTACAATAATTAGCAATCTTGTACAGGAAAAATAGACAGCGATAGCATCATACATAAGCGATATGTATTATATACAATTTCAAAAAACAGTAGCCCAATCTACGATCTCACAGCTACTAAGAACACGATAAATATACGAGTGAAAAAATGTAAAAATGCGTAGTATGTCAAACGAGCCCTTAAAATTCCATTTATTTCGCTCATAAAATACCCAAGAAAATGCTTGGTCAGAAACGAAGTAGTTGTATTCAAACAAAGTTTTTTGTGCATTCATGGCGAACTTTTGAGCATCCATCATGGGGTTGTTTTCTTTCGGACAATACCAACGGAACAACCGGGGTGGGGGGGCGCAACGGTAAGACATGCCCCCCCCCCCCCCTCCCCCCTTCCCTTAATGGAGAACCCAGAGCGCCTATGCTCGTCCCTGCCGCAAGATGACGATAACGAAACCGGCGTTCCTCATTGATTGATGTCTGCGCATGCACGGTTCTGAAAACGCTTCGCCCTGGATTACGACGTGGGCGCGCCGTTCTGGGTGCACGCAGCAGCGCCGATCAAAGTGGGCCATCGGGTGCGCTCTCGCAGACACGCCGCGCGCGAAATATATTCCGCGGCGTCTCAGTTTCCTTATCGGAACGTGTCTCCTGCGGGAGGTTGAAACGAACCGGAGACCTCGGGAATCGGCAGCCAGGTGTCACGGTCACTTAGCCGTCTAAACGAGCGACTGAGTGGTGATAGGCATAGGCGTGCGCACGGGGGAGAGGGGGGGGGCAGAGGGGGGCGGCTGTCCCCCCCTAGTCACCTAAGTGGGGGGGTGCAAAGCCAGCCCCATACCTTGACCTAATAGTGGGGGCAGGGGGCGCCGCGACACCGGGGGCGGGGGGGGGGGGCGCAATGTCAGCCCCATAGATTGTCATAATAGGGAGGGGGTGCGCTGCGACATCCCTTCGCACCCCCCCCCCCCCCTCCCACCACATGAAGGGGAACCCTGCGCACGCCTATGGTGATAGGATGGGAAGAGAAAGAGAGCAAGGGACAGGTCGGCATAGAGGAACGACGTGGTGTTAAGCGGTAGTATACAGCGCTGCATTTGTTCTGTGAATGATTGGGTGCGTGCACTGTTCATGAAAGGAATGCAACGTGAACGCCACACCTCACCACCAGGGGCGTAGCCAGATATTTTTTGCCGGCGGGGCAGAGGGGGGGTAACCATCCTTTATGTATGTTCGCGGGTGTGTTTATATGTGTGCCTCTATATATATACACATGCGATATTGAAAAATTTAGGGGGTAGAGGGGATTCAACCCCCCGCACCCTAGGTTACGCAAGTGCTCATCAGTTCCACGCAATGCGGTGAAAGGCAATACATTCGTCCACGTCAGCGAAACCAGAAAGGATAACCAAAACGAGAGCTCCTTCACTGTAGTCGCCTGTAATCGCCCAGCACTGGCATAACAGGGGGGGTCAGGGGGAGAGGGACAGGGTTTCACCATTGCGGATAGGGGGTTTAAATCCCCCTAAGTTGTGCACTTTTTCATGTGTATATATACACGCACACATGAAAACAAAGGCACGAACATACTATCGCGCTCAGTATGAGCTACACCGCGGGAGCGCGTGGCCAAGCGCACTGTTATGTTGTACAGTGGCGCCGATCGTGACATATTTTCCAGTTATCAGGGGAGTGTTTAGCTGTTCCTTTGAGTGCGCATCGCCTTCCCTTGCTTTCACGCTCGCCCTTGTTTTGTCATATCGTGATGTCAGCTTCGAAAATGATAACTGCCCCGTGGCTTGATACACAAACTTCAAATTTTTCTTCAGTAAATCTAAATAAATGGCAAAACGTTCCTTCAAATAAAGGAAGCCGTGGATAAAAGCAAGCGATTGGGAGTGATGCGCGCTCACAGGAATAGCCAAGCTCTCTCACAATAACTCTAAAATATGCCACGCTCGCCGCCACTGTACAACCTTGCAGTGCACTGGGGCCACGCGCTCGCGTGGCCCAGTGCACTGCAAGGTTGTACAGTGGCGGCGAGCCACTGTAGTACAATTATGTACTATCGCGCTCATACTGAGCGCGATAGTACATAAAGTATGGTGTGTGGATTCAGCACTGGTCCCACACACACGGGACAAGGGCTGAAGTACCGTCTTCAACCTATCACGTTTATAGTCACCTTTCTGTTTTCTTTATCTTTGCTGATTTGGGTTGAACACGCGCAACGCTAAATTTGAGCGCTAAACCTGCTTACACAGTGATAAGAGCTCTGCCTTCACCGTGACTCATTGACATGCCCCTGCGCTTCTGTGTATTGAACTATGTTTACCGCAACACTGATTGTTGGTAGGCCAGTTGGTACATACCGAGCGTGAAACGGCGCGCCGAGGCGGGACAGAAAACGAAAAGAAGCACAGATACACAACGCTGACTAACAACTGAGTTTATTATCACTAGACAAGCGATTAAACAGGAAAAACATACGTGACGTCGCAGTATACCAGCAAAGCGAACCGACCCCACAAGCACGTTTTTCGCCGGTATACTTGCACTCAACCCTCGAGGTAACAAATTTCTTTTTGTGAAAGGGCAACGGAAGAAGAGCTGACACATTCTTGATTTCTTTTATGACTCTCATAGGCTTCCCGAAGCTCTCGTCTCCGCCTATCCACATACCGGCTTCTGCACTCTCGAATGTTGTCGCCACTGATTTCTGGTAAGATATATCAGTTGTGGTTGTTTGTGGTTGGTTGCTACTTTTGTGCGTGTGCCATGTCGTCAGTAGTGGTGAAGAATGAGACTGTAAAAAAAAAAAAAACACCTTCATCGAATAAAGTGCAGTTGGTAGTTCAGCACTGGTCCTGTGTGTGCTTGTTTGTCTTGTCTCGTCGTGTTTCGTGCTATTTAAAGGGGCCCTGCAACACTTTTTGAGCATGGTCAGAAAACGCTGCCGATCGGTAGTCGAGGCTCTCGAGAACACGCGAGCCAAATATTATAGCGCAGCACGCGGCCTGGAATTCACAATAAATTCTCAAAGTCAGCTAAAAATTGCTTTCTCTTCTCTCGACAAATGACGCTACAAGCCCAAAAATCACTCGTAACAGCCCTTGTATCAGCCATTGGCTGATTTGAGCATGGCTCGCTTGGTCGTTACTGGAGCCGCCGCGGGAGGCCGCGACTTGTCCACGCGTGAGCGCGCGATTCGAAGCCGCGTATTCGAAGAAAAAAAAAAAGTGCCCGAGGTCACGAGGCGCGCGTGACGTATTTTCTTCCCCCGTGCCGTCCCTCCCTGCTTAGCTTCCTGCGCTTTCATCGGGACAAGAAAGGATGCAATTGCAGCGTGCGACAAATCTTTGTAACTCCGCTTGTACTGGACGGATTCTAAAAATATTTGCGGGGTTGAATTCGTGAGGCAATAAGGTCTTTTAGTGAATCCATTCCATGGCTACTTGGAAAAGTGTTGCAGGGCCCCTTTAACATTCCAGATGCCTCACCAACTTCCCCAAACCAAAGCACTCGTTATACGCGTACAAACCCAAGATTACGAGAAGTGCGGGGAAGAATTCTTATTGAACAATATGATACTTAACGACTGAAATTTAAATTTTATTATTAAATCAATAGAAGGTATATGAAAACAGACTGCAACACAGAATCCCACAGGTGGGAGACGAACCCACAGCGTCCTTTAATCTCGGCTCTAGAGAGCAGCACTGAGGTAAACAGATGCAAAGATAGATAGATAGATAGATAGATAGATAGATAGATAGATAGATAGATAGATAGATAGATAGTTAGTTAGTTAGTTAGTTAGTTAGTTAGTTAGTTAGTTAGTTAGATAGATAGATAGATAGATAGATAGATAGATAGATAGATAGATAGATAGATAGATAGATAGATAGATAGATAGATAGATAGATAGATAGATAGATAGAATACACTAATTTAAAATATACGACAACCTTCGCAGAAACACACGATTCTATGTATGTATGTATGTATGTATGTATGTATGTATGTATGTATGTATGTATGTATGTATGTATGTATGTATGTATGTATGTATGTATGTATGTATGTATGTGAATAATTCCTGAAGAACACGCACACACAGAATACGCGTGAAGGTCAAGGGGAAAATTTTCGCATTAATACAGACGGCCTCTTACTTTTCTTGCTCAACGAATATTCCATAAGATATGCGATCGAACCTTCACCGTCTTTCCGTTGATGCTCTGTACATTTTTAGGGGACCCCCTGACGAGATTCTCGCAAGGAACGAAGCGCGTGCGTCGGTTAGCTTTGTTTTCACGCGCCGGAAAACTCTCGAGCGTTCCCGACGGCACTTCCCAGCGAATGCGGCTCGACGCTGTGCTTATAACAATGCTATCGAGACGCGGGGCTGGTCTTAAATCACGCCGCTAAACAGCCAACGTCGCCTCGCAACCGATAACGCGCTTCCCCGGCCTCGACCCGCCGTCGAACAATCGAATGTTGCCCAGGTTTACCAACGACGGCGTCGTCTGAACTTAGCTGTATACAGACGACGACGGTGATCACGTGTTTGCTTTGGCCGTCGTCTGAACTTAGCAGCAGAGACGATAACGTGTTTGCTTGTTCGCTTTGGCACCGGTGGCGGATCCAGAGGGGGGGGTGGTAGGGGCAATCGCCTCCCCCCCCCCCCCCCAAAAAAAAGCCTGTGTCAGCACCCCCCTCTCTCTCTCTCTTCAGTGCTAATCGTCCACCACCAATCACAAATTAGGACAAATGAGTGGGACCACTGTGAGCACATATTTACAGTATTTATGCTGTGATGGGGTTTTTGTGCTACCAAAAGCAAAAAAGTCAGGACCCCGGCCCACTCTCCGGTGTTACTTCAAGCCCCTCCCCCTAAAATGAGTGGCTGAATCCGCCCGTTTGGCACAGCCCAGTACACCTCGAGAGCGAGTAGGGATATTTATTTATTTATTTATTTATTTATTTATTTATTTATTAAAACACTCAGGACCAAAGCCATTGAAGGGGGGGAGTGGTTACAATAAACGATATAAAAGAAAAGCAGATGGAACGTTACAGTACAAATGAATGTGATTGTACAGTTTCAGCTAGAATCGACAAAGGCATATAACGTGTTCACAGACAAGTGATCAAAATGATAAAAAATGCGCTAAGGTCACAAAATATGTGCGTAGAAAAAAAATCAAGTCCTGGGCGACTACATGCACTCTTGTTGCACAAGCAAAGTAAAAACAAATACAATATTAGTTAAAGCGGCTCTAAATAAATGATTATCATGAATTGATACGATGTGATCGGAAAGGTGGTTCCACTGAGAGGATGATCGGAGAATAAATGACTGAAAGAAGAGTCAAGAGCTTTCACAATAGCATAAGCGTCAAGAGAGAGAAAGAAAGCTCACGTGTCCCCTTATGCATCCGCCTCAGTCGACTCGAAGCCGAAAACGGGCACCGTCAATAGGCGCTTTTAGCTGACCGTATTTCGCCTCCCGCTCCGCTCAGCCAGCCGGTGGTGGAGCCACTACGCATGCGCCAGACGGTCAGCGCTGAGCGTGTGACCGGAACCGTCGCCGCGTTTGCGCACTGATGCACTGAACGCGCTGCCTCAACGCCGCGCGTTTGAAACGCGTTTCATGCGCTGATGGCGTCGCGCTTGACTTGACCGAAAGACGCTTGGCTAAAACCAACAACGCGCGTTGCGCTCCGGTAACGTTGAGCGTTTGAGCGGAACGGGAACGGACCGCGGAATCGGTCAGCTAAAAGCGCCTAATGAAAGAGTAAAACAATGAGCGAGTGGTATAATATGGTGCGCTGACGTCATCGTGGTAAAATATTGGGGGGAGGGGGTAAGGGGGTCTGCTACTACGGAGAGCATAAACTCTGTTGGAAAAGCTGAGCTATATGGTTGACACGAGCGTTTCAGTGACAAATCAATCAATCATTCAGTCAGTCAATCAATCAACCACAACCAACCAACCAATCAACCAATCAATTAATCGATCGATCAATCAATCAATCAATCAAATCATTTTACTGTTGCACACGAAAAGCAAAAAATTAGAGCAGCTGCGCAGTGAAGGTGCCAAGCCTGAAGGAACAGTGGAGCTGGGCGGCCTTCCTTAGCACACCAGCCAAGCCTAGCCTGGAGAAAGCCAGTTAAGCCTAGGAACAGGGGCGTAGGCAGAAATTTTTTTCGGGGGGGTGCACTCCCTTCAAGTGAGGGGGGGGTGGGCAGGCAGATGTGGTCGAATGTCACTTTTGGCTCTGTATGCCATGACAAAAAATTATATCGAGGGGGGGGGGGGGGCGGAGTG
This sequence comes from Rhipicephalus appendiculatus, assembly GCA_030522465.1. Lineage (NCBI taxonomy): Eukaryota > Metazoa > Arthropoda > Arachnida > Ixodida > Ixodidae > Rhipicephalus > Rhipicephalus appendiculatus. Next base: position 747,514 of record JALIZH010020719.1, on the reverse strand, counting down.
CCGCCCCCTGGCTACGCCACTGCCTGGGAAAGCCAAGTTGAGGCTCTTTCTCTCCCTATTTATTTATCTCTCGTTGTTTCTCCCTCTTTCCCTTTCTTTATATCTTTCTCTCTCTCTCCATCCTTTTATCGTTCTCTCGCTCACAGTAACGGAATCATATGGTTTCGATAAACGCTTGTTCTGCTAGCGTGCCTGGATGGCCGAGTGGTTACCGCGCTCGTTTTTCGACCGTGGGTACTCAGGTTCGAATACCGCCGCTCCAAGAAATCTTCTTTTGCTGTATTTATTTTTTCTCCTCTCCTCCTTTCCTTCCTCCAACGCGTTGCCAGGTGAATCATCGCTCGACAGAATTTCGCGAACACTACCGGACCAAGCTCGAGCTTAAAGGGGTACTGACACCATATTAGGGGCGAAGCTCCTTAGGGTGTGGGTCGTTCCGTCCTCTGTAGTAGTAGTAGTAGTATGTATGTAGCCAGCTATATTTTTAAGAATTGCTCACTAGATGGCGTTGTGTGTATATGTCCTTGGAAATAATATCACTAGATGGCGTTAGTGGTTTTCGTATAGTTGACGATTAAAGAGGATAGATGGCGCTGTTATAATGGGGATCGTCGGGCCGACGCGGTACTCGGAGTCGAGCACCGCGTCGCGGAGCATGCGGCGGCTCCGGTACTCACGGCGGCACAACCCATAGCCAAGGACCCGTGGCTTTCACAACTCACAGCAGCGTTCTGTGGCGAAGCATGCGGAGGCGAGGCGTTGCGTCGAGCACTGGTGTGGACTTCGGCGTCTGAGTAGGTGGCATCGTCTTCCTCTGTCGTGGAACGCGAACTGGCGTTGTCGCTCAGGCTGGGAGCGCCCGGAACACAAGTCGGCGACGCTCGTGCCCAGCTCACGATCGAACACCCATGATCATGCAAAGACGTGACACGTGTTGTCACGTCTTTGCATGATCGAGTGGGCAATGTACGGGGGGAATTCACGGTTACCCGAATGATCCCTCCGACCTTCGCCCACTCACCATCATTCACTTCGTGGATATGCTGTGATTTTTTCGAAGGTGTGTTTACACTGCCATACAAATCATCCCCTGTGTACACAAACGGCTGTGAGTAATGTGAGTAAATGTGAGGCTCAGCAAATGCTGATAAGATATTTTATTTTGATAATAAAGTCAATCTTCCCGTGGGGCGCACCTACCTACATCGACACTAGCTTGACGTCAGGGTACAGTACGAATTCTGGTGACTTCGCGCAGCAGTCTGGTTGGTTGTGATGACGCCAGGCACCAAAACTTCCAAAATGGCCGCTTGCGCGTCACCAACGGAGCCACGGTGCGGAGCGGCCGTGGAAACGTCACGATATCTTGCGCGAGCACGTGACCAGAAGCTCATACCATGTTGTGACGTCAGGGTAGAGCAGGAACCGAAACCAGCTTTCAAAAACACACTGTAATTACTTTTTCAGGGTGCACTCAAGCTTAGCAGCACATTTTCTAGGCTCTTGAGCACTTGGTATTTCATTTGACACACACACAAAAAAAAAAAACCTGAAAATTTTCGTGTCCGTACCCCTTTTAAACAGCTCCGCTGTTAAAAGCTCAATTTCCTGCGTTGCTTCTGCGGGCAGCCATGAATATAGATTTCCGGCCTGCCATAAAACGCGCAAAGAACATGTGATGTACAGTTCGACCAAATACAGGCAAAAATTGCTGAGAAATCCGATTATTTCTCAGACCAAGAGGTCTCTAAACTTTTGACGTCGACTTTACGTGTCGTGTACGTACGTGTCATAATTGCCGGCAACGACAGCGATCACAGTTTGTCATAAGAGCCTTGCGAAAAGCCGCTAAAGTTGGCATGGCGCCAACACTTTGTAAATTCCAAAGTGTGTTCGGCGAACGCCTGTGCCCATTGAGACGGGGTCGGTCAGAATGGAACGCGATGCGCGCGTCTCCCTTCTTGCATGATTCGACACGCAGGGCACAGCGACGCTACGCAAGCAGAGCACGAGCGCTGTAGAGTCCGACGCGACAGGCGTCCATTGGCGCGCCCCGGCGGCCACCTGCGCCGTGCCAGGGCACGCACGGAGGGACGGACGTGAGCATGAGACAGCTTTCGCCTTAATAAACGTCACTCATGCCACCGAGTGAAATTCCACTCACGCACCTTCCTTCACATTGCGTCAAGTGCAAAATTAAATAAACATTTCCCATCTCTACTTCGCATAAAAGGTCGTATCACAAAAATTAGCTAAAAGAGTCGACCCTCAAGACGAAGCACTATATCATTGCTTTACTAACGATTCGAAGAATACCAGTATTTGTAATGTAATTGATAGCAGAGCCATTTGCCTGATTGGAGCAATCTTGCCGGTTGTTTAGTGGAACATGCAGCTAACGCCGCTTTCGGTATCAGGTTTTATTGACGTTCATGTCCAGGATTTATCAGAGCATGCTTGAACAAATGCCTGCGTTTCGTTTAAACCGTTGGCATTCTACCACTGAACCACCTATCTGGCGTTTTGTAGCTAGCGTTTCTGGGCGTCCTTGGGCTGGCGGGCGCCCATCATGGCAAGCCAGCCACCGAAGAAGGCGCTAGCCTTCGATGTCGTCGTCCCTGAGGGGGGCAAGTCCTGAAGACGTCGTTGACGCGACGTCTTCAATAGTAGGAATCGAAGAAGTATACTGCGTTCAGCACTTCGGAGGCCGGAACTACCAAGTTACCGTCAACAGCGAAGCCGCCCTGGCTCAAATCGTGGACGCGTCGCACCTCAACATCCGAGGAGAGCGCGTCGCCATCGTAGCCCTGGGCCCTCAAGTAACACAGGTCACCGTTCTCTTCCTGCCATGCCGCGTCCCCAGTGAGGCCCTTGCCCAAGCGTTGTCTCCCTACGGGAAGGTGCTCCACATTACCAGAGGACTCATGGGGTCGCGCCCGACCGTGACCACTGGGACGCGGTACGTCCGCATGGAGATGAAATCGTCGTCCCCTGTGCCAAACTACCTGAGGGTGGCAGGTCACCGAGTGACCTGCGACTACAAGGGTATTCAACGCGTGTGCCGACGTTGTGGAGAAAGTGGCCACTTCAGGATGAACTGCACGGCGCCGTTTTGCGGGAGGTGCGGCATCTATGGTCACGACGGCAAGGGCTGCTCCCTTCCGTGCCGTCGTTGTGGAGATCCCCATGCCACCGTCGCCTGCACTATCCGAAGGTCGTACTCAGAGGCAGCCTCTAAGGACTTCCCACCGCTTCAACCCGAGGTGCTGGCTTCGGACAGACGCGAGGTCCCACCGACACTTGCCCAAGACCCCACCCAAGATCAAAACACAGAGGACGCGACGCCACATCCAACGCCCGCTGCGTCCCCAGTTAGCCCAGAGCCAGCCAGCGCTTCCACGGCTGATGATTCGGTGTGCGTCTCGCGCCCAACGGTCATCGCCATCGAACGACATGCCGGCACCTCGCTCCACAGCGGATCTGCTGGGCGGACAGACGCCGACGACAGCGTGACGTCCGACGCCAGTCACGCGGCCTCCCTATCGTCTGCGAATCCTACTACCATCGAGGAGTCTCCGTCTACAGACGACGGAACCGTCCACATTGAAGACTCAGACAGCTCTTCAAGTGAGACGCCCCTCCAGATTGACGAAGACGTTACACCCAGCGACGTCAGCCGGGAAAGTGACGACGTTCTGGTCCCCCCCCCTCCATTCGAAGTTCCAACATCAAGCGTCACCGAGTTTCCAGCAGCGACTCGGAAACCCGCAGCCGCGACAGAAGTCCCTTGCGGACACCAACGCGACCCCGGAAGCCCCGCGCCTCCGGTGCGTCGCCCGGCCGCAAGAAATGACTGTACCGCTCGCGGGGTGCGTTCACCCGCTCCCGCGCCCGCTAAAGGTACTCCTGCCTTTCCGTCCCGTACTTTGTATCCTCTTCTTCTATTTCATCATGGCTCTCACTTTAAAAGTAATTACATTTAACGTTCATGGTTTCCGCAACCCTCAAAAACAGGCTGAAGTTATAAATTTCGCGCGTTCACTATCTTGTGACCTACTTTTTCTGCAGGAAACTTAACTTTTTCAAGCTCTCAGATGTTCTCACTTTCAAACGCGCGTTTAACATTGATTGTTACTTCTCGTTCGCTAGCACGCGTTCGACTGGCGTCGGAGTTATCGCTAGCACGCGTTCGACTGGCGTCGGAGTTATTGTTCTTAACCGCAGCCTTCTGCGTGACCACCATATTACCTTCGATGCCTTCGGACGCGTGCTGGCGTTCGACTGCACTTTCTTTTCTTTGCGCATCAGATTTGTTGGCGTTTATGCGCCGGCAGTGTCCGCAAACTCTGCTCTCTCGACACTTACCTTTTAAATTCTCGGCAATTAGTGCTCTTAGGAGATTTCAACTGTGTCTTAGACTCCCATACTGACGTCAGAGGTCCAGGTCGCGGCCGGTCTAACTGGAATGCTAAAGAACTTGAGCGTCTCGTACAACAGTTGTTACTGACTGATGTACATGACCGTACGTATGGTGGGAGGTATGTTTACACGTGGCGTCGCGCGACATCGAGCAGTCGGCTTGATCGAGCGTATGTATCCCCCGGCCTCATGGCCTTCGTACGCAATGTCGAGGTGCTGTCGCTACCACCTACGCCCGTGTATATAAGTGACCATCGCCCGGTTGCGCTGACCTACCGGCGGGGATGCCGGCGGTTCAGAGGCCATGGCGTCTGGATTGCCGCGTCCTTCAAGACTCTCAGACGGCCCAGGGTTTGTCCCGAGCACTACGCGCATCACTTACGGGCGCAGATCTCACTGACTGGGATCATCTGAAAGAACAATGGCGTCACCATTGTAGTGCGTCGGGTAGGGCACTTCGCGCTCGTGTGACGCAAGACGCTAACGTTTTAATGCAGAAAATCCTCATTGCCCACCGAGACCCTTGCCCCTCTCCCGTCATGCGTGCATGGCAAGCAGAGCTAGTAAACAGGTACCAGCGTATAATGCGCGCCTCTTCACTTCCCAGCGGCAGCTTGGCGCTGCAGACGTGCGCCATGTGCGCACCCTGAGGTCCTCCGGTATGCACGCCGGGCGCTCATCCGTCCGTGCGGCTCGCCTGTACATGCGCTGCACCCTATAGCTCCTGCCGCTAATGGCTCACGCGACTTCCAGGCCTTCACGCGCCACTTTGAATTAATGGCCCAGTCAGCTACTAGTGTAAGTTCTGCCGCAGGGGGTTCTTTGCACCCCCTCCTACAAGATTTACCCCGTCACTCCAACGCGGATTCTGACACTCTCCTATCGCCACCATCGGATTCCGAAATCAAAGACGCCTTAGATGCGATGAAAAAGGGTTCGGCCCCTGGACCCGATGGACTCCCCGTCGAGTTTTACATCCAGTTTTGGCCCATTATTGGCCCATTTATGTCGCGTGTCATCAGACGCTGTTTCCACGATCTTTCCCTCCCGCACTCTTTCCGCAGCGGCCGTATCACACTGATACCCAAGAAAGACTCCCAATCCACGCGACCCGAAGATTGGCGCCCCATCACCCTTCTCAATGCCGATTACAAACTCCTCGCTAACATTCTGGTACGCCGCATCAGTCCGTCTCTTCCATCGCTAATAGCTCCCCACCAAGTCTGTTCCATTCCGGGCCGCAACATTCATAGTCATACCTGGCTCACGCGTGACATAATGCAATACACGACTGGACGATGCGCACAGGGGTTACTGGTTTCCTTAGATCAGGAAAAGGCTTTTGATTTCGTTGAACATACCTATTTATTCAACTTCTTACAAGCATTCGGTTTTCCTGCCAAGTTCATCCGCCTCATTCATGCTATGTACGCTAACTCCGAGAGTACCCTTTTCCTAGATTCGCGCGAGAGCCGCCCAATCCAGGTTACACGAGGAGTCCGCCAGGGTTGTCCTCTCTCCCCCCGTCTTATTCGTCCTGGCCTTAGAACCCTTTTTAAGGGCCATCGAACGAGATCCACAGATTCGTGGCTTAACCCTCCCTGGTCGCACTGAAGTTAAAGTAACTGCCTATGCCGATGATATTACTCTGTGCATACACAACGAACAGTCACTGCAGCACGTCCTGAATGCCTTATCCAATTTCGGTGTGATTTCCGGTGCTCGTTTAAATTTGTCAAAAAACCAGTATTTCTTCATTGGAAACCCTGTCGGACGTTTTAATATCACGTTGCCTTTGCAATGGTCCCCCACCACGGAGATACTAGGTGTTACTTACAATGCTTTCGGTATACAGGAAAATATCTGGACATCTGTTATACAAGCTCTAACAAAAAACATAGACGATGCTAAGCACTTTGATTTTCCCCTGTTAGAACGCCGGTACTTGTCGCAATCGGTCTACCTCGGTAAATTTTGGTACTTGTGTCACACCGTCAAACCCCCGCTCCGCGTTTCACAGAAAGTTCAGCGTTTAATCACCTCGTTCTTTTGGTCTGGTGGAACGGAATTATTATCGCGCCCCGCGTTAGCGCAACCGCGCAGCCAAGGAGCCTTCGCGTTGCCTGACGTGGCCGTTACGGCTTCCATCCTGTCCCTCCGCACTTTATTACGTGTTTTAAATAATGAAGGTACGCCTGCGCAGGCACTCGCACGTTACTACCTAGGTCCATCCCTACGTGTCCTAGTGCCCGCTGGACCTATCAACTGTGGTCCGCAGTCCTCCCATTTACCGACTGTGTATCGTGCCCTCCTGGCCTTCCACCGCCGTCTAGAGACTACATGCCCAGCGATCGATGTCGCCGAAGCGAAAGTGGTGGACACAATGACCGCCCTTATGCAGCCTTTGGTACCCCGACACCGGCATGCGCTAATAGCCCTTGGAAGCACATGGTCGCAGCGGCGTTGCCGGGTCACCTTCGCGACTTTGTTTGGCGATGGGGCTGGGGCTTGCTCCCCACTCGAGATCGGCTGCAACGATGGCAGGTGGTACGCACCTCCACTTGCCCCAACTGCGTCGTGGTTGAGACCAATCGACATGCAACAATCGAATGTGTGGTCGCCCGCCTTTTTTGGCGTGCGGTCCATGCTGGTTTTCGTGGGCAGGGTGTCCGAGGGTTCGTGTCCGACGGCCGGTTCCCACGGGGGCGCTTCGCGGCACTCTTAGTAGTTGCCGGCCTGTTCGGCCTTTGGCGCAACCGCTGCGAAGCCGTCGCTGGGAATTGCCGTCGACGGGCCTTATGGCCAATATTTGGGCGCATGAGGCGCGAGATCCTCGCGTTTCTCTCGGAAGAGCTTTTCTTTTTGGGGGGAGCACGAGTTTCTGCGCCATTGGTCATGCCCTTTTGTCGACGTTGACAATGAACGAGTCCAACTTATTTTTCGGCCTACATGGTGCTACGCCGCACCGTCGGGTCGGAGTTGGTGTGCTTGTCTCCTTGCCCTTTCGACCTGTTCTCTATTGTGCCATTTGTGAGCTATGTGCATGTGTTATGCTGATCAGACTCCTGCTGTTCGCCCTATGCGAAAGTGTTAGTTTTTGTGATGTTCAAGTGTGAAAATGTGAATGTATCCCTGTGCTCTGATATGTCATGCAAAATTGATGCTCTGTACATAGTGTAAATGAATTTTTTCTAAACAGATCAAATATTTCTCTAAAACACTCCTTTGTAGTGGAGCTCAAGTAATGCTTAAGGGGGCCCTGCAACACTTTTCCAAGTAGCCATGGAATGGATGCGCTAAAGGAGCTTATTGCCTCAAGAAGTCACCGCTGCAAAAATTTTTAGAATCCGTCCAGTACGAACGGAGTTATAAAGATTTGGCGCACGCTGCAGTTGCATTCTCTCTTCTCGCGTCGCAACGAAAGCACTGGTAGCTAAGGCGGGAGGGGTGGCATGGGGGAAGAAAATAGGTCACGCACGCCTCATGAGCTTGAGCACTTTTTCTCATTTTTTTTCTTCGAATGCGCGGCTTTTCAGTGCGATCGCACGCGCACGCGTGGACAAGTCGCGGCCTCCCGCGGCGGCCCCAGTAATGAGCGAGCGCGCCATGCTCAAATCAGCCAATGGCTGATACTTCGCCTGTGACGCAGTGATTCTTGAGCTTGTAGCGTCATTTGCCGAGAGAAGAGAAAGCAATTTATAGCTGATTTTGAGATATAATTGTAAATTCGAGGCCGCGTGCTGCGCTATAATATTTGGCTCGCGTGTTTCTGAGAGCCTCGACTATCGACAGCGTTTTCTGACCATGCTCAAAAAGTGTTGCAGGGGCCCCTTTAAAGTCACCTATGCGTTAAATTCCCAAGAATTTCTATGACGACTCCACGAGGAAGCCGTCAGTCCGGTCATCGCCACAAAGTAGCAAATGTATAAAAAAAAAAAATGCCCCCCACCTCCCCGAAGGGAAATCGTGAGGAAATGCGAATGCATTTCGCGCGCGCCTCACTCCATTTATATATGGTGGTTGTGGTTCGAAGAAGGAAAAGGCGCCTAATTTCTGCAGCCCGGTCGGGAGCACAGCGCAGCGCCTTTTTTTTCTTTTTTTTTAATTTTTTTTTCCTTTTTCTCTTTATTTTTTGTTACTTTTTTTTTCATATATAGCTCCTCCGAGCTCCCGCGATGCGAGCGCCCTCACGCACTTGAAATGCAGTCGCATTTAAAACTGGGGATGCGTAAAGCACGCAGCGATGGAGCGGTGTTTCCTACTGGAACATGCCAATCGCTGCTAATGTGCAATGAGAGACAGAAGACTCCGATTGGACACAGAGACTCGCAGTCCGCTTTTAGTTAACGCGCACTCTGCGAATTTTTATTGTTCAACAACGCACAGGAGAAATCTCCCACCGGCACCACCTTGGAGGTCAAGATCCATTGCCATATATACGGGGTGGCCAGTGAACGGTTGTGCAGCGCGAGCAATCGGTTTTTTCAACCAAGAAACTCGCTAGCAGACGCTGCCTGTGTCGGCGTCGCGAGGCGAGAGAGGGGGGGGGGGGAGCGTAGGAGAGGAGAGAGGGGGGGGGGCGCGCATGCGCAGTGGGAGTGTGGACGCTGCGGGCAGAGATGCCTAGAGAAGAGAGGGGGGGGAGCGTAGGAGAGGAGAGAAAGATGGGGACGCGCATGCGCAATGGGAGTGTGGACGCCGCGGGCAGGGACGCCTACAGGAGAGAGGGGGGGAGCGTAGCAGGGGAGAGAGGAGGGGAGGCGCATGCGCAGTGAGGGTGTGGTTGCCGCGGGGAGGGATGCCTAGAGGGGAGAGAGAGGAGGTTTTTTATTCTTATTTTTTTTAAAGGGTTTGCGCATGCGCAGTAAGGGTGGTCACGCCACCCGCCACCACCACCGGATTAAGCTTCGCCATAAGATGCTTCACATCTAACACCTGCCGGCGCTTACCTCCTCAACCTATCCTCCTCCTCCGCGGACAACGCTGGACAACGCTGGACAACGCCGGACAACGCCGGACAACGCCGGACAACGCCGGATGCCTGACATAGCCCGACTATGAAATGCATTCGCATTTAAAAAAATTGGCGCAGCTCAGGGCGATGCAAGAAAATTTGTTTTGTGGCATCGCCTAAGACGACCAATGAGGTCACAAAATTTGTTTTCTGACCTCCTGATTTGAAGTGGGGGGCCGGGCAGGCAAGTATGATCGATTGTCGTTTTCTACTCTGTATCTCATGGTAGAAAAAAAAAATGTCAGGGGGGGGGGGGGGGGCACGTGCCCGGTGTGCCACCCCCTGGCGCAGCTTCGCACTAGTGCACGGTGCCAAACCAGAATGAAGTGCGGAGCTGGATGGCCTTCTTCGTTTCCCTTCATTTTTATTTCTTCCTTTCTGTCCTTTCTTTTGTGTCTTTTTTTCTTTATCACTCTAGATATAATATATTTCTCTCTCGCTCGTTCTTCCCTTTATTTCTCTCTCCCTCTCTAGTGCTCGCCTCCTCTTTTTGTCTATATCTTTCTCTCTTTCTTTGCGCCTGCATTTTATCCCTTTCTTTCTCTCTCTTTCTATGCTATGCCCATACTATCTCCTCTCCTCCTTTCCCTCACCCTAACTTCCCTTTCCTAACCCCTTGGTATACTAGACTATACAATGCTATGCTATGTTCTGCTAGCGTGCGTGGATAGCCGAGTGGTTACGATGCTCGCCTAAGGATTGTGGATATGCGGGTTCGAATCCGGCCTCACCAAGAATCTTTTTCTTTCTTTCTTTCTTTCTTTCTTTCTCTCTCTCCTTCTCTCTGTACTCGTTCTCTTGCCCATCCGAGTCATTGGGAGCGAAACAGAAGAGGACGAGAGCGCGCGCCGGCCAAGTTATTGCGTCACACGCGCAAGAAAAGTAGAGAGCATTCATCGTGATGATAGCTTATGCGAACGCATAACAAGCCTAACAGTTCCGTTGTAAAAGTTCGGCAGGCGTTACACGCGTAGCACAAGAAGCCGAAAGTCGAGTTGTACGAATTAATCAAGTTTAGACCACTTCAGGACATAGGGGCGCCGGCGGCAGCGTTTTTGTGAGGCCGAGGCGGCGCGAGACTGCTCAATAGAGGCTTTTAGCAAGTTACGGAAATACGGTACGGAAATACGGCACGGTATTGCCGTACCTCTCCTCCTTTCTCGCTCGTTATGCTTAAGCCGCTGCCATTTCCAGGGGAAGTGGGTCCCCCCGAACGACGGGTTCCTCGTTAACCGTGTGTAGGCTGAGAGGCAACAATGAGGCCTCAGAACCCCATGGTGACTTTTTCAAAAAAAATTATATAGTTACGTTTCAAAAGTTGAGAAATTCGTACGACTTTTCTCTTAACTTTGTTATACAAACCCGTGGATGAAAATTTTCTATCTGTTATGAACTTCACTTCCTACCCGGCACGGTGTCTAGTGGTTATGGTGCTCGACTGCTGACCCGCAGGTCACGGGAGCGAATCCCGGCCGCGGCGGCCTCGTTTCGATGGTGGCGAAAAGGTAGAGGCCCGTATACTCAGATTTATGTGCACTTTAAAGAACACCAGGTGGTCGAAATTGCCGGAGACCTCGACTACAGCGTCCCTCATAATCACATCGTGGCTTTGAGACGTTAAACCACAACGATAAATACATTATAATTAACCTCACTTCCTCTGGCAGGCTTCCGCGGAAATAATTTACCAGGCTAGATACCTATCTGTGTCCCCTGCGTTTCAAGTGGACGCCATTTAGCAATTATCAGTTATGGTAAATGTCACCACCACAATCGTCACGAAATTCCTGGCTTAAACGCACCACGACTTGTCACCCGTAATTTTCAGTATACCTTTAGCATGCAGTCGAATATTATCGCTGTTCGCAGGTGACACTGGCGCCGTCGTGCTCATAGTTTCTCACCGCGAAGTTGACGGTGCGAAGACGGCCAACTGTCGTTGTTTACTCAAGGTCCAAACGCAAAAACTGAGGCAGATCAAGCGATGTATATTGCGTGCCGTCAGATGACGATAGCAGTACAATCATTGCTGTTTCTGGTTCGGTGTAGAACGGTCGATGTTCCCGCATCAAGGCGCCGTTTAGTCACATATTTTTGAAGATATTGATACGTATTTTTTTACCAGAGACCAAGTTGTGCCCGATTTGCTATCCCACATGAAGGGAGGGGGGAAAGGGAAGGAAAAAACTTGGCAGGGTCGAAGCACGTAGGGAAGGGTGTTTCAACTCCACTAACGTCGTCGGCTATTTGTTGGTCTAAGCCTTCTTATTTTTTAGTGGACCGGGGGGCGAGTAGCGGAATTTCCCAATTTTCGGGGTGCATACCCGTCTATGATGGACCGTGACTACGTGATACACCGTGAGAACATTAGACACCAACAAGCCGACACCCTAAGGTGCCTCGCATCTAAAAAAAATAGTGGTTGATCTCTCCATCATAGGAACCGGTATAACACCAAAGTGAAACGTTCCTTTACAAAAGTAGTTCAATGTTCGTTGTACATTGATAAATGAGAGCTTGCACAATGTCTGCTGGTGTTTGGCGGCTATAGCACTGTTTGATGCGGACGCACCTGCGTTGACGCCTGGTGGAACATCTTGGTGCTCGTTAGTCGTCGGTGCTCGTTAGTGTCACGACGCAGTACTTCACTTTCCCTCTCCCAGATGGCGACACCGCCCCACGCCAACAAGGTCACTGTGAAAGGCAGAAGATGTGAAAGATATAAGGCACGTTTGTAAATGTTCGTGCATTGGGCGTCGATGGCGCAGTGGGCAAAGCGCCCAGCTCCCACCGTCACGGACCGAGACACCAAGGTTTCGACTCCCACGTCATCAAAATCAAGGAAATATTTTTTTCTTGATAAAGTAGACCGGAATCTATGATGTTAACGAAGGTTTGTAAGAACTGGCGTTGCAAAAAAAAAAAAAATCTGTATCGTTGTAAGATGGCTTGGGTACTTGGGGGCAACATTCAGGGAACTTTTATTGAGCCAACGTGGTTAAAATCAAGATGCAGTACTGTGACTTCCCAATCATGTTCAGACGCTTGGGTTTCGGTGCGAAGCTCGGAAATAAAACAGCGACCTGAATTTTTTCTTCTAATTACGAACCTATGACGGCGAAATTAATAACAGTAGAATTCACGAAGGGCAATTTGTTGGTGTAAATTTAATTTGTGTTATGTTGTTAACGTATGCAATCAACCCACGCTTAAAGGATGCAACTCAAAAATATAAGCAGACATATATTTACTTCGCTTTGTTGTAGAGAGTTTCAAATAACGTGTAGCTACCACAGGACAATAAAATAAAATAAATTAATGTGTTTCGAGCGCAATAGCAAGGACATGATTATGAGGCACGCCGCAATGTGGGGCCCTCCGGACTAGTTTTGACCAGCCCCGAGCTTTTTAGTGAGCGTCCCAAGCTAAGGAATACGCGAGTACCTTTACATGTAAGTTTCGACTATAGTCGGATACAACTGTAGAAGTCATCGGCATTTCCTCCACAAAGGCGGATGCACCCAAGCCTGCACCAATGGGCGCGTACTCCAGACTGACGTCACGAGCCGGACCAGCGATGACCCCGCCCTCAGAGAACATAGCCGAGTGCGTGATTGGGACTATTTCTTTAGTCGCGGAGGCGATCGACTGCGCGCTTCGGTCGTATGGGTGGAGCCTCTCCGGAATTCTTAAACTATAATTGGAGAAAGCGTGCATCTTTGGACTGGGCAATCCACGTTCGGAAAAGGCAATCCATGTTTGAATCAACGCGAACGTCACCGCGTTACCGGGAGGCGCTGATAGAGGCAATTCCGTAGTGGTCACGTAAAGTAGTTGTTAGTATGTAAGTGCTAGCAGTATGTACGACTTTCACATTCTTGAGTTGCGGCTTACCATAACGTAGGATACTATTACGCAGGATTTCGACCTCCTTTTCCCGCCAGTGGTACAAGTGTTGTATATCAGGTTGTATATCCCGATACGTAGTATGCCTACCTATCATACAACGAGACTAGGCTAGACTAGACTGGACAAGACAAGACAAGACAAGACATGACAAGACAAGACAAGACAGGGCAGGACAGGACAGGACAGGACAGGACAGGACGGACGGACGGACGGACGGACGGACGGACGGACGGACGGACGGTCGGTCGGTCGGTCGGTCGGTCGGTCGGTCGGTCGGTCGGTCGGTCGGTCGGTCGGTCGGTCGGTCGGTCGGTCGGTCGGTCGGTCGGTCGGTCGGTCGGATTGATGGATGGATGGATGGATGGATGGATGGATGGATGGATGGATGGATGGACTGATGGATGGATGGATGGATGGATGGATGGATGGATGGATGGATGGATGGATGGATGGATAGAGGGATAGAGGGATAGAGGGATAGATGGATGGATGGATGGATGGATGGATGGATGGATGGACGGATAGATGGACGGATAGCAGACAGACGGGCGGAAGGATGAAAGAAGAACAGTTTACTGGCGCACCAAGTGAACTGATAACCATTAATTTTCTTTGAAGTAATTATTTACAAACGGTGAGTGGAAAAAAAGACTACACGTCGATCAGAGAAAGTCAGCTTTAACTAATAACAGGGTCTTCTTCAAGGCGAGTTGAGAAAGAGCATCGAAAAGTGACCACCATCATTTATATTTCAGCTCATCTTTAACTTGATCCAGAACAGCGGAGCATCCGCTTGCTTCTGCTGAGCAAGCACGACGACTCCCTTTGTATACGGCGACCTTGCGTCGTCTCCCACCTAAAACCGTGACGCGTTACACGAGATACCGTGACTATAACTCGGCGGGCCGCGCGACGAAGCTGCCGAGCGAGCGCTTTTATTGGACCCCTCGGGAGCATCGTATACGCGAGATGCTAAAGAGAGTGGCAGCCAATTCCCGACCCAACTGCCCGGCGCCCCGTCATTCGCGAATGGTACGAAGGCGCTACGCTTTTCTTCAAATGAGCGCCACCGAAACCGCTCTTCCGCTCTCTTTATGACGGTGCTGCGGACAATAAAAACAGGCTGCGCCGTATAATTGAGTGCTCGTTGTCGCTGCTCGTGGCTGCAAGGCATGCACGTTCCGAGACTTCTTTGATGCTGGTGTTCGGGTATATAAGGCAAAGAGCCAGAGCTGTGCCGTAGGGCTGTCGTAATTCAGAGGTACTAAGGCTTATCACGCTCCTGCGGCACCTTCCTACGACTTCGAAGCAAAAATAGCAATGGAATATGAAGAGCGAGAGTAAACTTCCTTGAGTTGTATACTCTGCCGCTATTAAAGATGTACTATTGCCCCCGGGAATAGTCATGTCAAGGAATATTACGCGCAAGGCTGCGCAGCGTGCCTGTGAAATAGTTGTTATTTATTAAGGCGAACCCGAGGCGTCTGTACCCGAGCGATGCAAGAAACCATCATGTCAAGATGTCCCCCTATGACGTCATCACGACATCACAGGTCGCCAAAATCTGTGACGTCATGCATGACGTCAAATGATGGCGTAATCGCATGACGTCGTCGCTTGGTCAAAGGTGGGCCTATACAGGAAGAACTGGAAAACCACGAGAGGTGCGGAAAGCTTCCAATGCCTCCAGTGGCTTAGCCAGAAATTTTTGTCGGGGGGGGGGGAGGGGGGGGGGGTTCAACCGTACTATATGTATGTTCGTGCGTGTGTTTGTATGTGTGCGTGTATATATACGCAAGCAAAATTGAAAAATTTCGGGGGGAGGGGGCTGTGAACCCCCCCCCCCCCCCGCCCTTCTTTTGGCTACGCCCTTGAATGCCTCTGATCACGGAGGCAATGCAGAATCAGGTTGGGTGCAAAAAAATCACAGCATATTCACGGAGTGAATGATGATGAGTGGGCGAAGCTCTGGAGGTTCATCGGTAAACCGTGAATCTTCCGTGAATTTTCGTCCAGTACATCATCAAAGACGTGACAAACACTGTGTATATATACAAGAAATTTTTATTTATTCGTAAATGGTAGCTAGACGTGGCTTCCGGCCCCCCTTCATTATAACGGCTTTATGGTCTGTGAAGTGGATGGATAGGGGTTCTTATATGGCTCCGTAGAGGATTCCTAGAGGGGAGAGAGGGGGGTGAGCGTAGGAGAGGAGAGAGAGGGGACGCGCGCGCCGCTCCGTACAGTAGAGGATTCCTAGAGGAGAGAAAGGGGGGTGAGCGTTGGAGAGGAGAGAGGGGGGAGGGGACACGCATGCTCTGGAGGGGTGTGGACGCGGGAAGGAGGGATGGACTAAGCCCCCGCAAGCACATCCAAGCAAGATCAAGGAATGGAGCCAACCTGGGCGACAGACACCACCTGCCTAGCCGTTGCCCCTATGCTCTCGGCCATGACTCTAGTGACTGCAGTGGTGGTTGACGGCCTTAACGTACTACAGTGTTCTGCTTGACATAGATGGCCACACCGCCTGCGGGACGCTCTGCTTCCTCGGTGCACACGATGGGAACTATGGGTGGTCTGGAACGCGCTTATTTTACATGGTCATCAGCGTCATCATCATCATTATCACGAGATACTGCCGGGTTACGCCTGACGCAGGACAAGGTTAGACTAAGAGGAGCTTCGCCCCTAAAAGCTGTCGGTGGGTGGAGGAGGGGAGGAAGCCAGTGTGTCAATATAAAATCGACCGAGAAGATAAAGAAGATGTCTTTAACCTTCGACTCGTCTTAGCCAAATGCATAAGGGAAAGTGTGACACTGGTCTTAACCTGAGTCATGCATGGTATGTGAGCATTAAAGTCCCTAGATAAACTAAAGTAGCGCCAACCGCGCCCCTTCGCCTCTGCCTCCTCTCCCAGAAGCTGCAGCAGCGCCTCTATAGTGTCCGCCGGGAAACTGCTGAAAGCACGGCGAAAGGCATACCCTCTCACAGGCATACCCTCTCCCGGCGCACGGGAGAGGGTACGCGCAGAGGACGGACAAGATGGCGCTTGCGCTACCAAGCATAGGGGAGAGCAGGAGCCTGCACATCGACACGTATGGCGCTACTTTAGTTATTCTAGGGACTTTAGTGAGCATTAGTTCAGAACACCTGGAGTAACTAAAAGAGGAAGAAGTAACTGTCCCTATACATTCAACGATAAGATGACAGATGAACATCTTGTATTACATCGCTTCTTGAATTTCGAAGTTTATTTATGGCAAAAGCAGAAAAAAAAGTACAATTTCTCTAGGGGACCGGCGAAAAGGCATAAAAGCTTGACAAGGCGCTTGCCCCCCCGTGAACCCAAAATCCCACCAAAATGACACAATGCTCAGCGTAAAATTAACAATCAATAAGGAAATAAGCATAAATTAGTTGCTACACGCAAGTCAGATGTGCATACGAAAACGAAGTGATCAGCGAATTGGCGCAGGCAATAAGGCATATATGTGAGCGAACAATGAAACAAAGTTTAGAGAACATAAATAAACGTGAATGTGGTTTGCATGACGAACGTAGCATTTCAATACACAAGGTTTCAAAAATTCAAAACAAACAAATACTTTACAGAATACGAAACAATGACTGTGATGATGGTGATTATGTTTGTGTAGATAGGAAGTGTGACTGAATCGTCCTTCTAAAAATCCCGTATGAGCCTATATCGTCAATCAGAGTAGCTACCATCGGGTGTTAATTCAGACAATGCGAAATCTGATACAATAATTTTTTTTTTGAGCCGTAATTTGTACGTGCTTTTCTTTTTTATACGCCCTATGCCGTAGGCTGTGACTGTGGAAGATGTCTTTCGTAAAACCCTGAACGATAAGATCGTACCTGTTTATAAATAAGCATTGCCAGTTTTCGTTTCGTGACGTTGGTTATATAGTTAGAATTTTATGTTCCTTAAAGAGGGGCGCAGTGTGATGCCTGAATGATACCCCTGATATTAGTCATATAGGTTTTTTTTTTTTTTAAGACATGAATTTTATCAATGTTCGCTTTAGTCGTATTCCCCCCTTACAAGAAGAAAATAAGGAAGATGTGAGTAAACGATTGTGTAATATAGCTTTTTTTTTTTTAAACATAGAGGGAGGAGTTGTCGCAAGTTGCAGATGATGCCCGTGGATCAGGAAATATTGGTACGGACATGATTGGTGTGTAAAGACCAGTCTAAGTATGCTTGAAAAAATATCCCAAGAAATTTATGCACTGTGACACGTTCATGTTTCTGCCCTTGGAATGTTATTGTAGGCTCGCTTGCGATAGCCTTATTGCGTGGACGGAATAAAACATATTTCGTTTTTACAGCGAAAGCTGTTATGAGATCACAAGGGTCGTTTTTGCGTCGTAGTTGTCCGCCGCCGCCAGTGTCCGTAACCACTATCGGGCGAAAGAAAAAAAAACTAAATGAAAAATACCTATGTTAGAATGGGAATCGAACCCTGGGCCCTCTGCGTGGCAACCCAGCTACGCCGGTGCTTCAAACTGCGTTGCAAACTGACCCTATGCAGGCTTCATGTCGGGTAAGGAATCGCGTTAACATGTGTTGTAAAGCGTTTTAGACCAGTAAAGTAACTACCAGGTGTCACACAATGCGAATTGCGTAACGAGTGGGTCGTTCAATGCTCCAACTCTTTACAAAAGCCTCAGGCATAATTCTTCATCCTATTCAGCCAGAGCATCAACAAAGTGCACGCAATGCGTTAGAAGTGTGTAGCGGGTACCACGCTTTTCCGAAGAATGACGAATGATGGCATAGTGGAGGCTTACCCACTACACAAAAATTATGATGATTTATGGCGTAGTGGGTACCATGGAAATGTGCTTGTAGTAGTTGGCCCAAAAGTGTTTAAAAAAGGCTCTAGAAAGGCCGCTCTTCCAGCTTTCGCTGTGTCTGTGCTGCGCATTCCGCGCAGGCCTGGCGTTGTTGTTGTTTTGTGTGTGTGTGTGTGTGTGTGTGTGTGTGTGTGTGTGTGTGTGTGTGTGTGTGTTTAGTTCTAATCTATTACAGTTAAGCCAGTCAGAGAGATGTGTCAACCAAAGTTTCGCTCGTTGTTCAAGGTGATTGAGGGAGTTACCGGCATTGGTGTCATCGTGGCAGAAGCCCACTGCGCGCTAGTCGCGTCTCTTAGGACTATAAATGAAGTTCCACCAGTGGTGTAGCCAAGGGGGAGGGGGGGGGGGGTTGGGGGGTTCAAACCCCCCCCCCCCCCCCCGAAATTTTTCAGTTTTGCTTGCATATATATGCACGCACACATACAAACGCACGCACGAACATACTTAAAGTATGGTTGAACCCCCCCCCTCCCCCCCCCCCCGAAAAAAAATTTCTGGATACGCTACTGAGTTCCACCATCCATCCATCAGCGGATATATACAATGGATTCTGGAAATTTTAGGGAAAAAAAAAGCATATTCACATGGGTGGCTAATATGCGTTCTTATGGCTCCTCAGAGTTATGTAAAGTAACATCTCGAAAGCAAATTAAATACATTTTGAAGGTAAATGAGGTGTTGATACTGAGCAAACGAAACATAAGCACGACAGGAACATGACAAGGCAAGATTGATGAGGAACAATGACACTCACACATGTCTTTCCAGTCTGTTTGTTTCCTTCCTAGGCATCAGGGCATGTATAATATGAAATGTCGCACCATCTAGCCCAGAGACTCATGTATCTACTGAACATAACTTTCAAGGGAGCATTCTTGGCCCTTTATTGTTCACTTTATATATTAATGACATAGTCCATATCTCCCAAGAAGTTAAGTTTATTATCTATGCAGATGACACGAGTATATTTGTCACCTCAGCATCAGATGTTATTCTTTCTAATAAAGCTAATGACGTCTTACAGAAGTTAGACAACTGGACAAGTAACAATAAGTTAAAAATAAATGCAACTAAAACAAAAGCCGTAGTTTTTCATTCGAAAGGTCAACAAGTGACTTTGGAGAATAACATTGTATTTAGAGGCTCAGATATAGAAATAGTGAAGTCAGTGAAAGTTCTTGGGGTACATTTCTCCAGTTCTTTGCAATGGGATGACCACGTCAATAATATTCAAATAAAATTAAGCCGGATAACTGCAATATTCAGCCGTATCCGGTACCTCATCCCCAACTCGGTGAAGTTATTGATATACAAATCGCTGTTTAGTTCTTAATAATATCTGGGGTTTAACGTCCTAAAGCACGATATGATTATGAGAGACGCCGTAGTGGAGGGCTCCGGAAATTTCAACCATCTGGTGTTCTTTAACGTGGCTGTTTAGTTCTTATCTTAACTATTGCTATTTGGTTTGGAGAACAACTACAGAAACAAACTTAACAAAATTACTGAGAATACAGAAGAAAATACTGAGGCTGATAGACAACGCTATAGTTCTAACACCTAGCGACCCACTGTTTAAAAAATATAAGATAATCAAAGTGAATGACCTATATCAATGCAGACTGCTACGAGAGTACCGTCTTAGGTGCAAACGCTCAAACTCTTCGTTTACGGAGATGGCCAATCTTTGCTTAAAGGAAAAGGCGTACGAAACAAGAAATACAGAAATGTGGAACGTTCCTTACTTTCGTACTAATTATGGTTTTCAGATGCTTCGATGTACTCTTCCAAGAATTCTAAATAATTACATTAGCAAAGGTATAGATGTGTCTCATTTAAGTGTCGCAGAATTAGCGGCTCTTTTTGTTGTATAAACTATGTAGCAATTTATTTAGGTGCAGAAGATTGCAGCAGGTTTCTTTGTTGTATAAGCTATGTATAAACCACGTTTTCAGTTTTTCCTTTACGACATGACCTTTACGCAAAACATCGTGACAGTTTAAAAGAAAAAAAAAGTATATGATATTGTGATGCCCTGTACGAAGTATATGATATTGTGATAATGTTGTGATGCCCTTCAGCTGCTGTCCATTGTTCACAACGGGGGGCGAAGGATCCCTCAAGCCTTCATTACGGCTTTTCCCTCCACCTCCTGTTACACTGTACTGTGACGAATCAAATAAAGCAATCAACTCGGCGCCTATAATTGCAAAAGTATAGACATCTTGTATACCCCTTACGTACACGTTTATCTTTTGGAAACGTCTGTCCCCAGAGCCCTTCGAGCTGTTCGCGTCGTGTGCTTCCGTTCCTTATGTATTTATCTGGCATATTGAAAAAATAGCTTCTGTCCCTCAGTAGCAATGTCCCACCAATGTTTCTACGAATATTGTTCTCGGGCTTACAGAGGATACGCAGAAGCCAAATAAATTTTATAATTAAAATTTGTGATCAACTCTTTTGCGATATTTTGGTTTGCTACGCAAGGTTTAAGTACTTGCCATCTCGCATAGCTGGCATTTTCCGACACGCTTAACAACATAACGCTAGCAAAGGAAGGAGCCGATAAGCGTTTACCGGTTGCTGAGAACTCTAAAAGATTCGATCAGGGTCCATATTCATAAAGAACGCCTTGCGGTCAAACTTTTCGTAAAAGAATATTTCAGCCAAATCACGATGCGGGACATATTATTAGCGAAGCCGGATGGCGAACGGGAAGACGCACTTACGGAAGAGAAGTTTTGGTGCAATCAGTACTAGATTAGCTTTAATCGCAAACAAGTTGTAGCTATCGCCTAGTCTTTGCTTTTGATTACTTCTTGTCCCGATTTCACTCTATAGGCATTCTGGAGCTCATTGGTACATTGATACTACGCACTTGGTCCTTCAAGCAGCCCTCGTCTTTTCCAAGAATGCAGCCTTCTGTACGCTAATGACCGACATGCCACGCGCTGACGCATCGAGGCATGTTGACGCGCGTGCGAGCGTGGACTTTGGTCCGAGATGCGACCGGCAGGCGGCCTGCAGCGCGGGTCCGAAGAGCATTCGCAGTTTTTCCCATAGGACACACGTCCCCAGCGAGTGAGCACACCAGCTCTCCTGCATGTACCCTCCGCCACTCGGCGAACTTGTCGAGGATGTCCTCTCGTCGCCATGCGAGCACGCACACACGCACGCATGCACGTTCTTTTCTTTTTTAACCAAGAGTCCACAGCAAGCAGCAGCCGGCGTCGTCGCTTCTCGATCCACGCACGAACCAAGAAGAGCTCGGGTCTTCGTTATCAGCGGGATCCGCGAGCGGTCGCCATGACAACGAGCATGACCGGCCGGCCGGCCATGCAAACACTGGAGACTTTCTCGCCGAGTCCAAAAGTACGCGATAACGAGAGCGCGCCGCTGCGACCCCCACCCCCTCCCCCCCGCGGGCCACTCGTATCACGAGTACACACACCACGACGTCGTTCCGGCGAGCGCCAATCAGCGACAAGCGCGCAGCCGCCGCGGTAGCCGTCGGCCATATTGGACAGCCTCGGGAACGGCCACGAAGACTCTCGTTGCGGGCCGCCATAGCGGACCACAGTGGGTCTCGGGCTTGCTCCACGGGCGCCTTCTCGGCTCCTGCTGTTGTCACCAGAGGTCCGCCCCCTACACTCTCCTTCCCCGACCAACTTTTCCTCCGGTCTCCTTCCCTTGCTTGCCGTCGTCCTCGCGCGAGAACCAGGAACGACTTCGCCATGGAAGAACAGTCTCCGACGCAGGCTCAGCAGCAGCAGCAGCACTCTGCCATCCCAGGACCGACGGGCCACCAGGCCGCACTGAGCCCGGCCGAGCAGTCTAACAGCTGGTGAGTTAAGTCCTGATACGGATAATCAGAACCGAAAGATTACGGACTTAATGGCTCCTTGTGGAGCCGGCGCTCACTGGTCCGTCGACGGCATCGGGCATTCAGGGGGGACCGGTCGGGCTGGCCGGAATTATAATCAGCGGGGATATCGCTGATCTTATCTCGGAGTGGGGCACCTTATATTGGGCGCTATAGGGGCGGGCATGGTTTATCAATGTTACCTATGGTTATGCCCACGCGGCACCGCGGCCGTATCTTGCGCCGCGCAAACATCTGTTCCGCTAAGATATGCTCACCAAGAGAAGGTGTATATCTCTTTATTTTTGTGCGCCTGCGATGGCGTTATCCCGGATAGTGGCCGCACAGCACTGCAACCGTGCCGACTTGAGGGAACGGGTATCCGTCCGCAGGTCGACGTGGACGAGGAATGGATCGATTGCATGCCGCGTGCAAAGACTGCGCTTGCTGCTCCGCATACGCGCCGTAGCACGTATCGTGCCTAAGGTAGTTCGCGTTTTAAGTGCCGAGTCATAGTTCGTAAACGCTGACCCGAACGAAGCGTTGAGTTGTACAACAATGGCGATGCGTAACGCGTCGCGGTTGGGGGTGACAGTGTGCGTGCTCGCTCGTCACCGCCCCGAAAATGGCGCTGACGAGGGAAGTAGAGGCGAACGCGTCGTAGTACGTAAGTCACTCCAGAACCAAGTTTATGTAGCGTAGTGTGCACGTGCCTGGTTCGGTTTCAAGTTTAGAACAGTCAAACAGATGGTCGTCAATGAAGACATGTTTTGTGGATTAGTTCCACAGTAGGAAAACAGGAACGGTAAACACCATATGATGTTCTCGGAGATATGCTCGGAGAGCTAAGCAGGACAAGGTACAAGTTTAGAAATGTGAATCGTACTACTCGCTTCACGCGGCCTCAGACTATAGGAACAACTCCGTGCCGCCTCCATGTTTAAGTATAAGCATATCGCGATCGTAGGCGAATGTTTTAGAATTGTAATACTAAAACATTGAAGCGGTATAGGTTTAGCGCATGTGTACGCATATATCTCTACTAGGCTTGTGTCAAGGAGGTTGGGCTAGGTGCCAAAGAGAAGACCGTCATGATCCGTTGGCAGTGTTTAGTTGTATGTGTCTCGTGCAGTGAATAAGGGATTCTATTATGGAACTGAACTGTGGTACTGGCGAGTTATGTGAATCTGACGACTCCGACTGAAGTGAACATGCGACGGTCGCTGTGTGGTAGATACAACCTCTCGCCCAGTCATTGTGGTATAGTCTTCTCCTTCTTGGGTACATTAAAGAAATATTCAGTTTTGTTCCAAAACGGAGACCTGACAAGAGAATGTGCTTCGCCAAAAGACCGAAGGACTACATCATCCCGTATACGCCACAGCGCTTGTTACCCTGCTGAAAGAACGAGCTTACAAAGTCTCTGAGATATATGACAAGTGATTTATTAAAGTTATTTAAAAAGTCGGTGCTATCACAGTTGTCCCCCGTCCCCGTCTCCATTTTTCAGGTTTATGTCGAGAAATAAGGTTCTGTCTAATAACATAAAAATGCGGTTAAACGCGTCCTATCGCTAATAAGAATACGATGCAGTAGACAAAGCGACCAAAGTCGCCTATATCTACAGTTCTTTCTGGAGACAGGGCTTTTTGGAAATATGTGTCTGCTACAGTTACCTTAACAGGTTGTCACTTCCAATAATCGCCAGTATCAAACACAATCGCCGTCAATTAGGGGTTACAACTAACACCGTAATCCTTATATTATAGTTGTCACTTCATCCAATCATAATAAGGATATCCGGGGTTTCACGTCCCCAAACCACGATATGATTATGTGGAACGCCGTAGTGGAGCGTCCGGAAATTTTGACCATGTAGTGTTCTTCAACATGCACTGACATTCATCCAATTATCGTCAGTGCCAATCAACGTCGTCTTCGAGCAGTGTTGTGTCTGACGCAAGAACAGTTATGCTATGTTGTTGATAACTTGTTGAACAACACTCGTACGCAACGTTTCTGCGAGCCTGAATTTGGTGGAAGTGCCAAGGCGTGCCTTATGAATCGGGCAGTCGGTGTTGGGCAGCACACATCACATGCCTACAAGTTTGAATGTCACTTGGAAGTTATAATAAATAATATCTGGGGTTTAACGTCCCAAAACCACGATATGATTATGAGAGACGCCGTAGTGGAGGGCTCCGGAAATTTCGACCATCGTCTGGTGTTCTTTAACGTGCACTGACATCGCACAATACACAGGCCTCTACCATTTCGCCTCCATCGAAATGCGACCGCCGCGGCCGGGATCGAGCCCGCGACCTTCGGGTCAGCAGTCGAGCACCCTAACCGCTACACCACCGCGGCGGACTTGGAAGTTATACCACTGCAGCGTCATGAAAATTCCTCGAAAATCCGCGCAATGGCTTTTTAATACATACTTTATTCTGCCATATCAATGCACACTGACTTTAAGGGTGTTATTTCTGACTCCAACCAATCAGCACTCGAATTTATGGGCTATACACTGTACGTCAGGGAAGTAGCCAGTGGAGGTGTTGGAGGGTTCAAACATACACCCCCCCCCCCCCCTTCTAAAAAATTTTCAATTTTGCATGTGTGTACATACACCCACACATGCAAGCTCCCGTACGTACCCAAAGTATGGTTGAACCCATCTCCCCGCCCCCCTGTGAAAAACAAATTCTGGCAACCTTACTGCTACACGTCACTCGTCTTAACCGACAGTTCTTCAGGGAGAGCCACAAATTGACATTAAATTACTTCATTGCGCTCTCTTTCTGTTTCGTCTTGCATTGAACGCCGCCGCGGTAGTTACGGTGGTTACGATGCTCGGCTGCTGACCCAAAAGCCGCGGGTTCTATCTCAGCCGCGGCGGACGCATTTCGATCCATGGAGGCGAAATGCAAGAGGCCCGTGTACCTACATTTAGAATTACAAGCACGTTAATTCGCGCCTCTGATCAATAAATATTGAAACGGTGTATGAAAGGCACTGCTTTGCAATCCGTGTGAGTAGACGTGAGTATAAACGTGAATCCAGGCAAGGCTGACAGTAATGTTGAAGATGAGTAGAGACTGCAGAGGACAAAGAATTAGACTGAAGCTCTAGGTGTAGGCGTAGACGTACAGGTACGTCCAAGAATTGTTGGCTCACACCCACCCCGAAAGATTGGCCAATAATCAGTAGCACTGCTAAAATATTCAGAATATGGGAAAGGAAATTACTTCTTTTTTGTTTAGTTTGATAAGAATGTTCTTCACTAGAAGTAATATCTCGTTATAAAAAAGTAACGATCGAATAGGTTCTTTGAGTACAATAAGTAATACTAATAATGCTTTTCATTTCTTTAAATAAGACAGTGCATGTGACTGGGCCTGCCAAAGGTTCATCGGTGGCTTGAGTGGCAGAGCCTGGAAGCCAGCAAAAATCCGAACGTGTTACATTAGTAGTGAAATAAGGCATAAAATTATGGCAGTGCAAAAAAGTAACACAAACAAAACATCCTGTTTCATGTAAGTAAATTAATAATACAATAACAACAATAGGGAGACTACTTTGTTTGAAAATGAAGTTTTGACTCCCTGATTATAGTGCAAATCTTCTTGGCTGCACTAGAAAATCTTGAACGGCTTATCGCGTAATAAAGACCCGAGCCCTAGACCAAGAACTCCATCTTTTAATTCTACTGCTCGTGCTCCACTTTTTCTTTCTTCTCTCCTATGTCCTCCTCCTCGTTGCCACCCGTCCGCAATCATCAGCAACATATTCCCAAGGGGCCAAGGCTTCCAGAATATACACTTTCTGAACGGGTCGTTTAATTGTCTGTCCAAAAGCTAGTCGCAGCGTACAGATGCGCGCAACACCGTCCTTTCCCGGGTGCACTGAAAGAACTCTGCCCAGATTCCACATCAGCGGGCCCCGCCACGGTGGTATAGTGGTTATGGCGCTCGACTGCTGACCCGAAGGTCGCGGGATCGAATCCCGGCCGCGGCGGCGGCATTTTCGATGGAGGCGAAAATGCTTGAGGCCCGTGTACTTAGATTTAGGTGCACGTTAAAGAACCCCAGGTGGTCTAAATTTCCGGAGCCCTCCACTAGGGCGTCTCTCATAATCATATCGTGGTTTTGGGACGGTAAACCCCAGATATTATTATTATTATTATTATCATCATTATATCAGCGGACGTGTGCTGTCGTCATACACAAGCACCCCGTCATCTTCGCGTACCCGATAGTCCACGAGCACGCCCGTCGTGCGCAGCTCGCAGTAAAAGAAGGTAGGACCGCTTCCATCGGACCAATAGCTCCGCTGTCAGACGCTCACGATAGAGCGCGCGGTGAAGCAAATCCTCTCTCGTCGTTGACGTGCCATCAGAAATGCTGGCTTCTTGCGCAAGGCACGTCACGCGTCTTCCGAGCAGAAGGTGGGACGGGGTCAGCGGTCGCAGTTCATCAGGACTGCTGCGCAGGGCCATAAGGGCTCCGCTGTTGACGACAGCTTGAACTTCGCTGATCACATACTTTCCCGCATACTTTTCCGGCTAGCGCATACTTTCCCGTCG
Organism: Rhipicephalus appendiculatus; assembly: GCA_030522465.1. NCBI lineage: Eukaryota > Metazoa > Arthropoda > Arachnida > Ixodida > Ixodidae > Rhipicephalus > Rhipicephalus appendiculatus. The sequence continues at coordinate 720,844 of JALIZH010020719.1, read as the reverse complement.
CTGTGCCCAAGGGTCAGTGCACATAGAGATAGAAAATTTGAAAGAGTTAGGTCTAAACCAATTATGCGCGAAGGTTTTTTTAGGGATGTCGCTTTCTTACTGCGGAAAAATCTTTGATAGGCGATCAGATAGTGTTGTATTGTTTGGCCCTTCAATAAGAACGAAGTGGGGAAGTTGCCAGCCCAACAATGTGTAAATCAGGGGTCTCAAGCGCATCTCAGCTAGTGGGTCCGCAGTTCCCGAAATTCAGTCCAACAAGGGCCATGACAGTGAAGAAAGTCGAACGGGCCGGGAGGGGATTTGAACAAAATGTCACCTAACTTTGCCATTTGAAAGAATGCCCTTCCCATATCTTTTATATGGGTCATATCCGCAGGGATTTTGACGTAGGTTTCGGGGAAGATACCGATACCGATCTGCAGAATGACTAAAATTGTGAAGTAGAGGTTTTGTTCTACGGTGATGCTTCCACACATAGTAACCGCATGGGGTGCCTCAGAAAAAAAATGCTTGAGACTCTGTAGCCCACCCGCAGTGGCGTAGCCAGGGGGTGGCACACCGGGCACGTGCCCCCCCCCCCCCCCCCCGAAATTTTTTTTTCACCATGGCATACATAGCGAAAAATGGCCATTTCAAGGAGGTGCCCTCCCCGAAATCAAGGAGGTGCCCCCCCCCCCCCCCCCCCCGAAAAAAATTTCTGGCTACGCCCCTGCCCACCCGAACAAAGTGTTAATCGCAATAGGCGAGAGAATAATGCGAATATCATTTGGCAAAGTCACAAAAGTTTATTTCTTCTGAAGCAGCGCGTTTGGGACCCCTGGTGTAAATAGAAATGCAATGCTATTGCCGCTGGAGCTGCTGCTGATGATGATGACTCCATTCTTCAGTACATTCTAGGCGGATGTAGTGACACTGCAGGAAATATTGGGGAACACGTTATCAGCGATGCAATGCGGTTGACAGCTGTTAACAGCGGGCAACCACATGGATCCTATTTCCGGCGCATTTCCGGCCTGTTTATGGCGCATTTCCGGCGTCTACGCGTATAGCTGAGCAGTCACCCCACTGCAGTTACGTTTAATCGTAGCTGAATTCTATGCATATTTCTAAATCTATTTCAAATACCTCTGAGAACGGCGAGCTAGTCTCATTACGGAACCACCAAATAGATGTCGTTGGACGAATTCGTGCAAGGGTGGTAACTTCGCTCTCGATCGCACCGAGCATAATTTATGAGCGCTGTCTCGATCCCGTGAACTGAAAGTGGAGGCAAATTGTCAATTAACGTAAAGCAAAAACTATTTTCAAGCGCACTTCTACATATAGATAGCTCTTTACCCTCTCTCATCCACACAGCGCCGCCTCGTCTCCCCTACGACGCACACACACGCACGTATCTTTACCGGTAACAATATCGTTGCATGTCATACATATATGTATTTCAGTACAATCCTATTGAAAGAATATTGTTATATATCAGAAATAATTACATTATCAGAGCTTATGTAGTCTACATAACCGCAATATTTTCCGTTATCTTCCTAGAGTCCAGAGCTGAAAGGCAATGCTTCAGTTTTCGAGACATTCGTATCTTCATAAAACTTTTTAAATAAGAATCATATAGTTTAAAAATAAACTTGTTCTCTGTACATTTACTAGATTTTGTCATAGTATTCTAAATGCAACCTACCTACAATCAAATTGGGCGCACTAGATTCAGTGCAACACGATTCCTCCACTCTCTCTCTCTCTCTCTTTTTCTCGATCTCTCTTTGAGATGACAAAAAATAGTATGAAACGGTGGGCTGACTTGGCAGCCGGCTGCGTCGAAATCGCTGGCTTATTACTTTATAATAATAAAGAACTCGCACACACACACACAAAAAAAAGGCGGTGGTCTTGAATGAGAAAGGTGGACAAGACGAATGAACAACTTCCTTGTGGAGTCAGCATAGAAATGCTTGCGCATTGAAATTGTATGTTGTTTGGAGCACCATGTGCTAAACGAACTACGACAGATCTGTAAGTTGTGCCCAAAGATGTGTTTAAACAAATTATTAATTATTTAAGACTAGGTGGGAGCAGAAAGCTGTCCCTGATTGAACATAGAACTTGTGTTCAGAATAAATGTAAACGATTCAAAGAAATCTGTACTGTGTGTTTAGAGAAATTTATTATCACAGACGGTGGACATCAATAACATTTCTACACAACATATGGAACATGCACAGACACACAAAATTTGTTACAGAAGGATAGGTATACATAACTTGCAAGTACGTCACACTGCGGAACTCTGGGATACAATCTCGGAATATGCGCCGCCATCACCGAGCACATGCCAGCAGACGACACCGAGTCAAGCTGTGCGGCTCTCGCACTTCCCGTCAGCGCGCCGTACGTCGCAATGTCGATTTGTGCGATATTTGACTGCCTCACGAAAAGTAAGTGTAAATGAGATAAAAAAGGACCAGAAGCGGGGACGTACTGTTTGCCAAAGGTGATCACAAACCCGTGCGACCGCACGAAAGAGCGGTCCGAGAAGCGGAGCACATGGTTCATGCGCGCCTAAACAGGAAGGATTCCAAGACTGAACGACGTACGTGTGTGCGCGCGTCACTTCGTAAAAGGCAAGCTATGTTTCCAAGTCTCGTGCGAAGTTGTTTCACCCATTACGTGCGACACCATGGACTCGGACACTGCAGACACGGAGGATCCGAGCTCCCCATTACACTCTTTCGCTGCTGGCTGCATAATGTCCTGAACGATCTCCTTCGTCATAGGCGCAAGGCAAACGATCAAAACGCGCGCACTAAGCCAAACGATCTGCCGTACGAACGTAAACACGGCGCGTTCTCTGGGACGTATGTGCTCCGGTGTGCTCGGTAATGGCGGACGGAAGACAGGAACTGACGTTACTTGCAAGTTATGTATACAGAACTACAAGTCGATTATCTGGATTGTTAATGGAGAGTAATGGTATCACGGGCGCTAGCTGCATGTCACAATGAATAACCGCCAATACTACTCCACTCACTCGAACTAGTCTGCAAGTAATTACACTACTAATATTGGCAATTTTCAAACCGGTAGCAAAACGGTGATTGAAAGCTTCGTCTTCGGCGCCGACTCTTTAAGCTAATGCTCGTGATACATGCTTGCGCCGCAAGAGACAGAAAACATTTATGTATTTTTGCACTAGCGAGAAGCATAACGGGTAAAAACTTACGGGGTTCTTCACGCATTTGCCTAAGATGACTCTCGAAAGCGAATGCCACCTCCTTTTCCTGTTTCTCCTCAGTCCATTGTAATGATCCCCTGGACCACGAAATAATTCTGCGCCAAACGCAGTTTTCTACTGACTCCGGGATCGGTGGCATCGCAACTTTTCTGTACCTCACTTGCCTCCGGGATTGCCACACGTACGACCAAGTGACGATGCCATGTGATGACGTAGTCATCATGTGACGTTTACGTTTGTTACGCCACGATGACGTCCCGATGACGTCATCCCATATCGCCATACCGTGACGTCACCACATGATTTTTCGCGTCACTCCTGTGTGACGCTGACGGTCACTTTTCGTGTTTTTTTGAGGCATCTACGGCTTTCGCCTTAATAACTGGGCCACTGGCATGAGTGAAGTTTACTCGTGTCATACGAGCATTGGCGGCTGCTCCGTAGGATCTGCTCCGGTAGGATCTTCCGACAACTTGCCATGATCACTGTCGTTACCGGCAATCTTGAGTTTTTGACACTTATATGGCGCGTACATGACACTTATATGGCGCGTACATGACATTAAATCGAAAACGTCACATGCGGAGTTGCTAGTTCGGCTTATAATAAGCGTATTTGGGCTTTTTTCGCCGAGTCCCTTGCAGAATTTTCCAGTCGCTTGTCGCGTGGTGGCTTATTTGCATTCTTCTAGGAAATATAGTTATTTGAGTGATCATCACGTTCACCAAAAGCACGTTTGTCGTTCACTAATAGCTCGTTTGTCGATTGAGTGGTGAAGTCAAACATACGTTGGGGAAATCAACAAGTAACGTTAATCATGCACCGGCAAACGTGCTTCCAACCGCTGGAGACAATGTTAAACAGCACATATGTGCTTTAATTGATAGTTGCGCTCATTTTCGCAGTACAAAATAAATACAATAATTTTTGTTTCAACTCCCCTTCGTAATTGAGTGGTATTTTTTTGTATTATATTTCAAAACATTTTTCAGAAGTGCAAAATCTATAAAGTTTCCGCTTCTTTTGGACAAGCCTCTTCGCGAACGTCGCGCCGCTTTTTTTGGGCTTCTTTTGTGATGATCATTTGGTTGTCAGCTCGATAGCATCTGGCAACTCTGCTTACACGCCTCACGAGTCGAATGAACTGGCGTCGTCGGCGTCAACAGGAATGGTACAAGATGCATGTCAGATGACATCATGCTGTGACGTCATCTGCTGACGTCGCCACATGAAATCGTCGCTGGGTGAAAGGTGGGCCAATATATACCGCCCCTATAGCGCAACACCATGCAGGTGATGTACACAGAAATTTCCCGTATTTCCAGAGCTATAGGAGAAATAGGAGGGAAAAAAATCCACGCTGGACCTTCTTTGGGAGTTGTCTGAGTGATGCGTAAGCTTAGAGTTTTATTGTAAGTCGAGGCCGTCCCTGGAACGCCGTCTTCGGTCGGCATGGGGTCTTTTCATCTTTAATTCCAGTGTTCGTCAGCGTCCGGGACAGAAGGCGCATGCCACGACCACCGAAACGCGAGCTTGTCAATAACTTTTCGCAAAGTGCAAACTTTGGTGACGTGTGACAGTCCTCCGTGTCGGCATACACGATGACCTAGAAAGCTTTCATTACAATACCACGAAATTCAGCGAAGTCCTCAAAGAACGCGTGCTCTCTTTACGTTAGTTCTGCTCGGCTCGTACAACACATTCAGAGGGTTCAGATATATCCACATGATGCAAGCGTGTATACGTAGCCCAGTGGTTGACACTTGCCTTCGGAGATTGAGGGCCTTCGTTTAAACCCAGCAACGCCGATGAAAATCCCAGGGTCCCTTATGCATTGACCAAACATGACTCTATATGGCGAAAGCCATCTTGTCTTTCTTATCAGTCAATGTATTGATCCAGTCTTGCCACCCAGCGAAAGCATTGCGAACCTATAACGTGCTTTTGCACATCCTCCGTGATCGGCTCACCTTTGACAAAGCGGCGATGTCACGTGATGACATCATGGTATGACATCACAAATCTTGGCGATCTGTGACGTCATCACGTCACGATGATATTTGTTTTCATCACTCGTGTTGGCGCAGACACCACTGGTCGATTTTCGAGTTTGATGAGGCATCGAAAGCTTTCGCCCTAAAAACTAATTTGGTTCGTGGATTTCTTTTTTTTTTTTGTTATGACGGTGATCTTCTTACGTAAGGCAGAGAGACGGAGGGACAGCTTTCTCGTTGAGTCAGAATTCAAATGCTCACGCATTTAAAATGCAGATGCACTACGGCTCAACTGCGACAGATCAGTGAGCAGTCTTCAGTACAAAATGTGAACGATTTATGGTATCATTGGTACATCACTATTGGAGAGCAGTATGCTCTTGCGGTATGACGAAGCAGACGAGTGTTTGGAAAAGTTTATTTCAACGTAGGGCGCTACGATCACTTGGGTACAGTGTCTATCAAACAAGGAAGGTTAACACATACAAATAACTAAGCACAACGTACATGAAACATTTTTACAGAAATGTCCCAAGTCCACAAGATTCTCCCCAATATATGATACTGTTTAGAAAAAGTTTATTTACACTATGTACAGGAACAAAAACTTAATAACATTTCGGTAATCAGGGGTAAATACACATGTAGGGACTAAGTTAGTACGAATGTTCCCATGTCATCACGGCTCAGGTCAGCGACCACTTGCCTACATTTCTTATTGCGAATTCATCTGTGTTGCCCTCGCATCCTTCCATAGATCAGCACTACACATTTAAAGATATTGACCCATTCACACTTGATAAATTCCGCGACGAAATCTCGCGGATAAGCTGGCAAGACGTGTACGACGAAAGCGACTGCGACAAAGCATACGAGTTGTTTTTATCCGCCTTTAACCCTTTCAGACGCCACATATGAAGAACTTTCTGTAAATGTGTGAAATCGATAAAACGTTATCTCAAGACACTCAGTAGTCTATATTGCAATAAAAATAATGTCATAATATGTTAATTTATGTACGATATAGTAACTAATCCTAATTAAGTTATAATTAAATATCTATTTATCCTGAAGTCATTGATGCTCAGTTTTGGCGTGAGTAGAATGAAATCTCAGGCTAGATATATAGTGCAAGTTCATTTTTGGTTATGTTCATTTTAAGCAAAAAAACAATTAAACTTTTCACATGGCTCGCAGGAAGTGGCACGTCGAACGACTCGTCGAACGTGGTAGTGCCTTCAGAAAAGTGATCATATACAACAGTACACTGCAAAATGAAGTTAAATGAAGACGAATTTATTTTTCAGAAGGTTCAATTCACCCAAAGCTCAATATATCTCACTCTTTCTTAGCACCTAGTTGATACAAATAGCAAAAACAAGTGATGTACACAATTGTGTACATAGCGTGTCAAAGGGTTAAGAGCGCTTATGCCAAATAATTTAAGCGTAAAACAAAAAAAAGCCAGAAAAGCAAGAAAACAATGGATTAATGACAGTGCGTTGAAATTGACAAAGCAAAAAGATGCTCTTTTCAAACAGTTCTTAAGCACAAGAGACGCAGCAGATTTAGCCGCGTTTACAAAACTACGGAATAAAGTTAGTGGGTTTCTAAGGGCAGCAAGGACACAGTACTTCGAGTTGTTCCCTGCCGAAACGATAATGCGAACCGATGTCACATGGAAAAAGCTGAATAGTTTACTGCATGGAAACCAACAGGCAGATAATCTCGAAAAATTTACAGTAAACACTGAGCTCATATCAGGCACGGCGTTAGCTGACGCTTTTAACAACTATTTTGTGTCACTTGTAAATAGTTCCTATGATCCCCAATGCATAGAATATTTAAAGCCGAAAATCGTTCAAAGCGCACTCCTAAACCCGACTGACACTCACGAGATACAAAGCATGTTTCGCAGTGCTCGAAATAGTAAAAGTTGCGATATCGATGAACTGCAGTTTCGCCCAGCAAAGTATGTACTAGATCTAATGAGTCCTGTCTTGGAGCAAGTGTACAATCTTTCCCTGGCGAACAGCATATTTCCAAGGCGCATTCCAAATCGCGAAGGTAACAGCACTTTTCAAATCTGGCGACAGAAACAAGTTCTCAAGCTATAGGCCAATATCAATCCTGCCTATTTTTCTAAATGTCTCTAAAAGCTGATAAATGTAAGGATAGCCTCATTTTGTAACAAGCACAATCTGCTTACAGATTTTCAGTTTGGATTTAAATAAGGCCCTCAACTGAATTAGCATTACTGACTCAAACAGAAATAATTCTGCGAGGCTTTGAAGAAAATTTGGTCACCCTTGGCATATTCATCGATTTTTCAAAGGCCTTCGATACCATCAATCGCAACACTTTACTAACAAACCTTGACATTTACGGCTTTAGGGGAACATTTCTGAATTTAATTAGAAGTTATCTGCAGTATAGGTATCAAACTGTTGTTATAGGCAATCACTATTCAAAAAATTTACAGATACGTGCTGGGGTTCCGCAAGGAAGCATACTTGGACCACTATTGTTTAATATTTATATAAATGATCTAACGAATATCAACACTACGGAGCGATTTGTTATTATGACCAGTTCAATTATGACTTCCAGAAACGTTGCCGAACTAATCAGCACTGCCAATGATATTCTAGAACAAATGAACAAGTGAGCTTACTAAACTCACTAACTATTAATGCTACCAAAACAAAAGGCGTGCGTTTTCAACCAAAGAACAGAAAACAAGTGGTCCATGGATGTCTTCAAATAGGAACTTCCGTGATAGAAGTAGTACCTTCGGTCAAAAGTTTAGACGTCATTTTTTAGGAAAAAGTGGTATGGAATGAACATGTCAACATTATTGCCAATAAGCTTGCCTTGAGTTACAGATATACTAGTAAGATTACGCCTCTTGTTGTCATTAAAAGTGAAGCTCTTACTTTATATTTCTCTTTTTCTATCCCATATCAACTATTGTCATCTCGTATGGGGCAACACAACCAGCTCAAACATCAACATTTTATTCCTGCTGCAAAAGAAAGCCGTTCGAACGATTTCAAATGCTCCATTCGATGCACACACTGATCCTATTTTTGACCAGTTAGATATCATGCCAATAAAAGCAGTGTACAATACAATTTTGCAAAAATGGTTTTTAATGGAAAGAAAACATAGCATGGGTTTTCTAAAGCATCTGTCAAGGCTCACATTAAATTCAAGCACGTTCAGTACACGTCACAAAGAACCCTGGTATGTTCCACATTGTAGAACAAATCAAGGAAAACAATGCTACATCATGCCTTACCATCTTTACTTAACTCTCTTCATTAATTGCCATATTTCCTCACTCGAAGGGTGTGGATGTGCCGATCATACATCTTATTCGTAATTGTGTTTTCAATGAACATGCATTTTATTTTAAAAGTACACGGCGACGCGTTTGTGAACGTATATTCATTAGTGAATATTTATTTTGCTTGTATGTTTATTATGTATATTCTTTGTATATTCCTATATTGAAAGTGTATAGCGACGCGTTTCAAACTTTGTATATGAATTAGTTCGACGTTTCAGATACAAGTGTCTTTAAATTATGTCTATTTTACTGTTTTTTTTTCTTTTTCCTGAAAACTGCAGGGAACACGTTTCTTTGGATTAATTAATGTTCAGCCATGCCTTTTATGCACATAGTTTTTTTTTTCTCTGTACGTGAATCTGCTTATGCATTGTACTTTTGATTTTGCCCGTGTACTGTTTGTTGCCAAAAAAAGAGACACAGACCTCGTCAAGCCGTAATGTGGCTTTTTGTCTGTGTTCCTGTTATCTCTACAGTTTAAAAAAAGTTTTTTACACTATGTACAAAAACAAAAAACTTAATAACATTTCGGTAATCAGGGGTAAATACACATCGGCACAACAAATGCGAACGTAATAGGCGTGCGAAAATGAGGTTCCGAGTGCGTAGGTGGAGCCGAGCAATCAAGCGGCGCTGTCTGCATTTGACCATCAACAACTGTCAAGATTTCTCTACCCACGCGAACGGTTCTTTTGCAAACAATTACTTCGAAACTTGGTAACTTTCAAATCGGTAGTAAAACTGTGGTAGAATGCTTTGTCTTCAACATCGATTCTTTAAACCGACACTCGTGATACCAGCTTGCGATGTCAGCATGGGAGAGAAAACGCTTTTTTTTTTGTCCCTAGCGAGGGTCAGAAAGAAAAAAAATGGTTGATCCCTCCGTCATAGGAATCGGTATAACACGAAAGTAAAACGTGTCCTTACAGAAACAGTTTATTAAAGACGATAGTCTTTCGTTGGGATACTTCAACGCAAAAATTTTGGTCTGTCTGTCTCTCTGTCCGTGACCCGATTCAGCTACTCGGCCAAAGTTTAACCACTTTCTGAACGCCCAGCCATCTTGAACTGGTGTTTGCGTTCATACTTGTGAACATATTCGATCAAAAAAGCAAATACTACGCATACCCGAGGCGCAACATTAATATGTAAGTGTCAGGTCGTGTGTTCTTTTATTAGAAAATACATAGGTACGCAATTCTAAAGACCCTAGTGTTTTTTAGTCTGCGCTTGAAAATGCGACGCTGTGCACGAACTGCGGCGCTTTGCACGAAAAAAGCCCTGTGTCGACAATAAGGTGCTGCCGCTGGCAGTGGCCCTTGGTCACGGTGTAATGCCCTTGGTTCAGCACAAGCTCATGTTTTAAAGGCGAAGCTCCTTAGGATGTGGGTCGTTCCCTCCTCTGTTGTAGTATGTATGTAGCCAGCTCTAGTTAGTTTTAAGAATTGCTCACTAGATGGCGTTGTGTGTATATGTCCTTGGAAATAATATCACTAGATGGCGTTAGTGGTTTTCGTATAGTTGACGATTAAAGATGATAGATGGCACTGTAATAATTGGGATCGTCGGGCCGACGCGGCCCGGTATCTGCGGAACATGCGGCGGCTCCGGTACTCACGGCGGCACAACCCATAGCCAAGGACGCGTGGCTTTCACAACTCACAGCAGCGTTCTGTGGCGATACATGCGGAGGCGGGGCGTTGCGTCGAGCACTGGTGCGGGACTTCGGCGTCTGAGTAGGTGGCATCGTCTTCCTCTGTCGTGGAACGCGAACTGGCGTTGTCGCTGAGGCTGGGAGCGCCCGGAACACAAGTCGGCGACGCTCGTGCCCAGCTCACGATCGAACACCCAGGACCATGCAAAGACGTGACTCGTGTTGTCACGTCTTTGCATGATCGAGTGGGCAATGTACGGGGGGGATTCACGGTTACCCGAATGATCCCTCCGAGCTTCGCCCACTCACCATCATTCACTTCGTGGATATGCTGTGATTTTTTCAATGGCGTCCATATCTCGCGCAGCGCCTCCTCTATTTTATCAACGCCAGCCAGATGCGGCCAATTCAACGTAGAGTAGGCGCTGTCTGAGGCAAGGCAAAACATAGTAGTACGGCCGGCACAAAACTATCGTCTTTCGACGACATTTGCAGCGAAGCACGCAGATACGCGGCCAATTTTTTTTACTGTACAATGATATGAAAGCTTGCACAATGTCTATTGATGTTTGAACGAGGCTGCACCCACGTTGACGCTTGTTGGTACATCTCCATCCCGACGACTAACGTTCATAATCAATGATTAAGCAAACCCTTGTGGTAGCTGTAGCAGTAAACGGTGAGAGCGTAATCAGAGCGCGTTTCCAATCTTTCATTGGAACGCGCCGAATAGGACGGACGCGTAGAAACGACGCGTTGAAGGAGCTAATCAGGGATGTCACGGTCATGATGCATTACCAAGAACAGTGTGGGAAAATAGTGTTAGAGATAAAAGGCGCGTTTGTAAAGCCTTCAGAGTGTAGAAAATTTGTACTGTTGAAAATTGAAGCACTGCAATAAAGAAAGAAAATGACCGTGGCGAAGTGGATCTGCCCGGCATCTGTTGTCGCGGACCGAGAGGTCGTGGGTTCGACTTCCGTAGATGGAAGTTTTTTTCTTTGTTATCTGATCGTGTGTTTTTTTTTTTCGAAGTAACTTCCGTGACGGAAATACGTCACTGAAGTCTTGGTGGACCTCGGCAGTAAACACATTCGTTTTAAAAAATTCGGGAGATCCCACGTACCATATGGGAAGGAAAACGAGAGAGAGGAAAGGCAGGGATGTTAACCTGTTTGGCATAACCGGTATGCTACCCTGCACAGGGAGAAGGGATGGTGGAGATTGAAAGAAAGAAAGAAAGAGAGAAAGAGAGGGAGAGCACACACGCACACACACAACGTCACAGTGCAGAGCGGCAGTCTTGTGCGGTATACGGCGTCATTAAGAGTCTACAGCCGCTCGTGCAAGTCTGTTGTACTTAGGAATTTAGCAATGCTATGCGATGCAATGCTATTTTAGCAATGCAATGCAATGCAATGCAATGCTATTTTAGCAATGCTAAGCAATTTTATGCGAAGCATGCGGAGGGAAGGTGACTATGGTCAGTGGCGTAGCCAAGGGGGGGGGGGGGGGTTGGGGGGGTTCAAACCCCCCCCCGAAATTTTTCAATTTTGCTTGCGTATATATACACGCACACATACAAACGCACGCACGAACATACATAACGTATGGTTGAACCCCCCCCCCCCCCGAAAAACATTTCTGGCTACGCTCCTGACTATGGTGTAGTTTTTTTAGTGAGCTAAAGGTTACAAAATGACGCTAAAGATGTACAAATGTTGTATGCACACACATATGTTGAACAGTCGCATATGTTTTATATAACCAGTTTTTTAAAGATGCGTAACGATGCCAACAGCAACATGGCTATTACCAACACTAGAAGCGGTAAGCTGATATGTAGCGCTTGTGTTTGCGAGAATGGTAGCCCTGGCTAGTGCTACGTAGACCAACTTCAGTGGATGGCGCTTAAGTATACCATTGACGTTAAGCCCCGACGTGACGCCTGCATCATAGGAGTATATATGTAATGTTTATAGAATTTGATAGCCAGCACTACAACCACAATTGACGTTTCACCAATATTACGCATGCATAGGGTCGTTTTCCAAAACCGTTTCGAGACCTGGCGTGGCTCTGTGGTAGAATACTTGATTGCCATGCAGAATGCTTGGGATCGATTCCTGCTGGGACCCTGTTATTTATCCTTTGCATTCATCGGGTCAACGCTGCCGGCGTCAGTTTTTCTCAACGCTGTCACATTTAAATTACCAATGTCTATTCTCGCCGTTCCTGTGTAGATATAAACTGTCTATCACCTGTGGCTCATACAGGAATTTCGCCGCCCGTGGTAAAGAATATGTGCCACACGAGTCTGGAGGAAAGGGTTTGACGACGCACACGAAAGTATTTTCACGTTATTCATGTCTTGACCAGCCAGACGTATTCGTCCAGCCTTCTTACCCTCCCATATTAATTTTGGTCTACCCCAAGTTAATCAGGCGATCACGAGAGCACCCAAACGTAGGCGGATAGATAGATATATATATATAGATAAATACGTAAATAGAAATGCTCAAAGTGCCTGCAGAACGCTAAGAAATACTTCGCATTTAAAAAACTTAAGCCAGTTCCACGCCTGTGCAGGGCAGCCGTTGGGGGCTGCTCTGCGTCACATTGGCTACTTTACGACCCCATGTGGCGACAGAATTTCAAGGTTGGCTCCATGGCTACTTTATGACTACTTTCAGAACTTCTATACTGGCGCATTAAGTAGCCAATCTTTTTAGGAACTTGAAGGTAAAATACTCTGCTTCCGAGCATTTATGTCATGTCAACCGATGCGCGTGCGCGTCCTCCGCCCACCCAAAGCCACCTAGAGCCCACCCCACCTGCAGACTGCCGCGCATCGAGGCACCTCAGGGCAACGCGCGGCGCGCCTGCCAACACGGAGTGGCGGTGGCATGCATGTTGGCAAACGCGTGGCTATAGCCAACGCCACCTAAAGTTTCTTTAGGTGGCGTTGCTATAGCACGCTGCTCACGCTGCCCGCCACATATGCGCAAATTCCTAACACTGACACGCAGCGCGTGTTCTCGCAAAGATCCGCAACAAAACGAACGTGGGCTGCTCATTTTTAACCAGATATCACTATCTGCAGCTTTACTGGCATTATGTGAACTCTACTAATCACGTTTGGTCGGAGAAGAAAAAGAACGAAATGGCTTTCGCCTTCAAGTCGTTTTACGAGAATGCATTGTGAAGCTGGGGGCTTGCATCAACATACGGCTGGAAAGGACCTATTTACCTAATCCAAACCAGTACAGCGGCGCCCCCCAGGCGAAAAAAAAAGGGAGAATGTTATTTCATTCACTTAGCTGACGCGGCCTGGACACATGGCTTGTTACCAAGCCCCAAAGCACACAGCAAAGCGGACGCGGTCATTTTGTGCACGAGTGGCCAATGCGGCAGTGGCTCTAGACGGAAGCGTATAATGCGGGAATTCGCTAGGCTGTTCGTTCGACTTTCGTCTGTCTGTTAGTCGCAGCCTGACGGCGTGTCGCTGTTGCACAGTCGGCCGTTATCTTATCAGTAGCGAGCCTAGAGGTAAACGAAAAGCAACAGTAAAGAAAGCCATCAAACAGTAGCACTAATGAGGGCTCGACTGGAAAACAGCCATGGCAGAACAGTGATGTTTGCACAGCGAGGACCCAATGTTCTTTCTTTCTTTCTTTCTTTCTTTCTTTCTTTCTTTCTTTCTTTCTTTCTTTCTTTCTTTCTTTCTTTGTTGCGCTTCAGATGATGAGACGAGGACGCTAGGACGATACAGGGACACAGGACAGGTGGTGCGCAATGATGAATTGGGCTAGTTGGTGGTGGTTCATGGTTTCTTTGTTATGTTGCGCACCACCTGTCCTGTGTCCCTGTATCGTCCTAGCGTCCTCGTCTCATCATCTGAAGCTCAACAAAGAAACCACGAACCACCACCAACTAGCCCAATTCATCGCTCTGCTTTCTTTCTTTCTTTCTTTCTTTCCCTTTTAAAAGAGACTACTACTTTATTTCAGTAATTCATATATACGCCAGGTAAGATTTTTGATAGATAGATAGATAGATAGATAGATAGATAGATAGATAGATAGATAGATAGATAGATAGATAGATAGATAGATAGATAGATAGATAGATAGATAGATAGATAGATAGATAGATAGATAGATAGATAGATAGATAGATAGATAGATAGATAGATAGATAGATAGATAGATAGATAGATTTTTTAAAGAAACGGACTTGGGACAAGCGGCTGTGACAGGGATGTCGCCTACCGCGCAAGAGTGACGGACTGTGACTGACTGTGTGTGTGATTAGTTAGGGGCTGTCTCTCTCTCCTTCCCTTCCTTCTTTCTATCTCCCACATCCAGTTCCCATGTGTAGGGTAGCAAACCGGTTGTCCTAAACTGGTTAACTTCCATGCCTTTCCTTCTCTACTATTGCTTCTCGTCTCTTCCGCCCACAGCCGTCGTTGACCCAGTCAGAGAAATTTTGCAGAGGTGCCCCGTCCAATGGCATTTGCTCATTTCCGTGACGTCAATAACCGTACACGTATTTCAAATCGATGGTTTGCTGATACAGACAAATGTTCGTGCCGCTGGCTTTCGGTCGGAAACTTGAACACCCTGACAAGTCTCAGCAAAGATTCCGACATCACTGCTCGGGAAAATGCGATATTTTAAGTGAAGCCCGTAGCCAACCAGCCCCCCCCCCTCCCCCCCCCCGCCCCCCCCCCCCCCCGAAACAAATTTCTGGCTATGGGCCTGTTTTAAGTGGAGACGACGAACTTTTCATGATTAATAGGCGTAGTATTTACATTAGCCGCGAATGGCTGCAACGGAAACCACCTAGAGCACGACTCTCATGCTCAGATGAATGGCAGGCGAGCCGCAGTTATGGGGGGCAGAGCTCGTGCTTATTCTTAGTTCGCAACCGAGTACAGTAATATTCTGCTGCCCTATATTCGTACATTGGAATCTCGTTGATATAATTCTGCATAATACGTTTTACTTTTTTGCTGCCGGCCAACGTTAATACCGGCCAACATCCTTGGTTAATTATTCTTGCATAACACGTTTTATTTTCCGGTCGCCGACAAAAACGTATCAACCGTATTCCACTGCCATTAAGACGGAAGCCTTGGATGCCTCATCAAAAGCAAAAATGCGCCCACCTCCCCGAAGGGAATCGTGAGGAAATGCGAATGCATTTCGCGCGCGCTTCACTCCATTTATATATGGTGGTTGTGGTTCGAAGAAGGAAAAGGCGCCTGATTTCTGCAGCCCGGTCGGGAGCAAGGCGCAGCGCCCTTTTTTTTTGCTTTTTCTTGTTTTTTTTAATTGTTTTTATTTATTTTTTTAAATTTTTTTTTCATGTATAGCTCCGCCGAGCTCCGCCGCAGTCCGCTTTTAGTTCACCCGCACGCTGCGAATTTTTATTGTTCAACAACGCACAGGAGAAATCTCCCATCGGCACCACCTTGGAGGTCAAGATTCATTGCCATATATACGGGGTGGCCAGTGAACGGTTGTGCAGCGCGAGCAGTCGGTTTTTTCAACCAAGAAACTCGCTAGCAGACGCTGCCTGTGTCGGCGTCGCGAGGCGAGAGAGGGAGAGGGGGGAGCGTAGGAGAGGAGAGAGAGAGGGGGGGCGCGCATGCGCAGTGGGAGTGTGGACGCTGCGGGCAGAGATGCCTAGAGAAGAGAGGGGGGGGAGCGTAGGAGAGGAGAAGAGAGGTGGGACGCGCATGCGCAGTGGGAGTGTGGACGGCGCGGGCAGGGATGCCTAGAGGAGAGAGGGGGGGAGCGTAGCAGGGGGAGAGGAGGGGAGGCGCATGCGCAGTGAGGGGTGTGGTTGGCGCGGGGGAGGGATGCCTAGAGGAGAGAGAGGGAAAGAGGAGGTTTTTTTTATTTTTATTTTTTTTTTGAAAGGGTTTGCGCATGCGCAGTAAGGGTGGTCACCTCCTCAACCTGTCCTCCTCCTCCTCCTCCGCGGACAACGCCAACGCCAACGCTGGACGCCTGACATAGCCCGACTATGAAATGCATTCGCATTTAAAATTTACCGTTGGTGTCGGCGGCGTGTTGACGCCGCCGACGTCATCATCATCGCGTGATCACGCGATGATCACGATCATCATTGCATGACGTCATCATGACGTAATTTATGACGTCATCGCATAATGAGACGTCACACGATGACGCCATGACATGCCATCGTCACTTGGGAAAATGTGGGCCGATCACGGAGGCAGTGCAAAACTAGGTGAGGCGCAGAAAGGTTTCACAAGGCGGCGGGGGGTACACTCTCAGTCATGTCACGCATAAAGTGCTAGCTATAAACGGGAAACTACACGAAAAAGGCGTAGTGTCCTGGCTATATCTAGCACTTTACGCAGGACATGATTAAGAGTGTATAATACACCGAGTGAGAACGAAAAGAAGCAGATGGCTTTCGCCTTCGAAGCATCTTAGGCGAATGCATAGGGGACCCTGCGAGTTCTTGTTTTTGCCCAGTGACAACGGCTCTCAGCTCAGGTCTCTGGGGGTGGTGGAGGAACGCCTCCGTCGGAGTTCACAGGACAAGCGCGCGCGCTCTGACAAACAAGCCATAGAGCTACAGCTCACGTACAGCCTCCGCGGTCCTCCCCGAGAGCGTGGACACACAATGATGGCCCCAAGAATGACGACATCCACTCGAGCACCGCTCGACGCCCCGAAAGACACCGCTCTGGCACTTGTTTCTTTTTTCTTTTTTGTAGTTTCATTCGCACTCGCGTATTTTTATGCTGCTGCTGTACGCCTTCTTTTCGGAGTGCGACGCAATACGCCCCTTCCTGCGCATGTGCCGATGGTCGCCCAGAAGCGGCCGGCGTCGCATGGGACGAGGGCCCGAGTACACCGATCGCTCGTGCCTGCAGCAGGCGTCAGCGGACGCTTATCGCGGAACTCGGCGTGTATCGATAAGGAATTCGAACGACGAGTTTTATCGGCGCAGAACGAACGCACGAGGCGCATTGTTCTATGCGCCCGGCAGAGTCCAGTGGGAAAGAACAATAGACGGCGCGGACTGGTCGCGCTCTCGTGACCTTGCCACTCGCCGACAAGGGCGGCAAACGTGACGAACGTGCACTTGGTTCTTTTTCTTTTTGTTGTTGTTCCTTTCCGGTCATTTTTATCGTTATTAGGGGCGAAGCTCCTTAGGGCATAGGCTAGTCCGGCGTCCTGCGTCGTTGTCGTAGCCACCCCTGTGCGATGACGACGACGCTGCCATCACGGCACAGCACATGGAATGTACCCACTATGCGTCATAACGATGACGATGATGACGCTGATGACGATGACGATCGCGATGCCATACAACACATGGCATTGCGATAGGGTCTCACATGCATATCGTTTGACCACATGCAACCAACCACCATCCGAGGAACCTGCATCGATCTCGTCTTTGCAAACTTTCGACTACGACCCATCCAGGAACCGCTCTCCCTCCATTTCACCGACCATAAAGCCGTTATAATGAAGGGAGGACGGAAGCCACGGCTTATGTAAACGGTAACCACGACCAACGAAGAAACGAAAACAAAACGGAAAATCACGGCTCACGAATAAAATATAAATTTCTTGTATGCATACACACAGTGTCGGTCACGTCTTTGATGATGTACTGGGCGAATTTCACGGAAGATTCACGGTTTACCGATGAACCTCCGGAGCTTCACCCACTCATCATCATTCACTCCGTGGATATGCTGTGATTTTTTTTTTTTCGTTAGGTCGGTCCACATAGTACATGCTTTCTGGAGTACACTGCTCAATGTCTGCAAGAGCGTCCGAACTCTGCGCATTGTCGTCAATGTACAGATTGTTTTCTATTGCCTTGGAAGAACATGTTTTTTAGGGTATCTATCTATCTATCTATCTATCTATCTATCTATCTATCTATCTATCTATCTATCTATCTATCTATCTATCTATCTATCTATCTATCTATCTATCTATCTATCTATCTATCTATCTATCTATCTACAACACACTATCCAGAAGGTGTGACCTCCCTGCGGATGTTACAGGTGGTGGAAGCTTATTCATTTATTCGTAACACCTCAAAGGTCCCACATGGGACATAACACGATGGGACACTACATCGGTCACCGCTTTCGACGCGATATGCACGTTCACATTGGGACTAGCTTTATTGTTTCAGTAAGTTCACCCTCTGTTGCGAGTTGGTGCCACAATACACCGTACGAGCACGATAAACACAAAGGGCAGTTTAAGACCTGCTATCTTAGGCCACTGAAGTGTCTGCGTGGGAATAAATCATCACAGGAGAAATTATGCCCGACACGACGAGGCTTACGCCTGGTGCGGAAAAATATCTGAAGACTATATTGAGCACTTTGATAGAATTCTACAGGATATTCACGCAGCAAGAAGGCATCCCGTTTTCAGAGGTGTTGGCATTAAAGGTAAATGGAATCACGAATTATCCAGTGGTTGACACAAGCGAGTTAAATATAGAACATTGCTTAGTATTTATTAGTTAGCTAGAGTTAGTGAAAAATTAATAAAGAGACCAAGCATCGGATTGTTACACGCATAGACAACTTCACCGTAGAGAGATGAGGACTTCAATTGAGAGGAACGACATAAACTATAGAAGCAAAATGCTAAACTGCAATAGATGTAGTAAAAGCTCGCTAGCTCAAAAGGACTCGGTGACAATTTCGAAGGGGATGCGATGCCACGGAGATCATCATCTCGGAGTCGCACGAGAGCGACTAAGATAAAGGAGCGACCTCACGAATAAACCTCGGTAGGAATATTACTTCTGAGAAGCAACTTCTGCGCGTACGCAGCATTATCGGTAGCCAAACGTCGTTATCAGTCCTTCAAGTGCGAACGCCGTCTGTAGCGAAGCTTGGGAGAAAAGCGGTATAGCCATTGTTTCAGGGAGAACAATTGATGGTGTAGGTGTAGCGTTGTCGCGGAGCGCATAGCCTGCGTTCGAAGGGGAGTTGCCGTAACATAGCCGCAATCATTTCATCTGGCATCCGCATGTTGGCAGAGGCACGGGGTAACATTTGGAGCGCGTATAATACGGCCATGTATACAGGTTGACAGCGTAGGCATGGACTTTAACGCGCTGTTTTAGATTATTTGATGGCGCAGGTTCGATTAAGGTGGTACAGATCCTGTGCAAAGCATAGCGTCCAAGGCCAGTTTCCATGCAGCTCCCTAAATTTGGTGCACCTGAAGTCCACGAAGACATAGCCTTCGAGATCTGTCTCTCTCATTCAGAGAGAGTAAAGAGAGAGGGGGAGGGGGGGGGGTGAGAGAACGACAGCTGGGACATGCATAGTAGGGTTTCATGGATAACAAGGGTTTCATGCAGACAGACAGACAGACAGACAGACAGACAGACAGACAGACAGACAGACAGACAGACAGACAGATAGATAGATAGATAGATAGATAGATAGATAGATAGATAGACAGACAGACAGACAGACAGACAGACAGACAGACAGACAGATAGATAGATAGATAGATAGATAGATAGATAGATAGATAGATAGATAGATAGATAGATAGATAGATAGATAGATAGATAGATAGATAGATAGATAGATAGATAGATAGATAGATAGATAAAAACAGAGGACGTGCACACAGATAGAGTCTGTCTCATTATACATGCGGCCTTTTTCACGGCCACGATGGAGACGAGATGCTAGGGGCGCGTGCACTTATATTTAGGTGCAGGTTAAAGAACGTCAAGCGGTCAAAGTTTCCGGAGCCCACCACTACGGCGTCCCTCGTAATCATATCGTGGTTTTTGGACGTGAAGCCCCATAAACTACTACTATTATTATTATTATTATTATTATTATTATTATTATTATTATTATTATCATTATTATTATTATTATTATTATTATTATTATTATTATTATTATTATTATTATTATTATTATTATTATTATTATTATATGGACTGCACCACCACCACTTGTGAGGAATCGCTTTATTCGAGTCGAGCTCGAGCTGACACACGCTGATGATGATATATACAGATGAGGAAGTTGTACAAATGATGATGATACGTCCAGTTCACAAAGAAGAGTGAGTGACTGCGCTCACATTATTATTATTATTATTATTTTTTTTTTTCACGGCCGCAGTTTGACAAGACAAACTGCAGGCCTGTAGAGGTGACATCACGCTAAAAGCGAGCGCGTCTTGCGTTATCTATCTAGCTATTGCATAAAACTAGGCCACGGAGCGTCTTACCCGCCACGGTGTTCTAGTCGTTACGGTGCTCGAGTGCTGACCCGCAGGTCATGGGATCGAAATCAGCCACGGCGGCCGTGTTTTCGGCGGAGGCGAAAATGCTTGAAGCCCATGTACTTAGATTTAGGTGCACGTCCAGGAACCCCAGGTGGTTGAAATTTCCGAAGCCCTCCACTACGGCGTCTCTCATAGTCATATCGTGGTTTTGGGACGCTAGACCCCAGATATTATCATTATGAGACAGAACGACTGAATAGTCGAGCAGGAACTAAGGAAATCTCTGTGAGGACTCCACACAATATTGTCGCGGAAGCATAAGGCGTGGCTTTCCACTATCACATATCATCGGCCAGCGTACTTTGCGGCTGTAAAAGAAGAAAGAAAAAAAAGAAGATTAAGTCTAATCTGAGGGTCGCGTGCCTGACGTGCCGTCTTCAGCACTGATACGCGTTATCCGTACAGACGGAAACGTTGGCCCTTTCTTTATCCGAATGACTGATAGAGAATTTTTTTTATCCTATCGCGCTGTAAGTCGGTCTCGCGGGTATATTTATAAACACAACGCGCGAACCATATCTCGTAGCCACGGCTTTCTGACGCGGTCGCTTTCAAATGGGCTCAGTGAGATTACAACGCGAAACGGATAGCCCGCGGTTGTGCGCTGCGAAGGCTTTCATCTAATCGCTGTACGTGCCAAGATATACTCGCTTAGGCCGCACGTGTTCTCTTATAATCTGTCGTGCGTGAGGCAATCGCGCTCGGCTCTACACGCAAGCGATGATATCGCGATATGGCATCGTCGGCGCTGACGTATCTCGCGCTGGCGTATCCTGCGCACGTTACGTTCGCCGCCTCCTGCGATTGCAGCCCCCCCTATCGGGCATGATGGGAGGCGTCGCTCTTTTCACGTGTGACGTATTTCACGTGTAGCAAGCAGTAGTAAGCGCGCCGGTAATAGCCAGCCTATCGGTACCCAGGGGCGCAACAGGATCTTATTTCACAGCTATATACGCGCGCGCGTGCGTGCGTGCGTGCGTGCGTGCGTGCGTGTGTGTGTGTGTGTGTGTGTGTGTGTGTGTGTGTGTGTGTGTGTGTGTGTGTGTGTGTGTGTGTGTGTGTGTGTGTGGTGTGCGTGCGTGCGTGCGTGCGTAAGAAGTTTCGGGGTAGGGAACCGCCTCAAAGCCCTAAGCCAATGGCCACTAGATCCTAGTAGTCCTCATTAACGAACCATCCTTAAGCAAAATTACTCCTTCGATTTACAAAATGAATTGTTTGTTTTATGCACAAGTAGCCCCTTTTTCGCTGTATAACCATTATACTTACGGAGTGTTCAGCCTATGCCGTGTAAGAAATGTATTTTTCCCCTCTTTTATCGTTGTTTTCCGTGATGTTACTAAGACTATCTTAATCTACTAGTAATGTATATAACGTTAACCATGCATGACAGTATAACCAACAAGATTTCGCAAATGCATTCCCTGCTGTAATCCCTGACGACATTGGCATTAATATTGACAAAATAAATATAACAATCACTTTGCTGTAGCTACGGTTTTAAACTGGATGTCGCGGCTTTGCTTCACGGTCTAGGATGCCTGCAGAAATAGGAAAAAAAAATACTGAGCAGATATTTTTGTCCGCACTTTATACAGAACTTTGGGTAGCCGTTACGACTCACGAGTTATTATAAAGCACTCATGCTTGTCAGTAGCATCTTTCCAGAGTTCTCACAATATTCTTTTAGCTTACAAAGCTGGAGGCGTTAGCAACATTTTCCAACGTAGCACGTTGTGTTTTTCTTCCCTCACTATCTATGCGTTGAACCGATATACGTAAAAAATGACACAGGTCGTCAAAAGCAGGTGGCACGTGGCTCTGAAAATAAAATAAAAAGATAAGGAAGACAGGCTGAGAATTTCATCTGATTGTTGCTGGATGGCAACACAAATCAATTAGTGAACTGATTCACGTTATGGTGCAGGGACACTGTTGCGAAAGCGAATCGCTGTGCGTGTCCCCGCAGATATCGCTGATTGGCAGCGCAGCGCCATCGGCCGCCGCACTGGAGACGTACCTCCGCACACTGTCATATCAGCGGCGATGAGCATTTCGCTGTTTTCGGAAAGATGGCGCCACTGTTCTTCCTTGTGACTTTTAGTTGTTTCTTTTTTTCTTTACATTACCGCGGGTTGTACATTCGTTACTAAAGAAGTGCTAGACAAGTACTGCCCCCTTTTTCTCTTCAGTTTCTAACCACGGCTCCACCTTCTGTACTAACGCGTCTGGAATGGTTATCCGGACATTGACATAAGTAAGCCGATTCTAATTCTCAGATAGACGAAGCACATTACAATCAAGAAATAAGGAATGAGATAGCGAGATAAAGTAACAATGAAGAAAACGAAAAAACGAAAGGACAAATTGAATGAAGGTACTGATGCATAACTCAAATAATTGTAATTGCGATAGCATTACATCCCCTTCAAGCGGTGGCTACGTTTGTATATGCGACTTGCTTGTGCTAATTGTGTCGACGTGTGGTGAAAAGAGATACATTGCTCATTGTATGATTTGAACATCCGGCTTAGTCAGTGTGTCCTGACTTAACCTAAATGGGCTGCATCTGACTATAACCAATCACTCTGGCGAAATCACTACGATGTTCGACGTGCCGCGTTCCAGGACAAACGTCGAAAGTATTTTTTTTGCTTTTCTTGAGATGAATACAATCAATGACAAATTGCGCGCACATTTCGAGCCTACGAGTTCGTTCCCTTTATGTCAAAATGGAAGGTCGCTGATTGCTGAATAATTTTTAAAAAATCAATTACACTCTAATTACGAATAGTTACTGAAACTCACACAAAACAACACATTCCTTCATTTCATTTCTTGGCGTATAACATTGAGTGCCTTAGAATTATGCTATGCGAATTTGACACATGTTCAGACAGTGAATCATAATTCGTACCTGAAGGGGATATAATGATCTTATTAGGGGATATTTCATTGGTAGGTGGCAAATGGCGTCATGCAAAGTATTTCCTCTGAGTACCACCGTAAGAACATTCTCACGACTTAGGTGTTACATCTCGTTCGTCTTGGAGTTATGCCGCTGGGATATACTGCTGCTCTTTAACAGCTTCCGACTACGAGTCTACGATGTCAACGCTACAACTACACAAGTGATTTACAACGTATTTTAAAATGCGATATATGTAGGCCACATCTACCCCTATCTCGACATACTGTGAAGCTATCCCAGATGTACTCGTTACACTACTCCTGTAACGTGTCTCCCTACATAGGCGTGCGCAGGGTTCCCCTTCGGGGGGGGGGGGGGGGGAGGGGGGGCAATGCTCGTCGCAGAGCCCCCCCTTCCCTATTAAGTCAATGTATGGGGCAGACTTTGCGCCCCCCCCTTCTTAGGTAACTAGGGGGGGGCTCCCTCTGCCCCCCCTCGTGCGCCCGCCTATGTCTCTCTACATCCCTCCGCATCCTGCCTATGTCGGCATCACGTCAGTGGAACACATTCGCAGACCTTATACATGGCCGAAACCCACATGTTGAAATGCAGATGTTATTTCATTAGAACTTCTGCTCAAATGAATCCTGCATATGCACCAGTATCGATACCTTTGTGAACTGTTCCTTTAAAATAACTCGCTCAACCTTTTCGAGGACATACTTCTGCACGTCACTGAAAGCAGAGTTTCGGTACGCATGAAATGCCATCGCATTAATAGTCATCCTGGATGCGCTGATAATTGTTTCCTTCGCCAGCCCACGTTCAGATGGTAAATTTTAAACAGAAGTGCTTCTTCGGTAATCTTTTACAGCAATCTTTCATGGCGTATGCAAGGTACTGATAATAACGGCCCCATGACGGCTTTGTTGTTCAGTGGTATAGGGTGACAAAATCTGAACAAAAAATTGTAATTACGGTATATATACCTAGAGTTACATAGAGAAAGTACTAGCCCGACTGCCGTGGGCTGCAGTTGTCAATAAACCAATAAACTAAATCAGCTGTGGCTTTGAGGAAGCGGTGGGTAAAGCACTGCTAGAACACTGTAGTTAACGGGAGGAACGGTTCAGTAGGACCTTATCTTCGGAAGACGCGAGTTCTATCCAGGCCGAGGGGGTCGCAATTTCGACGGACACGAAATCCTGCGTACTACACGATGTCAGTTAACGTTAGAGGAGACAAGATGGTAGAAATTTCCGGAGCCCTCCACTACGGCGTGTCTCGTAATCATATCGTGGAATTATCACGTAAAAGCCATGGTGTTATTATTAAGGGCCTCTGCAACATTTTTCGGGCATGGTCAGAAAACGCTGCCAATCGGTAGTCGTGGCTCCCGAGAACACGCGAGCCAAAATATTATAGCGCAGCATGCGGCCTGGAATTTACAATAAATTCTCAAAGTCAGCTAAAAATCACTTTCTCTTCTCTCGACAAATGACGCTACAAGCTCGAAATTCACTCGTCACAGCCATTGTATCAGCCATTGGCTGATTTGAGCATGGCACGCTCGGTCGTTACTGGGGCCGCCGCGGGAGGCCGCGACTTGTCCACGCGTGCGTGCGCGATCGCACTGAAAAGCTGCGCATTCGAAGAAAAAAAAAAAGAGAGAAAAAGTGCCCAATGTCACGAGGCGCGCGTGCCGTAGTTTCTTCCCCCGTTCCATCCCTCCCTACTTAGCTTCCAGCGCTTTTGTCGGGACGAGAGAAGAGAGAATGCAATTGCAGCGTGCGACAAATCTTTGTAACTCCGCTCATACTGGACGGATTCTAAAACTTTTTGCGGTGGTTAATTCGTGAGGCAATAAGCTCCTTTAGCGAATCCATTCCATGGCTACTTGGAAAAGTGTTGCAGGGTTCTTTAGACTGATCTTCAGGTGATGCAGCCAACGATTTGACTGACTACCACCAAGATACCAAGATTTGACAGTACGAGAATTCAACGGTAATACTTTTCACAACGTCATTCGCGTGACGCCGGCTAATGAGTCCGCACCTTTATGATTGACACATATCTGCTGGTGAATTTAGTAAGAAGGACATAGTTCAAGAATGTCACATAATTTCATTGATCGGATTTCCTGTTCACTCGACACTGTTCGTAGCCGAGTGCGTTCGCCGATAAGCGATACGACTTCGCTCTACTTGTTTTGGCTTGGCGACATAAGCGATCAGTGACGAAGGTGTTAATCATTCATATCTAATCGGACTCTCAGCAGCACTTAAGATTTAGGGCATGCAGCTTGCTCGCAGTGTAACACTTGACTTATAGTGATAAAGCAGCTCTTAATTGACAATGAACGTTTTTATCGGTTATTAAACTTCAGTCACTTAATCTTCTTGAGTTACACACTTTGGAAAAATGTTTACCACGACATTTTACTCTCCCGACATATGTAGTTGGCGTCCAGGGAAAACACATACACAATAGTTATCACCCTGTCCACTATCTCGAGGTAGATATAGGCAAGATACGGGGCGTTACACTGCCAACGTTCGTATGTGCGAGCTTACAATGTGATAACACGCGAAAGACAAACAGAACAATTATCTCCTCGACCGTTTCGGTATCAGTGGGCAATACGTTCGGTTCATGTGTCCTCTGTGTTACAGCAATGATTCACACAGCTATCACGGCATTTCCATATATCACTCGTTAATTGGGACTGCCTTGCTGGCATGTCTTGCTGGCTAAATGCAAAGCAGGTTGCTGTTTCGTTTCGAAATGGGTTTCCTTCCCGGCGCATGAGACTTGGCGTCTCACTAAGCTATGCTCCGAATTTTCGCGGTTGTCAAGTGCTCATACAAACTCTGCGAATTTAAAAAGTTTCAGCGCAACGGAAAGGGCCATTTGTTTACGATATTGTAGAAGTATTTATAAGCTTGACATGGACGTCACTGTGGTATATGATGCGTAGAGTGAGTTATACTGCTATCGATACGGAGAAGGTTTTCAGATAGCCGAATGGGATATTCCCAACATTCCTGCACGTGTGAAAGACCACTGTAGGATTTTCACCGATTGGCGCAATGATTCATGGCTACGTGATGCCGCACATGAATTCCAGTAACGATATTCATTTTCTCTTGACGGTTCAAATTTCAATCTCGTTTTTGTTAATTAAGGACCCGTGTGTGTTTTGGTGAACAGCAAATTGCCTAGGCAGTCAGCGCAGAAACGGGTAACACTATTCCGTTCGATAAAAAGAAGCCACACTTTTATAGGTTTCGAGGATGCCGACTTTCCAAATTCTTAATATGTTTACACTCGCCCTCAATAGTTCCTGGAACGTATAAGCGAAAAGCAACAGCATCGAACTATCAGCAGCAACGTGTTCGTCCCTACAAACAAGTGCTCGCAGATAACACAGATCTATTCCTGTCTTCGGGCTCATGGTGCCAGCAAGCCAGGGCATTATCGCTTCTCGAAAGCGGAAAAACTGCGAGGATGCCATAGGGAGGTGGGCGTAGTATCACGAGCGAGCACGTTGGCTCACGGTCGCAGTTATCTGACTAGAACGTGACTATACGAGCGTGAATGAGGGACTAACGACGCAAGTGTGAACGCGACCATGTCTCGAACGGGAGTGACTATATATATATATAATTTTTAGATGCCACTTTGCGACGGCAGCGTATCTTTGTTTTGAATTGTCACTGAGCAGGTTTCATCCAGTTGTTCTCCGTGTATATGTCATCTTTGACACATTAAGCACCCGCCGCTGTGGTTTAGTGGTTATGGTGCTTGACTGCTGACCCTAAAGGTCGCGGGATCGAATCCCGGCCGCGGCGGCCGCACTTTCGGTTGATACAAAACGCTTGGGACCCGTGTGCTTAAATTTAAGTGCACTTTAAAGAACACTAGGTGGTCAAAATTTCCGGCGCCCTCCTTTACGGCGTCTCTCGTAATCATATCGTAGTTTTGGGATATGAAATCCCAATAATTCTTACTTCACTCGTCAAGCATTTACTTGTGAGTCCACGCTCGTCCACTCTTCTGTGTCTATGTTGGCGCAGTTAAAAAATCTTTAAGATGACAATATGAATGTTAAAGTGAGTGTACGGGAGTGTATGAATGTGACTGAATGTGAGCGAACTCGTGCGAGTTGTGCGTGAGTATCCGAACACCTGTGGCTCCGCAAAGAAAAAAAGATACCAAAAACCCAGCCACCATGGTTTTTCGAGAATGATGACCGCTGCAGCTGACGTCGTTCGCAAGAAGTCCCCGAGCGCGTGTAAGCTCTCTGTCTCTCTCTTTCGAGTGGATTCTCGATTACACACACACACACACACAGTCTTGCACGTCTTCTACGAACGTGGTCGCTTCCATGCAGCGCTCGACGCGCACGCGCCTTTCCACCGACCGAGCTATAGCCCCGGCTGTCCTTCCCGAAGTCACAGCCGCCGCCGCTTGCCAACGCCGTTATCGCTGTCCGACGACGCGACGAGTACACACACTCACACACACACGCACACGTTATAGGCTTGAAACGCGCCCGCTTCGAGGGCAGCGCTCGAGGCCCGTTATCAGATAAGAGCGGGGGGAAGAGCTCTCTCGCTGCCCCCCCTCCACGTTTCGAGCCACGCTGGCAAAGTCTCTCGGCGCGATGCCCCCCCGGTCGCCCGCCGCCGCCGACGACTCCCCGAACGCTGCTGCCTTCGGTGTGCCGCCGCTCGGAGGCCCCTGGAAGAAGACTCGGCGGTGGACGTCCACTTTGCCGCCGCTGGTGCGGTCCTAGCGACGTCGCGGAGGGAAGCACCTTCCCGTTTTCCCTATCTCGTTCAACGACCGCCGCCCTGTCGTTGTTGTCGGTCACCTGCTGTCCCTGCTATCTCCGTCGCCACCGGCGCGGAGGCGGTGGCGGTCTGGAGCGGCTGCAAGGGAGGAACTATGAAAGTGATCTACCTTAGGTAAGCCCTCACGCGTTGTGTGCGGCCCAGTATCACGTGATAATGATACATTCTTACTCAGCCTCGCTGTGGTTGTGGGTTCGAGTCCCGACGACCGCGATTTCGATGGTGTATATTGGCTGGAAGGAAAGAAATATGAGAGTGCACGTTGAACTTCAAGTGAGCCTCTTGCGTTTGGATCCCAGGTCATCTGTGCCAGTATGGCTCAGCCTATACGCGACAATTGTGAGCAGTATAGGGTGACACGGTTCTTCAGCTGGAGGTTGCGTGTTCGATTGCCAGAGCACCACATTTCGATAGCCGTGATAACGGTCGGGTCGCGCATTATGGGTTCGCGTTAAGGAACCACGTGGTAAAAATTGACCCAGATCCCTCTTTTATACACAACGTCTCTCGTGACATGCATGCTTCGAAAAATATGTTCTTGATTTAGAGTACTCTGTACTCTAATGTGGGAGAGGTGCATGCAGTTATCCATAAAATGGTCACGTGTGGATTTTGTCAACCTGTTCTGCAGTTAGTAAGACGGTGAACACCTTGCAACATTTACAATCATGCTCAACCTACAGTTACGTACGACCTGCCCAGGGTGAACCAGTTAAGACTCACACGTTCTGCAAGAGGGTTCCGGTTCGCTAACGTCGGCAGGCCTCGCATTTTTGGTGGTGATCGAAAACGCTGCGTCACGCTGGTTCACATTCAGGAACCCCTAAAGGCCAAAACTGATACGGAGGCCTCCACCGAAAACACTAAATACTGTGTAGTGCCTGGAGGGACGTCCATGGTTATGTACTCAGCCTACAGATGTGTACTTGTACGTCGTTGAGTCGCAATGCAGGACGATATAACATCTCCAAGAAATGGCCGTTTATACCTATATTATAAGACTGAGATAGGCGAAACCATCATGTGAAAACAGTGTACGAGCTTGGAAATGCCGACAAATATTTTGATATGTAAACTTGTGTGTATACATGGCACTGAGATGAGACAGCGTGTTTTTCGGGCTTGGCCTTGTGACGGAGACCTTGTAACGTGAAACCGGAAGCCGCGTTATCCTGCCAATCTTTTCCGGCACGATTGTCGCGGCGACTGTCCGAAAGGCGAGAAGGTGAAGATAGAAAAAAAAAAACAACGTCACAGATAGACATGATAAATTCACGAAGTGTAGCATGGCTGGCGTCACATCAGAGTGAACGTGGTTGACCATAACACCGAACAACGCCTCGCTTCTTGAGGTCTTTCGAATCTATGCTACTGCAGTGTGTAAAGGCGAAACTAACCTAACCTAGCCTAATGTGACCTAACCTAACCAAACTTGAACACGTATGGGCAGATTTCGATGGGTATTTAGAACATTGAGAGGGCAATATCACGTCCCTAAGGGAATTTGTTCCTCTGTGCACATCGCTACGGAGAGAACACATAGTTAGTGTGTTCCCCCAGAGCTACAAGAAAAAAAAAAAGACGTTCCACTTTTTGAGTTCATCTAGGACTTGGTCGCGGAAGTTTGTGCAAAAGCCAAGGCGGAACATAGAGACCCCCTGCAAACGGACGCTGCGTGGGCTTATCGGTGAGCCATCGCCGACGTGTTGCCGACGCCATACAACTCTAGTACAGATAGCGCGTATCGCTTGGAGAGGCGATTATCGCCGGAAAAGCTTATGACCCGCAAATAGCAAAAACACAAACAATGAGAGCGCATGTACGAGATTGTCGCTAAGTCGCGAAGATGCTTTGGCTCGGCCACCAAAATGTTCTGAAAAACAGCGCCGCCTTGACATCACTGGCATGCACTCTGAATTCTGTTTTCTTGGGTTGTTTCTATGAAACAAATTTTCAAATTGATAATGTTCGTGAAGATGCACCCCTATAATATATGTTCTCTTTGATGATTAATTGTGGAGGTTTTACGTCGCAAAGCCATGACATGAATAAGACGGACGCAGTGGAGGCAGGGTTGCCGTTGGTGGCTACTTTGCGCCAAATTGGCTACTTTTGGACCCGTTGGCGACGAAAATTTCCAGTTGGCGCCATGGCTCTTTTTTAAACTTGCGGTTTTACTTATTCAAAATAGTTTTATTTATTCATCAATAGTAAAGACTCTGTTGATAATACCGCTTCTGTTCTATTTGGCGAGAAATTCGGCGATACGATCAAATGACATGGTTACTTTGGCTACTTTTGGCGTGAGTTCTGGCGCCTTTTCATGTCCACCCAACGGCAACCCTGAGTGGAGGGGCGCCGGAAAATTTGACCACCTGGGGTTCTTTAACGTGCACCTATATCAAGGCACACGGGCCTCGAGCATTTCGCCTCCATCTAAATGCTCCGCTGCGACCGTGATTCAATCCCGCGATATATTCTCTTTCCAATGCACCAAACTATATAGTTCTGTCAACGCCACTTCAAAAAAGTTTTAGTAACTATTATGGGCATCTAAAATGCGGTTGTTATCGTTAGAATAGTCCCGCTACATGAGTTTTTGCTGCGAAACGCATGAACTCTTGTAGCCTGCGCTACACACGTTTCTCAACCTTGATTGGATCGTACACGTAAAGTTTTATACTGTCTTGCTTTGTGTATTGAGCTTGGTGTAGACCGACGTATATTCATCTCTAATGTGTTCAATGTTGTTGATTGTTCCCATGAGTAGACAGATTAAAGCAAAACGCTATAAACCAATAGCACACGCTGAAATGGCTTCACCCACAGCTTTTTAGCTGGACCCGACGTTTCGGGACCCGTTTGGTCGCTTCCACAAGAGGTTCAGTGTATCGGTTGTGGAAGCGGCGTCGTTTGTCCTCCTCTCACCTCGAATCATCCTTCCACCACATCGCGAATGCCTTGCGTCGTTGCTAACGAGCACTAAATGGTGTCGGAGTCTTAAACACTTCGTAGCGCAGGAAAAACACACACAAAGAAACGACACCAGACAACATTTGTGTCTGTTTTTCCTGCGCTACGAAGTGTTTAAGATGATCAGCCAACAGGCCCAATTCGCCACAATTCTGTTGTCGGAGTGTTCTGTATGTGCCAGGACTGCAGCAGAAGCTCCATTCCCGGGGTTTGTTTCGGTGTCTATCACTGTATCACAGAAGCGGTGTCGAAACCGACTATATGGTCACGCTTAATTCTTGCACTGCTCGGCAAAAAGCGCTGAGCTTACATTCTCCGCACGTCGTTCTCGCGTTAACGGATTCGGTCGCGAAAGCTCTTGCTTTCCTCTATGTAACTGGCTCGGCCCTCGCTGCATGGTACATTGTAAACGAACCCCTGGTATTTTCCTTTAAGTGGTCGATCTCTTTTAGCCGTAGCAACCTGCTGCCGACCAAAGAACACACGCCGAAATGGGCCCGCATAATGAACAGTTTACGACGCCTAAAGTAGAGAATGTTCATACAAACGCTTTTACAAAGCAGCGGCGCCAAACTTCCATACACCTACAAAAACTCGTTACTGCGATAATATAGGGACTTCATTGACTGTACGTTCCCTTCAATAAAGCGTTGACATTCACTTGAACGTCACGCATTGGTTATGTACAGGAAATACCACGGCGAACACGTGAAAAGGTGTCAGGGAGTATTTACACATTCGTTAATATTTGTGCGTGCCGCCCGTGTAGGGTAGCAAATCAGGAGCAACCGGCTTAACTCCTTCCCTTTCCCTCTCCCTCCTTATCGCTCTCTGAATATCCCCGACGACTGTTGACTAATAAGTCTTTCTCTATTATGCTACTCCTCATGTCCGCCGCGGTGGTGTAGCGGTTACGGTGCTCGGCTGCTTACCCGAAGGTCGCGGGTTCGATCCCAGCCGCGGCGGTCGCATTTCAGTGGAGGCGAAATGCTAGAGGCCCGTCAGTGCACGTTAAAGAACACCAGATGGTCAAAATTTCCGGAGCCCTCACCTACAGCGTCCCTCATAATCATATCGTGGTTTTGGCACGTAAAACACTAGCAATTATTACTATTCGTCACTCTACAGGTTATATGCTTTGACCTATCACGCACTACTGAATCGCCTCTTTGACGCAACAAGCTCGCGAAACGTAACACGCGGTAATCTGCGGGCCACTTTTCCGGTCGAGAGACGGCATATCACCTCGATTACGGTGATATCAGTGCGAGGCTATTATCCGCTGCAGCTATCGCTAACCGCGTGCGTATACGCTACTCGCAGAGATTAGAATATGGGTGTCGCGCTTAAATTCCGCAGATTAGATAGCCCGGTCATCGGCTTGCAGATGGGTTGGCGTTATCTGGGAGTGACACCGCTTATCTATGCCCCATATATGTCCGGGGCAGGAAGAAGGGGTGGGTGGGCGAAGGTAGCGATATGCTTGCAGATTACGCGATATTACCGGTACTCCAGGGTGCAGATACGGCGCAACGTTGCTTTTCCTGTATTTTAATGACCTCGCATTGCACGTAACTCTTTGCAGTCCGCTGTGCTCCAAGAGCACGGAATTTCAAAACAAACAATTATAAACACTTGAGCATAATTGGGGATGCTGCTGCAGTGCCAGAACCCCGTCCCCTGTCGAGGACACCGTCCGCCTTAATAATAATAATAATAATAATAATAATAATAATAATAATAATAATAATAATAATAATAATAATAATATAGTAATGATTCACATGCGCATCGTTTTAACCGTGTACACTGAAAATATAACTGAATGAACAATGGCCGGGAATTGACATATGCAATGAACCTAGATTCATTAATTAATTAGACAATGTACGGCAATAGTTTCTGTATCTATCTATCTATCTATCTATCTATCTATCTATCTATCTATCTATCTATCTATCTATCTATCTATCTATCTATCTATCTATCTATCTATCTATCTATCTATCTATCTTCACCGTACATGTACTGAAAATAAAGCGTAATGCTAGAATGCAAGTTGAAACAAAATGACAGGAGAATGCATATCTGCATTAGCATACATACTAATACAGCCCGGCTGATATTAGAAAAATGATCCTCTACGTAGCTGAAGGTCGTGTAATCGAAAACCACAAATAAAGAAAACTACAGCTGACACATATATAACGAATATTTACGTAGTAATAATAATGACCCCTGTGTTAATGTCTTTAAGCGGACACCGTACTTGTGTACAGTGGTTGCGTTCGTCAGCTTCTGATCCGAAGGTAGAGGGGTTTGATGCCGGCGGCGGTGGTCGCATTTTGATGGAGGCTAACTGATGGAGGCCCGAGTACTTCGATTTAGGGGCACGTTAGAAATTGTACTTTGGCTTTTCTGCGTAAAAACCTAGATATTATTATTATTATTATTATTATTATTATTATTATTATTATTATTATTATTATTATTATTATTATTATTATTATTATTATTATTATTAGTGTTTTCAAGCCATGCCGTGACGTAGGGCGTTGCTTCATGCGGGCATTGCATTTTCAGCGCCAAGCGCTGCGTTGAAGGTTGCACGTGTGGGGTAACCAATGAGTCAGCATTTTACGTCTGACGAAAGCACACAGATGTGTGTGTGTGTGTGTGTGTGTGTGTGTGTGTGTGTGTGTGTGTGTGTGTGTGTGTGTGTGTGTGTGTGTGTGTGTGTGTGTGTGTGTGTGTGTGTGTGTGTGTGTGTGTGTGTGTGTGTGTGTGTTTGTGTGTGTGTGTTTGTGTGTGTGTGTGTGTGTGTGTGTGTGTGTACTTTTCCTTAAACGGCAACACCTAGCGCTTAACATGCTCGCAGTATGTCTCAAGAGATAAGAAACAAAGTGTGTTTTGCGATAATGACCGAATTTTCTAGTATTATTAAAGCAATTTGTTTCGCTCAATTATGTTCCTAATTGACAAACATCATCTTCAATAAGTTGTTTGTCAGTTCCCGGCGCTTTCGCGCACGCTTTCAACAAAAATACGCCAATCGTCACGCCGATATCTGACACCGCTCTTACGTCAGGCGCTGACATGGAGTGCAATTAGAGCTGCGCGCCCTAGATAAGGAAAAGATAGGACGCTCCGTCTCGGACTGAAACATTCCGTAGGGCCAAAGGAGGCGGGGAGACTGCGCGACTCTTTGAAGGGCGAGTGGCTGATTTGTATGAAAGTGCGACAGTTGATAATTTCTGGAGTTTTACGTGCCAAAACGACAACACGGTTATGAGGCGCACGCCGTAGTGGAAGGTACCGGGAATGATAATACTCGTAATAATGGCGGCAGCTATACTTCGTCACCGCTGGCTTATCAGCAAACCATAATTTATTCCGATATCAGGTAGATCGCAACGTGGCACTGTAAAAAATATTTTTAGAAAAACCTTCCAGCAACAATGCGCATTTCGTAAAAGAGGTTATAAAGAAAAAGAAGAGCAGCAACAACAACACGAACAACAACAACAACATATTGCGTCTGTGAGCAACAGTTGATTATGACAAACAGCAGCACCAACAAAATAGGCCCGCATTCACCACTCACTGCAAACGAGTAAGACCAAATCAATGATCACTACCCAATCATAGAGCACTACCCAATCAATGACAACAATTAAGAGCAACGATCTACTGGGGTCTTTTTAATTCGAATGGTTGACATCGCTTGCGCGCAAAAAGATGATCATAAGGAGCAAGCCATGTTCTTATTGCCTTTCTTCTCAGCCGATTGTACTGAGTGAGTGAGTGAGTGAGTGAGTGGTGAGTGAGTGAGTGAGTGAGTGAGTGGTGAGTGAGTGGTGGTGAGAGGTGAGTGAGTGGTGGTGAGTGAGTGAGTGAGTGAGTGAGTGAGTGAGTGAGTGGTGGTGGTGAGTGAGTGAGTGAGAGTGAGTGAGTGGTGAGTGAGTGAGTGGTGGTGAGTGAGTGAGTGAGTGAGTGAGTGAGTGGAGTGAGTGAGTGAGTGAGTGAGTGAGTGAGTGAGTGAGTGAATCATTGATATGTGCTTTCGTTCATAGTAGCGCATATTTTGGCTGTGCAAAATAATTAGCGAGATTTTCAACTTCCCCTCGTACTTGAGTGACATTTCTTTATCATAAATAAAATATTTTCAAGAATGGGAGAATTCGTTAAATTTCCGCTTCTTTAGGGCTTCTTGGCGAAAGTCCCGCCGCTTGTACTGAGCTTATTTTGTGATGACTATTTGCCAGTTAGCTCGATAAGATATGGCAACTCTGCACCGCGGGTACAACCATTTTTTTCCTCCATGGGTACAACCACGGCCGCGGTACAACGCATTCATATATGGCAGAGCGTACACTCAATATATCGTTCAGATGACGTCACGCATTCAACTGGCGCACTTCTCTTCTTCCTGGCTTTCGCTAGAGCAAAAATAAATAGACGGTTTTTATCTCGGGTCTCTCTTATATCTAAAGCTCGTATCACAAGTATTAGCTTAAAGAGTCTGCACCGGAGACGCAGTGTTTTATCAAGGTTTTACTACCGATTTGAAAATTCCATTAACCGTAATGTTATTCATTGCCTACCCGTCTGCGTCAGTAGCGCAGTCTTGACGGTTGTTTATTGTGACATGCAGCTAGCGCCGCTTCGTTCAATTGTGTCTATTTCAACAGTATAGTTATCTCGTTGATGGTTATTTGCGTGTCTGTGCATGTTCTATTCTGTTGAAATGTTATTGATGTCCATAGTCTGTGTTAATAAATTTCTCTTAACGCATGACACTGTTTCCAATTATTGGTTACGTATCACGAAGAAATAAACTTTTATTGCGATAGCAATTATATGGACACTCTCGGCTGATTTTCGCCGTCTGTCGACGCCGTCATGTCCCAGGATATGTATGTGTACATATAAAAAAAGGCATAAAGAAAAATAAATTAAGTAGAAAAAAAATCCAAACCACCTGACCGGGGATTCGAACCAGCGACCCCTCGCTCCGCAGCCTGCTGCGCTAGCCAACACAGCCCCACGCCATGCTCGCGCCAACGATATAACGGCAAGCTATTCATATGTACCATTTGCCGCTCGCGGTACGCAGATCTCGGAACAGCTTGAACGTGTTTTCTATCACGCAACACTTTTAAAGTTTCTTTCAAATTGAAAACTGCCCTTGAGATGCGCACGAAAAAGTGGCTCCCTTCTGTACCACTCCTGATGTAGAAGGGAGAAAAAAAGAAAACAAAAAAAAGACAGGGCGCACTTGGCGTCAGACGCCACCGCGTGGCAGGAGACGTGGAGGGGTCATTCCACGTGCCGCAGTTTAAAAGAAAAAGAAGTATCAAACGGCGTCGAAAAGTCGTATAATCAATCCTTGGCCAATCCCCCAGAGTGGGCATGAGCCATGTCAGAGGTAACAACAGCAAAAGCGCCGGCTTCTGCATTGTGGACACTCGCAGCGCGTTGCTCAATTACGAACACGTAACAACTGCGAGAGTTGTTAGTTCACGCTTGTTCTGTGTATACCTATGCGTCCTTTTCGAGCGTCCTTCTTTGTGCTGCGGCGGCGTGTTTCAAGTATCAAGCTGCTTGTCGTTCTTCGTGTGACAAACTAATTTCTTGGTATCGCATTCATTGCTTCGCCCTAGCGGCGAAACTGTGACTTTTTTTGTAAACAAGAGTAGACACTGTGTCCATGTGTTCGTAGCGTCCCTCGACGAAATAAACTTTTTCTAAACACAAAAATTCATCGCTGTCTATACGAGTGAACTGCCCGTCCCGCGACGTAAGACGATCATCGCCATACAGAAACAAAAGGTGTTAGGCAGTGTCATAACAGGATCCTCCAGCACTTTGTGACCATGGTCAGAAAACGCTGCCGATCGGTAGTCCAGGCTCCTGAGAATACGTGAGCCAAACATTATAGCGCAGCGCGTGACCTGGAATTTAATAATAATAATAATAATAATAATAATAATAATAATAATAATAATAATAATAATAATAATAATAATAATAATAATATCTGAGGTTTCACGTCCCAAATCTACGATATGATTATGAGAGACGCCGTATAGTGGAGGGCTCCGGAAATTTCGCCCACCTGGGGTTCTTTAACGTACACCTAAATCTAAGCACACGGGCCCACACCATTTTCGCCTCCATCAAATATGCGGCCGCCGTGACAGGGATTCGATCCCGTCACCTGCGGGTCAGCAGTCAAGCACCGTAACTTATAATAAGCAGATTCGGGCTTCTTTTTTCGCCTAGCTTCATTATAGCCCAGTCGCTTGTCGCGTTTTTTGGGGCTTATTTACATTTTCCCAGCAAATATAGTCATTTTAGTGATCATCGCGTCCACAAGTAGTGCGTTTGTCGATGACTTCGAGTAGATCAGTGGTGAAGTCAAACATACGTTAGGGGAATCAACAAATAACGTTAATCATACACTGGCAAACGTGCATTCAACCGAATGGAGGCAATGTTAACAAGTAAATACGTGCTTTCGTTCATAGTAGCGCATGTTTTGGCAGCGCAAAATAATTAAAGTGATTTTTTCGACTTCCTCTCGTACTTGAGTGACATTTCTTTATCATAAATAAAATATTTTCAAGAATGGGAAAATTCGTTAAATTTCCGCTTCTTTGAGGCATCTTCGCGAAAGTCACGCCGCTTGTTTAGGGATTATTTTGTGACGATTATTTGCCAGTTAGCTCGGATAGGATATGGCAACTCTGCACCGCGGGTGCAACGCATTCATATATGGTAGAGTGTGCACTGTATATATGGTACAGATGATGTCACGCATTCAACTTCGCACGTTCTCTTCTCCCTGGCTTTCCCTAGAGCAAAAATAAATAGACGTTTTGTTTATCTCGGTCTCTCTTACACCTAAAGCTCGTATCACAAGTATTAGATTAAAGAGTCGGCGCCGGCAGACGCAGTGTTTTATCAAGGTTTTACTATCAATTTGAAAATTTCCATTAATCGTAATGTTATTCATTGCACACCCGTCTTCGACATTAGAGCAGCCTTGACGGTTGTTTATTGTGACATGCAGCTAACGCCGCGTTGCTCATTCGTTATAACGACAGTGTCGTGACGTCGTTCACTCTTGTTATTCTGTTCTGTTGAAATGCTATTGATGTACACCGTCTGTGAAAAATTTCCGTAAACATGCACACAATACTATAAATCGTTTACGTCTTGTTGATTACTCATATTAAAGAGTAAATTCATCGCTGTCTACACGAGAGAACTCCCGTCCTTCCGTGACGTAAGACGATCATCGCCATACAGAAACAAAAAGTTTTAGGCAGCGTCATAAAAAGATCCTCCAGCACTTTGTGAGGATGGCCAGAAAACGCTGCCGATCGGTAGTCCAGGCTTCCTGAGAATACGTGAGCCAGACATCATTGCGCAGCTCGTGGCCCGCAATTTAATAATAATAATATTAACGCGAT
Organism: Rhipicephalus appendiculatus; assembly: GCA_030522465.1. NCBI lineage: Eukaryota > Metazoa > Arthropoda > Arachnida > Ixodida > Ixodidae > Rhipicephalus > Rhipicephalus appendiculatus. The sequence continues at coordinate 682,039 of JALIZH010020719.1, read as the reverse complement.
AGCGTTAAAGAGCTCATTTCGCAGAAATTCCGGCGTCGGCGTCGTTGGTTGTGACCGAAAAATCATCATCTTGTCCGTGACCGAAAAATCGAGAAAGAGGCAAATAAAATAAATAATAAAAATTTTCGGGTCCGAGTGAGGATCGAACCCGGGTCGTCTGCGTGGCAAGCAGGTGTTCTACCACACAGCCATGCCTCTTTTTTTTTTCATGGTATTTATTACAGATGTGCGCAATATACATCCCAGCGAACAAAATGCTCAAGGGCGCCTCTAAAAGCGTACATCAGGTTTTGCACAGAACGAAGTTTCAAATAGCAAAGTTTCAAATAGCAATGTCTTCAAAAGGGAATCAGAGCAGTGCATTTCATGAAAAGTGGAAACCAGTCCGGCTGTAACTCTAGCTGCTGATAAAAGTCGTTTAGCTGTAGAGCCATTTGTATAAAATGCAACCGTGATGATACAACTGGTTCCGCGTGTCTGTCTAACATGCGAGTTTTCCATAAACTGTGCATTCCCATTAGTAGGAGCATGTCAACAGGCATGCTCCTCTGCTTGGAAATGCAGTGAAAATAACTTCCATGCTTCGCAAACACAAGCGTGCTTTATATAGGCGTCGCAATATAACATGTAATATCGCAGGAATATTGCGTGGTACAAGCGTAAATTGCCATCGGGCGTCAGAATATGTGACTATCATAACGATTCCATAGTTTAAAGCCAGCCACCCATTACAAACGGCACACACCTTACTGCGCGTATTCCCTTAACACCACATAGTGGGTGCATAGCAAGTTCGAAAACATTTCCCACATTTGCCGCGCATAATTTCTCCTGGTTTAAACCATACTACCCATTACATAGTATGCACTAAGTGATTGAAGTACGCAGTAGGGACGGGATATCGCTATCGCGTTCAACTCTTAAAGGCGAAGCTTAAGGGTCCCCCCAATTTTTTTTATTATTAATAATAATAATGATAATAATAATAATAATAATAATAATAATAATAATAATAATAATAATAATAATAATAATAATATCTGGGGTTTAACGTCCCAAAACCACGATATGATTATGAGAGACGGCGTAGTGGAGGACTCCGGAAATTTTGACCACCTGGGGCTCTTTAACGTGCACCTAAATCTAAGCACACGAGCCTATAGCATTTCCGCCTTCATCAAAAATGCGGCCGCCGTGGCCGGGATTCGATCCCATGACCTGCGGACCAGTCAAGCACCATAACCACTAGACCACCACGGCGGGTGGCCTGGAATTAGTTCTCAAAGTCAGTTATGAATCGCTCTCTCTTCTCTCGACAAATGATGCCATATAGCGAAACGACGTCGCAATAGGTACGCAACGTCTACCTTTGCACTCTCTGTAACACTTGAAGGCCAGGGCTCGCAGCTTTACGCTTGGTAATAAAGCACGAAGTTATACGACAATGGAACGGACCTCTTGAAAGACATAACAAGCGGCATGTGTGAGAGACGTGCATTAAAGGAACACTAAAGGGCAAAACGATTTTTCGCATATTAGTTAAGTACAATTTCGCAATCTCGAAAACACCACTCTTACCGCGACATGACGCTTGGTAAGCGAGAAAACACGCGAAAAGAAAATGCCGGTGGAGACGCTACCTTGAGATTCCCGCACCAAACACTGTGACGTCATAGATTTTGAAGGCGTCTACTGAGTCCTACGTAGCTTCTAATCGATAAAAATGAGGTGCATTGTCATCTGTGGGTGGCATAAACCTATCGTACGAAGTTTCAGAAAATTTCATCGAGCCAACGTCGCGAAAAACGAAAAATACATTTGGAATTGCTGACGTCACGCGTGCAGATATCGGCGCCAAATTTAAAAATAAAACTTCAGCCTTGATTTTCTCCGCTAATAATCAACTTATGATAGTGAAACATGTGGCATTAGAGTTCTCAGAATGCAGTTCATCAATCTAAACCAAGTCATTGTTTCGCTTTAGTGTCCCATTTAAGTTACCTTGACGATTTCAGTGGATTGCATTGATGTCATCATATGACGCCGTGGCCAGGCAACAAATTTAGAAGGTCTGTGACGTCATGATGATGTCACTAGATTATTTCGCATGATTGTATCAGTAACTTAGGTCACGTGGGTCCTTGCACCGCTTCATTCACCTGACATGTTTCGCTCAAGGGTTCACGCAACGAGACGCTTAAAGGGACCCTGAAACGGTTATTTGAAGCTTTGTCAGCGTTTAGACTCGAGCATCATAGAACCATTGGCACCACAAATTTAGCGGCTCGCCGTGTACCAAGGCGGCTACGGACAATTATATCATACCCTCCTTCTCACCCCTGCCTTGCCTCCTCAACTCATGAGACACGCTGGCATCGCTGGCGATCGTAGAGCTCACGTGAGCACACTCGACGATTTGAGCTTCGCCCAGTGATGACCTCCGAGATTGCACGCCGACAGGTTGCGTGCATCTCGGAGACCATAGCCCAGTGCGCCCGGCAGCACGCACGCCGTCTGGCAACAGAGACATCGCGGAGTGGTTGATATCTGCTCCGACAGGTGCCGCCACCCTACCAGCCAATTTTTCGTGCGCGCACACCGCAGCCCCAATGACGTCGCCAGCAGCCCCAATGACGTCGTGTAGACACTGCATGTCGTACTCGCAAGGGGCGGTTGAAAACGCGTTGGGCTGAGCCGCAGTGATCTGCAGCGATTCGCATCTTTATAGCGTTGTAATAAATTAGACAGCGTAAGCAGAGAGCTTAAATTAGTCTGTAAATGAACCTTAGGACTTGGTCTACTGGCCCAATGTGTCTGTACAAAATCGTCAAGACCGTTTCAGGGTCCCTTTAAAGGGACCGACAAGTGGCCAGAACGTGTGATTAGATCCTAGTAGAAATGACAAGACCATGAAATATAGTGACAGATTCCAGCACTCTTTTCACGTTGTGACTAGGATTTATACTTTTAAATCGTGCTCAAAAGTGACAAAAACCGTCATGTTGCGCAGCCTAGCGGAAGATCCTTGAAGCTGGATTATGGAATATGGAGTCGATCACTTTACTGTACGTAGTCGCGTAGCCTGATGCTGTCATGGGCGCCAGTCCTCAAAATTAAAATATGCATATTATTATCCAGCCCCGCTCAATTCTGTGCTGCTTACGACGCAAAAGGAGTTGCACAGTGAGAAGCGGCGCTGCTGTCGCCGCCGCCAGTGGACCAAGTCGAGCCGCGGCGCATGCGCGCGGAGTGCACGCATGCGCAGTAAACCAGCGCGCTCGAACACGAGCGGCTCTCGCGCTCACTGTTTGCAGCATGTGAGTATACGACTGCATATTCGCTGCAGATAGAAAAATTTTGATTACAAATGTTTCGCGGCGTTTCCCACTTTACCATTTCGTGGTTAGACTCACTGACCGGTAAGCTTTCCGTTGCGCTAAAAAAAGTAGGCACCATAAAAATTGGTTGTCGGTGCCTTTAAGGATTTGTGACCTCAAACAGACATTTTAACACACTAAAACTTTCAAACACCGATATTTTTACTCGCGGATTTGGTCGACTGAACGATCGACAATAAGTACAGTGGGAACGATGCAGATAGTTGCACGCAGTCCGAAGTTACTCCGCGCGGAACGCTCAAATTACAAGAATGAAATGTAGCTCTAATTCTGCTCCAACCGACCGCTAATTCCGCGGTTAATGTAGCGCAATTTTGTTTTAGTGGAGATATTGGTGTAGTACTGAATCCCGCGCTAAATCTTGCGCTGATATCGTCATTGCATAGGTACGTCTTCGTGTAGTTCTGAATCCCGCGCCCAGTGCAGCTCCACTACTGTGAAATTTGAGAAATCCCTTCGCCCTCCACCTCAAGAGGTTACCGACCCCTGGCTTCTGATGAACCCTAGGCTTTTTCTGATGAGATCGACCGTGATTGTTTGCCTGGTCACCGGTCATCAACCAAACTCTTACGGTCTGCACGGGCACTCCATTTACGTAAAGACTTGTCGGACATGCGGTCTTCCCCGTATACGGTCACCATCCGGCGATGAATGATGGCCCGTTTAACACCTTCTGCTGCCAGAAATCGGATAACACCTCGCTGCTCTTCAACCGTCGAAATTCGCGATGTGAATGCCATCCTGTCCTCACACGCGCTGTCTCGTCAATTGGACGGCGCTCTTTGCACTCCGGCCCACTCCCGCGCATGCGGGTGGCCCCGCATGCTCCGGTCCACGACGAGGTATCCAATCGCATCCCTAGATGTCTCGCTACGTTCTTCCGTAGCGGCAGAGGCATCTATGTTACGTTGTTACGAAGTTTCGCACCTATTCATTTGCACACCCCTAGTATTTTAGGCCTGCATTGACCACTACTCGGTTATGCGACATGAGAGGGGATGGACGGCAACCGCGGCCTGAAAGGCGCTACGCACTAAAAACTTTGTAGAGCGAAAATATCTGAACGAAAAGATATATTTACTTTTTTAACATAGCCGTCAGAGTAATCTGTACTCAGTTTATTGCTCTTTTGCCTGAGCAGAGCTAACGTTACTTGCTCACTCTCCCAAAGTATATTTGATTTCAACACTCAGCTACCCCAATGTAATCCACAAACGCTCAATTAGTGAACGTGACAAGCACGAAAATAAGTATATCTGCAAGGAAAAACGCGAACAAGCCTCCCCCCCCCCCCCCAAAAAAAAAAGAACGCTACAAGTTACCTAAACATTTTACAAGTGAATCGTTGAAAAAAAAAATATATATATATATATATATATATATATAAATAATATATATATATAAAGTCAGCCCTATACATTGTAGAGGGGGGCGATAGGGGGGCGCAATGTCAGCTCCATACATTGACATAATAGGGAGGGGGCGCTGCGACGAACCTTCGCCCCCCCCCTGAAGGGGAACCCTGCGCACGCTTATGGCTATATTAGAAACATATGTGAGACACACACACACACACACAAAAGGTTTTACAATAGACTTCACCGTAGACATATATAGGCTAATTATAAGGTAAGAGATCGCTATTCCCGGTGAAAATAACCTATCGCGAAGAGTATTGGCGAGTTGATCTCTACTAAAATGTGCCTAGATGTTGAGGCTTCCCAAGGAAACCTGTAACACAAAGCCACACGTCGAGCACTACATGTCCCAACAGATTACCCGTATTAAAATGGTATCATGTTACCGGTAACATGGCGGGTTCTTGGATTCACTTTCGAAGCATATCCACCCCTCCAGCAATGTTCTAAATCCTCCTTGAATTGCCTAAGATGACTGGAAGGCGAAATAAATTTACATTTCTATGTACAATTTATGTCACTCAATTGACATTAAATGGGGCATCGCTCGGGTAACATACGGTTACTCACCGATACGATACCCATAACTTCGCCCACTCACCATGATTCACTTCGTGGAGATGCGTGGATTTTTTGAGGGGCGAAGCACCTTAAAGGGTGAGGCTTGTCCGGTGTCCGTTGTCACGGCTACATTATATGGGGCAACGCTCGGGTAACATACGATATGTGAGACACAAGAAAAGGTTTAACGATAGACTAATATCAATCATTATTGCGACAGCACAATATAAAACACCTACAAGCACACACCCTTTATGGTAATCAGCGACTTCAACGTAGACATTAATGGACCTTAGGACCTAGCTTTGTCGTCGACTCTTTATGTCACTCAATGTACATTGTATGGGGCAACGCACGATAAGTGAGACACAAGAAAAGGTTTAACAATAGAGTAATATCAATCATAACTTTGACAGCACAGCATAAAACACCTACAAACACAAACCATTTATATTAGTCGGCGACTTCAGCGTAAACATTATGGACCTTAGGACCTAGCTTTGCCGTCGACTCTTTATGTCACTTTATGTCACTCAATGTACATTATATGGGGCAACGCTCGGGTAACATACGGTTACTCACTCATACGATACCCAGAGCGTCGCCCACTTGTCATGATTCACTTCGTGGAGATGCGTGTATTTTTTTTCTTCCTGGCTTTCGCTAGAGCAAAAATATTTTATCTCTGTCTCTCTTACGTCGAAAGCTCGTATCACAAGTATTAGCTTAAAAAGTCTGCGCCGGACACGCAGTGTTTTATCGTGGTTTTACTTCCGATTTGAAAATTCCATTAATCGTAACATTATTCATTGCACACCCGTCTATGTCACGAGAGCAGTCTTGACGGTTGTTTATTGTGCCATGCAGCTTGCGCTCAAACGAGGATTTGGTTCCATGGATCAATTTATGTGATCTATCTGCGTCCAACAGCTAATCACTCTGCCATAGTGGAGGAACGTTCGCAATTTGTTGTTGGTTACCTGTTATCATCTACTTATTAAATGAGTGAAAGTTCTACGCCGTCTCTACGAGAGAACTCTCCGTCCTTCCGTGACGTAAGACGATCATCGCCATAAGGAAACCAAAGGTGTTATGCAGCGTCTTGCAAGGGACCCTGAGAAGCACTTTGTCAGCATGGTCAGAAAACGTTGCCGGTCGGTAGTCGAGGCTCCTGAGAACACGTGAGCCAAGCATTATAGCGCAGCTGGCGGAATGAAATTTACAATGAATTCTCTAAGTCAGCGACAAATCTTTTCTCTGTACAAATGATGTCATTTACCCAAATGACGGCGCCATAAAGCCAACGTCCACGGCCATGGGCTGATTAGAGCATCGTGAACTGCATAGTTACCGCGGCCGCCATGTGAAGCCGCCACATGCCTGCTCGCGCGCTCACGACCACACTGAAAGTAAGCCTGAAAGTTTGCATCTTGCTCGATTTTTCGGTCACGGACAAGATGATGATTTTTCGCTCCCAACCAACTACGCCGACGCCGACGCCGGAATTTCTGCGAAACGAGCTCTTTAACGCTCTCGCGTTAATACATTGTCTTGCTGTTTTTTATCGCCGAGCAAAACACCAAAAACAAGCAATTGCAGATAGCGCAAACACACGAGCGTAACATTATGTAATCATAAACACATATCATTTATGTAATTCACGCGGGTTTTTAGTGTAAACTGACGCTTATTATCTCCATAAAACGTTTGTTTCTTCGAGAAACTTACAAGCCGACAAGGGCCTTTTTTTTTCTTTTCTGGAAGGTCCACTTTCGGCCATTATTTTAATTGATAACCGCTAAAGCAGCCTATATCAAAACTAGCCCATTAATATCACTCGTAAATAGAACGGCCAACCATTTGTTTTCACCCCGACACAAATATGTCCGATTACATCTCGCATGAAACGTACTCCATGCGCAATCTCATCGCTTCCTCATGTCGCTGCAGATGCGAACATATTTGACAATCGATTCGATATTCGAAGACGTTTTTTTTTTCAAATGTTCGTATTTCGATGCACATTTTTTGTATTCGTTGAAATACGCTTTCCCCCTTATCTTCGTTTTATTCCTGTATTAATTGTTCGTCCTTCTCTGTCACAATTATATCATTTTTCCTGCACTTCTCAATTTTACCTCTTCTTGTGCCCCCGTTACATTCCAGTAGATCTTTATCATTATCACTACGACTATTATTCCTCGTGTTTCATCCCCATCCTTCATTGTCAGTACAATGTCACGCTTAAAGATCGTTATCATCATCACCGTTGTCGTCATTGTATGATTATATTTCCTTCGACTCCAGCAGCTCGCCACGAGTACATAGTACAAGCTTCTTGTCGTCAGAACGAAAGAAGCAAAGTGGACGGAGAGGCTGGAGAGTGAGATAGAGGAGAATCAGGGGGGGGGGGGAGGGGGGGGGGGGGTTGCGAAGCGAGGCACTTGCTGGTCAAACACAGGGCCGATAAGATAAGCGCGCACGGGGCGCGTCGAGGTTGTCGCGAATGCTGCCGATGCCGTTTCGGGCACGGTCGCAGAGCCGAATTCCTCCTTCCTTAAGCGCCGCCGTCGTCTCTTTCGAGCTGGCTCGTCGAACCGAGCTAGAGTGCGCGAACGAAAAAGCAAAGAATAAAGCCTTATCGCCGCTAGGGAGATAAGCGCGGGCGACGTGAAACGACGACCCTTGTCTCGCTTGTTTTGTTCGTTGGCTTTGGGCGTTATATTGTTTGCTCTCTCGCCACGCAGAGCGAGCGATTGCTCGCTTAGGAAAAACGCGAGGAAAAGGCCAGGCGCACGAGTGCACGTCGTCGGCTGAACGAGTCTGTTCCTGCACTACTTTCGGGAGAAATAAAAGAAAGACAAAAAAATGAACCGCTAGCTGCCTGCAGCTAGAGCGCGGGCAGGTACGTGCCGCCATCTGTGGGATGCGGCTCAAATTACCTCTTATGGCGGCAACATTAGAACTTCCCGAGTGACGTGCATACAATCCCTTGTGGAAGGAAAAGTGAGGTGGGGGATTGTCTCCTACCTTGCTGTTCTTAAAGACATCCCCCTAACTTGTCAAAGAGTATTCTCTTATATTTTGTGTGTGTTTGTCTTGCGACGGGAAATTTCGTTTAGTAGAGCCACAAGGAGACGTGTACGGACTAATTGTTGCGTGTACAAGCCGTAGTTAAGTTCAAACATGTTAGTCTCATAGTATTCAGGTTTGTGTGTTAATAAGCACTACACGGGCCTTAGTTCTTGTTATAAGTACGAATTCGCGATCTTTATCATGAGTGTAACAAACGCTGCTAGTCCCTACGCAACCACATAGACACAAATAAAATAGTTCCATATAGCTACTGATTCTCCTGAGCACCTTACAAACCACCCCTCCCCCGCTTCTTTTTAGATTTAGACAAAACCCCCCGAACTGTCTGGGGCAAAAGCCTGTGACATGCCGCAAGTGATGGTATGCCTGTGGCGCATTGGCGGGAGCGCTTCGAGGGTTACAATACCTTCCCCCTTCTGCCCCGCCCCCCTTCCTATCACTGCCCCACAGTCCTTTTCACCGAAACTTACACGTATAATCTTTGCTCTGTCGACGTTGTCAATGCAAATTCAGGAGATGACTTGGGACCGAAATTTTTCTTATTTACTCTAGAAATGTGGCATTCAGTCGTTCACTCCTAAACTGAAGGAGCGCTAACTTCGTGTTATTGTTATTTGGCATTTTGTTTACTCTCGGTTTACTCCAGCTGAAGCTAGAAAACGGCGTATTACGCTACGTGCCTGCTTCTCCACCCCTGTCCAACACAATCCAATGTCTTGTCGGGTTTTGAGCTTGTACGAGGAGCTTTATGGAGCTTGTACGAGATTCGTATAAGTTTGCACGGAGTATATGCATGTGGCGTCTAAAACATAGGCGGCCATGACGTCTTTCCGGATTTCCTAAGTGAATCCGGCGCTTGCTGGGCACAAGAGAATAGCCTTCGAGATTTGTGACTAAACAAAGGTGGGGGGACGTCGCCAGGGGTGCTGACTCGTGAGTTTGACCTCGAGCTATGAAAAGGATGCAACATAAAATGAGGAATAACAAAGACACAAACGCAGCTTATGTTGTTTCTTGGCCCTCGTCTTAGTTTCGCTCCCAAAAGCTCCGGCCCGTATTCACAAAAACGTATTACGCTAAAAATGTTCGTAAGAGAATATTTCAGCCAATCACGATACGGGCCATATTAGGGGCGGTGAAGCCGGTGACCAATGGGAAAACGCATTTACGATAAAGAGATTTTGTGCATTCGCCTACCCCCCTCGCCCCATTTATAGCCAAAAATGCCATATTAAAAAAATGCAGCTTGAGCTCACCGACCACCGTCATTTTCCACCGTGTTCCGGGAACCACGTCGGCTTCGTCGGGCCCTTGGCAGGAGGTTGTGACCATGGTTCTCGCCAGGGGTTCACAGTCATCCAACACAAAAAGGTGCCGACACGTCCGTACCGCGGGGTGTTACGAGACTGTCTGGGGCACCCGTCCTCTGCAAGCAAGCGTGACCGATGTTACTTCGCAGCCAAGCCGACACTGCGCGCGCTAATCAGAGACGGGTACCGCTGTCACCGAAAATTACGGTTCTGTGTATCAGCGGGACCATAAAAGACTGGCAAGACCGCGTGCGTGCTTCTCTGTGTCTTAAGATAGTCGCGCGGATAACGAAACGAGATAGTGGCCTTAAGGTTGTGCCACATGCGTATATAGCTTCGCTAGCACGTTTCAGGCGCAATTGGCTGCCGCCTCGAGCGCAACTGTCCGGGGAACCTGAATGTGCGGCAGCTTCTCGGCCAGGGGCGTAGCCAGAAATTTTTTTCCGGGGGGGGGGGGGGGGGGGGCACGTGCCCGGTGTGCCACCCCCTGTCTACGCCACTGTTCTCGGCCTATGGTAAAAGTACCGCCTATGGGCTATGCGACACGGAAGCGCTACTGCTCTTCCTAAGGACAGCACACCTTCACCAACGAATATGAATTATTTCTTTGTGTCTGTGAGTGCACGTTCTTTGTTTTTGTTGTGTATATATGCGTAGGCATGCGCAGGGTTTCAGATTAGGGGGTGGCAAAATCTATCACAGCATCCCCCCCCCCCCCCCCCCCCAGGTTGGTCGAGTCCAACAGGCAACATGCTTCACAATGCTTGAAAAAACATGAAAATTAAGCGATGACGTGCTCCCGACGACGGCTTGCCTTTGGTCCTTGACTTTGATGAAGTAAAGGCTGGAGGTAGATATTCCTTGGCATACAACATCGAGTTGCTTCGGCCGCCATCATCGCCAAAGACGTGCGTGGCCATAACCACGCTCTTTAAAATATGATGGGAATGGTCCGACCGAGGAACGGTATGGGGCAGACTTTCCGCATAATCTGAGGTGATTATTAGAGTTACTGTACATGCTACCTTTAGTGATTATAGGTGGCGGGCGCCCCCTATAGTGACTACTTAACTCCAAATTAATTTTGGGCAACCATATCCCTCCTTTTTTATCTTCCTAATTGGCTTTAAAACGACTCTAGCTTCAGGTGGTACGGCTTACCCTCACAATACTCTTTTTTTACACGGGGGGACAAATTAGGCTGCCTGCTCCCATTTCGTATTTATTGATACGAAATGGAAGTTCATTCCTCCTCCTCCACTAAAAGCACAAGATCCATCCTCCTTCACTGGGCTCTCTCTCTCTCTCTGCTAACATGGTCATTACTTGAATTTAATCAGAATTCGGTGTCAAGCATAGTTATTACTATTTCTGTTTATTACCCCATATTTCGACACTTCTCCTTTTGTGCCATCTCTTTCCCGGAGTTTGTCTCGTTGCTGGTGGCGTTACAGACAGAGTTCACACGTCCGATTTTGAACCTTCCCGGTTTGCCAGGGCACAAGAACAAATAACAGTTATGCGCAGCACGGCTGTACAACGCTTTCAAGCAATTGTCTTGTGTCACAGTTTGAAAGCTAAAAGCACTGCGGTTGTCACTGGCTAAGTGATGGCCAACGCGACTACCGCTGCTAAAGGTTGGTTATACGAATAGCTAAATTTTTGCTAATGTTAACTAATGCTGGTTAAATATTGACAAACTTTTGCTAGTGTTGCTAAATCATGGCTAAAAGAAGTAAATGTTGTTCGCAAGCGTAGAAGAAAAGGACCCCTTGGTGCATTATGTGATATAGAGTCACTGACCCCAAAGTAAGGTCGGGGAGTAACGGTGCGGACAGGGTAGACGCTGCATATCGCCTACTGTTGGCTACATAGGCTGTTATAACATCAATATTACCCTCACTAAATCTCATTCGAATGACTGAGCTGGCTGCGAAATTTTTCTTGTCTCGTGCTACGTTACTGCGCGCAATATCAGCGACATATAAGAGCGTGATTAAAGTCCTTGACGGGTGCAATATTACCTACGTCGTCATATCTGAAACGGGGGGGAGATAGGGCGAACTTAGATTTACAATCGCAGTAGCTGCTTGTCAACAGAATACTTCGTTAAAGATAAGTTTGCAACCGTGACTGAGTGACCGTCAAGTGCGCTTAATTTTTTTTTTTTTTTTTTACTTGTCGTACGAAGCGTTTCGTGAATGATCTCTGAGAAAAGATTAAATCAGAACAATGTGTTCAAAGAGAAGTACCGACGTCAACCCCCGTAAAATCACACGGCAAAAAAAAGAAAAAAAGAAAAGAAAAGAAACGAAAGAAAGAAAGAAATAAAACCGAAAGCTTCTTTTTTCATACAGGAAACTTATTTACGATGTCGATAAAGAAAACTCGAATTCCGGTTTTGAAAGCTGGCTTCGCGGCAGTGCTTTAAAGCTATACACACAAGCCAGCTTCGCAGCAATACGCGGGGGTCATTTCTAGAAAATTTTTCGCCAATCCTTGCTGAGCGTGCTGGCTGCACACGAGAAAATACGGTGTATGCTATAGGCAGAGCCGGAACGTAAGCATAATGTCGTAACCACGTCACAGCGTGTCTAATTTCTCGTTTGTTTCGGTTCCGATTGTAATGGTTTTCACTGCTGTATGAGTACAACATGTTTCCGGAATAAAAATTCAGTTGTGAGTAGCGCGCGTCCCGTCCTCTTTCTGTGGTCCCTGTCTGTTTAGCGCTATGGCTTCAATGTCCGATTGTAAGCCGACCCGCCAACTTCGGATTTCAAGTTTAGATAAAACGGGTCGACCCACAATCATGTAAATAGGGTATTTCAAGCACGTTTCAGGAAAGGGGTGCTGAATGTGGTGAAGTTGCGAATAGGGTGAACATACATGTGACTTGTGTGGGCCGCACTCACAGGCGAAGCTCCATAGCAAACCAAGCGAGTCGTAGTCACCTGGCAAGGTCTAGCCTTCCGTGCTATCCCATTTTACACCCCCCCCTCCCCCCCCGTTCCTAGCTGTCATTCAGGCGGCAGCAGAGAAAACTCGAGGACATAATGCACTCAGCAGTAATTTACTTAGCTTAATTTTCCATATTTTATTTAGTTAGATAAACGACTACTTACACACAAACAGGGGCGATCCAAACCACTTACACGCGGAACATGCGAATCTTGTTCGCATGACGAATTTGTCAAAATGCGATGCTTTCTGATTCTGGTGTGTGTATACGTTGATTATCACACTCAAGAATGATATATTTAATCCTTAATTCAATATTTGTCTGAATTTGTTTATGCTTGCAGTTTTCTGCTTCTCGTGTGTGATGTTTAAAAATAACTGCTTGTGTGTGTGTGACGTATTTGCTGCTGCTCACAATGTGTTAAAGAAATAAGAGTTCCACGCTCATCAAGCGCTCGTATGTAAGACATATGTATGCAATTTTCACCTGCAGTCCTACCATCATCCTACTTGATGTGCACGTTAGGAAATAGTTAAATTTCATTGAAATGTCTGTTTTTTTAACTAGGCTGTCTAATTAAAATTCATTTCGCATCATTAAAATTTGCTTCCTCTCCTTGCGTTTAAAGTTCGTTGTGAAATTTCGCTAGGGTTTCTGGTTTTCTGGTAACACTAGGCCACAGAAACTATTTCAAGCAAGTTCGTAATACCTTATGAATCAAGGTCACATTTCAAGTATTGAAACTAACTGCTAGATTTAACGCCCGCAATGTATCTAATACTCTCAAAGCCCCATCTTACTCCAACCGCAACAGGCGACATGCGAGCGAACGTCGACGAATACAAACACCTACCCACACTTACATAGACTAAAAAAATAATAATAATAATCTTGATATCGGCGCGCAAAAGCCGTCTTGTATGCTAATTTCCTTAAATTCTTTAAGAAATTATTTTAGAAAACATTGCATAACATTTATACCACAACGGTTACTTGTGTAATGCTGCGGCCGCGCGATCGCTTAATTCAGGTTACATTCTGGTAAGCCCAGTTTATTTATACATGCATGCCAATGTAATAGTGTTTGTCACAGACAGTTCGCCCACAGGGATAGCCTGCCTTTCGCGGAAGAAGCTTGCTTGGCGATACCCAATCACGGCGACCACGCGATTTGCGCTCACTGTATATATTCTTCCAACAACAAACGCTGGTAAACAATTCTGTGCTTGTTTTTCTCCAAGGTTATTGTTTTGACTGTAAAAACCGCCAGGCCTGCGCGGAACTTGCAGCACGTTCACAGCGAAAGCTGGAAGAGTGGCCTTTCTGGATCCTTTTTTAAACACTCTTGGGTCAACTACTACAAGCGCACTTGCATGGTACCCACTACGCTATGAATCATCAAAACTTTTGAGTAATGGGGAAGCGTCCACTACGCCATTATTCGTCATTCTTCGGAAAAGCGCGATACCCGCGACACACTTGTGCGGCATTATGGGCGCTTTGTTGATGCTGTGGTTTTCGTAGAGCGCCGACAGACAAAATTATGAGAAGCGCGCCGGCATTATCCACCTAGTACGCAGGAGAGGCGCGCTCGATAAAGGACGACTCTGTAACTCCTCACCCCCCAGTACTATCCTTGGCTTGATTGTCTGTTGGTTCTCATAAATGTTGTGTCGAACACAGAAAAACGAGCCCTTAAAATGCCCCTTATTTCGTTCGAAAATGACGTGGTGCGTTTAGGTGAAATAGCAGACAATTCACAGTACTCCGTAGCCTACTATGGGAGACCTGTACACCAGCTGTCCCAACATATTCTACGGGAAATAATTGAGACTTAAGCTCAAACGGTAAACACTCATCCATGGAAGTGCCCTATAGTGCCGTCCCTCTGGTGAACAAGTGCTTCGTTGTATTTAGAAAAAAAAATTGGGGGGACCCTTAAGCTTCGCCTTTAGGAGTTGAACGGGATAGCGATATCCTGTCTCTAGTGCGTACTTCAACCACTTGGTGCATACTTGTTATGCACCCACTACATGGTGTTAAGGGAATACGCGCAGTAACCTGTGTGCCTTTTGTAATGGGTGGCCGGCTTTAAACCACGAAGTCGTTAAGATATTCACGTGTTGTGACACCCAATGGTAATGTACGCTTGCACCACGCAATATTAAGGCTATATTACATATTGTATAGTGATGTATGTATAGAGGATGCCTGTATTTGTGAAGTACGAGTTATTTTCACAGCATTTCTAAGCAGAGGAAGTTCTTTTCAATGTATTTCCAAGCATAGGGGTGGCTGTACAATCAGCCACCCCTATGCTTGGAAATACATTGACGCTATGTGTGTACATGAACATTTGTAATAAATACCATGTAAGAGAGAAAAAAAAAAAAGCATAGGGGTGGCTGTGTGGTAGAACATCTGCTTACCAGGCAGATGGCCTGGGTTCGATCCTGCCTCGGACCAGGAAATTTTTATTCTTTTTTTTTATTTGCATCTTTCACGATTTTTTCGCTCACAGCCACCGACGCCGACGCCGGAATTTCAGCGAAATGAGCTCGTTATCGTTATCGCGTTAAAAATAAGTGCTTAACGTTTCAGAGT
Organism: Rhipicephalus appendiculatus; assembly: GCA_030522465.1. NCBI lineage: Eukaryota > Metazoa > Arthropoda > Arachnida > Ixodida > Ixodidae > Rhipicephalus > Rhipicephalus appendiculatus. Next base: position 666,693 of record JALIZH010020719.1, on the reverse strand, counting down.
TCTAACTCTACTGCGGTACTTGAAACCGACGCTATCTTTTTGGAGAGCTAATGAAACCAACCGTTACATGTGGCGCTAACTGCATGTCACAGTAAACAACCGCCAAGATTGCTCTACTCACGCATAAGGGTTGCGATCGTTTACATTACGATTACTGGCAATTTCAAATCGGTAGCAAAATAGTGGCAGAACGCTTTGCCTCCGGGGTAAACTCTTTAAGCTAATGCACGTGATACGAGCTAGCGATGTAAGAAAGAGAGAAAAAAATATTTTTGCACTAGCAAAAATAAATATTTTTAAGAGCCAGAAATATAAGAGCCAGAAAGAAGAGACGTGCGACATGCAGTTGAATGGGTGACATCATCTAAACCGTATGATTGCGTTCTACCCGCGGTGCAAAACGAATGCAAACAATTACCAGGAAGCCCTACGCAATGAGAAAGAAAGCGTGTTTCAGCTCCACTAATGTGAAACGTGTGGAGGGGCGAAGAAGGCAGTGTGCGCCTGTGTTTCCCACAGCAAAATCCTTATTCTTTACTGCTTTACTCGCCACTGGCCCACTAACACACCATCACTTTACAGATATCTTCAAGAAGGGGTGTTTCAAATTGATCATTTTGCTGTAGAGATGCACGTTTGTGTATCTGGTTTTAGATAACAAACTTCAGCGCCTTGGTAAATTTCGTCAGGGACTCTGACAGCGCTGCTAAGCCAAACGTAATGTTTTAGGCAGTAACGACGAACCTTTAACTCACAATATGCACAGTATGGGCCGGTGGTGAGTAGTGCGACTTACTCAATTTTTTTGGCGCATACCCGTTTATGATGAAGCCTGGCGACGACATGACACGCCGACAAGCCGAGACCCTAAGGTGCTTCTCCCCTAAAAGTTTACCGAACTATCGATACAGCAACTAGTTACCGTGGATGCAACCTACCAGTGCACACAGCATATGCCATCTCACCGCTAATTAAGGACAGATTTATCGATTGGTCGTGGGTGGCGCCACTCTCCGAACTGGACTTGGGAAGCCAAATGACCATATTTGACAAGGCCCGGCGAACCGCAACAGCCAGTGGGGGGCCCTGGAAGAGGGGCTTCACGCACAGTTATGAAGGAATCTTATTTTATTAATGCTGTTTCTCTCCCTCCCCCATTCTACTTGTAATGAAACACTGCATATGTGACGACAAATCGAAGATATTGATTAAGCAAGCACGATACATTCATTCAATCCCCATTTTTTGTATTAGCTTCACTGCAAGACACAAAGTACACGGGAGTTAGGTTTCACTGTTAGGCACTTCTGTAGCGCAACCGAAACAACCCGAGTCGTAAACGCGCGAAGCGAACTGTGTCATGCTGTTCACGGTAATACGCTTCATCACTGTATGAATATGTAAGCAATCAAAAGGAAGCATGAATAGTACATTGTGTATACTTTGTGTACCTAATTATAATATGACAACTGTAATAAATTATGCATGAGTAAGGGCAGATAAAAGAGCTGGTTAAATGAGTGAATGCAGGTATATGCACATGAGATTACCGCGTTTGTTTTTCGCGCGCCGTAGTGTGGATAGGTACTGTCATGTTGGCGGGAGGCTTTTATGTATTCTCCTCGCGCTTTGGCTCCTCTGTTGTTTTGAGTACGATGATGTGAGTGTGCGCACCAATGTTTTGGTGTTTGTGGTTGTACAAAGGTTAGCACTGGCGCGTTATGGATGCCAATAATTTAGAGACACATAATCTCTCTTTCAGCCGAAAGGAGATACTTCATATAGCACTGGCGTAGCCGACGGGGGGGGGGGGGGGGGTGTTCAATTTCTCCTCCTTTAAAAAAAAATCTGGCTACTTCCCTTTTATGTGGGGTGACCTACACTGTAGGCCTATGCGTACCTAGTTAACATTTATAGCAACTCCAAACGCATCGGTGTTCTTACTACATCCGCAATACAGCTCTAACCACGAAGCCTACCCACCTTGATATATTCGTTTTATAATAAATATTTATTCACTCACTCTAAATACAACATCTAAGTGTGCTTTCTTTCTGAAGGGTAAATATCAGGCAAAGTCTTTCTGAAGTATTTGCTGCCGTTCACTTGGTGAACCATAAAGGGTCAGATGTGGACAGGAATTAGTATAAGAAATGTAACATCGATTAAGCTCAGCATAAACCTCTGTTCACTTCTGGACGCAGGGCGATGGAGCAAGAGCTGCAACAGAAGGCTGCCGCCCAACAAGCGGCTCAACAGGCCGCGCAGCAGGCCGCACAACAAGCCGCCGCTCAACAAGCCGCACAACAAGCCGTCCAACAGGCAGCTCAACAAGCCGCTCAGCAAGCCGCTCAACAAGCAGCCCAGCAGGCCGCTCAGGTCGCCCACCAGGTGGCGACACCTGTGTCGACGCAAGCGCCGTCGGTGTCGGCAGCCGCCTCGCAGCAGCAGCCGTGGTCTCCCGGGGCGGCAGCCGCCGCGAAAGGCGGGGCTCCTTCCCCAGAAGTTCCCCAGGTTTCCCTAGGCGGCGGAGTGGTCGTCGTGCCGGTCTCGGAGGCGGCCGAGGCGTCTCCCGTCGCCGAGGCCACGCCCCCCCGCGACGACGGTCGGCGAGGCCCCGCCCCCGAGCGGCTCCCCGTCGGGTCCGCAGGGCCCCACTCCGGTGGCCGTGACATGCAGCTTCGCGGCGCCGGGCGACGAGCACAGCCCGGCTAGCATCAGTAGCCTGAAGGCCCTGAACCCGGTGGACGCCCTGCCTCCGCCGGCGGGCGATGAGAAGGAGCTGCTCTATCAGTCGCTCAGCTCCTCCACCATCATGGTCAGCACGTACGGCACGCCCCAGTACGCGCAGGGCTACGCCGTTGCAAGCTCTCCCTACCCGAACCGGCAAGTCGCCGCCGAGCAAGTGTACGTCAAGGCGGGCAGCGGGGGCCTCAGCCCGCCGACGTACGCGCACCAGGGAGCCGAGCTGGGTGGCTCGCCTCCGTCCTCTATGTACCCGCCGCTGAGCTACGTGCCCCAGGCGCAAGCGTGGCAGGGCCAGGCGCTCGAGATGACGCACAACGGCTACACGCTGCAGCCCGCCGCGCTGAGCCCCGGCTCGGCGGCGGCGCTCGTCGAAGACGGGCGCGGGATGGCGGCGGCCGGCGGCAACGGTGCCGGGGCCAACGGCTTCGCGCCCTTTTCGACCCAGTACCTGCGCTCGGACATGTCGTGGTCCGTGTACGACAACAGTGCGTCGCTTGCCGCTATGCCGCAGCCCGCCTACACCACCGACTCCATGGGCCGGATACTCTCGCCCGGTGAGCCCGCCCCTCCTTTCTACGCTTCTGCGCCGCGCGGAGCTTATCTCGCGCACGCATGCCGTCTTATCACCGTCGCTTTCCTGGCGGCCCATTGGGTGCCGTGTTCCCGATAGCCCGGCCGCGATAGCGCGCGCCGCCCCACTTCAAGCGGGGCTGTCTTCTTTTGCGAGAGATAGTGGCTAGTAGGGAGTGCTTTTCCGGGGCGTCGTGTCTTCATTATCCGAAGGCCAGATGATACGCCCATCAGCTGATGAAAAGACGCGAGGGGAAGACACCGTTTCTTTTTTTTTTTTCTTTTTTTGACGATCTCGTTACGCCGAGACTTCCCCCGTGATTTGGGATTCACTGCGACAGTCGCGTGCGCCTTATCTGTCTCTCACTCGCTCAGGCAACTCTATGCCCCGCATGTCTAGCTCTATCTGGCAGGCTGGTGTTGGTATACACAGAATGCACTGCGGTGATATTCTAGGAAAACCGCGTTGCTCTTCCATACAATGACTGCAACGTTGGCGTTGGTGCGGGGCATTCATTGCACTGACTGGCTCGGAGCCAGGAGTTCCGCATTCCAGTGGGGGGGGAACACCTCTCGTGTCTTTTTTTTTTTTTTAACGCTATCGAGCCGATAACGAGCTTCCGAACAGTCTCACTGCTTTTTGTGTCTGCGTTGCAACGTCGAATATTTTACACATAAGATGCAGCTTCCTCCCCGACAATGCGTCATGGTTGATTCCATACGCTCGTTGTATGACAGATAATATTAAGTGGAATTGAAGGCATTGGTATACTCAATTACGTATTTGTCTATAAAATCTCGTAAAGAAACATGAACGCAGTGATTAAACAGTGGTATTGTCCGTATATGCCGCAAGGTGCTTGCTGCTTTTAGAAAGAAATCGCATGTCCATCATGTAGCATCGATGTTTGAATAATTATAGCACATCATCGAGTAAATTATATTATGTTCTAAAACACCTTAGGAACCTATTAGTATCTTACATTTTTGACAACTATATGTCGTGCTGCAATAATGTGCTGCGCATATTTTTTTAGGCCCTGACAAAAGTTCCACGCGAGACCGAAAGAAATATATTTGAGAAGGTATACCAGATAAAGGTGGATATGCCCGTTTATACAAAGGACATAGCTCCATTGCCTATAGTAGCAAACCAACGAATCGGTTAGCACAACTTATAAAACACGTGATTTGGAAAGGTTAACAACCTATACCTGGTCACACCCAGTCGATATTTTAGAAGAAGAAAACCCTACAGTGGACGAAAATAACGATAGCGCGCAAGCGGAAAGGTAAACTTTTTATGAAGAATTTAACCACTCGACCAAATTAGTCATTGCCTATAATGTATGCGCAAGGGGACCACAAACAAAACATGCGTGAAATGCGTGAATGTGATATTCAAAAATAATTTGTACTGATTTGCCAGCCCATTGCGTTCGCCCATTCCTATTACTTAACAGGCCGAAGAGCTTTTTCCACTGCCTGGCGTCTCTCGGTAATTATATAACAGCAGTGCTCGAAGCATGAAGAGAAATATGAGCAAATCTTGCAGTGAATTATTGGCCTTACAAATGTAGTAATAGTATGCAGTTGCAGTCCCGTGCCATAAATATGTAGACTCAACATGCCTTGGTCATCGAATCTTTAGCAGTGCAAGAAAGCAAAATATAAGAAAATGAGAGCGAAGTCAAGTATTCGTGGTATTCAAAGAATGTGACTTCAGTATGGGAGATAGACCGGCCAACGTACTGAGAAGGGTCCAGATATTACGCATATATACCGAATATCGAAACACACGCAGCAACCCGTTAGGCCTCTGCGCCGCTAAACACCACGTATCATCATCAGCCCGTTAGAGCATAAACCGTGGTTAACGCATATCCCACAGCTCATCCGTCAAAAGTTAGCTTCGGTTTCATCAAGGATTTCTGCATGGTACGACAGAGATCAAGGTTTAACAGTAAGCTTGTACAGATTGCTTCAAACCATACAACACACACATCCTTCGCTCTAGTATTAGCATGAACCAAGTATTGCACATTTCATTTGCTAAGCAGGAAGGTGTAGCCGGTGTCACCATAAAGGCGCCTACCTCTCCTGTATTCATCATTGCGATAAACATAAAAGTACGCGTACGTTACGCTCACCATGTGTTCGAATAGGCATGTTCTTACATACCCATGCAATGTTATAAAGGGAGCTGGTTCTTCTTTATTACCATTTACTTAATTAATGTACACCTTTAAGCCTTATACTTTGAATTGAGGAAGAGTGCAAGAACTAGATGAAAACCATTTCCGTTTCTATACTGCAGTGCAAGTCATACGTATACATATCGATTTATTATTTCTTTCTTCTAGCACACCACAAACGCGTTTCTTCATTCTTTTAGCTTGAAATAAGTGTCTTTCTGAGAGTAATGTGTCATTTTTTCTGTTTTCTTCAATGTCAATACTGACACGTCGTTGGAAACAGTAGGCGAGCGCAACGTGATCTGCGAGTCATGCCGAATTCTAAAACTGATATTAATAAAGGGAACTCTGATTACGTATAGTGTCGATAGCTTAAAGTATGGCGGTGCAGGTCAACATCGTAATGGTGGACTGTACGTGCATTCGTGAAGATCTTTGTCCTATACATGGCTTGAAGCGGGGATTTGAGACTTCGCGAATTTGGATAAATTTGAATGAAATCTAATAAAAATGGCTGTCGGGGATTTACGTCCCAAAACCGCCACATAATTATGAGGCGCGTCATATTTCCAGAGTCCTCCAAGGACTTCGGAAATTTTGATCATCTGGTAATCTTTAGCACGCACCTAAATTTAAGTACACGGACGGGCCTGAAGCATTTTGCCTTCCATAGAAATGTAGCCGCCACGGCCGAGATTCGATCCCGCGACCTTTGGGTCAGCAGTCGAGCACCATAACCTTTAGAGTCTGACTACCGTGGCGGGTATCAACAAGACGTTGCATAATTAATGCATCGATGCGCAACGCTTTCTCATGTCATGCGTAAAATACTAAATTGCGTTGGTGCATTTTGAAGATTATAATGGTTAGAAATTCAATAAGATGAAGACGATATAAGTAACGTCATAAGAACGTTCGAATCGCATGTACGAAGATTTGAAAGAAGTGTAAATTTAAGGGCTCGTTTGCTTTGTTCCTAATGGTTCCGAATCATTCCTAATTAATGTACGAAGATTAGGCAAACCTGTACTGACAAATGACTACTAAACGATCACAGCGTCACAGTTAGTTTCTCCCTTCTTATTATTTTCCTGCTGTCAATCCATTTTTCCGTGCTTAAACTCTTCTGTTGCTAATAGCGGTCCCGTTGTGCAAGCGTGCTCACTAGACGGCATTGCACGTATGTTTTATTTTGCGCACTTGGTTTATCAACGATGCGTTAGCTTATCTCTCCCCCCCCGCTTTTTTTTTCTTCTAGCAATTGTGTTTCACAGCTTTAAAATTTTAAAACGCCCACACCGTTCGCGTAAAATTTACGGCGCTGAAAAAAAATTGACTGCCCCCATAGTCTAGCTTGATATCTATTCGTGCACGCATGCATAAATATAAACTCTAGCACCCCATTTGCGTCTTTGACAAAACACGACAGAAACGCGTATATCTGGGATGAATGAATGCGTTGCGCGAAACGACGAGAGTGCACGTGTTGTAAGCGGTGACATACAAGACGGGAAGTGTTCAGTTACTGCGTTTATGACTATCGCTCTGTTAAAAGCGAGGCGCCTCGCCTCGACACATCATCCGGTTGTACATCTTCCTCATTCGCATACATCATCATCAGCGGGACGGCTTTGTCTCCGTCGCCATAGCTAGCGAGCTAGTCTGGAAGGAAGCAGTGCTCCTTAAAGGGACACTAAAGCGAAACAATGGCTTGGTTTAGATTGACAAACTGCACTCTGAGAACTCTAATGTCGCATGTTTCACTATCATAAGTTCATTATTAGCGGAGAAAATCAAGGTTGAAGTTTTCTTTTTAAATTTGGCGCCGTTATCTGCACGCGTGACGTCAGAAATTTTCGCGACATTGGCTCGATGAAATTTTCTCAAACTTCGTACGCTAGGTCTATGGCACCCACAGATGACAATGCACCTCATTTTTGTCGATTAGAAGCTACGTAGGACTCAGTAGACGCCTTCAGAATCTTTGACATCAGGGTTTTTGGTGCGGGAATCTCAAGGTGGCGTCTCCACGCGCATTTTCTTTTCGCGTGTTTTCTCGCTTACCAAGCGTCGTGTCGCGGTAAGAGTGGTGTTTTCGGGATTGTGAAATTGTACTTAACTAATACGCGAAAAATCGTTTTGCCCTTTAGTGTCCCTTTAAAAATACGCCGAAGAGAAAGCCTATTTTTCATGCATTGGTAAATTACTCCTTCTTAATACCAGAAACACCGCACTTACCGCAAGAAGACGCTTGGCAAGCGATAAAACGCACGAGAAGAGAATGCGGGTGGCGACGGCAGCTATAGACGTTTACGCACCTGTCGCCATGATGTCAAAGATTTTGACGACGTCTACTAGAACCTACGTCGTTCCTAATCGGTGAAATTGAAGTACATTATCCTTTGAGGGGGGGCCAGAGACTTAACATGCTAAGTGTCAGGGAATATCGCTGGGCCAATGTCGCCAAAATGCTAAAAATACACCTCGAAATTCGGGACGTCACATGCGGAGATATCGGGAATGAAGCTTTGACTTTGATTTTCTCCTCTGTTATTAAAGCTATGAAGGTTAAATTAACGACATTAGAGCTTTCAGAGTTTTGTTGATTTTTTTATCTAAACCGATTCAATCGTTTTCCGTTAGTGTCCATTGAAAGTGCACGCTGGCGGGCAAAATTGAAAAAAATGGCCGATGTAGCGATGGGACGATGTGTGGTGACGTTTCGCGCTTATTCGGGTCTTGCCATTGCGGGGAAGAGTTTAATGATGGAGATCGGCTTATATACCATGTGATGATGTGAAGATGATGTGAACGGGCGTGTTTACACGAACTATGCAATGTGTGGTAAAAAAAAAACAAAAAAAACACTCCATATATCGGAGACACCGACCCTAACGTGAACAGTATAATCCACGATGTCACTAGAATAGGTGACCTAATCTAACCAGGCGTTTTTACCACAACGCCCCACCCCCCCCCCCCTTACTATATTCACTACTTACTCTGACACGATAGCTCTTAATCTCAGTAACTTCGGATTTAGCGGAGGTATCTCTTATGAGAAGTTGTCCATTGTCCACTCCACACATCCACTTCGCGATATCGTTCACTGACATGCAGTGGATACGCATCTTTTGCCCGGAATCTGAGCACTCTTCTGAACGCTACACTGTAGCGCCCAATATGAGCTGCAACGTGCTGCCCGTGGACCAACACTGCACGGTAGAGGCGACACAGAAAACAATCAGTGACGTCAGGTATTTCCAAAACCAATTTCACGTTTGCTGGAGTTACAGTGTAGACTTGGGGCCCATTCAGGCCATGGCTAACCGTGTTGCAGCTCATACTGAGCGCCTATGTTTAGGTATACACCGTGTACAATAACCTCTGTGATAGCTACTGTGTTAACTGCCGAGATAAACAGATAGCGGACGCAAGGTTGGAACACCTTAGCCACCTTACACGTTACAGCTTTTCCACGGCTGGCAGCAACCAGTACCCACAGTACACACGGGTGTATAGCGAACGGAGCAAGCAAAAATAGGGAACGGCATAGGGCCATATTCACGACGCGCTGCTTTCGCATACAAGTGCCACTCGCTACGGGTCATGCGCTGCTAGAGGGCGCGGGTTCGATTCCCAACCACGGCGACCGCATTTCGCTGATGGCGAAACGCAAGCAACGACTATATCCGAGCCTAATATTTAGGTGCACGTCAAGTAATCCCAGGTGGTCGAAATTCTGCTATGGTGTGGCACGTAATCATATCTTCGTTTTGGTGCGCGATACACCAGAATTTACTTTTCAAATTTTATTGCTTACTGGTCGGTATTCCGCCTTTATTCGCTAATTATTTATGTGTATACGAATATTGTAGCGTGTACAAACACTGTGCGGGTGCGAATGTATGCTTTCTGGCTGCAAATCACATTTATTGATGTCACTTTTGACATTGCGAGGCGACGGTGCTCGCAAGATCGACAAATTTTACGCTATAGATGATCAGCGCTGGTGCAATGATAACGCTCAAACGGGGTAGCCTCGTTCAGTCGTCAGCAATACGAGAAGGAACAATGAAATTACATTTTAAAGGTCATAGCGACTAAGTGCAGTTGGCAAGCGCAATAGTGTTCTAACGCTAAAAGCGGGCATCTCTTGCGATTCAGCGAGTCACATTCATATTGGTACATTACGAGAAATCATTGATTTAACATGAATTCGGCGTTTCCTTTCAGATTACTGACCATTTCACATTTGTAAGCTCGTGTTTTAGGTCGGGCAGAACTCAGATCTAAAAGTGCACCGTTAAAGCAACGCTGTACGGGCTGGTTATTTTGGCGCATGCACTTTTCGTTTAATTGCTTTTAGAGCCCCATAGAGCGGTGCAAACATAGTAAATGACTAGCGAATACTTCCTACGCACTTCCCTTCACCTTTTTCAAGAAATAGCGAAGTGCTTGCTAAGTTTGCTGCCGCTAATTACCAGAAAGCTTTCTCAGTGGTTTTTACTAGGTAAATATACTTTTACAGCATATTTACCAACATGCCAGCTTCACTGAGGCCCTGTTGTTAGTATTCTATAACACCTTCTCTAGCTGGCCGTGGTCTGTTAAGGCGCAGTTATGACAGCGTTATGCAAAATTTAGACAAACTGTGTGCAATCTCCGTTATGTTGGGTTAACAGTTTCGTGCTTCGTCATAGTGCACATGCACACAGAAGAAGCCGTTAAGAATTTGGGTGCAAACGTGTGACTAATTGTGCAAATATACAGCTTCTAACCGGTGCATTATGTTCTTTCCAGAAGTATAAATGTGGGCCCACCCATACTTTTAAATGTACTGCAATATGTACCCATCACCTCTGTTTTCGTCGAAATGATAGGAGACACAACATCGACAACAACAAATAACGTCCCTTATGCTTTCCTTGGCTTGATTATCCGTTTTATTCATTTGGTTGAGTAAATTAATGTATCGAAAAAAAAATTCTCTTCTTTCATTCTTGTTTTTGTATGTTTTAGCGACATTAAGGATCGGCGTTTGTGGTGTCTCGGCATCTCTCTTGCGTCCGTGTTTGCCCACCCGGTCTCTTTAACCTGAATACCTATTAACTGTCTCAGTTATCTGTTATTCTAAGAATTTAAGGTCTTCAGTACACGCCATTCAATCAACTCTTTTATTATAGCAGCTTCGGTTGCCATGCCAAAAAAAAAGTCAAGCGATGTCCCGTATAGTCGCAGCTTGATTGAAGCGCGACTTCTGCAACGTTCCCCGTAGCGCCCTATACTTGCGGCATTGACTTGTCAATCAGGTATGCGCATGCGCAGATGAAGCAGAGCGGCAATTTCATAAGTGGAGGGTGCTGCACGTAGGAGATAGCAGTGAAGATTCGGGCAATCAAAAATGACGCTCGTAAATATAGATGTGACTCACAGATGGCAAAATCACTCCTAAAAATAAATTACATTACATTACTAATTGCTTTCCTGGAATTTTTAAATATGTAGTTAAATTACATTACGAATTACAGCTGATCGAAAGTAATGATGTCACATTACTATTACTTCTGAAAGGTAATGATATTAATTTGGAATTAGTTTAACAAAAGTCCTCATTTATGCACTAACTCGTGTACAGTCGGCGTCAAAAGTTTGGAGACCACTATGTCTGAGAAATAATTGAATGTCCCAGCATTTTTTTACAGTATCCGGTCGAACTGCGCAGTACATGTTGTGATCGTGCTTTAGAGCACGCTAGATTTGAGGCAAAAGTAATTTGACGAGTAAAGTGAAATTTTCTTAAAATTACTTGATTGATGTACTTCATTACATTACTATATTACCAGCCCACTAAAGGAATTCAGTGCGTTAATCGTTATAGTAAAGGCAATCTAATTATTGTAATTTCATCACTACGAAGTCCTGATATGACGTAAGCGACGACTCGTTACAGACCACGTGCACACCGCAACCCTTGTGGGGGACCGGGCGCCTGCGTGCACGTCAGCGATATGTCGGCACCACGTACGCAAATCTCACTGTACTGACCTTCGCAAGTTGTCCAAACCAAGAAGTTTATTAAGTTATAATAACATACATCCGGCCCTTCAGCCAGTGCGATGATGACACGCAATGCCTGGTTCATTCTCTCCAAATAGTACGGCTATACGTCGAAAAAGCGTATATTGTGACTTCATTAAATGTTAGTCCCATTCCGCGCAAACCACGCAATGTTTCTTTGAAGCAGCGGCCGAACGGTTTCACATCCGTCGTTAATTAACTTTCTTGCCTTGTTATTCAGAGCATAACTAGATCGCAACAATGTTGGACAGACACAAGCTATACATTGAAAATGACAATCGCCACGCAGAATCGCTGAAATTATATTTGCTTCCTAAATGACTTTTAAAGTAAGTTCGATCAGTCTACGTATAGGCTCCGTCAGTGTCCAACGTTACAGTGTGCGTGCGTGCGTGCGTGTGCGTGCGTGTGCGTGTGCGTGTGTGTGTGTGTGTGTGTGTGTGTGTGTGTGTGTGTGTGTGTGTGTGTGTGTGTGTGTGTGTGTGTGTGTGTGTGTGTGTGTGTGGAGAGAGAGAGAGAGAACACCTGCTTTCGCTCTTGTATTCGTATTCCAATGGTGAAACTGTAATGTCAACATCCAAATCGTAATGACTCAGCAAGGCTCAAGAAGATGCTTCGATATTCCGAAGAAAATAAGATGTTCTTTCACTTGGCAAACCGTGCACGAGATGATAATGGGGCATGCGCTGCAGTAAGAGATTCAAGAAAACTTTTCGATTAGCTGGGGTGCTTTGACGTACAGCTAATTTTAAGTAAACGGGTGTTTCTTTTTTTAATATTTTTCGCACTACGCCTCCGTGTATATGCTGTCGTCGTGGCGGGAAATAGAACTCGCGTTATCGAGCTACGGCTGGTCAACATTCTGAACTAGTACAGTTAAGTTTATTTATCATTCAATATGCCAACATTTATGTACTGAAAGATATACGTTCGTTTAACACAAGGGCGTTAGCCATCAGCCATACAGAACAAGGCTTCGAGCACACACCTGCGTCTACATATAGGTGACGACTGATACGCGATAACAACAGATACGCACTATTGTTACTTTATCACCATACGGTCGTCGTACTTAAACGTTATTAACTTCACGGTTTGAACGTTCAATGATTGCAAGTCACATAAGATCAGAGAAAGGCATAACAAGAGAGCATTCGAAATTCATTAGCCCCACTCACAGCGCTATATGCCTAATTCAACACCCCTTCCCTCTCTCTAGCTCAGGCAATCAGCTTATCTGAGTGACATAAAAAGCGTCGTGCAATCTGAAATCATATGACATGTTAGCAGGCTTCCCTTGCCAGTAGTTACATAACCGCAGTTAAACTATACGCTATATTAAGGCCACGCCTAATTAAATCGCTTATCCGCAGCTGCAGAGTTTTGCTTTGTTACTTTAACTCGCAGTGATTCTTTAATCATAATCTTATCACGTGATGAGCGTCGCTTGATTTGAGTGGGTTATTTTAGCATATGATGGCCACGAACGGCAATGCGAGCTCGAATTGCATTGGGAGAGTTACAGGAAAGAAAAAAAAGATCTATACGAAGCAAGCTTAAAGGTTTTTTGTTTGGGAAATTTGTCTGCAGTTTTCTTCATATGGCAACCAGCAATGCTGGAAAAGAAAGTAATGCAACCTGAACAATAACGGAGGTTTTTCAGTATAAGACTGCTTTTGAGGATAAGACAGTGTTGTGCTCACGTGGCGTGATCATGCTCACAATGAATTGCTCAATACAAGCCTAAAACAAGGCTACATAGAATGCTCAAAACCGGGTTAAAATTAACGAACATGGTCTAAAATAATATAACTAGCTGATATAAGCACGAAGTAATCGTAATAATTAACCTTATATAATAATTAACCTCATGCGGCGGACACCCGCGCCGCGCAAGAAAGAGCGCCGCCGCCTCGCCAAGCGCGCGATGGCTCCTCCCACCAGTGCCTCTCCGGCGCTTCATCGCTACGTCTGAAAGGGGAAGCAACCTGACGGAACTCGCTGCAGACGACACGTATCTCAACCACCGCAACAAGCAGGAAGTCGATAAAGCGCAGCAAAAAAGTAGCGCGCATGTCGCACACCGAGCTTGCGAATCTCTCTAAAGATTCTATCTCGTGCCGGGGAAACCGTACATGCTTACCTCATACATTGACGTCATCGGCGGCTTGGCGACGCACTTCCTGAGGTTTCACAGTAGTGGATCCCTATTGAAAATCTGTCCACCATAAGAATGGTGGATTATGGTGCTGGAATATGGTGGCATATGGTGTATGCTGGCGTATGATGGATGCTGGAAACCACCAGAGCGCAAAACGGCTCTAAACCATCAGGACCATCGTGCCTAGCTGCCATACATAAATAATTTGTTTTGTATAAAAACCACACCAATCGTTACACGTTCCCCATCTCTCTCTCTCTTATGATTCTGGCTAGTGCAAAACAAATAAAAGTTTTCTGTCTCTTACGACGCAAGCTCGCATCACGAGCACTTGCTTAAAGAGTCGGCGCCGAAGGCAATGTTTTCGATAGCTGTTTTACGACCGATTTCGAAATTCCACTGTTGCTAGTGTAAATAACTGCACGCTAGTTCGCTTGAGTAGAGTGATATTGACGGTTGTTCATTGTGACAAGCAGCTAGCGCCACTTCAACCACGTGTCTTCATCGAAGGTAGCAAATTCAACCTGGGTGTTCTTCATCATATGGACAACTTACAGATCTCTCGGACTGGAGCTCAGGGTGCACTTAATTTTATTGCTATAGCAATTATATAGACACTCTCGGTGGAAGCTTGCCGTCGCCGTTATGTCCCTGACATGTAAATGTATGCATACATGTAAAAAAAGGCGAAAGGAAAAATAAATTAGAAGAAAAAAATTACGAAGCAGCCGACAGGGGATTCGAACCGGCGACCCCACGCTGCGTTAGACAACTCTACCACGCGTCATTTCTTTTTCCTTTCTTTATTGCCTGGTGCGAAAAGGTACAGTAAGATCAAGGTACACATAAATGCATTAGTGACACGCTGATGCAACGCTGTCTAGTCTAGAACTTTTTCATATCGCTACGCAAGTCAAGTATAGTGAGCCACGCGCCATGCATGCTCCGCCGTAATAACGGTGATCTATTTATATACACCATGCACCGCTGGCGGTACGCGGATCTTGGAGGAGCTTGAGCGTGTTTTCTATCACGCAACGCTCTTATATTTGCTTTCAGTTTGAAAACTGCTCTTGAGGCGCGCACGAAAAAGTGGCCCCTTTCTGTACTCGCTCGTGATGAGGAACGAAAAAAGAAAAAAAGAAAGAACACCGGATACCCCTTGCGTCAAACGCCACCGCGTGTTAGGAGACGCACAGGGTTCTCTGCGCGCACCGCAGTTTAAAAGAAAAAGAAATATTTAAGAGCATGGGGTTCTGCACGGTCGACACTTGCAGCGCGCTGCTCAACACAAAGGCGTAACAACTGTGGCAGTTGTTAGTTCACGCTTGTCCTGTGAATACCTGTGCGTTCTTGTCGAGCGCCCTTCTTTGTGCTTCAGCAGCGCGCTGCAAGTATCGAGCTGCTTGTCGTTCTTCGTGTGGCATTCCAATTTCTCGCTATCACATTCATTGCTTCGCCGTTGGGGCGAAACAGTGACTTTTTTTAATAGAACAATCTGAGCGCAGGAAAGCGAATGCTGGTTGAGCTATAGCGTGACAGCAGAATTACTGGAAGACGGGTGGTATAGATGATAGAGTTTTCTGCAATATTTACTAGAGGGAACGCTGGCGCTGCAACCGCTCAGCCACCACGGAATGATGGGTGTCGTACACGGATTTGCCTAATATTCGTGCTTACGGCTTCGAACGTACCTGTGGCTTCGTTTATTGCTGTGTTTTGGCGTTTGTTCCGGATAAAAGAATGGATCGTCGTGAACGTCGTGAGCCGACTTGAATTGGTGAGCCTAAAGCGGTTAAGGTGGTGAAGTGAAAGTGCTGAACATTCGCAGAACTTCGTCTTGTGACAAAGCGGATGCAGGCCACACGGAGCCGAACGGAGCCGAAAAAACGAAGCTTCGACAAATCCATGTCCATCATTCCGATGCTGGTTGAAGCGCCATGCGTTGCATCTCCCATAGACACCAGCGCCAGAGTTTTCTCTAGTGCATCATTAGGAAACTCTATGGCATAGATCACCTGACAGCAAAAAAACTTCGTTTCTAAAATGCAGTTCTATTAACTTGGATAACTGTCAACCCCTCTCATGCGCAGCGATCGCTCGTCAGCCAATGCTTCGTTTCAATCGTGCAACCGCACCAACCGAGACAACTGCCAACTCTTCCGACAATTAACATTGTAGCGCAAACGAACAGGGGTGCATGGACACACAAGCGACGCAATTGTATTGCTTACGTGTGTTCATGTGCCTTGCTCGTGTCTCCGCATATTTGCGCTACAGTATTAATCAGGGATGTCGTATACCTACAAGTACGCACTGCAACACTAATTGTCTTCAATTAAAGAGCGATCAACGTTCGGTATTACGACTGCGCTGAATTTGAGAGGATGAATCGTGACGGTTCCTGCACTGCGGAATGAAATTAATTGTTTAATGATGCTAACCATGTCTTTTAATGATATTAAACGTGTTTAATGATAATAACCGCGGAACACGCAGCACAGAGACAGCGAAAGCTGGAGGCGAGGCCTTTCTAGAGCCCATTCTAAACTCACTCAGTCTCATGGAACGACAGCTACAGTTACAAGGTACCCACTATGCCATAAATCATCATAATTTTGCGAAGTAGGGAACTGCACGCTGTGCGTTTATTCATTCTGCGTAGAAGCGAGGTACCCATTAGACATATGTCAGGTATTGTGTGCATTTTGTTGATGCTGTGGCTGATGACGATGAAGAATTACGACTGAGCCCTTTATAATGGGTGGGAAGCTTTAGACCACCCAACCATTTAACTATTAGCTGTTACGGACACCTGTTACTGTTACGGACACCTGCGGCGGCGGCGGACAACTGGGCCACCAAAATCGGCTGTTGTTGTGACCTCATTACAGCTTTCACTGTAAAAAGAAATCTACACAGACAGAAGTGTAACGGAGCGAAGACTATACAATGGGAAAACGGAAGTTCACATCCTCTCAAAAGTATATATAGCATGACGTAAAAAGCGCCGACACAGTTGTGGATGGCAACATGATCCTTGCTTTCATCAATCTTTCCATCGCTCTGCGCGAATTCCCACTTAATACAACGTGAGTACAAACACGGGCGTAGAATTCTGGAGGTTCGATGTGTCGCGTGGGACCGGAAGCTGTTTTCCCCGTCGGAAGCTGTCGCGATGTTCACGGATACACGCGCACGCATGCACACCTCGCATGCATGTGCTCCATCTTCTCGTTCCAATGGTATGCACGCTGTCAACAACGGCGTGCAACATGTGTCGCACATAAACATGGACGCCTTGCTTTACTTCCCACTATAAAACACCCCCCCCCCCCCCCTTACACCCTCCGTCTCTCTCTCCTTTAGTGATGCGTACTCGGTGTGGCGTGTAGGAAACACAGACTGCTCGCAAGGCTGGGGCAAAACATGCCTCCACAAAATACGCGATGCATGCGCGCAACAGCGCGCATACACACATCCCTCACTGTGTTGTAGCTCGTTGCTTGCCGAAGACGAACAAGGTGCGTTCGGGATAACAAAATCAAGAAGGAAGCGATAAAACACCCGAACAAAATGTAGAGACATGCGCTGCGCGGTTCACTGGTGGCGGTGCAGGACGGAGGACAGGAGGGAGGAGGGGCAAAGGGGGGGCCAAAATTGAGGGGGGGGGCAGCAGGGGGGGGGGGGGGGCAACAGGGAGATGGCATGATCCATTCAGGGGGGGCGTTGCAAGAAAGCAATCAAGCAAACAAGAAAAGCAACGCGAGGCAAGCAAACAAGTGCGAAAACATGAAACAAGGGTGAATGTAGCGATCTTAGTTCACCTGTATCGAAGGGGGGGGGGGGGGGTGAGTGTAGTTGTACGGCGGAGTGGTTTTGCAAAGAAAGCAGTCCAGCAAAGCAAAGCCAGATGAGCGAACAGACATTGAAAGAAAGAAAGAGAAAGAAAGAAAGAAAGAAAGAAAGAAAGAAAGAAAGAGAAGACAGGGTGTGGGGGGCGGGAGGGATGCGTAAAGTGGAAAAAAGGTGACTGGGGTGGGTGGTGGCGGGCGGTACAGGTGATTTAAGGCTCACTTTCACCCCTCGCGACGACGCGTCGACGCCTTCCCTATGCAGCAGTCAATGCGCCGGCGGCGCCCAGGCGGCTCCGCGGCGTCGGAAGCGGTGGTGACCGGGAGCTGTGCACGGTATACGGCGTCGGCGTGGTGCGAGCTGCGCGGGGACGACGAACGTGCAGTGCGCGTTACGAATTATGCATGCGGCAATGCTTGAATGACCCAAATCGGTTCGGGGAACAGGTTCCCATGGCGGATGCGTGCCTGCCTGTCGCCGCCGTCTCTTCACCGAGACTCGACGTCTCCCCCGATGACGACGGTGATGAACTCGAGTGAGGGGGGGGGGTTTCCTTCCCCCCTCCCACCACAACTCGCCCCCTGGAGCGGAAGTCGGGTGCGCACCGTCGTATTGAAAGCGAAACCAACGTGACCTTTCTATTTGTAATATTCCTTCGGTCACTCGGCAGATATGTTTACCGCTATATCATATATGTTACGCAAGGGAACCCACGGTAATCGAACGTTTGTTCTTGACGGCCAGCGCAATCAGGACACGGACGAGAAAAAGAAACGACGCCCGTGTTCTGTTTGAAACGGCGACCGTGTTCTCGTCCGAGTTCTGTTTGCGCTGGCCGTCATGAGTATATTCCTACTCGCCCAATTTACTACTATAGAACTGTTGTTTGTCCATCATTCATTCATTCATTCATTCATTCATTCATTCATTCATTCATTCATTCATATTGTAAGCCCTGAAGTAGGCCGTTGCAGGGTGGAAGGTACAAATATCCATCACGCAGAAATTCGTTACAATACTCCAGCGATGCTTCACAAGTTTGCTGTGAATAGCAGATCCAAATATATAAAACGAAATGACACACATCACTCGCAGCATAATTACTTATTGCGAAATCTTAGTTTAAAAAAAAGTTACAATTTTTCCATCGGCATTCGATATTTTTTTTCGCAGCGTCCATCACATCGTACACCATATATATATACACCATATATATACACCATATATATGCACCATATATACACCATATATATATACACCCATATATATACACCATATATATATACACCACATCGTACACCACACATATATATATATATATATATATATATATATATATATATATATATATATATATATACAGTCTTTTTTCTCTTTGTTGCTCTTTCTCTCTTTCTATTTATTGCTCTTTCTTGCCCTTTCTCCCTGCCCCTCTCTCGCTATTTCTCTTTTTTCTTGGTCTTTCTCTCTCCCTCTCTCTATCTCTTTCTTTCTCTTTCTTTTTCTATTTCTATCTATTTCTTGCTCTTTCTCTCTCCCTCTTTCTCCATCTTTCTCTTTCTTGCTCTTTCTCTTTTCTATTTCTCTGTACTTCTTGCTCTTTCTCTCTCCCGCTCTCTCGCTATTTCTCTCTTTTTCTTGCTCTTTCTCTCCCCACTCTCTCTCTCTCTCTTTCTCTTTCTTGCTATTTCTCTCTCCCTCTCTCGCTATTTCTCTTTCTTGCCCTTTCTCTCTCTCTTGCACGTGAGAAATATGGGCGCCACCATCCGTTTTATTATACTTTTTTATATCGCGACGTGCGTTTTCATGCGTATGCGTCTACCGTATAGCACTGTTCATTTTGTCGTTAAACGTACATAACGGCAACGTTAGCATCCCAGTACGGCGGCACTGAAAACCAGCCGTAAAATAAATCTATTGAACATTACGTGGACTACGAATGCGGGTGGTATAGTCCCACGGCTACGCCACGGTGAGCAGCAGCAGCAGCGGCCGTGAACTTGAAGAAAATGTGCTGCCAGCTTGCCACGGCAGTGTTGTGAGGCGCCGAGAACTGAACTGCACGGAGGAAGGATGCGTGCAAGGGGTGCGAGTCTGAAAAGATGTGACCACGCACCCGGAAAAGCATCCTCCTCCTCGCCGAGAGCAAAACCTTCTCCCCTTTTCTGATCTCCGTGCCCTCGTATAACGCTGGCTCGATCGTGAATAATTCAAGCAACGACGCGCTATGTACGTGAACAGAGAGAGAGAGAGAGGGGGGGGGGGGGGAGGGAGATGGCCCGCTTAATAGCCATTCGCAGAGCGCTCACAGCGTCTGCACAGCGCGCGCAGGGAGAGCCGTAGCGCATGTATAATTTTTTCACGCTCGCGTTTCGAAAATTGTTGCCAACGCCTTCTCCTCTGATGAGATGAGGGGGGTGCAGAACACATGCGCGTCGTATATATAGGAGGCTGACGAGTAGGGCTTCCGTATATTACATGGAGTGCCGGTAGTGTGAGCGCTACAAGGGAGGACTCCAGTCTCTTACTTTTTCTACGTCGTATACGCGATTACGTCAGAGCTGTACAGACAAGGATAACCGGTAGAGCATAAGGTAACGCGGTGTTCAGCAGAAAACGAGATCAGATGAAATGTGTGTGAGAGAGACGAAGAGTGCGAGCGATACGCTGAACAGAAACTTGAAAATGCAAAAAAAGAAAAAAAAAGAAAAGAAAAAGAAAACGGAACCTATACCCGCCTTTTTGCATGCGAAAAACTTACAGGATCTTTTATGTATTCGCCTAAGGCGACTTCAAAACGAACGCCAATTTCTCTATTTCCTTCTCAGTGAGTTGTATTGATCTCTGCATAACACGGGCTCTATTATAACGCTGTCGCGTTAAAATAAAAACATGGCCTGCGCCCAAGCAATGTCTTAATCATTTTTCTCCTTTGATAAAGTCGGAGGGTAAATTGTTTAGGTTAAGTGTAATATCTGCATAAAGATACGAGCGAAAGAAAGGCCGAAATGCGGAGAAGATGGGTGCTATGCAGCGTGCAGATAATATCGAGGTTGGTGGTGGGAGATCTTGTGCCTTCTCTAGGACAAGGTGTGAAGCCGACATGGAGGATTTTGGACAAACTGACAATTCCTAGTTTGCGAAAACGATGTCAAACACGCGTTTAGGTGGTCGTGGGATGCGCGTGCCACGGGGCCGCGTTCCAGACGCTGACGGGAGCTAGGAAGATGACGAAGGACGCTATGTCGATTACGTTAAATAGCAACGTTTTAGGGAATACAACCTGCGCTTACGAATCACTTGGACAACTCTCACAGGAGATTCCGCCTGAATTTTTTTTTTTTTGCGACTTCTCTTAAACGCTGGTAATGCAGCAAACTTCTGCACATCACGCGACGTCACAACATGACCTTATATCATGTACTCTTTGTAGCGTTCTTGTTGACGCCGACGACGCCAGTTATTTTTGACTCGTGATGCATATAAGGCTTTCGCCTTAATAAGCGCTTACGTGTCATGTACGTGTCATGCACAGTCGGCGTCGAAAGTTGAGAGACCACCTAGACACAGTAAAAAATTACAGCCAGTTCCACGACTATAGAATTATGAGTGAACAGCGAAGCTTTCAAGCAAGCGCCTCCACCTGGCGAAAGCAGATTGAGTTCTTTCTTCTCCTGCTTCTCATTCGTGCTCCTTTCTTTCATGTTTCTTCCGTTCTTTGTCTCTTTCCGCATCTTCTTCTGTTTCCTTTTTTTCCACCTTTCTTTCTATCTTTACCTCTTTCTCTATTGCAACCTCTGCTCCTTTCCCTGCTCCTAGTCCTCACATCACTCTTTTGACCCTTACTTCTCATTCCCACCCCTTGTTATGCTATACTATACATAGTTATGTTATGCTTTACGGTCTCACCTCCTTATCTTTCTAATTTCCATCTTCCTCACGCCGAGATCAGTCCTCCTCACCTTCACTTGCCATTCCCATCCCCTTGCTAAACTATACTATACTAGGCTATGCCATACTTTACCCTCTGCTCCTCTCCTTTCATTCCTCCTCACCCTAATACCACTCATCCTCACTTCCCTTTCCCAGCCTCTTGCTATACTATACCAAGCATCTGGCTATGCTGTGCTAGGAGCTGCTTGGCACACACCCGCTTTCAGCGGCGCATACCCACCGAGTTTTAAAGCGATAGCGTTAAAGAGCTCGTTTCGCAGAAATTCCGGTGTCGGCGTCGGCGTCGGCGTCGTTGGTTGTGAGCGAAAAATCATCATCTTGTCCGTGATGAAAAATCGAAAGATGCAAATAAAATAAATAATAAAAATTTTCGGGTCCGAGTGAGGATCGAACCCGGGTCGTCTGCGTGGCAAGCAGGTGTTCTACCACACAGCCATGCCTTTGCTTGGATATACTGTGAAAATAACTTCCTCTGCTTGGAAATGCAGTGAAAATAACTTCCATGCTTCGCAAACGGAAGCGTCCTTTATATAGGCGTCGCAATATAACATGTAATATCCCCAGGAATATTGCGTGGTACAAGCGTAAATTGCCATCGGGCGTCAGAATATGTGACTATCATAACGATTCCATAGTTTAAAGCCAGCCATCCATTACAAACGGCACACCTTACTGCGCGTATTCCCTTAACACACCACGTAGTGGGTGCATAGCAAGTTCGAAAACGTTTCCCACATTTGCCGCGCATAATTTCTCCTGGTTTAAAGCCATACTACTCATTACATAGTATGCACTAAGTGATTGAAGTACGCAGTAGGGACGGGATATCGCTATCGCGTTCAACTCTTAAAGGCGAAGCTTAAGGGTCCCCCCAATTTTTTCTGCCTACGACACCGGCCTTACTCCGAACTATATTCCTCGGTGCTTCAGCCGGCAGCCTTGAATTTAGATTCCCGGGCCTATTCTAAACCGCGCATTGAACATGTACAGTGCAGTTCGACCGAATACAGTAAGAAATTGCTGGCAGATTCGATTGTTCCTCAAACCTTGTGGTATCTAAACTTTCGACACCGGTTGTACGTGTCATGTGCGTGGCACGATTGCCGGCAACAACAGCGTTCACGACAATGTCATATAAGATTCCTGAGAAATGACGCTAATGCCCGTACCGCACAAAACATTGGCCGCGTATCTGCGTGCTTCGCTGCAAATGTCGTCGAAAGACGATAGTCTTGTGCCGGCCGTACTACTATGTTTTGCCTTGCCTGAGACAGCCTAAAAAACACTAGGGTCTTTAGAATTGCGTACCTATGTATTTTCTAATAAAGAACACACGTCCTGATACTTACATATTAATGTTGTGCCTCAGGAATGCGTAGTATTTGCTTTTTGAACGAATATGTTCACAAATATGAACGCGTACACCAGTTCAAGATGGCTGGGCGTTCAGAGAAAGAAGTTAAACTTTGGCCGAGAAGCTGAATCGGGTTACCGACAGACAAACAGACAGGACAGACATACAGACCAAAATTTTTGCGTTTAAGTATCCCAAGAAAGACTATCGTCTTTAATAAGCTTCACACACGCCATTGAGAGAAATGCCGCTCACGCCCATTTCACTCACGCACCCTCCTTCATTTTTGGCACCAGTCCAACATTAAATGAACACGTTCTCGCTCAATTTTACACAGCCATTCGTATCGGGAGCATTAGCTTAAAGACTCGACCCCGATGACAAAGCATTCTGTCACCGTTTTACTGCCGATTCGAAGATTACCAATATTCGTAATGCAATTGATTGCAGAGCCGTTGGCTTGAGTAGAGCAATCTTGCCGGTTGTTTATTATCACATGCAGCTAGCGCCACTTCTTTAATTTGGCTCCACTGACAGTGTCAGAAGGCATGATACACGTTTTCAAGCTTGCGATCGTAGCAGCAAACGTTGTAACCCGCAAAACTTCCGGTCACCTCATTTATCAGCCCCTAACATCAAAACCGAAAGCGCGTGTTCAAGTTGTTTTAGGGCAAAGAAAGTATCTCGTTAGTTTTTTAGACAAAAAGGAAGGTGCATAAAATTCAAGGGACTCTCTTGTAGTCTTTGTGTAGCTCAAAAGACCATTTATTTGAAAATATCTACCTAAATGAGGGACGGAAAGTGTAGAAAATCAGCGGGCTACTCGCTAAGGCTCCTCTTGCCCGCCGATGCTATTAAGGCACATCGGTGGACGGAACCAGATGCCGTCGAGGGCCTGTGTTTGTAAACAGTGAAAGGGACCTCTTTCCCGTATATCAGCTCATTGAGCTCTACATCATTCGCATGATAAAATGTCCAAGCGTGTCTAGAGCTACTCCACGTGAAGGCTGTCTATCATGTAAGACGATCATTGCCATAAGCAAATATAGGCCTATGTATAAACAAAATAAAAAAATGGACCCAGCCTCGCACGTGTGATGCCCCCCCTCCTGCCAATGAAATGTTTCCGCGGGAAATGACAAGTCGCTTCGATAAAAGATCGGACTTCCGTATCGGAAACGGCTGATCGGCAACAAGGTCACGATCGAGAGTATATCAATTATTGGAAAGCAGCGCACATAAATACGCATGTGGCCGGCGTGCCTTCGAGAGCCACCATTCCGCGCGCTCGCTGGTTACGTTTTTTTTTTTTTTTTTTTTGTCACACTTACCATGCCAACGACACTTCTGAGGCAATACAAGCTTCGCTTGAATATCCCTTTTACGATGCTGGGTGCCGCCACGCTCCGAAGGCAAGTGTCCTAACCACTGGACTACACGCACCCACGCGTACTGAATCTGGATATGTCGAACCACATGAATGTGTTATGCTCGCGGTGAGGAACAACTGTAAAATAAGAGCACTTTTTACGATGACTTCGTTGAATCACGCGGTAGTGGATTCATATTCTTTTGTAGGGCGACATTTGAAGCCGACATGGATGGTTGCACGCACCAGGTAAATACCTGCTTTGCGAAAATTTGATGCTACATGCATATACGTTTCACTGGTCGCGGATGCCGAAGAACAATAGAAATATGAAAGACGGCATGTCGATGCCGCTTGAAAGACCTTATACAATAAGACTCTAGGCTCACGCATCACTTAGACAACTCGCAAAGGAGATCCGGCGTGGATTTTTTCCTCCATCTCTCTTAACCGCTAGAAGCGCATCAAATTTCTGCACCTGTCGTAACGTCATAGAGTGAGGTCACATGACTTACTCGTTGTAATATTCGTTTTGACGCCGACGACGCCAGTTATTTCGACTCGTAAGACATATGAGGCTTTCGCCTTCATGATCGTATGCATGTCGTGTACAGTTGACCACAAAATAATACGGACCACACAAGCGCGTGCCGAAATGACCGTCCGCGCTGTCTAGTGAGGAGCCCTCTGCTGTCGAGAGTGTATAGCTCTGGTCGCGCATTCGTCGGAGCCAATGAGGCTTGTTCAGAGCAATGCTCTGGACAGGAGACGGCTCCACACTATAGACGGTGCCGGCGGCGATTCCGGTACGCATTCGCGTGGTCCATATTATATTGTGGCCGACTGTACATGTCGGGATTGACGGTGACCGACAGCGATCACGACAAATCACGACAAATCGTCACGAGACCGTTGATAAAGGCCGCTATGCCGGTGCTGTACAAATAAATTCCACTCATGCCCACTTCACGCATTCACTTTACCTCCATTTTGGCTCTAGTTCCAATGATTAATATTTTCTGTCACTCTCATTTCCTTACACACATCGCAAACATCTATCACAAAGAGAGAGAGAGAGAGATGTGATGCGGAAAGGCAGGGAGGTTAACCGGAAAAAAATTGGGGGGACCCTTAAGCTTCGCCTTTAAGAGTTGAACGCGATAGCGATATCCAGTCCCTAGTGCGTACTTCAATCACTTAGCGCACACTATGTAATGGGTAGCATACTTTAAACCACGAGCAATTATGCGCGGGAAATGCGGGAAATGTTTTCGAAGTTGCTATGCACCCACTACGTGGTCTTAAGAGAATACGCGCAGTAACGTGTGTGCCTTTTGTAACGGGTACACGGCTTTGAACCACAATGTCGTTATGATATTCACATCTTCTGACGCCTGATGGCAATGTACGCTTGTACCACGCAATATTACTGCGATATTACATGTTGTATTGTGACGCCTGTATACAGGACGCGCGTGTTTGCAAAGCATGAATGTTATTTTCACTGAAATTCCAAGCAGAGGAAGTTATTTTATATGTAATCCCAAGCAGAAGCGTGGCTGTGTGGTAGAACACCTGCTTGCCACGCCGACGACCTGGTTTCGATCCTCACTCGGACCCGGAAATTTTTATTATTTATTTTATTTGCATCTTTCTCGATTTTTCGGTCACGGACAAGATGATGATTTTTCGCTCACAACCAACGACGCCGACGCCGGAATTTCTGCGAAACGAGCTCTTTAACGCTATCGCGTTAACAAATATCTGGTTGGCTACACATAAGCATTAGCTTAAAGCGTCTGCGTCGAAGACAAAGCTTTCGAATCATCGTTTTACTACCGATTTGAAGATTATCAGTATTCGTAATGTAATTGATTGCAGAGCCCTTCGCGTGAGTAGAGCAATCTTGCCGGTTGTTTACTGTGACATGCGGCTAGCGCCACTTGTAATACTTGGTTTCATTGACAGTGGGCCGCTAAGGTTGAGTACGCATCCGTAGACACTGGTTCCAAGTGTTTGTTGCACTGAGACGGAATAAACTTATTCTAGGCAAGGTTTACAACCTCCTCGATTCTATGCACAGAAATCGGCCACGGACAGCTTACTGTTTTCATATATTGGGTAGCGTATACACTAAGTCGTTAATAATTCTACATGATAAATATACCAAGCATTTCTATGCTAACTTCTCGAAAAAGCTGACTGGCCGTTCCTGTCGTCATCACTCTTTGGATTAAACCACCATTTTTTTTAAGGCGGAAAGCCTTAAATGCCTCATCAAACGACCGTCGGCGTCTCGCCTCGGCGGCGTCGGGGACGAGTGATGCAACAAATCGTCACATGATGACGTCACCAATGACGTTTTCATCACGTCACAGATCGCCAAAGTTTCTGGCGTCATTGTGACATCGTTGTGACGTCACGTGACGTAACATCGCGTGATGACGCCATCACATGACATCGTAGCTTGCTCGAAGGTGGTCCGATCACGGAGGCAATGCAAGACCCCGCGAGGTGCCTCCGATCTTGGAGGCAGAGCAAGGCCACGTTAGGTGCAGTGAGATTTCGAAGGGTGGCGGGGCAGCATGAATACATGGAGCGAGGGAGTGTCAGCGCCTGTGTGTCCGTGTCATCTCTCTTGTGGGTGTGTGTTCGCGCTGTTACTCCCATCGCTCTACAATGAACCAAGCTCGCCCAATAAGAAGTTTTGATGAAGATCAATACATAGACTGAGAAGAAAAAGATGACGACTTTCGTCTTCGAGTAGTCTTAAGTGAATGCATAAGAGACCAATCAAAAGAAGTACGTTCAAGCACCCCGTCCTACGCGTCAAAGCTGCGAACGCCCATGAGACCTCAAGCAGAAAGTAATAGAGCCGACAGCTCCAGTGTTCGCCCAAGCTACAACATGGAAACTCCACGTTATTCTCAGCGAGCCGCAGAAACAGAACCAGTTAATGGTGACCGTGCTTCTGCGTCAGTCACGCAATTGATTTTACCAATGCTTTTCGCAGCGCTTAAAGCAATCCTGTCTGCACTGCCTGAAGCAAATAACTTACCAGAAGTAAAAGCCCTGCTGCCTCTGGAAGCACTATTGTATCAACAATCCGGGCCAAACCTGCGACAAGTAGTCTATGAATAACCGCTACAAAAATGTCTCCATATTCCAGTGGAATGCCAACAGTCTTCGAAGAAAGTGTGCTGATTTCCGTAAACTCCTTTTGCAATATAACTTTCCAATACTTTGCATCCAAGAGGCAGGAATGAATGACGATTTCCGCCTCTCTAACTACGTGACATACAAGTCATCTCGCCGAAGTGGTCCTAGCAGAGTCCATCTGTGCGTCAGAAAAGACCTACCATCTTGCCAAGTTCAGTCAAGTGATTCAGACTTTCCGGAATTCGTCGCTTGTAAAGTATCATTTGGTAAGCTGTGCATAACAGTGATTAACCTTTATCTACAACCTTCAAGTCGTATTTCGGTAGAAGAGCTAGCAAATATCTTTAATATTTCTAATTTATATACATTTATATGTGGAGACTTTAATGCGCATAACATAATCTGGGGTAGTGATCGCTGTGATGCACGTGGGAACGTTGTTGAGTGCGCCGCAGACAAATGCAATTTGACTGTTTTAAATGATGGCTCCCCAACTTTTCTCCGGGGGGTATAATTACTCGAGTTGCATAGACGTTACCCTGTGTTCTCAAGATCTAGTGAATGGTGTGGGATGGACAACGGATGTGGAAACGCGAGGAAGTGATCATTTTCCGATCCTTGTAAATCATCCCAGCTTGCGAAATGATGACGTCAGGCGCTACAGCAAGCTGACGAACTGGAAAGCATTTCGGTGTCGCCTAACTAACCAAATTAGTGAACGTACAACTGTTGAAAACTTCACTGAATTTTTGCAGGATAATGTGAACAGGTGTACAAAGAAGGTTCCGATTCCAAAAGATTATGCTGCTGTTGACGGAGAGTACGAACATCTCAGAGCCATCAGACGGCGATCCGAAAGAGCATATCGACGGAGCGGAAGTTTAGAAACATACAAAAATGCTCAGAAAATCCATAATATAATGCGCAGACGACTAGAAAACTTAGGTAAACGGCGCTGGCGTGGATTTTGTGGCACACTCTCTCCCCACACACCTGTTCCAAGAATTTGGCTTGTAATTCGTGCATTTAGCGGCCCAGTAACACAGACCTTCCCATTTCGTGCTCTTGCTGTAGCCTTGGACAAACCGGAAGTAGTGGTTGCAGATGAATTTTGTGAACTTATCAGTAGGCCCGGTTCTTCATCACAATGTGCCTTGTTTGATAATTCTGTTGCGTTAGCCAACCAGAAAATTAATGCTTGTTATGGGGCCCAGCACCCTCAACTAGACCCTGCATTTACATTAAGTGAGCTGCAATGTGCAATAGCGTCATGTCGTCAAAAATCGGCGTCTGGACCGGACGGCATTACGTACAATATGCTAAGAAACCTAGGGCCAACAGGCACAACCATTCTCTTAGATATTTACAACAATCTATGGACACAAGAAATTGTACCCGAGTCTTGGAAACTGGCTCGAATCATTCCGATCTTAAAACCGGCTAAGACGCCCTTAAGCCTTGACTCTTTCCGCCCAATCAGCCTGACAAGTTGTTTATGTAAAGTAATGGAGAAAATGATTGATGCGCGACTTCAGTGGTGGTGTAACAGAACGGATGTATTGTCCGACTACTTAACGGGTTTTAGAAAACAGAGATGTACAATGGATGCAATACTGGACATAGTAACCTATGTGGAACATGAACGCGCCTGTGGAAGTTTGACGATCGCAGTGTTCTTAGACATCAAAAGGGCATTTGATACCGTCAGTCACACTCATGTTCTGCTAAGTATGTTAGATCTCGGAATCTGCGGCAGGTCCTTGCGGTGGATCTCTAAATTTCTATCAGGTCGCAAAATATTCATTCAGACAAGCGAAGGAAAGAGTGCAGAACACGATGTCAGGCAGGGAGTGCCACAGGGAAGCGTCCTGAGCCCTTTTCTTTTTAACTGTGTCATGGCTGATTTAGCAAAAAGACTGCCTTCCCAGTTGAGATTCTCTTTATATGCAGATGATGTGTGCATTTGGGCATCTGGGACTGACGTTCAGTTAATTCAGATGGCGTTGCAAGAGGGCATAAATGTAATTAACCACTTTTTAAAAGAAAGAGGAATGGCTCTATCACACGCAAAGACAGCTGTGTTACCCTTCACCCGTAGGAAGTTAAAAAATTTCGATCTTAATTTAGAAGGAAAACCACTAATGATTGTGACGCAGCATCGATTTCTCGGAGTAATACTTGATCGGCAATTATCCTGGACACCTCACATAAAGAAACTCGAAAGCGAAGTAAATACGCTAGTGAATATACTCCGCAGACTTGCTGGAACATCATGGGGCGGATCGGTATCATCCCTGCTCGCTGTTCACAATGCATTAATACGACAAAAAATTGCATACTCTGCAGCAGTCTTACACGGCATTTCCCACACTTCAGAGGAGCGACTTCAAAGACTATTAGCTAGGGGACTGCGCGTCTGCCTAGGTGTTCCACGAGCGACTTCCAGCAGCCTCGTAATAGCCGAGACTCGCCAATCACCCTTTCCAGTCATGAGAACAATGGAAACATGCCGGCATTTTTTTCGCTTACAGACGCAACACAAAGACCACCCATTGGCACTGGAGATTTTACGAAGGGATAAAAGCAATGTTAATGAAGCAATACGGAACAATCTTCATATATTACCAAGGAATGAATTTTGGAGCTCTGAAGTTGACTATCCTCCGTGGCTGCTTACAATACCAAGCATTGAATTGTCAGTAGATGGTATCATCCGAAAAAGAGACATGTTCATTCAAGCTGCTCAACAACTAGCGCTTTACCAGATACACATATGGTATCCAGGGTACATACATGTTTACACAGATGGCTCAAGTATTCCAACCTCTTCGACATCAGCATTTATAATACCGCACCTCAATACTCAGGAATCATATAAATTATCTCGCGCGACATCATCTACAACAGCTGAGCTATTCGCTATTCTGTATGCTATCAGGTATATAAACTCAGCAGCAGACGCGAGAAAATGGGTAGTTTTCAGCGATTCACAGGCCGCATTATCATCACTCTCCAGTACAAACACGACGGTAATCAGGGATAGTGTAATATATGAAACACTTAAAGAGCTCACAAAAGCAAGCCAGGCGAAACATGAGATAAAATTCCAGTGGATACCTGGACATTGTAACATTCCTGGTAACACAGCTGCCGATGAGGCTGCACGACAAGCACATCGTAAAGATGTTACTGTTTCCTTACCAATTTCGAAAAATGAATTGCGAAGTGTTATAAAGGCAACAACTTTCCGAATGAGTAAAAATACTTGGTTTGACCAAAACTCCAAGAGCTGTGATTTATATCATATTGATCCATTCATTGAATTCAAAATTACGATAGCATTAGATAGAAGTATCGAAACACTTATTCACCGGTTAAGGCTAGGCACCGCATACACAAAACATTTCTTACACAGAATTGGCAAAAGTGAAACTCCCGAATGCGAATGTGGATTTGTAGATGAAGATGTATGTCACCTTCTTATGGACTGCCCACGCCATGACACACCGAGACGCCGTCTTAAATCGGAACTATTGGTATTAGACCGTAGACCGTTCAGTATCAAGAAACTTCTGGGCCCGTGGCCAACCGGAGCTTTACAGAAGTACGCCCTAAAAGCGCTAAAACGTTTTTTAGAAGACAGCGGAATTGCTGGCAATTATTAAGAAATAAGGAACTTATATTCATATAATCACATGTCTTACTTGTAATACGCACTATTATATGACAGGCATTATATATGTGTGCTGAAGTGCATGTTATGTGTGAATGCTGAAGTGCATGTGACTGTTATGTCTACATGATCGAATTCATCCCCATAAGGACTAGACGTGTTGACTGCTGTGCTGAGCCGGTGGGACTCAATGATGACCACACACATCATCAGAGACATTATTCATTGGCATTCGGACATTTTCTTATACGTTGTGATGGTGTTGTTCTGTGGGTGTGTTTTTACATATGTGTGCTCTTGTGTTTTATTTTCCATGTACTGCTCTTTGTTTTTCCTTTGTTAAGATGTATATTCAGTACTCACTCAAGGGCAAAGGAGTAGCCGGCGCCTGACTTGTGCGCCAACATCTCCTTACATATCATATCAATAAAAAAAAAAAAAAAGACCTTGTGAGTTTTTTTACACCGTGGTTTAAACCAGGGCCCCCCTCGCTTCGAAGGCAAGTGTCTCGAACGTGCTGTCTTTAGGCGGTGCCAACGGTGCCAAGGCAGCGCAAACGCGTTTCAAACACGCTGCCTTGAGGCGGTGGCAAGTCAAGTTCAAGTCAAGGAGCGTTTCCGAATACGGGGGTAAACCACTGGACTACACACGTCCACGCTTGCGGAATGTGATTACGTCTGAACCACATGAATGCGTTGTACAGGCGGCGCGGAACAAATGCAAAAAACACTTTCTAAGATGGCTTCGTTAAATTTCGTGGTAGCGAAATAAAAGCCCGCTGTAGGACATAGAGGATTGCGCGCACGAGGGGAGTTCCTACTTTGCGAACATTTGATGACACACAACATGGGCGTAGCCAGAATTTTTTTTACCGGGGTGAGGGGGTTCAACCATACTTTATGAATGTTCGTGCGTGCGTTTGTTTGTGCGCGTGTATATATGCGCAAGCAAAATTGAAAAAATTCGGGGGGAGTTTGAACCCCCCCCCCCCCCCCCCCCTTGGCTACGCCACTGACACACACGCGTTTCGCCTGTCGCGCGATGCGGCTCACATGGGTGCGTTCGCAGACGCTAATGAACGCTAGAAAGAAGACGAGAGACGCCATTCCGATGCCACCCCAAAGCAACGTTCTCGGGAAGGCTGCAACCTATGACAAACTCTTCTTCTTGAGTATAAGCAAACGCTCGTCCATTGTTTCAACGAAAAATGAACTTGCGATGTTTCGAGATTGCTTTCTTGTTCACATGCGAGCAAACTAAGTTGGGTAGTACCAGTGGTAGTACCTTCATACGCGTAGTAGATGGCGTAACTATCTGGTGTGTGTGTCAGGTAGATTTCCAGGTGTCCCATTACGTGCACGAGGCGTCGACTGGATTAGTGATGATTCCAAAAGAAGGCGGGATTACAGTGAATTTTTTGGTGCCGATCACAGTCGCAGAATTGCAAGCAATGTTGTGACCTGTGTTAAGGTGACGTTCAGCTTGTGCGTTGGCGGCGGCATGTCCCTTATCAACGTCATTTTGGTGCAGCTTGATACGCCGTTTGAAGTAGCCCGTTTCTCCTATGCATGGTGAGCGACGGTCTCGTATGCCCCTCGCCAGACGGTGTGTCGTCGAACCCAGGACTATATAATGAACTCTACGCTTGCGCATCACTTGCACAACTGCCCGAGTGAATTTTTCATGCTGGAGGCAGAGAGAGAAAGAGAGGTGACACGAAGGAAAAGTATAGGGAGTTTAACCAGAACCAATATTCAGCTTGCCATCCTGCACCGCGAGGTGGGACAGCGTACTAGATGGACGAGAATGAAAGAGAGAGGCTTAAGGCGAAAACCTTAGGAGCTTCATCAAACGCAAGATGCGGCGTCGGCGTCAAAACGAGTGGTGCAGAAAATCATATTCACGCGATGAAGTAGCCATGACGTCACAGGTCGCTGTAATTTGTGACGTCATCACACGACATCATCGCCTGGTGAAAGGCGGGCCGATCCCAGAGGCATTTGAAAACCACGTGGGGTGAAGAAAGCTACCAGTGCCTCCCATCTCGGAGGCAAAACCGCGACGGTTAAACAAAGAAAAGGAGATGGCTTTGTCTTAGGAAATGCGTGAGGGACCGAGCGACTCTGTTACAGTACGAGTGGGGTAGCCTGAAACGAAGACCGTTAAGCGCGAACGACATCCTATAACACAGCGTAAACGCTTCAAGAAATGTCGGAGGGGAGGTAGGTGGGAGAGAAATAAGGAATGTCAAAAGGAATGCTCATTTAACATCGTCCAGCCGACAACTGATCTTACCCTTCAAATTGGTAGAAAGTGAAAGAAATAAAAACCTAATGCTGTGGCCGTATGTGCAATAGCCGCCACACAACGGGAAAACGACGCGCAGTTTGCGAGCGAGATTTACGCATTTCTGCCGTACATAGTACACACGTGATGGCGCGTTACAGCTTCCACGGAATGACATTTCGCGCTGGCAAAAAAAAGAAAAAAAAAGGAAAAATAAATAAAGATGAAAAAGAGAAGCCTGCGTTATCCAGGAAGCGAGGATTTCCTATATGAACCACGTGTTAGTAAAAGTAGCGGTTGCATGAGCTCGGAAGGACGTGTTAGGCAAAGCTCGCGGTGAGCACCAGCTGGTCTAGGTGGTTTAACCGTTTCTTGCACACGCGGAACGCTGAAGTGAACGCCAGCATTCACCATAGTTGCATAACGCGGCGTATCGGCGCACCAAGGCGCACCAGAGAGAGGGGGGGGGGGGGGGGGGCGCAAAGCCAGCCCCATACAGATATAATACGGAGGAGGGGGGGTGCTGCAACCCGGGGGGGGGGGGGGGGGAGGCAAAGTCATCACCATACATTGACATAATCGGGAGGGGGTGGCGTGAAGAACCTCCCCCCCCCCCCCCCCCCCCTGAAAGGGAACCCTGCGCACGCCTCTTTGTTGGTACGACATATCCTAAGAGCTTAGCGCAGACCTATGAGGACGGGACAAGACGAAGGGGACTTGGTAACGGGCGGAGTGCGTGCTAGGGACAGCTTACGGCTCTCCCATAATGGAGTAGTGCATGTGGTTGTCTAAATCGTTCACAATTTGTTCCAAACAGATGAAGGGGGGACACACACATCGTCTGGTCCCGTATTCGTAAGTGGGCGCTAAACATTAAGGATATGGCTTTCTCCTGCGAGTCATCTTAGAGGAATGCCTAAGAGACTGTGACTTTTCTTTCCCTTCCTCCTCCCCTCGTGTAGGGTAGCAAATCGGGTGCAACCTGGTTGACATTTCTTCCTTTCCTTTGCCCTTCTGTCTCACTCTCTCTCTCGTTCATGTTCTTGTGCCGGCGAAGAATGCACAGAAAAAGAGGGGCGTATAAATTATCCGTGCTACAGTAGAGATAGCAAAGCTACTACCTAAAATTAATTAAATTTCATTAATAATTACTTGGTAGGTTTTAATAAAAATCCAATTAAACTACAGTACATATTATCGCTAGCGGAGAGTAATGACAGTACATTGCTATTACATTCTATAAATAATAGAATTACTGTAACATGAGTGTATTATTCATGCAGACCTTATGTACAGCGCGCGCGCACGCAAACACACACACACACACACACACACACACACACACACACACATATATATATATATATATATATATATATATATATATATATATATATATATATATATATATATATGCCAGAGATTTTCTGTGGCGTTGCAGAAGCAGCTTCTTCTTCCCACGCTTGAGGAATGGCACTCAGATGAACTTGTCTCTGCTTAGAAGTGTTTCCACTGGGGCTAATTGGTATGGCATTGTGAAGTCCATTGTGATATACTATCTTTCTGTTGTTACTTCCACTGCTTGTTTCTTGCATGCCAATTTCACAGCATACCTTACGCACCTACCAATATAGACATGTCAGCGGTCTCTATTGTATGTGCTTACGTGCTGCACCAAGTTTATGATTTTATTGTCTCCTTCTACTATTAGTTTCATGTAAATGCGTG
The DNA here is from genome assembly GCA_030522465.1 of Rhipicephalus appendiculatus. Taxonomy (NCBI): domain Eukaryota; kingdom Metazoa; phylum Arthropoda; class Arachnida; order Ixodida; family Ixodidae; genus Rhipicephalus; species Rhipicephalus appendiculatus. The sequence continues at coordinate 631,560 of JALIZH010020719.1, read as the reverse complement.
ATCTGCTATACTGCCTCGCTGTAATATCTTGTCAAGGAGATGGCTGTTCTCAAACCGTCTCTCTACGGGCGGCTCAGTCGATTGCATTGATTACACCCCCCGCCCCCCTCTCCCGGAAGCTTTCTGTACCTAAAGTGGTTTGGCAGTGGCTCCTATATCGGGTGCATTGCACGCTTTCTACACCTCCCGCGGTTTTACTGTGCCTACGGGATCGGGCCACCATTGACCAGGCCGATAATGTTTTGTCGACGTACGGTTCCTGCATAAGGATGCGAGCCACCCAGATTACCTCCCCCTGGGAATGCTTGGGCTACACTGTAAATAAGGTACCGGATAAAGCGCAAGCTATAGTCAGGATACCAGTAGAAAAAGGTCTTGCTTCCTGGCTATATCAAGCATCTTACCCAGGACATGATTAAGAGTGTAGGCGTGAACAGTTTAGTTCATGATATATGCAGCGCTAAAAACGAAGACCAAGGAACAATAGTGCACAGAACGAGCGCTGTCTCGCAACTGAAAGATTTATTTCGTAGAACCGAAACGGGAAAACACTGCCTGTCATAGCGGGCATGCGCAAAGCAAGAAAGTAAAGCAAACCATTTCTTTTTCCCTTATTCTCCTTCTCCCACGTGCGCACCTTTTGATATTCAAACATGTCACTTGAGATTGCACGAGCCAAGTAGATAAGCAAACTCTTTGTCCGTCAAGAAAATAGACGGCTGGCTCACGCATGCGTCCCCCATTCTCTTAATCTGAAAGGCTTCGATTACTTCACGGGTTTCTTTGCTACTGTGGGCTTTTTTTTGGCTAGCTGCAGTGAGAGGCTGTTGAAATGGATCAAAAATCAAAATCGTCCCGACGCCAGTGGAAAAAAGAAAAAATATGATAGGGTATCAGTTTTGCCATATATACATAAACTTTCCCACGGCTTGAGCAATGTTGGAAAAAGATATGGTATAAGCACGGTGTTTTCTGCTCCGGAAAAGCTATCGAGAATCGGCCCGCTTGTTCACAAAAGATTGGAGGGGAGTGAAAAGAAAAGTGATGCATGTGAAATTAACCATGTGTCCACTTATGTACCTTGTAAGCGCGGAATTGTGTACCAAATCCCCCCTTACATGCGGCAAATCGTACGTGGGACAAAGCGGCAGGTGTATTAATGTACGCTTAAAGGAACATAATCAGTCTTTGAGGAATCCTAACGCATCCCATCTAGCATCGCATTGTAACACGTGTGGCTGCTCACCGGTGTTCGTAGATGCGGAGGTGCTTTCTAGGCACAGTAGCAAAGAAACCCGTGAAGTAATCGAAGCCTTTCAGATTAAGAGAATGGGGGACGCATGCGTGAGCCAGCCGTCTATTTTCTTGACGGACAAAGAGTTTGCTTATCTACTTGGCTCGTGCAATCTCAAGTGACATGTTTGAATATCAAAAGGTGCGCACGTGGGAGAAGGAGAATAAGGGAAAAAGAAATGGTTTGCTTTACTTTTTGCTTTGCGCATGCCCGCTATGACAGGCAGTGTTTTCCCGTTTCGGTTCTACGAAATAAATCTTTCAGTTGCGAGACAGCGCTCGTTCTGTGCACTATTGTTCCTTGGTCTTCGTTTTTAGCGCTGCATATATCATGAAAGCTTTCCAACTTGCCCAACTTTCCATTCTACAACAGTTTAGTTGTAAGACTGATTTCATTGCTGTAATTTCACCACTGTCAGGCCTGTATACCAGTGACGTTGCCAGTTTTCTTTTGGGAGGGGGGGGGGGTCTAACCACACTTTATGTATGTTCGCGTGCGTCTGTAATATGTGCGTGTATATATACAAATGCAAAACTGAAAAATTTCGGAGAATGGGGAGTTGAACACCACAAGCCTCCCCTCTCCCCCCCAGGGGCGGCGCCAGGATTTTTCTACTGGGGGGGGGCACCCACGATAAGTGAGTTCCTTCAGGGGGGGGCTGGGAGGCGGGAAAATTCGGGCGTTGTGTTCTAACTATGTTTGCTCTTGCTCTTGAGGGGGGCAAGGGGGGGGGGGGATTGTGAAAATTTGGGGGGGGGGCTCCAGTCCCCCCTGTACCCCCCCGTTGGCGCCGCCTCTGCCCCCCCCCCCCTCCTACGCCAGTGCCGTGTACTCTACGCGTCTTTGCCCGTCTCACCCGCACGCGTACACTCAATCCGTGCTTGTTTTCTGTACCCAGAGCGCATACCACGGCAAGCAGCTGGTTTAGCGCTTATGGCACGCACGGAAAGCTGAAGCGGTTACAGTCATGCACCACATAACGTAACTCTGTAGATGCGCGCACCAAGGCGCGCCAGACTCTGAAAGGACACCCGTTTGGCAAGGTTTCTTTTGTATTATTATTATTTTTTTAGTTTCGTTCGTAATGTCGTAACAGTGCACGACAGAGTGCGGAAGCCGTAAATTGTTCGTGTACGCGTGCACCCCCCCCCCTAACACACACACAGTGAGTGTGGTTTTTCTATGTATGTATACACATCCTCGCAACTGTAAATCATGTTTAGACTGGCAGATGGAATCACTGGAAAACTAGCACTCGCGCCGCAAGGCTCTTGTTTACCGACGAAGTGAGGTTAGCTCGTTAGCGCATAGATCACGTAGAGGCCCCGAATGACTAAGCTGTTAACGAAAGACTTTCACAACCATTGTTTTTGGTTCCGCGACAAGAGCGTCGCGACGGCGAGTGCTCAGGCTAAAACTAAAGGAAGAGAGAGAGAGAAGTTACTTCTCCCGTACTAACGAAAAAAAGGGGAATTTTTGTGAGCATCTCGTTTCTTTGTTAGGCACAACCAAATGATCCCAACAGACAGTTAGACCAAGGAAAGCATAGAGGACATTAATTGTTGTCTTTTAACTGTAGCGTTCTAATCGTGTCATAAACCTTAAGTGAATGAAAGTGGATGAAAAAAATCACCCTTTCTGTCGGTGCTATCCGACCCCACAACCTCCCAATTACGTGTCTCATTCTCTACCAGATGAGCTTCAACGTAAGGCGCTTTCCCGTCTACTTCTCTGGGTATTTCTGTACGTGTAATCCCTGTGGGTATAAGTCAGCCGTTCATCGATAACCGCAGCACCACTGAATAACAATAATATTATCTGGGTTTTTACGTCCCAAAACCACAATATGATTATGAGAGACGCCGTAGTGGAGGGCTCCGGAAATTTCGACCACCTGGGGTTCTTTAACGTGCACTGACATCGCGCATTACACGGGCCTCTGGCGTTTAGCCTCCAACGAAATGGGACCGCCGCGGTCCGGATCGAACCGGAGACCTTCGGGTCAGCAGCCGAGCCCCAGAACCACTGCGCCGCCGCGGCGGACAACTGAATGCCTCGACAAGACGCTTGGTGTAAGCGAGAAAACGCGGGAAAAGAAAATGCAAAAGGATACGCTGGCATTGAAGTTGCCGCACCAAATCGTCGTGACGCCTCAGATTTTTGATAGCTAGGATCTACATAATTATTTTATCGGTATAAAAAAAAGAACGAAAATAATTGCATTGTGTTATAAAAAACTTCGATACTTCACGTGGAGAGTTTTCGGAGAGCCTATTATGCCAATGATGAAAAATACAAAAAAAAAATCACCTTTAAACTTTCTCCGTCAAGGTGTTGAGATTTCAAAGCTAAAAAAAAAAAGAGTTTGCCCTTCATTTTTCTTTTTTAATATTAAACGTATTAGGACAAAATTAACGACGATAGAATTGTTGATGTGCTGGCATGCAGAACTTTCGCTTCGAAATATCATTACCAGTCATTATCAAAGAAAACTGGCCGTGTGTACAATGCGTGGAGGCGTACCGCGTGGTCCAGCTACACTAAATATTCACGCCTTATTGGCGTTTTTCGTTTGAACACGTAGTGTATGTATACGCACATGTTTGTCGCAACCTATTTGTACAGGCGCGTGAATCTGATAAATCAACTGCGCATGTTGCATCGATTTCATTGGATATGTAAATGTACGTCAACGTGATTCTGTGATTTAAACGTCGCTTGATAGAGAGAGAGAGAAGAAGGATGAAAGAAAGGCAGGGAGGTTAACCATGGCTGAGCCCGGTAGGCTACCCTGCACTGGGGAAGGGGGTAAAGGAATAAAAGTTAGCGAGAGGAGGAGAGAAATGTCACTGCTGCCGTCGACGTAACGGCAGTTCTGCGTTTAACATCACAGACGGTGAGTCAGTCCCGCGGCTTAATTCGAGCAGCGCATTCGATGCCTCACGCAACTTGTATGCGCGGCCCCATGCACCCAAGATCTTGTCGATGGTGAAGCCATGGTGGTGCTGCTAGTGTTCTCAAGCAACAGACTTCTGAAGGCTTGCGAGAACTGGAGTGATGGTGTCCAGCAGTTGCAACACGCTGCGAGCTATCGGTGTCTGCATCTTGCTCAGCAGCACGCGAATAGCACTCACTAGGGTGCTGACCATGCCGACAACTTGGGATTCTCTTTTTTGTCTACGCGAATGAAGCCCATGCCTTAGTATTCATTCGCGAAGGCTTCGTGATTCCGGCATAGTCCTCTGCCAGTAGGAAAATATTATGTCGATACGTTACCTACTTTACACTGAATCGCCCATATAACATTTTTTTTTTCTAATCAAACGGGAAATCGTCGGTTTATTGTTCATCACTAACAAAAGCCAGCAAACCGACCCCAAGTACTTCCAACACGGGATATAAAAACTCGCGTAGGAGGCCTTGCTGCCTTGGAGAGATCTGGTTGCTCGGGTTGAAATACACTTGCTGAAGGTTTTAAGGCGAAAGCCTTTGACGACTCACCAAACGCGAAAAGTCATCGTCGGCAGCGTCAGCACGATTCATGCTAAACATCAAACCACGTAAGAATTTCACTCTATGACGTCATCGAGACGTCACAGGTCGCCAAATTTCGTGACGCCACCTCGAAGTCACATAACGTGACGTCACAGATGACGTAATCACGAAATCGTCGTTCGTTCAAAGGTTGGCCGGTGCCGGAGGAGCAGAAAGCTTTCGAAGGGGGGACGGGGTGTGTGATCAGTACAATCTACTGAGAAGAAAAGAAAAAAAGTATTCCGCCTTTGACTCGTCTAAGGCGAATGCGTAAGGAACCGTGTGTGTGTGTGTGTGTGTGTGTGTGTTTTTTTTTTTTTTTTTTTTTTTTTTTTTTTTTTTTTTTTTTTTTTTGTAGAGAACGTCATGCTGGGTCTTTTTTTACCAACTTTCTGAAACGCGGTATACCCTCCCCCCTCAACCTTTCACTCTCCTACGTCCCCATCTTCATAGAAAAAAAAGGAAAAAAAACTGTAATTTGAGAATTTGCTGCTTTCCTGTCTACGTTTTCGTAACCAGACCTAACGAGTTCCACCTATTGCGCGCATCTCTCTAGCCGAGTGATTCATTATTGTTGTGGGCTTTCCACAAGCATACCGTGGAGCAGCTGTCGAGTAAAGTCATCGTAATGCTCATAAATATCCCTCTGTTGAGTGCATACGGAAGGAATTGCTGTAATTCCAAGGAAAAAAAAATACGGGCAGAGATAAACCGTGGAGTGAGGAAATCAATGCTTGCACATGTGAGTGATATACTCGTGCTGTCACCACGCAGTGAATGTGCACGGGCTTAACGTGTGGCCTACGGTTTACTCTACGACGGGTAACGAAAGAAACTTACGCCACGCAGCGAGGCACATATATAACAGACTCACGTGCCTCCTGACATTTATCCTCCTAAACTACGGAATATTCGCCAAATATAGAAGCATGCCAGCATTATACAGCACATGTACCAGTTTTGCACCACTACCAGTTATATACCACGCAAATTGGTATATAACTCGCGTACACCAGATACGCCAGTTATATAACAGTTATATATACCTCACATATAGCAGATATACACCAGGTAAACATGCCAGCTATATTCCGGATACTATACCAGTTAAATAGCTGACATGTAGCAGATACCCAAGATAACGTGTTTAGAAAAACATGTAAACAGTTTAGAGTACTCGGCACTATACTGTGGATGAGCTTGGCGCAGCTGTCCCTCGATTATCCGATGCTGAAGTTTGAGTACCCAGATATTTTGCAGGTATGCTAGCTATATACATGCACCATTTATATTCCAGATGTGCTAGTTATGTACCAGATATGAGACTTGTATACCGGTTATATGCCAGACATACGCCAAATATATATCACATATGGCTAACCAAAGATATAAGCGTGCCTCCCTGTCCTCGCCCTTAATCAGCATTAATAGAAAAAAGCGCAACAATTAGGTGCATCAGCATGGCATCGGCTGCTGTTATAAACAAAGAAGAGTGTTTCATGAAGTGCAGGTTAAAAAAGAGGGGTGGGGGTGAATCGTTTTCTCGAGTTTTTGATTGGGGCGTCATGTACGTTTACGAATATTAAATTTGGACTAGGGGTGGGGCATGTACGTACGCTCCCTATATTATCACGCAGAACAGCGCAAAGTACGGGGAAGCGAAGACACAGGACACAGTGCTTACTGGATAGTGTTTTAACTGTCCTGTATTTTGCGCAATGCTGCCATAATGTTCATGAACCAACTAGTCCATCTAAGAACCCTTGTGCCCCCCGAGATTTTTTTCACTTGTATGAACACGGATTGACCTCGTGCTTGCTTTATATACTAGTACTGTCTTTATCACGTCCAGTCGAATGCTTGTGATTGTCGTGTAGCTTGCACGCTTTGTGTTGTGCCTATGAGGCGTTAGTTGTTTTTTTCCGTCTCACTAAGCATTCACAGATGTCCGTAGCGCACGGCCTATCTGCCTATACTCTTGGGTCGGCGCCGGTTATAACTAGAGACCGGATTATAGGCAAATGCCTATTTTTTTCCTTGCGTTCCTATCGCGCCACTTTGATATATGAGCATGAATTAGGGGTAAAGGAGGGCTTTTATAGTGTTTTTATAGTGCCTATAAATGCCTATTTTTGGGGTTTGTGCCTAAATGTCTATAAGTGCCCATAAATGCCTATTTTCAAAATTGGTGCCTATATGAACGCTATTTAGCCTCAAATTTTGCTTTCGAGTACAGTTTGAGACCGTAATTCATGTTACCGGGCAAAATTGACGTTTCGGAACTTTATGAGGTGCAACAACCTATAGTTCCCTAGTTCAAAAACATCCGGGAAGCAACCGGTAGCAGCAGTGAAATGGGACGCGCCGGCCACCTTACCCCACCGCACTGACATGGCGCGAGCGGTTGGAGCAGGGGAGAGGAAAGGACGCTATTTCTGCAACCCTAAATGGGAGCACGTCCCAGGCGGGAAGAGGAGAGGGGAAGAAGAGGAGAGTGGCGTCTATGGCCGAGGACGTGGCGGGCGGCTTTTACCGCCGGTTTTCCAGTCCAGTGATCCCATGGAATTGAAGCACCTCCTTGAAGACTTGGGCGTGGTGGGGGGGGCAGAAAACAGGAGGTGCCTGCGCGCAGCAGCAGGAATATGGAGAGCGAATGCGAAACCATGGAGTGCCGTCAGGGGGAAAATAGAAAGTAGGTAAAAAAAATCATATGTGCACATGACTTTTGTTTCGTTTGTAATTTACTCTTAAAGGGCGCTTCACCAGATCATATAAGAAATTTTAGTCAGATACTGGAAGTGTTCGCGTGCCCAATGAAGAGCTTTGTACGACAAGAACTTTTTAATTGGTTCATTACGAGCCGCGAAAGCATGATGCCGGTAGGTGAGCTTGAAACCTTTGCCACTCGCAAGCCGAATTCCTTCCCTGCCCTCTTCGGTATCAGAGAAACTCGGAGCCGGAAGATCACACGACGTTGACGCATCAACACGCCATGTGCACGCAAGATTACACTATGTGCACATGACATGCCCAAGCCAGGTCTGCGCACAAGCGGTGTTGTATCGTTTCGGCGTTCGCTCTATAGTGTACTGCCTGTTTCTGCGGGATGGATCCGTCTATGCGTTTGGAGAGGCTGGCATGGATCCTGTATCCTTACCACGACACAGCGCGTCGCACAGCTGGAACTGCTGTAAGGAACGATGCACCAAAAACATGCTAAGCGTTGTCAGGGCTGGCGCCGGCACGACGCGGGAACGGCGAGAACACGAACACAAAAGAAATATAGGCAGCTAAGTCTCGCATCGCTCTCGATTCGAAGAAAAAACTAAAGAAAAGTGCGCACACATTTCGTTTGTATGTTTTAATATTTGTATTAACTTTCATTCTTCTATTCAAGCAACAGTTGCACAAATTACACATATAGCCTCGAATAATTCTCGCAGATTCATGTACTACTGTGACATACACAGGACCATTCCTTGTTGAACTTCGCCTCCCCCCACATTGGTGCGCGCGCCCGTGAGATAAAGGGCACGAGGCATTCAGTCTGACATTTCACCTCCTTCCGGGGAGCGTAGCGTTGCAAATCTTGGCAGACGTGATCGTTAGCGCAATGCATGCATTACACTTCTAGCTCGAAACGCTCAAACCTGGTAAGGGGCCCTTTATGGTGTTCACACAAAGAGGAGAAATTGACTCTGCGCTATTAGACCCGGCCAATACAAGGCTAACAGACCCTTCTGGCCTTTTAGCGGTCTGGTTATTGAATCATGTGCTGCCCTTCCCAGCCATGCCGAAAAGAAGCAGACCCAGGAGCATGTTTATTCGATGGTGGACACTTAACTTACCATTCTGGACAATAAAAGGAGAGACCGTGTTCTGGAAACCGTGCCCGAAAAGGGACCATTGCATGGCTATGTTAAATCATTAACGCCTTTGTACAATCATAAAATATAACATTTGTTTGCTTTCCTGTCGTAGACCAGGTCGTGCACGTCCTTATTCGAACATTTGAGTTTTTGTAAAAATTTATTGTGCCTATACTTACGTTTTTGGGGGGCCTAAAACTGTGTTTTTCCTGCCTATTTTTGGCGCCTAAAACACGATTTTTTAGTGCCTAAAAATCCGGCCTCTAGTTATAACCCAAGGAGAAAATGCCAGCTCCATCCACAACCATCGTTGTCCCTCGTACGGAGTATTTGCTCAAATGCTCTATCCAGTCGAGATTTGCCAGTTTTGTGACGGCAAGTACTTCAAGAATACTTCAGCTAGATTGCTGACTCTCATGAAGAGAGACACGTTTGTGTCGCCGGTTTCAGGTCGGAAACTTCAACGTCATAGTAAATTTCGTTAAGAGATCCTGACAACGCAGCTTAGCCAAACGTAACGTTTGAGGCAACAACGACGAACCCAACTATTATTACACGTAGTATCTATATTAGCCAAAGGAATGTCCTTGCGGCTCGAGTTATCTCGACTGTCTTCGACAGGTGAGAGATAGGCGCGCCGTGGTTCTGTCGGCGGAGCTCACATTTTAGATGTGAAGCATCTTATGGCGAAGCTTAATCCGGTGGTGGTGGTGGTGGTGTGCCACGTGCCCACCCTTACTGCGCATGCGCAAACCCTCTAAAAAAATAAAAATAAAAAACCTCCTCTCCCCCTCTCTCTCCTCTAGGCATCCCTCCCCGCGGCAGCCACACCCTCACTGCGCATGCGCCTCCCCTCCCTCTCTCCCCTCTTACACTCCCCCCCCTCTCTCCTCTACGCATCCCTGCCCACGGCGTTCACACTCCCCACTGCGCATGCGTGTCACCCCCCTCTCTCTCCTCTCCTACGCTCCCCCCCTCTCTCGCCTCGCGACGCCGACGCAGGTAGCGTCTGCTAGCGAGTTTCTTGGTTGAAAAAAAACCGACTGCTCGCGCTGCACAACCGTTCACTGGCCACCCCGTATATATGGGCAATGGATCTTGACCTCCAAGGTGGTGCCGGTGAGAGATTTCTCCTGTGCGTTGTTGAACAATAAAAATTCGCAGCGTGCGCGTTAACTAAAAGCGGACTGCGGGTCTCTGTGTCCAGTCGGAGTCTTCTGTCTCTCATTGCCCATTAGCAGCGATTGGCATGTTCCAGTAGGAAACACTGCTCCATCACTGCCTGCTTTGCGCCTCCCCAGTTTTCTCTCCTGCGCAACGCTGCGATGAGCGCCAGCGTCAACGCCGCCGCCAGTGTAAGCGTTAGCGCCCGCTGCTTCACATCTACACATGGTTCTCTTTAGCGGGAGATGGTGTAATTTTTTTTCTTGTAACCTAGAATAGTCGAGATTCTTGCTGTGTTCTCATAGTCCAATGAGCTTCCTAAGTGAGAGCGATTAACCCGCTATAAGTTCGTAAGTTCATGCACTAAGTTCATCGAGCACAGTCACTAACGTATACACACGCTCGTCACTCACTTTGTGTTCGCAGAGCGGCTTCAGGAGTTCTACAGCAACGAGAGCAAGGAGTGCGTCAACTGTGGCGCCATCTCGACGCCCCTGTGGCGGCGCGACTGCACGGGACACTACCTGTGCAACGCGTGCGGCCTCTACTCCAAGATGAACGGCGCCAACAGGCCGCTCATGAGGCCACCCAAGCGCATGGTGCGTGTTCATATACCTTGTATCCATTGTTTCAGAGACGTATATAGGTTGGTCAAGGGATGGAAATGGAGGGCGAGGTGGGGGTGGAAGCACAACTAACTGTGCATTGAAGGAGAAGCACAAAAAGGTGACAGCCCCTTTAGTAAGGTAGCTGACGGGGCTAGTTGCTTGTTCATGCTCTGACAATAAATGTCGCGAAAGAAGCTCGTTGACGAAAAGCCGACGCGGGACAGGCGCTGTCCAACTGATTATTTTATTGACGTGAATGCATTCATATAGGCAGCGTGGGAGCAGGTTAGAAAAAATAAAGACTGTTGCCCACCCTGACAATACAACAGCAAAATATAAGAAAACACACACACACGCGCGCACACACACACACACCCACCCACACACACACACACACACACACACACACACACACACACACACACACACACACACACACACACACACACACACACACACACACACACACACACACACACACACGCACACACACACACACACACACACACACACACACACACACACACACACACACCGAGAGAGCGAGAGCAAACGCGCTTCTCCAGTGCACCCTTTTCTTCGGCGCGCCATCTATTATCAGCGTCTTTATAGGTAAACGCCAAGGAAAAGAATACAGGCGTAAGTATGCTCTCATAAGAGTCAATTGCTGTGACGTTCTCGTCTCATGGCTTCCGGTCTGCACTCTAAAAACTGTGACTCTCTTTTTATACATGTGAGAGTCACGTATGTCGCACTCCCTTTAGAGAGGCACGCTGACTCTCTTTAGGAGAGTCGTGGGACGCTCGACTGTCCTAAAGAGAGTCATTGCACGACTGTCCTAAAGAGAGTCAACGTGCATCTCTAAGGGGAGTGCTACACAAGTGACTATCGCATGTATAAAAAGAGAGTCAAATGACACCCTTTTTTTCAGAGCGTGTACTTAGCTTACCACCGGTTCACACTTCCCTTCCAATTAGGGAGCACAGCAACTACGGTGCGCAAGTGGGTGTGTCGCGTGCTGTTTCCTTTTTTTTTTTTTTTGTATTTTGCGGGAACCCGTTGTAAGCCGCAAAACATTCTTAATAGACAGAACGCCAGAAACTGTCTAATCGGACATCTTGCAATCCGATTTACAACATTAAAATTAGGAATCTCCTTTGTCCAGCTTCGTTTCTTTGGAGGTTAGATAACCCGAAAAAATAGTGTAATCCATGCGATAGTAAGCAACATGCATAAAGTGCGTCGGCATATTTTAAAACTCAGGCTATAGTTAGCTGGTGAACCCTGTGTAAAAACACAGAGGTGGACTTTATTATCGGCCTAGATATCTTTCTCTTCTTCGCCTTCCTGAAAAGGGCCCATCGGAGCCTCTCAGGACCATCGATAATGTTCATTGTCTGTCTTATTTCGAGACCGGAAAATACAGAAAACTGTAACAGGGCTTACTCCGACTGACTGCCACGTACGCGCGCGTTCCGTGCAGCACACAGCCTAGAAAATTCGCGCTGCACCGCTCCCTCTGTACGCATGCGTGGTTCCCTCCATGCGAGCCATTATTCATGCCACTGCGTTCGTCGCGTTTCTTCAGCCACGCATGACGCTTACATGCATGACCACTCGAGAATATATATATATATATATATATATATATATATATATATATATATATATATATATATATATATATATATATAATCACGTAACTTCGTAGCACGTGGCCTTGCCGGCCAAGGCGGTGTGAAGTCATGCGAAGAACCGTAGCTCAATGACATCGGCGTTCTGATGTATACCTTTATTTGCCGGCACTCTCTACTCACCCGTTCAAATTACACGTGTTTGCTCAGCCATGCATGCGCTGAGTTACATTGTCCCTGTCAGGCACTCGCGTTTTCTTGCTGCTATAGAGCGTTCGAGGGGCATCGAGATTTAATAACAATAAAAATTTCCGACGTTTTACGCACCGAAAAATCACGACAGTATTACGAGTTACGATCCACGCCGAACTATAAGTATACAAGCGTGTTCTTGCATTATAAGGCCATATAAGGTTGAGGCCGTTCATGATGATGATAGTTTCTTGTCGTGACGAACCGGGGTTTTGCCAAGGCTCCGTTTTACAATGTCTACCCCTCTCCCTCCTCCACCAGCGTTTTGACTGTCTCACCACAGCGCGTGCACAGCACCTCGCATGCTTCCGTTGTATAGTAGCCTATACAAGAATAGACTGCTGGGCTAGTTTTTAATTGTTCTCTAACATCTTGAAAACAGCGTAGTCTACTACACGGACAAGTGGAGATTGAAATCCAAACCACAGCGGAAGGGGCGTAGGCAGAAATATTTTCGGGGGGGGGGGGGGACCACAGTGATTCGAAGTGGCGGCTGGGCAAGCAGATATGGTCGGGTGTCATTTTGTACTCTATATGCTGTGGCCAAAAAAAAAAAAAAAAAATTCGGAAGCGGGGGGGGAGGGGGGGGCACGGGCCCGCTGCGTTGCCCCCCTGGCTACGCCACTGCACAGCATCGAAGGCACACACCACGCAAACAGTGTGTTGTGTCCCTCATGTCATATTCCCAGTGTTGTAATTTGCGCCGCTTTCAAGATATTCGAGAATTTCGTTGCACTGCACTAGCTATTTCTTTCATTCTCGCTTTCTTTCCTCATGCAGACGCCTCCAGAATCCGGCACCGACGCTCGTTACAGGACGTACGCGAAACAGGTAAGTTGTTCACAACATGCCTTTCCGATCATTCCCAGATCACGACGAGGAGATTCTTCGCGCTCGTGTTTCTTCTTTTGTTCTCTATATTTTGTTTTTGTATCGTTATACATAAAACCCGACGGCTACTTCGCGTCCCACCACATCACTTCCCTCCCCCCCTCCCCGCACTCTCTCCCATTGCTAAACCACCTACCTCGCATTTTGTTTCTTTCATTTCTACATTTTTTTTCGAGGACGTAAAAATTAACAGCCTTATGCGTCGCGTTCCTCACTTCATTTTCTCTCTCTTTCCACCCTGTTTTAAACTTGTAGTTTCGTTTTTTATGTTTTTAATAAAGAGTGGCGAATTCCGGTGCCATCTCACTCGACAGCAGCTTGCGAAGTGGCTTTCCTCGTCCTTTCTTTTAAATTTATTAGTACACGCGGATCCCGGCAGAAGCTTGCTTGCGTGCTAGAGTGATCAGTGGCCTCGGTGCATGCTGGGATCTCTCCCTCGCTTCGATGGTGGCACACGTAACAGCCACGCGCTTAATCCGTCGTTATTCCTGCTTATACGAGTCTAGACAGACAGCCCGGGCTGCCTCGGCGAACGTCACGCCAGTAGTTCGAAAAAAAATAAAAATAAAAAAAAGTTTTGTCCGTTGCGTACCCCTCCTGTGGAAGGGAAATCTTTTTTTCCCTTGACTAAAACGAATTCTCAGTTGATGCACTTCTTCTCCACTTCTTTAAAATCAAACTCTCTCGATTTTTTTTTTTTTTTTTTAGTGGAAAGAGGACGTGTCACATGCTTAAACTATGTGAACCATCTTTCACTCTCGTTTTTGTTTTCGAGAGAGTGAACAACTTTATTGTGGTTTTTCTTTCAATTTTCACTTTCTTTTTCACTCGCGTCGTTGTTGATGCCCGAGGGGCCAACGCTCAACAGGCGCGAAGGACGCGTAATATATTTAGTCGGTTGGACAGCTTTTTAAATTTTTGATAGTTATATTTATTCTTGCGCATGATTCAGCCGTACGTTGGACTGAGTAACGCCAACTGAGCACAGAACACGAGGCGGAAGTAAAAGTTGTGCACGAATAGAGTTTGAGTGAGTGAGTGAGTGAGTGAGTGAGTGAGTGAGTGAGTGAGTGAGTGAGTGAGTGAGTGAGTGAGTGAGTGAGTGAGTGAGAGTGAGTGAGTGGAGTGAGTGAGTGAGTGAGTGAGTGAGTGAGTGAGTGAGTGAGTGAGTGAGTGAGTGAGTGAGTGAGTGAGTGAGTGAGTGAGTGAGTGAGTGAGCAGAGTGAGTGAGTGAGTGAGTGAGGAGTGAGTGAGTGAGTGAGTGAGTGAGTGAGTGAGTGAGTGAGTGAGTGGAGTGAGTGAGTGAGTGAGTGGAGTGAGTGAGTGAGTGAGTGAGTGAGTGAGTGAGTGAGTGAGTGAGTGAGTGAGTGAGTGAGTGAGCGAGCGTGTTAGTGTGTGAGCGAATGAGTGAGTTGTGAGTGAGCGAGGGTGTGAGAAAGTGAGTGAGTGAGCGGCACAGCTAGATTTTCAGGATCGATTTCTCCTTTGTATTGCTCAATATCATGTTCCACGTGATACGAACATTAACACGTGATACGAACATTTCCACGTGATACGAACATTTGAGTAACATACGCATTTAACATGCGCATTTGAGGAGTTGTGCCGGCCAGAGGTTCTGAATCCCAGTCGTTTTTCTGCTGGAATGTAATTTCACACAACGGTGTGTACATGGGCCATGGATGGTATACATGGGGCAGATATACATGCAATTGGCGCTGTACGTGGCAATCAAATGAGTATTTATGGGGAAATGGTTGTGTGCTATGTTCATCAACTATGCATTGGGATAGCCGACAGTAATGGTGCGTACCTACTTTGCCATATGCATGGAGTTATACAACAACAACAACGACAACCACAATAACGAAATATGTGACATTGCTGTAAATAAGAACCGTTGCTTGTGCATACCAAGAACAAACTAGCCGAAGAAAAAGAAGAAAAAAACCTCGTCATTGCAGCCAGCGCTTTCTTCTTTGTATTGTTCATCAACCGTTCGTCCTGTGTAGGGTAGCAAATCGGAATTGTCTTCCCTGCCTTTCCCTTTATTTCTCTCTCTCTCTCTATTTCTCTGTCTGCCTAGACAGAACGAGCACGGCTGTTGCAAGGCCGCTTTAGAGGTCAGCTTTATTTTGTTTACGTTGTATAGACGGCAGTCCGAGGGCAGCAAGCGCGTTGCTGTCACACAACGCTTAAGAAAGAATGCGAATTCCGCCGCACGGCCGTGGTCATGGCTCTCGGTATGGCTGCAAAAATAACGGCTAATTTCTAAGCGGTCACCTGAAGCCTTTGTCAATGACAATGCTGAGTGCTATGGCTATGCACTTCGCACATGAAACATGGTAATATTGTTGATAGGTTTAGTTTGGTGCGGTTTTCATTTCATGACGACTACACTTAATATAGTTTGTTAATTTATTACCATGGATTCTGTTTAGTGGTGTCTGCTTGTTTCTCGTCCTCTTGTTTTTGTTTGTTGCAGTCGACGCTATACATATACAGTGCGTGTGTTATTGCCTACTTTATATCTGACGTGAAGTACCGCCACTCACCAGTGCGAACAACAACACAGTGGTAATGGAGGGGAGCGCTAGGACTTCAATGCTCCTTGTTTGTTTGTTTGTTTGTTGTTTCACTCTGATAAATCGCTGTTTTCCAAAAATTCACATTCGACTGAAATCGACCTGGTTGGGGAACACCCGTAGTTAATGATATTGTAATTATTCATTGTGTCGTTTTTGTTTTACGAGCAATACCTAAGGAAGGGCGTGGAAAACAGACGCTACCTCACTAAGGTTATACACAAGTCAATGGGGATTAGAAAACAAACACGGTCATGAACAATTAGATTAGCAGCTAGTTGGACTATAGTTAAACAAACACCTATGACACCACGAAAAAAGCCTGAGCGTTTCGGAGTGCCTTGGGGCAACGCTGCCAAAGAGCGATTCGTGTTACCAGCGACGGGATGGGTGTCTTCATTGTCATCATCATCAGCCTATCTTCATACACAATGATGGACGAAAACCTTTACCAATGATCTCCAATGCACTGAGTCATGCGCGAGAAGATCTCCATTTTGTGCTTGCAACGTTTCTCTAATTTCAGCTTGTCACCAATATTCGGTTCTTTGACTGACCAACGGACATGCGTTCTACGCATTATGTGGCCTTCACAGCTCGTTTTGTGGTTGTTCTTGATTTTTCTCAAAGCCAACTAGTCTATAGGGTGCCGCTGCTTTTTTTTATGATCCACTCTGTCGTCTTCATATCTCCTAATGTTACACCACTCATTATCACTTCTTACCATCTCGGGCTTCCTTCTATATTCTCCGAAGTATCTGCCCCATATGCAAGTACAAGCAGAATGCAATGATGAAGCCGCCTGTCATGATTTGGAAATGCTGTATGCGCTCCAGTTCGCCCTCATATACCACGTCCCAAGTTTTATAGTGTAGTAGCGTGTAGTAGGAAGGAAAGTTGGAAAGCGCTGTCAACAGGTATGCACAGCCGCTCGCCACACGTGTGGTTTCGCTTCGGCCTCAAGGGCAAGTATGCATCATCAATATCAATCCCGTAGTCACACGCTTCAAACCCGCCGGGTTGACTGTTCAAACAGCGGAAGTCGTTTCTTTTTCTTTCTTTTTTTTTTCTTTTTGCGCTGCCTAGGTCTTCCTGAAAGGCTATCTTTGTGGTGTTCTTTTCTTTCGCTAGCCCCCGTACATCGGCGGGCAGTCATTGACGTTTTGTAAACGACGCTCTCTGTGGCGTTTCAAGGTGCCGCCGCGGTCGTTCGGACGTGGCGTGGAGATGATGACAGGCGAGGAGAAGGGTTTTGTGCAAAACTACCACGGGGGTCCTTCTTCCTGACTCCTGAGCAATGCGTGTAGGTTTCCTACACCGTGCTCCCGTAAGGGCTGCAGAAATTAGGTGCCTTTTTCCTCTTTTTCCTAACCACAACCACCTTCGGAAGGAAGGAAGTTAGGAAGGGAGGTAGGAAGGAAGGAAGGAAGGCGCAGGAAAGTGAGGAAAGGTAGCGATGTTAACCAGTCTAGCAGTACTGGTATGCTGCCCTACATGGGGAAAGGGAATGGGGGGACATTTAAAGATAGAGATTGAGAGAAAGAGAGGGAGAAAGAGGGAGTGGGGGGAGCACACGTACAGAAAGTCCCATTCCTCACAGTCACAATATCGCCATCTGTCTATAACAGTCGTATAGGCGTACGCACGGGGGGGGGGGGGGGCAAGGGGGGCGCCCCCCCCCCCCCCCCCCAAGTTACCTAAGAGATGGGGCGCAAAGTCGGCCCTATACATTGACTTAATAGGGGAGGGGGGCGCTGCAACGAACCTTCGCCCCCTCTGGAGGGAAACCCTGCGCACGCTTATGGGAGCACACAAACAAAGTCCCATTCCTCACAGTCACAATATCGTCATTGGTCTATAACCGTTGGTACAAGTCTTTTGTCTTCGAAAGGTGCAGGGAATTCACAGGGAACTCGGTGTACAGCATGCAGACTCAACATATGCGCCTTCTCCATTGCTAGACAGTGAGGCCATTCCTTTTGTTTCCGTGCTATAAGCGGCCTGTTACTCGACGGATATTCTTTTATGGTTATCCGCTCGTTGTTGTATCGGGCCATGCGGGTCGGGCGGCGAAGTATGCCCGTGCGCATGTCCAGCCCCAGAACGTATGCCCTATCTTATTTTATCTATTTTCTTCATTTCCAAATCGGAAAACCAGACGAGGAAGATTTGACACGCCGACTTTATTCAGTCATCCACTGTCCCACTCCCACGTTATGAGGCGAGAGCCATAGACGTGGCCAGCTGTATAGCGCGTATGTATACAATTAGCGTATCGCATGGGAATCGTGCGTGGTTCAAAAGCGAGCAGCCATGCAAAGTACCTAACGCTGTGTCTCTTTTCTGTCTCTTTTTTGTTTGTTTGTTTCGTTCTGAGACGCGAATGGCGACGGTTGTCCGTTCCTGGCTCTCTGGACAGTGCCAGGTGGCTGTTATTTATGTGGTGCGCGCAGTGGGGGCAAGCGCACACCGTCGGCCTTGAGCGGGGATCAGCGTTTCGGTCGCTACGTGGTACGTTGAACCCGCTGTGCGCGGCGGCGGTTATTGTGGCTTTACGATGTCCAGCATCGCCAGATACTCGTCATTTGTAATGTTTTCTTTTCTTTAATTTTTTACTACTCGTTCTCTTTTGGCACGTGTGTTAAGCGTAATCCGGGAGCGGTGTTAAATACGCAGTCGTTTTACCCGTGCGTCTAGGTGAACCAGTTCACGCGCACCTTTCCTCACACTGGATGAGCTTTGCAGTTACGTTCGAAAGTAGATAGAAACATATCTACTAGTATCTATACTAGTTCATAAGTTTAGGCACACGCTTCGGGTCAGATCTGCAAGTACATTGGAATATAGGTACAGAGAAATCAAGGGCATGTCCATAAAGTTTTTACGGGGGGGGGGGGGGGTGCAATCACCATTTATGTATATTCGTGCGTGTTTGTATGTATGCGCGCATATATAAATGCAAAATTGAAAAATTTTACGAAAGGGGGGGGGGGCGGTGGGGAGGTGTTTGAACCCCCCACTCGCCACTCCTCCCTGGCTATGCCAGTGAAACACATCTACAAGTATACATATTAGTACATAAATTTAGGCATACACTGGGATCAGCCTTTGCAAGTACACAGGAAAATAGATACATGCGCATCTACAAATATGTATATCATTTCATAACTTTTTACGCTTACGCTTGTATACAAGCATAACGCATGTGGTCGGTTGGAGTGCCATATTGTAACCGATCTGAAAACAAATGTGCGGCTAGCTAACCGTTTCGTATAAGCTAAAAAACAAAACCAGAATGATGTCGCAAACATGGCGGCCGTAAACGTGTTTCCAGCTTCGAAACTTGCTTCCGGCGCCTGTAATTTGTAGAAGCTCAGCCTTCGAGATCGTCGTTTGTTACGCCGCGGGGGAGCCGTCGCAGATTAGTAGATTTAGACATCCGCCATTTATAATATACGACTGAACACAGGCACATTGCTTGGGCTTGGCGTGCCAAAAGTGCGATATGATTATGAGGCATCCCGTACAGTGGAGGACTCTGGATGGATCAGTTTCGGACCACGTGCGGTTCTTTAAAGTACACCTGAGTCTAAGTACACAGACGTTTTTGCATTTAACCACTATCTTGGCTGTCCAGTACGCCCATGATAGGGCTAGGAAGCTTGGCCTCCCGGTCCCGACGTGGGATTAGCCAGACAGGTGGCAACACCCTGTACATGACGTAAATAAAGTTCTATCCACCCAACCACTATCGAAATGCGACCTCCATGGCATGGAAAAAACATTGACACTTCCGCTCTCCTTCGCTTACTGGCCCACATTCAAACAGCAAACAGTCCGCCGCGGTGGTGGTTGGTGCTCGGCTGCTGACCCGAAGGTCGCGGGTTCGATCCCGGTCGCGGCGGTCGCATTTCGATAGAGGCGAAATGATAGAGTCCCGTGTACTGTGTGATGTCAGTGCACGCTAAAGAACACTAGTAGGTCTAAATTTCCGGAAGCCCTGCACTACGGCGTCCGTCATAACCATATCGTTGTTTTGTGACGTGAAACCCCAGTTATTATTATTATTATTATTATTATTATTATTATTATTATTATTATTATTATTATTATTATTACTATTATTATTTTAAACAGCAAACATTGCAACGTCGTTCCTGCGTAGTTGGTGACGTCTGTCGTTCTCGCCTGCAATTCGTGCCAGCATATAGAATTAATCGAGTAGAAAAAATACAAAACGCCTGCATGGCATTGACACGTACGGCGCTCTGAATTGAGTATAGCGCATGCCCGTATAATAATAGTATGTCGTTATCTGATAAACGGCACGCGCTTCGCCTTGCGACTGTTGATAACAGACGGCGTTTAATAGATAGCACATAGTCTCCGCGTTCGTGATGAGCACGTTGCGAGCCCCTTGATCGTAGATCGTGATAACCTCCTGAAATGCTCAACGGTGCCTTCCTGGAATGGCTAACTATCGATGATCTTACGCAAGGCACATGGGCGCCGCGCCACCTAGGGCTGTTAAACACTTTCTTTTTTTTGCATATCGCGGCGCGAATTAATAAGCTCGGGAGACGTCGAATGCGTCAGCGGAATCGAAACCCATCCGCAAAATAGTCTAAATACCAGTAATACCTAACTACGGCGTGTTTGTTAGTAAAACTATACATTAAAGTGTCACATGACAATATGAGAGCCTGCCAGATACCTGATAAGGGGTTATTTACACAGATGAAATGTTCTCGCGTGTATTTTGGAATGTACAGATGCAGTTGAAGTGTGTGGTTATCGCTACAGTGGGACGTCGAGCTAAGCGTTATACTTTGTCACGCATAGACGAAGTATAACGCTTAGAAACCTTGATGCCTATGGAGCATCAAGATTTCAAAAGAAAGATGACCTGTGTTATGCGTATGTACATTCGAAAGCGACATATGCAAATAAAGACCTCTTGAGGAGGTGAGTCCAGCCGTCTTTTGCGAATGCACCATATACTGCACTGCCGTTTCAGCGAAGTCTTCCTCTGAGCAACATATATTCGCACTGCACTTTTCGATTTTATCGATCGATGCCTCCATTATACCGAGTTGTACACGGGTTATGAAATACGAGGTCGTGTCCGCAGGGGCTGTCGTGACTACAGACGGTTACCCGACGTGCACCCCTACCATATATATCGTGGCATACTTATCCCAACTCTTTCTCGCGGATACACCGTATATACAAACGGAATGGTGCAAGAGCACGTCACCGACTGCTTCAAAAAGCAACATGACTAGTGCATTCGGAAGTCCACCCCCCGCGCCAGCCTAACGTTCTGTTTTATTTGTAGGTATGAATAATTCATGGAGTTCATGCCTTCATGTACACAAAAAAGATCTTTCTATCTAATAACCATGCCACAGGAAGCACTTTAGATTGTGTTTGTGTCCATATCCATGGGCCCTCATACTAACTTGGGGACTGTACGTCCCAAAACCACGATATGATTATGAGGGACGCTGTAGTGGAAGGGCTCCGGAAATTTTGACCATCCGGTGTCCTTTAACGTGGGCCTAAATACAAGTGCACGGGCCTCTAGAATTCCGCCTCCATCGAATGCGGCCGCCGCTGCCGGGATTTCATCCCGTGACCTTCGGGTCACCAGTCGAGCACCATAACCACTATAGACCACAGTTGCGGGTCTTCTCGGGGGAAAAAAATGAATTTTTGAAAAAAAATTCGGTTCGCGCAAATATTATACCACCGTTGCGGGTGTTCTCGGGGGGAAGAAAATGAATATTTGAAAAAAAAGTCGGTTCGCGCAAATATTGGCTCAGACGTTTCACAGCAAAGCTGCATATCTCTAGCGAAAACCAAAAATTCGTCCGGACCATGTGTTCAAAAAACTCTTATAGCGCGTATGTGCCACGCACATTGATCAAGCCCCATGCACACTACTCAACACTGGTGCACTAAAAACGGAGAAAAGAACACACGGGCGGCCAAACATCAATTATGATTTCTGGACAGACGTAACCAATAGTTGAGAAATATTTTAATGAACCGTACGAATTAACCTGGTAATGAACACCGGGGCCACACGACTGAGCTTCGCTGGTTAACCGTCTGTACGGAGTGCTAGTAATAGTGCAGCGATGGCGTAGTGGTTAGAGCATCAGCCTCGCATGCAAGAGGTCCGTGGTTCGAATCCCGGTGCCGGACAATTCCCAACCGGATTAAAAAAAAAAAAATCCGCGTGATGATGGAATTGTGTAAAAAAGGCCTGGGGTGCAGCCTCACTGGCGACCACAGCCAGCAATGCACTCCCTCACCAGAGCAGGATTGGCCTCCCTGGTGCAGTACTTGGCCACTACCTCCCACATGAATACACCAATTAACCCTCGGCCCTCAGTCCCCAGCGGCTGCGAAGCAACTGACCAAGGCGGCGGTCAGACCTGCGACGCAGCGGAGGGTGCTAAGAATCTCTGGGTCCGGACAGGCCGCCATTGGAATCTGAACTTGGCTACGTTTAACGCCAGAACTTTATCTAGCGAGGCGAGTCTAGCTGTACTATTCGAGGAATTAGAGGGTGTTAAATGGGATGTAATAGGGCTCAGTGAGGTTAGGAGGACACATGAGGCTTATACAGTGCTGAAGAACGGACACGTCCTATGCTATCGTGGCTTAGCTGACAGAAGAGAACTAGGGGTGGGGTTCCTTATTCATAAAAATATAGCTCGTAATATAGAGGAATACTATAGCATTAATGAGAGGGTGGCATGTATCGTAATTAAGTTTAATAAGAGGTACAAGATGAAGGTGGTACAGGCCCACGCGCCTACATCAAGCCATGATGATCAACTGGTTGAACGCTTCTACGAAGACGTAGAATCAGCAATGGGTAAGGTAAAGACACAGTATACTGTACTGATGGGCGACTTTAATGCAAAGGTAGGCAAGAAGCAGGCTGGAGATCATGCAGTTGGGGAATAT
Organism: Rhipicephalus appendiculatus; assembly: GCA_030522465.1. Taxonomy (NCBI): domain Eukaryota; kingdom Metazoa; phylum Arthropoda; class Arachnida; order Ixodida; family Ixodidae; genus Rhipicephalus; species Rhipicephalus appendiculatus. The sequence continues at coordinate 608,748 of JALIZH010020719.1, read as the reverse complement.
GGCATCGGCTCTAGAAACGCCAGAGGGGAGTTACTAGTAGAATTCGCAGAACGCAACAGTTTACGGATCTTGAATACCTTCTACAGAAAACGGGCTACTCGTAAGTGGACGTGGAGGAGTCCTAATGGCGAAACTAAAAATGAAATAGACTTCATAATGTGTGCCCACCCGGGCATTGTACAGGATGTGGAAGTAGTTAACAAGATCCGATGCAGTGACCACAGAATGGTAAGATCTAGAATTCACCTAGACTTGAGGAAGGAACGGCAGAAACTGATACGCAAGAAGCCGATTAATGAACTAGCTCTGAGAGGGAAAGTACAGGAATTCAGAGTTTCACTTCAGAATAGGTACGCGGCTTTAACCGAGGAAACCAACCTTAGCGTTGACGCAATGAATGATAATCTGACTAGTATCATTAAGGAGTGTGCAGTGGAAGCCGGGGGTACAGTCGTTAGACAGGACACTGGTAAGCTATCCCAAGAGACGAAAAACCTTATTAAGAAACGTCAAACCATGAAAGCCTCAAATGCAACAGACAAAATAGAGCTGGCGGAGCTTTCCAAGTTAATCAATAGGCGTAAAGTAGCCGACATAAGAAAGTATAATATCGAGAGAATTGAGCATGCTATTAAGAACGGAAGAAGCCTCAAATCTATGAAGAGAAAACTGTGCATAGGCAAAAATCAGATGTATGCATTAAGAGACAAGGAAGGCAAGGTCACAACCAATATGGATAGAATAGTTGAGGTGGCGGAAGAGTTCTACAGAGATCTGTACAGCAGCCGAGACAGTCAGGATGATAACGTAAGAAGCAGTAATAGCCCAGAGGAATCTGACATCCCACCAGTATTGACAGGAGAAGTAAAGAAAGCCCTAAAGGGAATGCAAAGAGGCAAAGCCGCTGGTGAGGATCAGGTAACATCAGACCTGTTGAAAGACGGTGGAGAGATTGTGTTAGAGAAACTGGCCACCCTGTATACGAAGTGTCTCTCTACGGGGACGATACCAGATTCTTGGAAGAACGCCAACATCATCTTGATCCATAAGAAAGGGGGACGTCAAGGACCTGAAAAACTACAGGCCCATCAGCTTACTGTCCGTTGTCTACAAGCTATTTACAAAAGTAATTGCTAACAGAATTAATACGACATTAGAGTTCAATCAACCAAAGGACCAGGCAGGATTTCGTACAGGCTTCTCAACAACAGACCATATTCATACTATCAATCAGGTGATAGAGAAATGCTCGGAATACAACCAACCCCTATACATAGCCTTCATAGATTACGAGAAGGCATTTGATTCGGTGGAGACATCAGCAGTCATTCAGGCACTGCGGAACCAGGGCATCGACGAAGCCTATATAAACATAATGGAAGAAATCTACAGCGGATCCACAGCCACTATAGTACTCCATAAAGAAAGCGACAGAATCCCAATAAAGAAGGGCGTACGGCAGGGAGACACGATCTCTCCAATGCTATTCACCGCGTGTTTACAGGAGGTTTTCAGGGCCCTAGATTGGGAAGAGTTAGGGATAAGAGTTAATGGAGAGTATCTCAGTAACCTGCGATTCGCTGATGACATTGCATTGATGAGTAACGCGGGAGACGAATTACAACTTATGATTACTGAACTGGATACGGAAAGTAGAAGAGTAGGTTTGAAAATTAATATGCATAAAACTAAAGTAATGTGGAACAATCTTGGCACAGAACAGCGCTTTGCAATAGGTGGCGAGACACTGGAAGTTGTAAAGGAGTACGTCTACTTAGGACAGGTAGTAACCGCGGAGCCGAACCATGAGAGTGAAATAACTAGAAGAATAAGGATGGGATGGAGCACATTCGGCAAGCATTATCAAATCATGAATGGTAGTCTACCACTATCCCTCAAGAGGAAGGTATATAACAGCTGCATCTTACCGGTACTTACCTACGGAGCAGAAACCTGGAGACTTACAAAGAGGGTTCAACTTAAACTGAGGACGACGCAGCGAGCGATGGAAAGGAAAATGATAGATGTAACCTTAAGAGACAGGAAGAGAGCAGAGTGGGTCAGGGAACAAACGGGGGTTAAGGATATCATAGTTGAAATCAAGAAGAAGAAATGGATATGGGCCGGGCACGTAGCACGTCGGCAGGATAACCGCTGGTCATTAAGGGTAACTGACTGGATTCCAAGAGATGGCAAACGCGTCAGGGGGGAGACAGAAAATTAGGTGGGTAGATGAGATTAAGAAGTTTGCAGGTATAACGTGGCAGCAGAAAGCACAGGACCGGGTTGATTGGCGAAACATGGGAGAGGCCTTTGCCCTGCAGTGGGCGTAGACAGGCTGATGATGATGATGATGATGATGACGGAGTGCTAGGGGCGATGATTTTTGTGAGTTCTCAGCTTGTGTGAGTGAATTGACGCTATGGGCGAAATAACATTCTCTCCTGAATGCAGGCTGGCCGACCTACTGTCAAGCATACTAAGAGCGTCGTAAAAAAAAAAAAAAGAAAGAAAAAGAAAGAAAGAGCGTTCCGCTATACAACGTGCACCTCTGAACTTACTGGTTGATGTCAGAATAGGCGATGTGTTGTTGTACCAGTGCGCGTGGCACGGAGGGGGATTAAGTAACTTTATTTATGTGCCCGATCTCGCTCTTTCACGATGGTATCGAGGCAGCTCTACGGTCGTATAACGCGACCAACGCTTGAATATTCATGGCTCAGACGCGTGTGTGTGGGTATGCGCATGCTCACCTTTACGTATACCAAGTGGGGAGGCTGCATAGGCATCTGCGAGTGAATCGACGCAGTGAGCATATACGTTGGGTCTCTCGCCTACGCGTTTTACGTGCGCAAATTCCATAAACTTACGGGCACGTAACCTCAAAACAACTCTCGGAGGAGACGGACAGCGTAACGCGTTGGTTCGTGCTGTACTTCGCTTGCGTTTTAACTACGCAAAACACGTTTGAATCAGACCTCGATATTGTCCAAATCGAGTTTGAGATGAAAACACCTACGCAGTATTCGATATGTTTTTTCATAAGTGTGTGTTCGTTAGATACTTACGTTTTTGATAAACATTTCTGACTGACTTCGTTATATAAGGTAATCTGTTGTATGGGGGCTCGTTATATCGATATGCGATGGTGTTTTTATGTGCACGCATTTGTCACATGCTTCAAAAACGAAAAGCTCCTTAAGTGTACTTCTTTATATCTGATAATCTGTTAGATCAACGTTCGTTATATCGAGGTTAAACGCTAATATTCATTATACAAGCCTACATTTGTCACATGCCCACACTGGCAAGAAAAGCATTACGTTTGATTTTGTCCTAGCCGGTAATCTGTTATATCTGCGTCGGCTACACAGAGGTATACCTACGAAGGTAAACATAAAACGACAAGGTGCTCGCGTACTTCGCTTTCCAGTCGCTTGGCTCTGTCGTTGAGGAAGAAACGTCGCACGTGCGCCCGTGAAAAGGTTGACACGCGCGATATTGCGTGCACATTGGCTATAGCCGGAGGCCAGCAAGCACTCCAGCCACTGTGCCCACCCACCATGGACTTCCGGCCTAAGAACAGGCGGTGAAGTGCGTGTGTGTTTTGGGGTTGTGGGTGGGTTGCTGTCGCGTCTTCGGTGAGAAAGCCTCCGAAAGTGGCCCTTTAAAAAAATATAAAAGAAAAAGGCTCTTGAAAAGTGAAGAATGGGGGGAGGTGGACACTCGGAGCCGTCGGCGACATTCTGGGCGAGCACGGTAGGTCGACGGTGGTTTGCCTTCGAGGTGAACGCCGACGGTGAACAATGGTCGATAACCGAGACAAGAAAGAAAAAACAGCAACAACAAGAACTTCCACTTCGATTCCGATACTACGAGAGTTTACCTACAGTTCTCTCCCTTCGCCACGCTCCCACTCTTTCACACGGTCGTCTCTCTTCTACATATATTTATATATATATATGTATATATTTCTCCACCCCCCGCCGCAACTAGCCGGCGCCTTGCCCTGCCTCCGAGGCAGCGGTGTTGTGCTCCCGTCTGTCTGCGTCCTCAGCGGGTGTTCTCTTCGCGTAAACCTGAGGCGGCGCGAGCATCCAAGGGTGTCTGTACTTCAGAGGGGGCACCTCCGCGGGTGTGCAAGGGGGGGGGATTGGGGTAACAGCGCTACGTTAGCGGCACAGAGCAGGGGGGGAGTGGAAGGGGCGAGGCTTTTAAAGGCAAATTACGCCCCTCTTCTCCTGTCGTCTACTTGCACCCCCCTCTTGGACTTCTTCTGCAGCAGTCGGTGGCTGCAGACGGGGGGACGCGGGTGTGCAGTAGACGACAGACAGACAAGACGCGTGCCGCCGACTGTCGCCGACGTGGCGGCACGTCGCGGCGGGTGGGGTGACGCCAGTCCCGGTCTGCTGCCGCTACTGACGCCGTCACCGCGAGGGCCTTGGGGGGGGCTCCTCGGGTTGCACAGCCACCCCCGTATACACCCATCACAACCCTAAGCAGTTTGTTTGTGCGCTGTATTTGTGTGCATTGGAGTGGGAGGCAAGTGGTCGGGTGGAGCAGCCGCAGTTCATTGCCTCCCCTTCTTTCTCTTCAACACCCTGAAGCTCTTACGCGGCTTGCAAGGTGGACGCTGTGACGAATTGTGCATGCTGAGGGACACGCTCGGGGAACACTGAATGGCCTAGGATCAAATCAGATTACTGCAGACGTACTTGGCTACACTGTGCCTCATAATGATGTCTTAATGTTGGCTCGTAACACAGCACAATATATTTTCTTTAACGTCACCCAGTTTCTCATTGACTGTTGCTAACCTCGTGGGCGTGGGTTCGATTCCCGGTCACAGCGGCCGCATTTCGAAGAAGGCGAGACGCAAAGAACACCCGTGTGCTTAGTTTTAGGTAAGCCCGCTAAAGAACGCCAGGTGGTCCAAATTATTTCGGAGTCCTCCACTACGTTGTGCCTCATAGTCATATTTTGGGTTTGGCACGAAAAGCCCCAGCAATTATAAATTGTGCGTGCTTGTTGCGCGCGTGTACGCTTGGCTTTTTAGTTGTCGCGTGCACAGTAAGCTCGCGAAAGCGAAATTTGTCTACAGGAGGCACTGACAGCTTGACCAAGTTGGTATTTAGCAATTAATTGCCCGATCATATATTAACGTTAATAGATGGTGGAACACAAGAGAACAGAGGCGAACTTTCCTCTAGTGTGTCCGTCCTTCAGAGCGGACCACTTCATTACATATGGCAAGAGTGGACCACTGCGCTCGAAGAGACAAGATGGCCGGGTGCAGTCACTTCTGCAAAACGTTTAGCCGACGAAAGCGGCTTTCCCTACGCAAAAACCAGAGGGCGTATTGCTTACTTTTCTGTGTCACGGTCCTGCAGACCAACCGCAAGATAACCAGGAATAATAATAATTATTGTTGCGGTTTTACGTCCCTAAACCACGATATGATTATGAGGGACGCCGCAGTGCAGGGCTCCTGAAATTTCGACCACCTATAGGGTTCTTTAACGTGCACCTAAATCTAAGGTACACGGGCCTCTAGCATTTCGCCTCCATCGAAATGCGGCCGCCGCGGCCAGGATTCGATCCCGCGACCTTCGGGTCAGCCGTCGAGCACTGTAACCACTATATAGACCAACCACGGCGGGTCAATATCCAGGAAGGATTGCGGTAGGTTGGTCGAGGGTGTCGCATCATTAGGAGGGTGTCGCATCGACGCTGCGGCAGGTCTATTGAGGTCAAGAAATGCAACAACACACGAACCACTTTCTGAGGGCTTGTGGAAGACGTGGCCATGGTACAAGTAGGTACACATATTACAAGCGACACTGCGTATGCACAGAGCCACAAATGGAATGCTTTGCGCTTAGAGTGGATACTATCAGCTGAACTTCGCGTCGTCTCCCAGAGCCCCTTTGCAGCCTACAAAAGACAGCCACTGTAGTTTTCAAAACAGGCGAAGGGAAAGTAGCGGTGTCGGTCTGCGAATCGAAACCTCACTACTTTCCATAAGCATGGCCTCTGGATTCATCGAGCGGTCGTGCCATAAGCATGAATCTTGCCGAGCAAAACGGCACATGTGCCAGTGATCGGCTTTTCTCCTGTAGTGTTAGTCCTCTATTTTTGACCCATCATTTCATTATGACAAACGTGAAACGTGTCGTATGAGTATTTCCAGGGGCCGCTTCATATGAACCGCTTATTTTTTTCTCCAGTCTCCTCGTTAATTCCTTTTCATATTTTTCATGACAAACAATATAAAACACACCTGTTTCAGGCTCTGGTTGTTTTAAATGGATCATCATCTTAATTTATGTCCACTGCCTGACAAACGCCACTCCCAGCGATATCGAAAGGCATCCCTGTCTTTCATGATCATCATCATCATCAGCTTATCTTATGTCCACTGCTGGACGAAGGACTCTCCTAATTTTCTCCAACCCACCCTGTCCTGCGCGAGATGATCCCATTTTATGCCGGCAAATTTTAATTTTATCGCCCCACTTAACCCTATGCCGTCCACTGCCGCACTTCCCACCTGTTGGTATCCATCCAATGTTCTAAGTGCCCATCTGTTATCTGTCTTCCTCATGACGTGACCTGCCCAGGTCCATTTCTGCCTTTTAATATCTGCTAAGATATCGGCTACTCCTGTTTGCACTCTGGATTCACTCAGCTGTCCTTCCTGTCTTTTAGGGTTACACCTGTAATTTTTCGTTCCAGTGCACACCTGGCAGTCCATAGCTTTCTTTTCGAGTTTCTAGATAATGTCTCGAAAGGTGTAAACTCTTCTTAATAAGATTCTTCTGTATGGTGTTATCTTCCTTCTGACACTCTCTTGACTCCGTTCCTTTTCGGACGAGTTGAAGAAAAAAAGAAAAGAAAAACGCGAACAAAAAAACAAAGCAAATAGGTACCACCACCACCACTCCTCAGAAACGTCTCCCGAAGATACCGCGATGCGGCGCTCACGCACGCACACACAGACACGCAAGCACACGCGGTTCCTTCCCACCGATGTCTCAAATCGGGTCTCGACGACTTCGAGACGCGTCGACGACGACGTTGGTGTTTCCTCGCGGTGACACTCAACAGGTCCTGGCGCCTCCTCAACCGTTCGCTCGTGGCCGAGGGGATCGCGTTGCTTCGCACGTCGCACGGCCCCCCGACCAAGCCGCGACACTCCGGTGCCAAGTGGCCCCCCTAGATCTCCGACGACGCCGGCGCCTGGCTGCCGTTGCAGTTCCTGTCTGCGAGCCCCGAAAAGAGCGGACTTCATCTTTCATTCGGAAGGAACGTGCCTTCCACCGGACGGGGCTGATGGGTATGGCGTCGAAACAGAAGAGGGAAAGGGAAGCTATGGAAGAGGGGACTGAAGCAAGCGTGACGAAACCTTGTAGCAAACCCCCCCTCCCAACCCCTTACTCTTTTACCTCCCCTCAAACACCAACACACCGACTTCGAGACACTTATTTCATTCTCTGCTTTTGTTTTTACTGATTTACCATTTCACTCACTCTCCTTCCCTCCCCCCTCCACCCCCCACTTTTACACACACAGCACTGTAACCTCCCCCCCTCCACCCGCCCCTCTTTTTTTTTTAAAGACGTGAGCTGCTGAGACATCGCGGGCTGCTAACCTGATGCCTATCTCCCCTTAAAACGCGCGAAGTGCCCCTTCTGTCCGCACTTTGGGTCATCGAATATAGCGACCTCTCGGCGGTTTTCCGCGCCCGTCCGGCCGGGAGGCTCCGCTCCGTCCTCTTATCGGGCCTGTTCTTATCAGTGGCTTATTCTTGTCGCTCGGCTGATAGATGATGGCGTCTTTGTTGTCATCACTCCCCCGTTTAAAGATCTGCGAGCCTTTATTTTTTGTTCTTTTTCTCACTCTGGCGTTATGAGGTGGACTGTCACGGAAGGCTGCGGATATTTTCCTCCCGCCACGGTAGACGTTCTGGAAGAAATAAAGTTACCTAGCAACATTTGTATTTCCTCCACGTAACCCCCCGGTTTTTCTCGGGCAATAAATGGTCGTGTCTCGGCAGTTTCGTTGCAAAGGCCCACTTGACACCTCCTGTTGCTTTCCCTGTTATATATATAGTTCCTTGAGCTAAACTGTGTTTCGTTCCTTGGAATTCCGTGGCACTTGTTACACTCTTCGGGCGGAATTCCACCCTATAACTCGAAGAAGGCAAGGAGAATGTGTCAGAGACAGTGCTTCAGTTGGTCGTAGTTGGCTCTTAATATGTATCGTCCCTGCCTGACGGGCTTGCTTCATACTGTCGACTTCAACTGGCAGGTTGCGCTGCGCAGGAGTCGGAAGTACTTCTATCAAAGGTCGCACAAGAGTTACTGTACACAAAAGTATGCCATCGTTCGGTCTCAGTGCGACAACCCTTTAAGGTGAAAGCCTTAGATGCCTCAAGGGCGAAAAGTGGCCGTCGTCAACACGAAGTGATAAAAAGATTAACATCCCGTGGGAATGCCATGACTACGTCACAAATAGCCTAAAATTTGTGACGTCATCATGACATGGTCTCTTGTTCATAGGTGGGCCGATCTCAGAGGCACTGCAAAACCAGGTATAGATGCAGTAATCTTGCAACGCCTCAGATCCAGGAGGCAACGCAAAACCACGTTAGGTGCAGAAAGCCTTCGTTGGGGAGGATTAATACAATCGACTCCGAAGAGAAAGAAGAATGTGGCTTTTGCCTTCGAGCCGTCTTAAGCGAATGCATAAGGGACCGTACTGACTATTTGCACTGATGTACTATTCCGGAAGGTGAATGTGTCAGAATTTACGTGGATGGCAAATGCATGTACGTTAAGACATGTGCGCTCATCAATCGTCCTGCATGGCACGTGAAAGTATACCATGGTATTCGGGGAGTGAAACTTAATGTGTCATGGTATATTGCAGGGTCTTGGGGGAGTGAAATTAAAGATGCCTCGGCCTCCCTTTCCTGGTGATCAGTAATACGTGCACATACACGAACCCCCACCCACCTCACACGCATATATGCGTACAACCAGTGCGAAGAATAGCCTTTAGCACCGGCGACGGATGACGCCATGGCCCTGATAATTTGGCTCGGGAAATAATGTCCTTTAAGTTCTCCACGGAGGTTCTCAAAGTAGGACAGCAGAGCACCTGCGTTACTATAATGCTGCTTCATCTGTGCCTTCTTTTTTTCGGAAGTGAGCCTTTTTTTTTCTTCTCTCTTACATACTATAGCTTGTTGCCAGTCTTACGCAGTGGTCAAATGCCTCTGCTTCAGGAGGCAGGAAGCAAGCAAAGAAGCGATGAATTTTTTTTTCATGAAAAAGCCATGCACGGGATCATCTTTCAGCGAATTAACTATGAAGAGACCTACACTAAGAGCAAAAAAAAAAATAGTAATAAAAATAAAAGGTGTGGGTGTGTGTTAGGGGGGAGGAGAAACCGTGCACTGATGTCGATTCTCGTCCGAACTGCTGCTGCTTCTGGTGCTCCTGCTGCACGCAAGCCTCCCCAGCCATAATTCTCATGCCAATAACACTATAGAAGAAACCAAAACACAAAAGTAGAAGCACGTAATGTAGCAAAGGGCAGACACCAGGACTTGCGTAAACGACGCAACCTGTATGGCTGCGTACATCAGAGAAGAAAGAAACGGTTGACGCAGGCCACGACGAGAACACGCACCAGCGATCACGCGGAAAGAGAAAGGACCGAGAATTAAACGACAAAAAAGAAAAAGAAAGAAGAGAAAAGATACAAAGGGAATCTCATGGAGAGCCAACGAGGTTGACCTCCGGACAAAAACAAAAAAAGAAAGAAGAGTCGAATCGGAAGGACGTCGCCACCGGTGTATGTCCCTCGAGAAAGAAAGAAAAGAAGAAGAGGAGAGACAGTTCTCGTTGGAGAGACGAAAAACGACTACGAGGTGACTGAGAGGTCAACGTAAATTGCCCCTAAAGTAAGAAAGAAAGTAAAGTTGCTCCAGGCACCGAACCAAGAGAGGCAGGGAAACAAGCAGGGCCTGCTCATTGTCGTCCTCTCGTTTTCCGTCCGTCGCGACGCGAGCGGTGTGCGACCGACCCACGGGGGGCCCACGGTGAAGGGGGGTGATCTGGTGGCGCCATCTACGGGGAGCGCCGCTGCTGCGGCGACGGCCGGCCGTTATCCACGCCAGCCATCATAGTTGATGCATAGACTCTCGCGGAGAAGGGAAGGCGCGGTGGGTGGAGAGAGAGCCTAGTGCGAGGAGTATAGGCGAGGAGAACCTCGTTAGAACGACGTCGAATGACGGCAGGCGGCGCTCCCGGCGGCAGCTGCTATCCGAGGCCTTCCCGGGGCAACTCTCCGCTTCTCTCTCTTTCGGATCGGCAGCCGAGAGCACAGCCCGCCGCGGGCAGGAGATGACCGCGCGTGCATACGTGACTTGCAGTAGTAACGACCAACAACGATGGGGTGGGGGGGAGGGGTGTCCCCTTTCCCTTTCTGTTCTCCACACTCTCTCTTGCTTAACTCCCGTCCATTGTGAGTGGCGTCTCTTAATGCGCATGCGCCTCGCCAAATGAGCCCTCCTCCCACCGCCCTCCCTCCCAGCGTCATCTGAACGAAGCTCACTAATGCGCTGCACATGGAAAGGATGAGAGGGTGGGAATAGTGAGTGAGTGGGAACGGAATGAAGAAACAAAGAATGGAAATTCCGCCTAATAAATTGTCCTCGACCACGTATGCTTTCGAAAGAAGTAAAGTGGGGGGGGCACATTGCGAATGCTGCGGAGTGCTCGAAGGTGTTGCAGGATTGATCGAATAGAGAGCGGCGGTCATTTTTTCAACCGCCCGTCGCTTTCAGTTGAGTGGTTTTGAGAGAGGGGCACAAAGAGAAAGAGGGAGAGAGACAGGCTGGCTTGCTGAACGGTGTAGATGCAGGGAATGGCTTCGGGAGAGAGGGGGGAGACAGAGTCTATTTTGTTGTTACTTTCTTTCATTGTCCAACTTGCTGCGCTTTTCCAGGTTTTGTTTCAACCGAAGCATCGTTTCGAGGGCTCTGTTTTAACTGGCGACAGGCTGTCGGTGCTCGCGTTGATTGGTGATGGAGTAAAGTGATAGGCTCCTAAATAGGCGAGACAGGATACTCGGTCGCGCAGCTAGAAGGAGACTGGGTCTACTTTGGTGGGCCGTCTCTGGATTTTAGCTTTACGGTGTTCGCTTCGTTCGCTGACTTTCCTATCATCGATTAACGTCCTGCTCAAAGAGATAGAGAGAGAAAAAAAAGAAGAATACTATATGTGAGCAGAGCTCTGAGCTTTCCGTTTCTCACTCTTTTGAGAAGGTACGCCAGACTTTTTCTGTGACTTCTATAATACTACTTAACTTAAAAGCCTCGCGAAGTGCCTTTACACGTAAAGAAGTAAAAGTAAGACCATAGAGCAAGGTCCACTTTTCTAGTCTGAAGTTTCAGCGACGTTTTCGTTCTATATTATGTAAATGCTTACGTGATAACAAAAATATTTCGGCGAGCTGTGTCTGCGCTTGCTTATCTTGCCGAACCTTCATAGCTAGAGCTCTCATTATACCTGCCAACTATGATAAACAAAGATGGAAGATATATAATAATTGTTGGCTTTTACGTCCCAGAACTACGACATGGTTATAAAAGACACCGTTGTGGAGGACTTCGGAAATTTCCACCACCTAGGGTTCTTTGACGTAGTCTTAGTGCACAATCTAAGTGCGAGGGCCTCCAGTATATCGCCTTCATCGAAATGTGGCTGGTATTCGATCCCGCGACCTTCGGGTCGAAAGACAGACCAGGATAATTGAGGTCATCGTTATGCACACATGGTATTGTTCTGCAAAAAATCGGTGCACGGACGTGTGTAATGATATCAAATGTTTAAGGACCCATCAATAACAGTTGCAGCTTTTTTTTTTTTATGCCTACTTTGTCATCTGGAATCCGTAGCTGATTCCCAATGGGAGGAAACCTTGGTGGTTATTTCTTGTTTTTTTTTGTCGCCACATGGTAACGATGTAAGCTTACAACATGCAGGTGGCTTAACGGTGGCAAGGGCCGCCACAGCCAACCAGGGGTGCTTTTCTGCAAGGACACTATCAAATTCTGCCTTATCGTCGAATTCTGTGACGGCGGCATTTTAAGCCAATAGAGAGTTCGTGACTGCGCTCTGGGCTATTCAGAGCTGACAGCATGGCGGAATGCGACAGTGTCCAGAACGGCGTCCCACTTCTTGATCTTGTTAGCGTCATCGCATGCTAAAATGTTTCCGCTAGGGGCGCTCCACCGCCGATTAGCAGAACAAAAAGAAGAATACCCACCATATCTATATATGGGGAAAATACAGTCGCTAATGCATTTCTACAGACCAGCCACAAGGAGGGTCATAGCAGTCGAGGCATCTAAGGCGAAAGTCTTAGATGAGCCATGGAACTCGAAAGGCGACCTGTAGGCGTCATCAGGAGTGATGAACAAAGATCATCATCATGGGATGACGTCACCCCATGACGTTATCGTGACGTCACAGACCGCCAACATTTGTGACTTCACGTGCTGACGCGATCACGTGACATCGTCGTTCGCTCATTGGTGGGTCCATCCCGGTGGCTCGTAAGGTGCAGAAAACTTTCAATGGCTCCGATCCCAGAGGCAGTACAAAACCACGCTAAGTGCAGAATGCTTTCGGGGGGCGGAGTGATCAATGCAATCGAACGAAGAGAAAAAAAATCACGCCATATCCACGAAGTGAATGGTGATGAGTGGGCGAAGCTCCGGAGGTAATCTGGTAAACCGTCAATCCCCGTAAATTTTGCCCACTCGATCATCGTACAAGGACCTGACACATAAACGCGGGGGGTGTGGTGCGATTAGATTTTGTTCAAGAGCTCTACGGACCACAAGGATGGGGTTCCCCGGATTTTGTTTTCCTCATCAGCGTCATCGTCATCGTTATCACGTGTAGTGGGTACATTCCACTATACTGGAACGCGCTCATTCTTCATGGTCATCAGGCGTCATCGTCATCTTTATCACGTGGAGTGGGTACATCCCACTATACGAGGCTACCTACTACTACTACTACATACTACAAAGGAGGGACAGACCCACACCCTAAGGAGCTTCGCCCCTAAAAGGAATAGACTATCACCTTCGAGTCATCTTAGGCGAATGCATAAGGGCCCGTGAAGTTTTTTGTGACGCCTGGAAGAAAGAAATAAAAAGTCGTGGCCCAGGAAGTTCTCAGGGGGTGCCCGCGATAGAAGCGAAAGAAACGCGCATGCGCGTGGGTGCGCATTTCGAGCCCACGCACGAATCGAAAGAGTCGTTCAAACGGTCGTTCCAACCCGCGCGCGCAGGTTCGGGTTGTTCTCGATGAAATCTCGATAGACTGAGTCGCTCCCCCGAGTTGGTTTCGAATCTGATAAACGGAGCTCGCTGAACTTTGTGCTCAGAAGGTGGGCTGTCGGATAGGCTTTTTTCTCTCCGCTTTTTTTAAAGATACTCCTGTGGAACACGCTCGAGCGTTACGACACTCCTGTGAACGTTGAAAATCTTTGGACTGTCTCCGGATCGATACTACGCGGGCCTCACTTTCTATTATGAGCTAATAATTGCTTCAGTTTTAAAATAATTCACTTTTGTTTCAAAGTGAAGCATGTCTCTGTCTACAGCCCCGAGATCGCCAATGACAACTGTTTGATTCTATAGTTGTAAGATAGAAATATCTGGAGTTTTACGTCCCAAAACCAAGATATGATTATGAGAGACGCCGTAGTGGAGAGCTCCGGAAATTTTGACCACCTGTTGTTCTTTAACGTGCACTGACATCGCACAGTACACGGGCCTCTACCATTTCGCCTCCATCGAAATGCGACCGCCGCGGCCGGGATCGAACCCGCGACCTTCGGGTTTGCAGCCGAGCACTGTAGTTGTAAGAGTTAATCAAGGCCGATTCCGGTGGCAGTGTAACGGTAAACATGCCCGATCCCGGTGGTATTGTGGTATTTTTTGGCTGGGTTTATCCTGGAGACATTGTAGAAATAAACGGTCGATCCTGAAGACACTGTAGTGGTCACCTGCGCCGATGCAGGGGCAGTGTAAAAGTAAATTGAGCCGCTACATATAAACTCAACGGAGGGTCCATTGAAAAAAAAAAAAAAGGAAAATCAGTGTATTCCTGTATCTCATAAAAGGGACGTCGTATTACTTAACTGGGCCGATCTTAGACACATCATAATAGTGAACTGGGACGATCCCGAAGACATTGTAATGGTCATCTGCCCCGATCTCAAAGACAGTGTTACAGACAACTGGCACGATCTTGGAGACATTGGATTGCTTAACAGACATTGGATGGCTTAATTACGGATACGCTCAAACAGCTAAATGGTGTGACAAGGATATACTGTGTAGCGGGGGGCTTTTCCCCCCCCCACACATTGGAGGTTTTCTTGTCCACCCAACCCCCCACTCCGGAAACTTCTGTATGCGTATGTGTACACGCATACATAAAAAAGCGTGCACGAAACCACACAAAGGGCGGCTGGACCCCCCCCTGAAAACATTGTCTGGTTACGCCTCTGCTCGTGGAGCCACCAGAAGCCCTTAGCGACTCGATGCTGCTCCAACAACAACAACACTAGCATTCACACACAGCTGAAGAAAAGCGCAGACAGCCAGGCGTCACTTCAGGAGAGAACACACCCGTGACTACATCAGTGGGGTCCAGCGCAAGGGGTGGATGAGTTCGGGGAGAGCGCGCGCTGAGGTCGTGGAAGGAATCTACGTATCTCCGGTCGATCAGACTTTCTCGTCGACGACTCGCTCGATGTTCGGCTCGCCATAAACGGCTAAACGACGACGACGACGTTGAATCGACCTCCGTGGTAGCAGATGCTGCGATGCCCGTCTCTGTATTTGTATGTATATATATACACACACATGCGCGATGGTACGCTGGATAGCCTCCTCCGAATCGACTTCAGGCGAAGGGGCCATACGAAGAGGGCGCGCGGCGGCAAACGTACCAGTGCTAGGATGTCCGTGTGTCGACTTGTGTTTCGCTGTTCACTGAGAGACCTAACGAGGGTCGCATTTGTGCTTGTGTTTGATTTTTTTGCGGGCGGTACGCGCACAATCACGATTAGCGTTGCCTCTTCTGCGCATGCTCGCTTTTCGTCCCTCGGCCCGGTCCTGTTTTACGATCAGTTTAGAGACATTTACAGCGCAGTGAACATACAGTACGGGCGGGGACACGAAAGACGACAAGGTAGAGAGTGAGTGAGTGGTAGAGCGAGAGGGTAAAGCACGAGTATACGCTTGTTGTAAATCGTCCGGTTGTGTACTTTGTCGTGAATGCCGTGCTTACATATACAGAAGCAAGATGGCGCGTGCTATAAAATATAGCTTCTTGGTAACCATTTATTTGTCTTGCAGCGCGTGTACAGTGCATAGGTTGACGAGGTCACTCGAGAATGCAAATGAGGGCGGTGAAAGACGATTTCGCCAGTTCAAACTGGTTTAATGTTGACATTAAGGGCGGCTTTCGCTTCCTGGCCAGGTAGCTTTAGATAGACAGCTAGGAGCTATAAGGCATATTGTGCACAACGTACGGGGCCAAGGCGTAGCCCGCTATTCGGTATGCCCAGAGTTTATAGGCGCATACCATCCCTTTGGACTTGCCATAAACCGGGCAGTTCAAAACGAAACAACGAATAAATGCAAACAGAAGCGAAACAAAACGTCATGGTCGGAAGCTTTGAATCAAGAGACGGATAGTAAACAAATGATTTCGCGAAAATGAATTCGGATTAAAATGGAAGCAGAAACGCAGCTAATGGAACTCTGTTTTGTTGAACGTGAATGAAAGATTCAAGGTCTGTACTTATGTATTTCATAGCCCAGGGCTCATTGACCTTGCAAGAAATTCATGAATGGCACCGCTGTTGCCGTCGCCGTGCCCGAGCGACGACGCCCTCTAGAATAGAGAACTTCGAATAACCAAATATAATCTATAAGAAAGCAAAATACAATAATTATGTTAACGTAATAATGATATTATTATTGTGGAAACATTCACTCAAGTTCGGGATATGTTCTCGTACACCGACCATATCCACCGGCAAGAAGCAGATGCGTTTTTTTTGACGTCCTGGTACCCAGAACATTAAACTGCTTGAGCATTGGAGTGATAAAAGAATGTAAGAATGAAAGATGATATGCTATTAACCATTTTGACGTAAGGTTATGTAAACTACATGATAATAAATAAAGTTCCTGTTTGGTCGCTCTCGGATCATCTTCCGTCTCCATCTTCCAGCTGTTTTCATGCGTAAGCTTTCCACGGGGATCAGCAAAGCTCTCACTGCAACCGTCGCAGCCACGCAATGTTATCATTACTATTGTAATTAATATCTGAGGTGAAGACGTTACCAATGAGACATGGGCTGTTCGCTGCATTTGAAACAGACACACGAATGCTCATATTAGAGGATGGGGGCGGTGAGTAGGAAGGATACAGGAAAGGGATGCAAGCATAATCACAACGAATGAAAGGAAAGTGGAAGAGGCAGAGAGAGAGAAAATGGCTGCAGATCGACGAAGTGGATGCTGATGATGGGTCGAAGCAGTGAGCATCGGATCACGAATCGTGGCCTTCTATTTTGTTCTGGTTCGCAGCCTTTTATTTTGTTCTTGTTGACCTTTTGTTCTGTCATATTGTTTGATTGATTGGTGGTTAAATGTCGGTGTTTTTACGGTGTTGTAGCCTTTTATTTTGTTTGTTTTTTAAAACCATATGCGCGCTATGTATGCTCTGTAGACGGTATTGCGCACATATGTTTCACACCTGCGCTTCGACTAAGGGCTACGGCGAGCCTCGACGACAACGGTCATTCGTGAGGGCCTAAGGAGCTTCGCCCCTAAAAGGAAATGACGCTTGGGGCGCCCTCTCTGTTGTTTTCTAGAGGCGTCACGCACGTCTTTCTCACGTGCGATGCCCGAGTGCGGTGAGCTAGGCGTCAACAGAGGAAATGATTCTTCCTCGTCCATTCCACCGTACACCGTCTCGGTAGCTACCGTGTGTGTTGTGTGTGGTAAAGCACTCTCGCCTTGTTCTGTATGCCCCGTACGTCTCGCACGAAAACTTCGAGCGTTGGCGGCCGGCGTCAAACTGCCGCGACTTTCTCACGAGATCTTTCTTTCTTTCTTTCTTTCTTTCTTTCTTTCTTTCTTTCTTTCTTTCTTTCTTTCTTTCTTTCTTTCTTTCTTTCTTTCTTTCTTTCTTTCTTTCTTTCTTTCTTTCTTTCTTTCTTTCTTTCTTTCTCTGCGCACTGCTTTCAGGATCGGTCACAATACTGTCTGTTCTGCCGCGGGGGGATTTGAAGTCGTACGTTTCGAGGCTTCTTTCAGTTTTTCTTTTTTTTTTTTTTTTGAAGCGTGTCGAAAGGGTCACTTTCGACCTTCCCTTCAATCTGCAGTTACAACCAGCAGCAACCCCATAAGCATTACAACCGGGAACCGAGGTCTTATACGCTTCCGTTTCTAACAACATTTGGTAAGCGTATCTGTGGGCTTGCATCATGGACTTCATGGTTCTAATGTCCTTGTGCGTGTACTACTACCACACCCGCCACGGTGGTCTATTGGTTATAGTGCTCCACTGCTGACCCGAAGGTCGTGGGATTGAATCCCAGCCTCGGCGGCCTCATTTTGATGGAGGCAAAATGCTATGCATGTGCGCCTAGGTTTAAGAGGTGCACGTTAGAACCCCAGGTGGACGAAATTTCCGGAGTCCTCCACTACGGCGTCTCTCATAAGTCATACCGTGGTTTCGGGAAGCAAAACCCCTACATTTAACATTATTAAAGACGATAGTCCTTCTTGGGATACTTGAACGCAGAAATTTTGGTATGTCTGTCTTTCTGTCTGTCTGTCACGATTCAGCCACCCGGCCAAAGTTTAAGCGCTTGCTGAACACCCAGCCATCTTGAACTGGTAGCTGCGTTCATACTTGTGAACATTCTCGATCAAAAAGCAAATATTACGCATATCTGAGGCGCAACATCAATACGTAAGTATTATGTGGTGTGTTCCTCTACTAGAAACTACATATATAAGTAATTCTAAAGACCCTAGTGTTTCTTAGGCTGCGCTGAAAATGCGAATATGGTGCTGTCACCTATGCACGAAAAATCCCTCTGCCGACGATATGGTGCTGCCACCTGACTAGTGGCCCTGGCTTCTGATCACTGTAAAAGCATAGCGTTATCGGATACACCAGGCATAGTTATCGAATAACACTTCCTTACCCCCCTCCCTCTTTTTTTCGCCACCTCATACAAGCACGACCAGAACCACTACATGTTGTGCTGTTTCGCGTCATCAGCTTTTCCCGAACTGACTAACACAACTGCCAAACGTGAGCAACCGACAAACAGCTGTCTCTTAAAGTTGGCGCATACATACTTAACGTTAACACAGAGAGTGGGCGATGCGTGGAACAGATATGAGAAACGCTGTTTTTGCAAGCGCCTCGCGTACCACGGTTTTATGTACTCCGAGCAGCAGAGGCGGCCCCACACGCGAAGCATACACATCTGGGGGAAGTACAAGAAAAAAAAAAAAAAAAAAAAAAAAAAAAAAAAAAAAACACGCTGCCCTATAAATAAAGGGAAGGCGTCTACCAACGTGTCCAGTTCCTACACCGTGCATAAACTATTACATAGTTTCCTGATCCCACCGTGTGTACTACAGGCCCACACGTAAAATCTCCCAGATAGTCGAAAAGGATGGCTACGGGACGGTGCCCGCGCCGTGGCCCTGTCGTGGGCATATGTGGCTCTGTACGCGTCGTTTTCCGCCCTGGATAGATAGTAGGGACAGACTTGTGGTTAGCTAGACGCGAAGTGTAGCACTGTAGTATAATCTTGCCTATATACTGTTTCCGTCCCAGTGATGCGTGTTTTTAGTTTTTTTCCCCCCCCATACTTTGGTCAGCGCTGTCGTAAACAAGATTATTCTGTTCACGCGCCGCGCGGGTGGCGCGTCGAAGAACAATAAGAAAGTCGGGTTATCTGTCTAGCTATGGCGCGTTTAGGCGTGATTTAGGCCTAACAGGAAATGCAGTGCTTTTTGTTTTAGCCGTGTGCTGGGCCGTGTAATCTGACGAACTGATCTCTCGCGAGCAGGTTTTCTACTCGCGAATGACCGTGTAACGTATAAACTGTGGCAGGACAGCAGCTGCGTCCCGTCGCGGGACTCGTTCCGTATACACATTTAACCGAACACTGCGCGAACGCGAGACAAAGTGGAGGAAGACCTGCCGCGTAGGATTTAACCTTAAGGTATATTTTTCTTCCGTAAAAAGTGCTCGTAGCCATGAGGTGGGCACCGGCCATCTTCCATGAGAGAAAAACAAATAATACCGCCAATAAGGAAGATTCAAGGTGTTGTTGTCGCAGCACATGAGTAAAGAGCCGAAGGAATCGCTGAAGTTTGCCCTCTGTTTCCGTTCCCACCTGTTCTCACAGCTCATCAGCCCAGAAAGGCATACGAGCCCTTCTTCAATATACTTAAACGCCACTGACATAAGTACTGGCCTGTATAGGTATGCGCTGTAACGCAAGCACTGGGCTAAGAACGGTGGTTGCGTCTGAACAGCAGCAGCAAGAGCTGGACCGGAGCAGGCAGCGTTGCAGCAAACACAGGCTAGGCAGCTGAAGCTCGGGCCTCGCGCAGCGCTGGCGATGTGGCTACAGCGCTGGACGATCCTCATAACTACAGCTGCAATAAGCGCGAGTCGTAGAGTTGTGCATGCTTTCTCTCAATTTTTTCTTTCACTCCCCTGTTCCCCTAGTGTAGGGTATAGTAAACAGGCGCAAAACCTAGTTAGCCTCCCCCGTCTCTCCTTCACTCCTCCCCTGCTCTTCTCCCAGCAACGAAAAGTATCGAAAAGTGTGCCTAATGCAAGACTTGGGCGTGCAGGAGCGGCTCTCGCACCAGTTCCATCTTTTACACACGTTTTCAGCTTTCATATTTCGCGTACTGCTGAAGCAGCGCAGAAAAAAAAATTACACCATCTCCCGCTAAAGGGAACCATGTGTAGATGTGAAGTAGCGGGCGCTAACGCTTACACTGGCGGCGGCGTTGACGCTGGCGCTCATCGCAGCGTTGCGCAGGAGAGAAAACTTGGGAGGCGCAAAGCACGCAGTGATGGAGCGGTGTTTCCTACTGGAACATGCCAATCGCTGCTAATGGGCAATGAGAGACAGAAGACTCCGACTGGACACAGAGACCCGCACTCCGCTTTTAGTTAACGCGCATGCTGCGAATTTTTATTGTTCAACAACGCACAGGAGAAATCTCCCACCGGCACCACCTTGGAGGTCAAGATCCATTGCCATATATACGGGGTGGCCAGTGAACGGTTGTGCAGCGCGAGCAGTCGGTTTTTTCAACCAAGAAACTCGCTAGCAGACGCTGCCTGCGTCGGCGTCGCGAGGCGAGAGAGGGGGGGAGCGTAGGAGAGGAGAGAGAGGGGGGTGACACGCATGCGCAGTGGGAGTGTGAACGCCGTGGGCAGGGATGCGTAGAGGAGAGAGGGGGGAGCGTAGGAGAGGAGAGAGAGGGGGGACGCGCATGCGCAGTGGGAGTGTAGACGCCGCGGGCAGGGATGCCTAGAGGAGAGAGGGGGGGGAACTTAGGAGGGGAGAGAGGAGGCGCATGCGCAGTGAGGGTGTGGTTGCCGCGGGGAGGGATGCCTAGAGGAGAGAGAGGGGGAGAAGAGGTTTTTTATTTTTATTTTGAAAGGTTTGCGCATGCGCAGTAAGGGTGGTCACGCCGGCACACCACCACCACCGGATTAAGCTTCGCCATAAGATGCTTCACATCTAAAAAGGGCGCGATTGAGGTCTGATCCGCCATCTGCCTCAGGGAGCCCGCTCCCAGGGGTTTCGGAGACGTAATTGCCGTTTATACTAATTTCTACTAATTACACGACTACAATTTTAACTTATGGCATATCTTAATGTCCACTCTGTCATATACAACCCTCAGCTTGACCAATTACACCCCATTTATATACTTTTTTTTAAAAAATTTTTATCGAGGGGTCTTCGAACAACTCGTACCGGACGCTAGACAGGGTGGTCTGAAAAATGGCAAGGAGTCTCTCTCACTGTTCGTGCCACTAAAAAAGGAAGATAAATATGCAAACCCGCTAGGCGGGATGAACTTCATGTTGACATGTCGACGGATAATCATCAAGTAGCGGGACCACGCAATGGTGTCACATTACAGTCACGTAGATGTAGACTTGCGAGTTATTTGGGCATTTTTATAGCATGTTTTTTGTCTTTAAGGACGAAAGCATTTTTTTTTTTGTATTTAAGGCGAAGCCTTAAAGGGGTACTGACACAAAATTTCGCGGCCAGATAGCCTGCTGGATCGATTCCCGTGTACATGCGTGTACCATCTGCAAAATATCGACAGCGAATAAAGCTTGGAAGGTATTTTATATGAATTTTGAAGTTCGCTTGCGCGATCCAGCATTCTAGGCCGCACCTGGCGGCATTGACACCCTCGGAGGTGACCCGCGGTGACCCCCCTACTTCCCGGTACAACAGGTTATGATGACGTCGTAGCCGCCATTTCTGTTTTGGCGCGCTCGCCACTGCGCTGTTGGTGACTGCTCGGCGGCTGCTCGCGAGTGTGTGGCCGCGGCCAAGAGGAGGCGCTGCCGCGGCGCACGCGTTGAAAGATTTTGTGTTTGGCGACAGTACAGCTTTCCCGTTTCCTGCTCCCAAGGACTTCTTGATTTCCCTGTGCTGCCTGGGCTCCAGCGACAGGCCACAATGCCGAAATCCTTCTGCGCCGTTTCCTTCTGCACGTCGAAGTCGGAATCAGGCGTATCGCTGCATACGTTTCCCCCGCGACGAACCTCGGCGGCAGTAGTGGATCGAGTTCGTGTGCGCTTGTGGACGTCAGGAGTATCAGGACTGGTCCCCCGTGCAGAACAGTCGCGTTTGCGGGCTCCATTTCGAGGCGCATTGCTTTACCACACAGGCGCCGGACTTGGCGTACATGGGTCTTCCGACTCCACCCTGTGCATCGCTCACGTCTGCTGCTCTGGTGTTACATAGCTTTCTTCGGCACCAACAACTTGAAGGGCATCGCAATGACAAGAGATTCAATAGGATATTGAACGTAGAAAAAGAGAACGTACTTTGGCTAAATGAATTGCCCTGCAGAACATTTGTGCACGAATGTGTCGGGTCTTACCATAGTACATTGCCGACGCGAGGTTCATCGTGGTCGTCGTCGCTGGTATCGTTGCCGCTTCCCGACGAAGCACTCCTCGCCAGCGGGTCAAACCTGAAGTGATTCGCCCCGTCGTAAATTCCTTCCATCCCCGTCGCAAGAAAATTGTCGCCATCAGACGACGATGAGCCTGACGACGACAGCGAGGACGATAACGGCGACGACATCACGCAGCATGGGTGACAAGCGAATGCGAGCAGACGATGCAGACCGCGCGGAAGTGCGTCACTGTTCTGTGTGCTCCGTGACCGAGCGTTTCACTCGCTAGGTGGTGATAGTTGCACCCGGCGGCTTGTCGTTTTTGGAGCTCTGTCAAACCGAAACTGAGGCTGTGTCGGTAATGAGGAGCTTGTAATTAATTATCTGTCGCGCGCGCTGCAGCAAACGATGTGCCGTGTTATGACTAACAGGCCCCCAGCAACACAACCCGCGAACTTGGGGTCAGCAGCCGAGCACCCTAACCGCTACACCACCGCGGCGGACGCAGAAAAAAAAGAAAAAAAAAGAAAACATCATCATGTAATGACGTCGCTCTATGACGTGATGACCAAAATTTGTGAAGTCACCATGATGTCATAGTGACGTCATGGGATGACGCCATCACGTCATGGTCGCTTGTTCATACCTGGGCCGATCCCGGAGGCAAGTGAGTTGCAGAAAGCTTTCGGAGGCTGGGGAGGAACGATACATCGACTGAGCCAAAAAAAAAAAAAAAAAGATGGCTGTCGCCTTGTAGTCAGCTTATGTGAATTTATAAGGGACCCTGCGAGTTTTTCTTTTCACACCACACGCGTCCAGGCATTTCTTGAAAAACAAAGATGGCCGTCCAATTTGCGACACATTTCGCAACGGCGTTCTTGAAACAAACGGCGCCGGTGGATCATGGACGCCCTTTGACGCTTTGTTCCTTTTGTTCGGCGCCCGGGTAATGTGGTAACCGTTCGTCGGCTTTGTGCTTTTTTTTCACGCGGCTTGCCCTTGAATGCCGAAAAGCGCGGTCAGCCACTAATTGGCCGCTTCTTTTGGACGGAGCAGAAAATACGCGCGTTTCTTCACAAGTCCTTTTTCACTCTCTCTCTTCTTCTCTGTCACTCGGAGGATACGCCGTATACAACGCAGCGCGGCCTCGACGTGAGGATCGACAACAATGAAGTCGCGCTTGCCTTGAAACCTCAGCTTTATTTAGTTTTGGCCTAAGCACGCTCGATGCGTGGACTTAAAGTATAGACGCACGTATAGAGCCTATATGAGCCGGCCGTTTATGTTAGAAAATAATTACAGCGGAATCAAGCCGAATGAACGATACTCATGAACCGTCTAATTAACCATAAAGATACTGCAATTAACGGCACTCTGGAAGCTTGACCGTCAATTCATGCAGAACCTGTCGTGATAGTTAGTAACTGTTGGAGTTTTACGTCCCAAAACCACGATATGAACCCTGCATAGGAATGGCATTGGAATGTTCTCAGCTCAACATGGCAAGCCTAGCGGATTACGTGGTATCGATTAACCTTATATTAACGTGGCATCTGCTAACCCTTTTGTTCTGTCATATGATTTGATTGATGGTTGGTTAAATGTCGGTGTTTGTTAAACCATATGCGCGCTATGTACGCTCTGTGGACGGCATTGCGCACAGATGTACAAAGAAAATATTCGTTGAACAGTCCAAGGTGGAGGCGCCCACGTGTCTTGCGTAAAATCGTCTATAAGGGGGGACATCTGTGCCTTTAACCACCAGGCGTTATCATGAAAGCAAATCACATGACAGGGCACATCCGGTAAACGTCCTACCTTGTGGCGGTACCATCCAATAGAACGTCTAAACACGTTCAATGAATTCCTAATCAATAACACGTTCTTCGCGAGGGCCGAAAACCGCAAAGGGGGTAGCAATACCACGACGTTGCGGCAGCTTAAACTACTGCAATATACGCATTCTTAGATGCGAACATAAGGCGACGGAACGCCATTGAACCGGCGCAACACCTGGCACACCACCTTCATCTGTATCGGCGGGAGTATAAAGTGCTAAGCGCACCTCTTTACCTGGCAGCTGCTTGCTCCGAAGATTTACGCCCGAGAGGGAGTGTTTCAGGCCGCAAGGTGGCTATCGCATCGATAGGAAGTTAATTGGGATTTAGCGACCGACAGTGCGGATGACAGCGACGGAGAGAGGGACGCCGGACACAGCGGCGATTGTGAGGTAATGTCGCCTCCGGGGGGACCTTTTATCTCGCCGACACGACATGACCCCTCGCCCCCCCCCCCTAACGCCCTCTCGCGTCCGGTTTACGCGCTGCGTGCGTACGGCACGCGGGTTGCAAGCTGTGTGTCCAGTTTTAGAATCCCTTGGACAGTGGCCAACATTTCCTGCCTCGCAACTGTATGATGTACAAGCGAAGCCGATTTACACCAAACCCGGATAAAGAGAATTATGCTCTGTATTAAACAATAATAAAAGACTCTCAGGGTCCCACATGCATTCGCCTAAGACGACTCGAAGGCGAAAGCCATCTTTTTCTTCTCAGTCAATGTACTTGACCCTCCCCCCACCCCCCTGCGAAAGCTACCTGCACCTAACGTGATTTTGCATTGGCCTCCAAGATTGGAGGCATAGCTTCTTCACATAAACTGGTTTTGCCTTGCCTCCGTGATCAGCCCACCTTCGACAGAGCGACGTCATGTGATGACTTCATCATGTGACGTCACGTTATGTGATGTCATTACGTGATGATGATTTTCGCATCACTCGTGTTGGCGCCGTCGGCGCTCAACCTTCGCGCTCGATGAGGCATCTAAGGCTTTCTTGGAATATCTGTGATTTTAGGTGTCAAAACCAGAATATGATTATGATGGACGCCGTCTGGAGGGCTCCGGAAATTTTCGACCATCTGGTGTTCTTTAACGTGCAATGACATCACAGAGTACACACGGGCCTCAACCATTTTGCCTCCACCGAAATGCGACCGCCGCGGCCGGGATCGAACCCGCGACCTTCGCGTCAGCAGCCGAGCACCGCAACCGGTGTACCACCGTGATGGACTGTTTTCTACTTCGCAATTGTACAATGTGCAGACGAAGTCGGAATGCACCAAACCAGGATAAGGCGAATTGCACTGTATATCGAACAACGTACTGGGTTCTGCGAATTACCATTTCGGAGACCGAATGGAATATCAATCGAACAGGGCCCGAAAACGGAACCGAAGGCTTGTTAAATAGTTTTAGAATGAGGAAACACCCGTTCTCAGTATTATAAAACGACATTCGCATTCTACAGTACATACATATAAGGAAGTTTCTGTAGTAACTATATACCTTATGAAGGGTTACTTATTGAAAGTCCAAATGGTTTCGCCTCTCCCTCTGACCTGAACGTAGCGAGCGAGCTATGAGGTGCTTGCTACTCTCAGTGATTTTGTTTCGTTCGACATTCGAACCTAAGCGTTTGCTTTTATGCTCAAGACCAGCAAAATTGCTCTTCGTTATTAGCACTGCTTGCACGTAGCTAGCTGTCGATACCGCAAGGGTTCGGCACCTTGCGATTCCTCCCGATACGGGAATCACCCTCAGAACCCCTACGCGCACACCCTTCGCGCAGCCCGCATGGAATCGACTTCCTGTGCTGTGTGCAGCTATTTGAATATCATTGGGCGCTGCGCCATGCCAGATTCGCGTGATACGAACACCGATTCTGGAGTTTAAGGGCTAAACCACTCCGAGTTAAAGACGAGACAGTGATTCCTTCCCTGCCTGCGCTACCCTGCCTACAGGCGCTATCTCCTCCTCTCCACTTATTTCTTCATAACACACGTGGACCATGTCAGCACTAAGCGTTGAGCCTATGAAGATTTCGCGCTTTTCGGCTACCCTGCTGTGATCTCCGCTCGCGCAGTCGAAAACGAACTAAACGAAGTGAAATCAGTCGATCGTGCACGATTGTCATGCGAGACAAGGCAGAAAGGGCGTGAGATTGCATAGCAAAGCAGGGCAGGAAACAATTCGTAACTGATATCTCTGAACCAATCGGGAGCTTATTTTCTCATGACGTCACGTGAACGGACTGCTGGCCTCACGAATTGCGCCGAAAAAGACGGCAAACGGCAAGGAGAGAATAACGTACTCGATCTTTGTATTTACAGAGGTTGTTTGAAGGCCCTTTAATTACACTCAGGTATAAACGGAATGATACGAAATTGGACAGAGAGAACGTGTTCCTTTCCGTGGTGGCCAGCTCGAGCGAAACCGAAGGAATGCCGTAACTTCAAGCGTCTTGCTCTTCTTCGCAACGAAAAGCCACGTGCCTAAAGTTAGTATACCACAGAGCGGCATTCTGAATGGCTGCCGAAATTGCTGCTCGAACATCGGCGTTCTCCATCGCGACATTACTCTATCGAGAAAAGACCAGATAACAAAAAAAAGCAAAGACAAATTAGGCGTCGCAGAACCACGCGGTGACGAAACCCACGTCGGTACTTCGAAACTCCCGCAGCATGTGTCTCGTCCATGGCGCATCGCGCAGGCACACACACCTATACCTACACAGCCTGCGACAGAGCAGAACCACCACCACCACCCTCTCTCTCTTACTCTCTTTATCGTTCACTTTTTGTTTCTTCACCCAGGCAGAGCCGAAAGAGAAGCCGAAGCCGAGCCAAAAACCGAGCCGCGGTCGAGCGACTGTCCAGCGAGATGTCCGGCGCGCCGCGGAAAAAACGTTTTCGCAGTCCGCTCACGGGTCGCCCGTAAATGTCACGGACTCGCTCGGTCGCCGGTGGAAAGGCCCGCGCAGACCGTAAATCTGCGGCACCGGCCGCCGGCTCATCCGGATTTGTGAAATCCCGCGCCGCGCCGCCCGATGTTCTTACAGGGCAGCGTTCGCCGCGATTCCCCTCGTTACGACGACGATGTCGTCTACGCGACGCTCGACCAGCGTGCTCACGCACGCTCGCCGTACCTTCCTCTCGTAGAGAACCTCAAAGATCTGGAAGTCCCCGCGCATACTCCACGACATCCTGTCCTTCCTTTCTCTCTCCGTCAACTTTGACTCTATGAGCGCCGCTGGGCTGACGCGAAAAGAAGGAAGGAAGGAGCGGTGGTGGGCCCTGTAGGAAAAGGGCCCTGTAGGAAAAGGGCCTATACCCCTGTAGGAAAAGGGCCATGCAGACGGCTTGTCGTGCGAAGCGGTGACCAGAGGACGATGCGATTTGGATGTGCGGGGATCTTAGTCAACCCTGGAGAAAGGGAGGGGGAGGGGGGAAGTAGTGAAAGTGGCAGCATATATATATATATATACGCCAACGTACAGACAGGTACGAACTGCTATAGCCGCTGTCGTATGCGTGTGAGTCGGGCGGTAGATGCAGCACCGCGAGACATGCAACCTATATAATACCGACCCGACCCCCCCGCCGACTGGTGGGCATGCAGCGCCAGCGGCGGCAGCGGTGAGAAACTTCTGAACCTGCCCAGAAAAAGAGAAGAAAGTGAGATGTTGTCCGTACGTGAGGCAGGAAGCAAGAGCGACAGAAGGACCGGGGTGGTGTCTCCGCGACCTCTTCTTCTTGATCATCCCTCCACTTTTCCTCGTTTTCTTTTTTTTTTTCTACTGCATTAGATTTTGATTTGAACGTTATTTTAATTGGCTTAAGGTGTAATCGGCTTCAAGTGCCGTCTGCCACGCACCGGGCCACCTCGACAGCGCAGTCCAGAGGGGAAACGAAAGAGCAAGAATTGTGGTGTCGCACGACAACTTTCGATGGTGCTCGGAATGTTTGGGCGGGGGGAACTACTTATAAGCTCACGCCAGGGCCTCCAAGAGCAATCGGCCATATATATACGGCGCGATCGAGGTTGTTACACCCTATCGCGAAAGCGTACAGGTCAGCCGGCTGGTCTTTGCATCACTGCGATAGGGCGAACGTTACAGAACAGGAATACACTGCGTTATATAGTCACTTAGCAGGAACCGTGCTTTAAGAAAAAATACCGCGGGAGGAACGCATGCACGCGCAAGTAGCCTCAAGAAATGAGCGAAAGGAGAGAGAGAGAGAGATAAAGAGAAGAGGAAGGCAGGGAGGTTAACCAGAAGGTAGTATCCGGCATGCTACCCTGCACTGGGGTTGGGGAATAGGGGGGTTGAAAGAGAGAGAGAAAAAAAATAATACGAAAAAAATCACAGCCACGCACGCACACACACACACAAACACGAGAACGTTCCGCTCAGAGTCGTTCTGATAGGGCCAGTAGATCGCAGGAAGGCCTAATAGTGCTTGTAAGGCCTTCTTCTGCGATGTTAGGTCTGAACGATGTCGTAATAGTCTTTCTTCAGATAGGCTGGTCGTCTATCTTGTTGAAGGCCTGACAAAGAGCTTGTCTCTGTGCGGCATATTCCGGACAGTAGCACAGAACATGAATGTTTTACAATGTTCTCTTTAAGAGCCTAAAGATTCTATGAACGCTCACCTCTTGCGACTAATGACCACATAATTTTATCTACACAGTATTTGGAAATCTGTGGGCAACACCTGCATCGATGACCCGTGTCAGTAACTTTTTTCTTCGCATAGTGTGTATAGACTATGTATATCTACGTCAAGGGAAAGCAGCCCAACAGGACATATATGGTCCATATATAGTCTGCAAGCTATCTATATGGACTGTGTTAACATATAGTTTCTAAGGATTATTAATTATTGCTGTGGTTTTACGTCCCACAGCCACAGTATGACCATGAAGGACGCCATAACGGAGTGCTCCGGAAAATTCGACCACCTGAGTTTTTTTAACTTGCACCTAAATCTAAGCACACGGGCCTCTAGCATTTCGCCTCCTTGAAAATGCGGCCGCCGCGGCCGGGATTCGATCCCGCAACCTTCTGGTCAGGAACCGAGCCCTGTAACCACTAGACCACCACGGCGGGTATCGTTCTAAGGGCCAGCGAAGCTGATAAACGGGACATCTGAAGTGCAGATTATACAACTGCGTATCACTGATGACACTGTTTAACTCTATGCCATACATTGAACGTTAAATGGTAGGCGCGAAATGTTCCTCTTTTTTTTTTTCCCTTTTTTAGACCCTTGAACAATATGCTGTCACAAGATTCTCTGATTCTGCATGGTCTTGTAAGTGCGTCGCTATTCAATAAGACTGTTACGCGGTCAACGTTTCTGCGGTCCAAGGCCAGCGTCTTGCACACAAGTACATAATCCAACTACAAAAAAAAAAATGGCCGTTATACATAGCGCGTGGGTTATAAATCAACGTTTCTTATCGCTAAGCGTCAGCGCCACGCAGGGGGTTCCTCTTTCCGCACTTGTGCTATCGTCCTGCAGCGCCATCTTCAGGGTATGCAAGGCGAATATAGGTCGCAACGGTTCTCCCTCTAATTGCCTGCCGATGACACGGTGACCGGAACTGTGTAACTCATCCAGCGAGATTCATTAAGACTAATTACCTGGTCGACCGCGCACCCCATTTCCACACCTTGCGCAGCGGGATGTCCGTATACCGGAGGAGAGGACGGGACGTCGAGATAGAATCTTTTGCCCCTTGTGCAATGGCCCGGCGAAGAAGAATTGATCGAAGGAATATATATTTCTTTTCGGGGAGAGGAGGGGAAGGTGGATGCTGAATTCACGAAGTGGCCGGTTTCATTTGTAGAACTGTTGACATATCCAAACACCTGCCTGCTTAGACACCGCCGCGCCGCATCCTACTGGTAAGGACCTTCTGTATATTCAGCACCGCGGTTGCAACCGCGGCATGTATGGTACGATAAGCTCTAAGCGTCTGCAACCGCAAATATGGAAAATCGACACCCGCAGTCGGCAGCAGCGTTTGGGGCAGGAGAACGTGTCACAGCGTTCAAATGGTTCTTAAATTTTAGCGGTATATTGCGGAGCTCAATAACATCAGACGAAGGCAGTTCAAAGCAACAGGAGAAAACGAATGAGATAAGAACGTACGTGACCCTGCTGGACTTGAGAATCCACCACGATATATCTCGCTTTTGCACCCGGAGATGTATGAGACATCCATATAAAGTTCCTCATTTTTGGTCTCTCGTACGAGGCGTTCCTTTATCGGAAAATTTAAAGCATATAGAACAAGAGGGAAGTATAACTCACTGAAATGGGGCGAACACAAGACCAAAAGCCGATAAGAAGACGTCATAAAACGAAGACGTCATGGCCAATACCTATTGTTCTACTGTCCTCGACTTTTGATTTATGAAAGCGAGAAGCGATGCAGTGGCAAGAATGAACAGCCGGCAACTGTCTGCTCAGACGACAGCTGCAGCAAGCGGTAGCTGTTAACGAATTAGTTCAACGTGGATTGATTTTGGCATGATACATTGTGTGGAGATAATGGTGGTGCGCTTCAACAGAGACACTTCTAATGTAAACGCTGTAAAGCTAACCATACCATGTGTTCCTCTCCGTCCAAAAAGTAACGAGCTATCTATAGATGCTTTTCTGGTTAATATGAGCTGTCTTTCTCGCGTTATATCTTCAGCTTCCCCTTACAACTCTTGTGAAAGCTTTAAGGCACTTTAGTGTCAATTAGACATGTTAATAAGTCCCCGCGAGTATCTGATACCGGTTTCGCGAGTGTAATAAGTACTCCTGCCATCGTACGCACATGTATAGTAGAGCATTAGGCGTATACGTCAACCTGTAGGTAAACGTTTCCTGTGGCCAGCAAAGAGACCTCATTCTAAGATGTATCTACACCACGAAATGCTGTTATGCATTCTGACTAGTCACGATATACCTACTGAAACGTGCCGTTGTGTGTGCACTCTAATGACTGCGTACATGTTCCGTAGGTTTCTCATGAAAGTTATTGCAAATATTATGAATATTCTTGGACAGGGTGTGTCGTTTGGAGCTAACGTCGTCTTCTGCAAGACAAGTCCATTTGTCCTGAACACCCCGTGTACAATACTACTCATCCCTTTTCAAGCATCCAATCTTCTCCTGAACTTCTTCCTTGTAGGAAAATATTATGGAATCCATATAGTTTTCATACAATATTATACGGAAAGCATACGGAACTGGAATCACATACGGAATGATTCAGTACTCATGTCTATATAGTTATGTCCTTCACGCGTGACCGTTGCGGTAGTGCATGCGGCGAGGCGTGTCTGAACAGTCAACGAGAGTCTTCACCAATAACTTGGCACGTCCACCGTCCCGTTATTTACGCAATGATTTCCTCGCCACTGCATGCTTTCACCAACTTAATCTCATATCTCCGAATATTATTGTGAGCCACAGTGCTTCCGGCAACCACAACTCGCTTAATTCGCGGCCATTTACGGTTCCCATCAACACCTTCCCAGGGACTCCGTACAAGAGTGGGACCCGCGTAATTATACATACCGCTATTAGAAGCAATCGCGCATGCCACCTTCCGGTAAGAACATTCAAAGATTCGCGCGGCCTCGCCCTGTAGGCACCGAAGCCGGGCAGGGCCCGTAAACGAGCATTCAGTCATCGTAAGCCTGCAAGCATCGCACCTTCTTCTTTAAGGGGGATGCACGAAACGCGCCGTTCAACCACCGCCCGATACGGTCGGTCGTCGGGCCATTCTCCCTCCGGAAACGACTTGACATGTGCGCTGCCTCATACGCCTCGCAACTCACCGGGCCAAACATTTCCTTTTCTTTTTAAGCCTTTTTTTCGTAAGCCTTCTTTTTTCTTAAATTGCTTTTTTTGCAGACATACCCGCCCATCATGCTCGAGAGAGGGCGCTTATGTAGGGGACGACGTCATGCACTGCGGAACGCGTCGAGCGCTGCATGTAGAAGCCATGAGAATATATATATATATATATATATATATATATATATATATATATATATATATATATATATATATATATATATATATATATATATATATATATATATATATATATATATATATATAGCAACAGTGCATAAGACCTTAAGACTCGGGTATGCCTCGATGGTTGAATAGGTGTGTACGTGAGCGACGCGAAGTGTATGATGTTACGCACGGAGAAGGAGGTTTTGGTGGTGGTGGTAGAGACGAAGAAGAGGAGGGGTGGATCGGCATTTCGAGGTGCCATAATTTTAATGTGGCACGTACACGTCTCGAATGTCAGGTTTAGCGAAGTGTGACACATGCTGCACACGCAGTATACTCGGGGCTGGCGCTGGAAAAACGGATATGATCTCGTGTATAGGAAGGAAGGGCTGAGCTGTGCTGCGCCTTCTCCTGCTCGAATGCGCGCTGCCCCCCATGCGACGCTGTGCGGAGGAAAGGAAGGGAGCGTTTTAAGACGAGCGCTCGCTCGGGCTTCTTGATTTTGCTTGGTTGCGTATACGGCTCGTACGTGTGCGTGTGTATACGGCCACTTCCTCTCTTGTCACATTAAGTATTACAGGAGAGCGAGGAGATGATAAAAATGAACGATGTCAATTATACTTTGCCGCAGATAAGCGTGGAGGATGTTAAAAGCGGCGTAGGGACGCGAAACTCTTAAGGCCCATTTTGTGGGCATTCAAACGATTCTCATTTCGCAAATTGCGCCGAGTTGAAGAGGCGTGAGCCCAATCCCTTCCTGTGCTGTGGATACACAGGAAAAGCTGGGCGTATAGCACTGACTTTTTTAACTGTGCAGCGCTTAAAAAAAAAAAAAGAAAGAAAGAAAAAAAAATGGTACACGTGCTCTTCCGACTACGATTTTACGGATAAACGTATATACTTTGTAAAGCTTCTGCCCCTCAACGCTGCGAAGGAGGAAAGCGACAAGGAATTTGAAACCTCGCGGAGCTAGCTCCGAAAAGAGAGAGGGAGAACATGTTTGTGTTATCCGGCGGATGTACGCGAAAGCAGCCAGATACCCGTCGTCATCCAAGAGTGCATACATAATGGCATGTGCAGCTATAAGTGGCCTTTTAAAATGCATACATATAAGCGGCCCTTTTTTTAAAATGTCCGATGCTCTCCTTGTTTAGTTGTGCTGACGTCAGTTAAACTGCTCTAGGATAGCATTGATCAGGCGCCAGTGGTGCCTATAGGTGAAGCTGATAGTTACATGGATATAGTTTGGTTACCACCTCTGTATTGCCTAGACTAAGCATTTACAAGCAGTTCACGATCAGGCATTCCCGACCACCCGGTGTAGCGCTGTTTTTGTGTACCAAGGCACGTAGACCTAAGTTAGGCACACGACATGACACGGAACGAGCCCTTAGTGACAGTCGTGGTAATAACTAAATCAAACATTCTGGAGTATTACGTGCTGAAACAATGATATGGGAAACTGTGCAGCGAAGGGAAGGGAGGTACTCTGTATTAATTTTGACCATATATGTTGTTTTCGTGTGTGCCTAAAGCAAAGTACACGGGCGTTTTTTTTTTTCTTATTTCGCCTCATCGAAATACGATAGCCGTGGCCAGGAATCGAACCCGAGACCTCGCGCTTAGCTGGTGCAACGCCGCGGTTGCTACGCCACCACGGCAGCGATGCCTTAATAGTCTCTAGTTTCTATACTCGTATAAGAATGCCTGCGTGTTTTGCCCGTGCAGCGCTATGGCTTCAAAGGCGGGGCGACGGCCGCCGTGTTTTCCTTATCTCGTCCTTCACGTATAGTACATATAAGCCATCCGGCGTTGCGCACTTCCCAACAATAGAATCGTGGGAGCCTAATTAATTTCCCGCCCGTGAAAGCGAGCCGCTTTATTTTAAAGGGTCTACAAGAATGCGCCGCGCGATGTATACGTTGTGCCTGGAGCGTTTTCCGATAAGAGGCAGGCCGCATAGCCTCGAGGCACACTTTGTTTAAGAGCTATCTAAAGTGGTCACAATAAGCGAGGACCTCCTCCTCTCTCAACCTTTTTCTCTATCAGCTACCAAGATGTCTCACGCTGACGTTACTTGTTTCTTCCGACATTCCGAAAACTCTCGACCGGGGTTCACCGCAACTTTCGCCGTCGAGTCAGTGACCTTTGTCTGTAGGGTAGTACCATCACGTCCAGTGACCTTTGTCTGTAGAGTGGTGCCAGCATTTATCGTGAGCTTTGCCTATAGGGTGGTGCCAGGGGCGTAGCCAGACATTTTTTTCGGGGGGGGGGGGGGGGGGGGCACCTCCTTAATTTCGGAGGGGGCACCTCCTTGAAGTGGCCATTTTTCGATATGTATGCCATGGCGAAAAAAGCTTTCGGGGGAGGGGGGGGGGGCACGTGCCCGGTGTGCCAGCCCCTGGCTACGCCACTGGGTGGTGCCAGCATGTCTAATGATCTTTGTCTGCCACACGTCCAGTGACCTTTGTCTATAGGGGGTACCAGCATGACCAGTGACCTTTGTCTGTAGCCTGGTGCCAGCATGCCCAGTGACCTTTCTCTGTAGTGTACTACCAGCACGTCCAGTGACATTTGTCTAGAGTGGTGCCAGCATTTATCGTGAGCTTTGCCTATAGGATGGTGCCAGCATGTCTAATGGTCTTTGCCTGCCACACGTCCAGCGACCTTTGTCTATAGGGGGTACCAGCATGACCAGTGACCTTTGTCTATGGGGTGGTGCCAGCATATCCAGTGACCTTTGTCTGTAGCCTGGTGCCAGCATGCCCAGTGACCTTTCTCTGTAGTGTACTACCAGCACGTTCCAGTGACATTTGTCTAGAGTGGTGACAGCATGTCCAGTAACCTTTGTCAGGGTAGTACCAGCACTTACAGAGACATTGGTCAAGGGTGGTATCCAGCATGTCCAGTGATCTGTGTCTGAGGAGGTGCAAGCATGTCTAATGACCTTTGTCCAGCATGTCCAGTGACCATTCTTCCAGGATAGTACCAGCATGCCCAGTGGTATTTGTCTAACGTTGTGCAAGCGTTTCCAGTGACCTTTGCCTATATAGTGGTGCCAGCGTGTCCAGTGACATTTTTTTGTACGCTGGTGCCAGCATTCATATCTCGGAACAACTCGCTATACGCACAGGACTAATGCTGAACAAGTGTACTTGAAGATCATCGTTTGTTCTACATCAATAGCACAGTGCTCGCTCTTTATCATACGGGTACTTTTGGAGTAGGCGATACCAACCATGCTTCGCATTCCTTCACCTTGCAGCAGCAACAGCAGCAACAACAACCCCAGCATCAACCGCAGCAGCAGCAACAGCCACCCAACCGGCGAGTCGGCCTGCAGTGCTCCAACTGTGCCACTTCGACGACGACGCTGTGGCGGCGCAACAACCAGGGGGAGCCCGTCTGCAACGCCTGCGGTCTCTACTACAAGTTGCATAACGTAAGCTTAGACACTAGACCGCTTTGGCGTGCTGGTATTCCGGTGCACAACGGCATTTGCGTTATGCTAATTGAAAACCAGACAGTGTGGACGTCTCTAGTCGGGTACAACTTAAGTTAAGAAGGCAGGAGGCCCCGCCCAGACGGCAGAAGCGCTACCACATACTGGCTCAGCGAATGAAGAAAGCCTCCCGCGCGTCTTTCCGGCCACGTTCTCCATCGACAGCATCTCTGGCTGTCCGTCTCATGACGCCAGTTTATGGAGTGTACGCCCATTGGTGCAGGCTTGTATTCAATCAACCGCCTTTTACGTAGAAACGCAGCTGCCTTCTTAGGTAGTACCCGACTATAGTTAATGATTTCACTCATGAGGATGGGTAATATTGCGTTTTAGACGTTCCGAAGAGCAACTTTTACGTACATAGGGTGAACTGATTTGTGTTAGTGCTTAATTTTAGTTTTTCACAGCTTTAAAACTGAACATGAACGCCTTACAGTCGTAGTAGTCATAAGCCTCTGCAGGATTCCCAATTATGAGGGTGACCATAACCCTGATATTTGAACGACAACGCGACAGGTCCGACAGAGTAAACGAATTGGGCAGATTTCGGCCCGACCCCACAAGGTGATTACTTCATTATTTCCTTATTTCGTTGCCCTCAGGACCCGAGGGCATTGCAGAGAGGGAGAGGGCGCACCTCCTCTGCCCCCCTTCGTAGGCACGCATATGCTACTTACTACTACTAGTACTAGTAGTCCAAAAACGGCAGGAAGAGGAAGATGGAAGCTTGCAATGAAAAGATCCGTAAACAGGGGAAGGGGGGGGGGGGTGTGCTCGAGTGGACGTTTCGACAAGTGGGCTTGTCTTCTTCAAGGCTGGAACTTGAAGTAGACAAGTCCGCTTGTAGAAACGTCGGCTCGAGCACACATCCCCTGTTAACGGATTTTTTCATAGTAGTAGTAGTAGTCTTAGTATTACATGTCACTAAACTACAGACAGGTTCCTCGTTGCTTCGCATTGCTTCGAATGCGAACACGTCATCCGGAGATGTCCACCACGCTCACTTCGAAATGAAAGTTGCGACACGGACAGCGAGAGGCTACTTCTGTAGTATTCTACGTTGGACGCGAACAATACCCCGGGGAAAGAGGGTGGGTAAATGTGGAAAGGGAGTGAGAAGCAGTCACGTTCGTTTGCTGTAGGAGTGCGCAACGTGGGCGAGCGTAGCAATCAGACGATTGACTTTGGTCGTGTTTGTGACACGCTCTGTTGGAGAGACACGGTACGTGTTTGACCGAGAGTCTGAGTGTACACCCCCGGCTTGGTTCGCAGGGAGTCACTGCGAGGAGGAAAAGCGACGCCGTGTAATTGTTTGTACATACTTTCTCTTTTCTTTAGCGTCATAATTCATAGCCCAGTTCGCACACGTCCTGACGGGTATAATATTACTCGCATCTTAAAAGACTATTACAGCCAAGCTGTCTTTGTCTCCTCTGCGCCTTAGTAGTGGTAGTAGTAGTAGTAGTAGTAGTAGTAGTAGTAGTAGTAGTAGTAAGTAGTGGTAGTAGTAGCGAGGCAGGTCACATGACTAGAGGGGAGCGAGTAAAGGAATAAACGAAATGATGATGATGAAGGATGACGATGAAGAATGGTGGTGGTGGTGGTGGTGATCGATATGATTATGATGACATGTACAGAAAGTAATCACCATGATTGCAGCATAACTGTCCGTCGGTTTTCACGACGTGGAACTGGTTGAATTTTTTCTACCGAAGTTCCTACTTAATCGCACCTCAGAAGGCTATTCCACTGCTGTGTTCATTATTGCGTCGAGACGGAATGTCATATCTATTGTCGAAGCTAGGTTCAGACCGCCAACACTGAAGCCATGGCAATACAAGGGACGATAGCGTCGCTCTAATGAGATCGATTTGTATAAAATAGCGTATATCTATTATTTAGGCGACCGGGCAAACGACACTGGGCAACAGAGAGCCTTGTCTGTTTTCTTGGGGTGGATCAGCACCACTAAGGTAGCCGGAGACCTGCCTTTTATGTAGCGATAGTGCGCTTGAATTAAACGTGGAGTGGACTTCAAAACGGAACTACTTTATCAAAAATGGGTCTCCAGTAATCATATGCATTACCGACTGAAGCCCGTCTTGATGCATCAGTAAGACGTGAAAAACTCATCGAATGTTTCCCGTCACGTGCGCTTTAAAGGAACACTAAAGAAAAAAATCATTTTCCCCGTATTAGTAAATTAATCTTTCATGATATCAAAATCAGCACGCTCGTCGCGAGAAGACGTTCGGTAAGCGAGAAAACGCGCAAGAAAGAAAAAAAAATAAAAACGCATGTGGCGACGCTACCTGAAAGTTTCCGAACCAGTCACCGTGACGTCATAGGTTTCTACTAGGGCCTGCGGAGTTTCTATTCGGCAAAAATGCAGTTCATTGTCCTCTGAGGGGGGCCAGATAAATAACCTACGAAGTTTCAGGAAGTTTCATTGGGCCAAAGTCACCAACATACGAAAAAAAATTATTCGAAATCCGTGGCGTCACGTTCGGAGATTTCGGTGCGAAATTTAAACATGAAACGTTGACTTCGATTTTCCCCTAAAACTATTACTAAACCTGTAGTCGTGAAACTGACGACCGCAGAGTTTTCAAAGTATTATTGATCAGTCTAAACTGGTTCATTGTTTCACATTGGTGTCTGTTGACTTATTACGACGACAGATGAAAAACCGCAGCTGTCTTACAGCTATAAGGCTGTCTTTCAGCTAGAAAAACACGGCAATCGCGCTTTTCCAGCTATGTAACATCGACGTTTGCGCTACACGCAGGTGAACAGGCCCCTGGCGATGAAGAAGGAAGGCATCCAGACGCGCAAGCGGAAGCCCAAGAGCGCCAACGCCGACGGCAAGTCGTCCAAGAGCTCGAGCAAGATGAACGCAGCAGCCGCCGCGGCCGCTGCGGCCGCGCACGACGCCATGGACAGCAAGCGCATGGTGCCCATGTACTCCACCATGATCGCCGCCGACCACAACATGGCCGCCGCGTACGGCATGCAGGTCCGCAGGGCGAGTCCCGGTGAGTCACCCATTCTAACAGCGGAGCTGTTTGGGCTCGCCAAAGCCCCGTGTGGTGTTAACAGAAAACTATCACCATCATGAATGGCCTCTTATGTGACGTCTCGTGTCGCCTAGCAACGCGTTGGAGGAAGGAAAGTAGGAGGAGGGGAGGAGGAGAAGTAAAACTCACAGGCTCCCTTATGCATTCATCTAAGATGACAGGGAGGCGAGAGCCATCTTCTTCTTCTCCTTCTCAGTTCATATATTCTTCCTGCTCCGCCACCCTTCGAAAGCTTTCTGCACCCGTGGTTTTTCCATGACCTCCGGGATTGGAGGCACCTTAGCTGGTTTCGCACTGCCTCCGTGATTGGCCTACCGCTGATCAATCTGCGATGTCGTGTGACGTGATGATAACGTCACATATTTTGGCGACCTGTGACGTCTTGATGACGTCATCATATGACGTCATCACGTTATGGTTAATTGAATCCCTCGTGTTGACGATGCCGTTAACGCGGGACGCCGGTCAATTTTCGCGTTTGATCGGGCATCATAGGCTTTCACCTTAATAAATAAAACAAAATTCTTGGCATGGTGGGATTCGGACGCGCGAAGCCACGGTCCGAAGGCGAGCGTCGCAACCACTCGGCTATCAAGGCACGCCAGCAGAACAAGCAATGCATTCATGAGAAGCATATGATGCTTGGGATTTAACACCTATAGCTATTTAGAACACTATGTGTTAAGAACAAATTTATTCAATCGTGGGACGCTACGAGCACACGGAAACATGCACGGGAATGATCGCTCAAGCCAAGTTACAGTTCACTGTAGCCAAGTTCTAGAAGTGGCGCTAGTTGTGCGTCACAATAAACAACCGGGAAGATTGCTCAACTCCAGCGATCAGTTCTGCACTCAATTACATTATGAATATTGGTAATCTTCGAATTCTTAGTTAAAAGATAATAGAAATTTTGTCTGCTAGGTCAACTATTTAAGCTAATTCTCATGACTCGAGCTTCCTGTGTAAAATAGAGAGAAATCGTTTATTTAATTTTGGACTAGGTCTAAAATGAAAGTGCGTGAATGAAATGGGCATGAGTGGAATATCACTCAGTGGGACGAGTGACGTTCATACGTGCCCTACCGGCATTAGCGGCTCTTCTCAATGGTCTGATGACGAATTGTCGTGATCGCTGTCATTGCCGGCAATTATGACTCCTACACGACACATACACTCGACGTCAAAAGTTCAGAGACCTCTAGGTCTGAACTTTTGACGTCGAGAGACCATTAGACTAATCGTCAGTTCAACAAGAAAGTATTGCATTGACGACTATATCCAGTGCAATTGTGTAACGGAGGAAAGCGACCTTGAAGGCTGCTCCTTGTGCACTTCGGGAGTTCAAGTGTTTATATTTTTGTTCTTTTAATCGATATTACCTGTTTACCTTAGTAGCATAGTTAACAGCTCACTTATTGCTTTTCTTCTTCACTGAAACTACTTACGTTCAGTTGACGAAATTATTCTAACATTCCCATTTTGATAATAAGTTCTTGTATTCACATTACATTAAAATGCCCACTTTGTGATGTAAACTGCGCCTGTTATTTTTCGATGATATCATCAGTGTTTCATCAAAGTGTTTACGTACTATCAAGGTATAAACGAGGACGTTTGAGGCGGAGCTATTACAAGCTCCGTCCTTCAGAGCCCGGGCAGGGAAAATTACCTCGCCTTGAAGTTAAATGACATTTTTTTCATTCTTGTCTTTCCTCCCCGTGTCTTTTTATCTCGCAGACAAGGGCCTCGGCTGCGCGTCTGGCGTGCTGCCCGCTTACGCCCCGACCGCCGTCATCAAGCACGAAGTGTCCATGCCAGCGTCGCCGGGAGGCATGAACGTGGACATGATGGGCAACGCCGTCGGCGAGTCGCACAGTCCCCGCTCGATCTCCTCACCCATCACGCCTTCGTCGGCGGTACTCAACAAGCACCTGCACGGACTGCGCATGAGTCCGCTGGACGTGCAGTCCGCCACCAGTAGCCCGCTGCTGATGACCGGAGACATGCAGACGGGCAACGTGTACCAGGCGCCCACCAGCGTACTCGTGCAGGTCGACCAGAGCAAACTGCAGCAGCAGCAGCACCAGCAACAACAGGGGAACCCTTCCACCATCATCCAGCATCATCACTCGTCTTAAAGATGCCTCCTCCTCCTCTTCTTTCCTCCTCTTCGTCCTCCTCCCCCCCGCTGCTTCCAGCGTCCCTCACAGAACCGGGCTATAAGGTACTCCTGTAGACAGTCGGTGGAAACTATACAGAGCTCACTGAAAGCGTCAGTGGGGACAGGACTGCTGAAGAGACCACTCCTCAAGGGACCATACTTCAAGAGACCATAAGCCAGGGAGCTTTCCTGGAGCGAGCAAGTCTGCAGCAGGCGAGCGTGCCGACTTCGTCGTCTGTGGGCATCATTATCCTTAATATACAACTCATCAAGTGACTATCCGCCATGAGCCTCACTCGAAAGTCCACCGCCTTAGAGTCCCAGGTCTACCGGGTCTCACCGTATAGGAAAAGCGAGGCCAGTCCACTCCTCCGATAAGAAGGAAGACAGTCTGTCCCTACTCTTGCAACTTCAGGCGACCAGCTAAGAATAAAGACACTTCAGTAGGAATGAATGGGCAGGAAAAGCCCGTCAGTTAAACGACTCAACGAGTGACGTATCGCTTTTCACAGACATTCCAGGACATGCTCTAGTGAACACAACGGAACTTCGTCTCGTTCGTGCAGTGGTAATCGGTAGCCGACCAAACGCGACCATGCTTATACGTTTACCAGCGATGGGAAGTTGGAAATCGAAGTGGTACAAAAGCAAAGCCGTGGAACACGACAGTTTTCCGCGTGCTTGTTTTCTTTCCTCGAGAGGCAAATGA
Organism: Rhipicephalus appendiculatus; assembly: GCA_030522465.1. Taxonomy (NCBI): domain Eukaryota; kingdom Metazoa; phylum Arthropoda; class Arachnida; order Ixodida; family Ixodidae; genus Rhipicephalus; species Rhipicephalus appendiculatus. Next base: position 567,112 of record JALIZH010020719.1, on the reverse strand, counting down.
CCCGAGTACCTGTTTCATGCAATGAACTGCCTTGTGCAAACCACCGTGACCGCCAGATGAACAAGACTCCGCCGTGCCCACAATCGCCTGTGCCATTGCGAGAACCACTATATGCTGGACTGAGGTCACTGCCAGTTCGGTGCAGTGACAGCTAAGTAGTGGAGCCAAAGTATGTGTGTGTGTGTGCGCGCGCCAGTAAAAGGGCTAGATATCACGCTGCAGGGAAGGAAAATCATGAAAATGCACTTATTAAATACAGCACTTCTAGGGGGGGTTTGCTCTTCTTTTCTGTCTCTTCCACTGGATATCACTCTGTTAAAGAATTCTGCGAAGCCTGCCCATAAGAAAGCCTGCCCCTCACTCTGAAATACTCGCTTGATGTGGCAATACCGTGAAAATAACGATTCCAGTATAATTTTCCGGGTCAGCTTTTGTTCCAATGAATGCCGCTAACGTTATGAAAGGTTAGCCATGACGAGTGTTGAACCAGGTAAAGCTATGTACAACCTGTATCACAACGAAAAAATGTATTCATTGTGGTCGTATACATCAGAACAATGAGGCCTCAGCGTTAAGGCTGGAATTTTGATGGGGAGCTTCGTTTCATCACAGTTCCTGATGAAGACAAACCGCCATCTTGAAACATAGGCTTGACGCTTAAGCTTGGAACTTTCCTCACTCACCCACTGTTCATCTATGTTTTTTTTAACCTTTTGAGACAATTATGGCTTGCTCGTTCGATTAGACGGAATACGTAGCGTTGGTTTAATCGTTTACGATCGAAAACCGTTGCCATATAGATCCCTGTCATTCCGAACAACCTCAAGCGTCGCATCAGCCAAGCAGTGTGCCTCAGACGTTTGCGGCGATGAATTAAAAAACTTCAGCTCGCAAGGCAAGCCTGGGAGGAAGCTTTAGAGCCGACACTGTAACTTTAGAACTTATAGCTGTAGTCTCTGTTTTCACGGGCAGGAAGTGAAGGGTAGAGGACCGTTTTAAACAGTGACGTCATGTGAGGACTTGTATACATAGACAAACAGGGTGAAGCTGACTAGGAACATTTTGAAGAATGGGGTTTTCTCGATTCCGTTCTGTAGAAATTTGCCTATCTCCTACAGTGGGCGGGCTGTGACGTCGTTGCTTCCTTTTTTTTTTCTGTCACTCATAGGTCACATCTTGTGTAGATACGAATGCGGGGGCACATCTTTCTTTCATAATCTTATCCGGGATACGTGAGCGGGGCCAATTTTTTGTTTGTTTGTTTGTTGTTTTCTAAGACATCCTCGTGGAACTCTGCGCGAAGTGTTGTGGTTGTGTTTGTGGTGACAGACTGGACGTGTTGTGAAGTGCGAACGACGCCATATTTTTTTTTTCGGTGCCTGCAGACTTTTGCGTGGTACGCACGTGGTACACCAATCAAAAAGATGATGACCAGCGTGAATGTTGCACGCACAGTGTTTTTTTTTTTGTCTTGTTTCCGAATGCACTTGTCAGGTATGATGTTCGAAGCAATAGAAAACAAGTTTCTACACAAATACACCGAATGATCATGTCTTTTTTCTTTCTGCACTGGTGTCAATCATTTGTTTAAAATAGGACGGGTGTTCATAAAGATCGTATTATTGACGGGAAATTTGAGCGCAAAGAACAACAATCACGAGAGTGAGACAACAGGACAAGCGCTACTTTCATCTAACTTTATTTGAGGCTTCGCCCGCGAAATATATCCAGAAAAAACACACATGCGCACACAGTCAAATGCATTGTCAACACACGTCCTCAACTTCACAAAAAATTATCAAGATAATCAGCCTCTGCCTTGAAAAGCTTCACCGATGTGTCACTGACGCACATACCCACTCGCTTCATTATATGGTACGCTCGTTGTTGTTCTTTGCGCTCAAATTTCCCGTCAAATTATGCACCATCTCGCCGAATTTCAAGTTTTGTTAAACCAATCGGTATTATTGGCATGAGAAAAGAGAGACAGAGACGAAATATTAGTGGAAAGTTTATTCTTTTTCATCATGATCTCCTCCCAAAGTCACCCGCACTTCGGCCAACGTTGCAAGAGCTGCTGCAGGCCTTTGAGGTACAACTTTTCAGTTTGAGAGTTCAGGAAGACCTGAGCGATGACTTCCAAGTCGTCCCGAAGATGTTTCCCGCGAAGTGTGCTCTTATGCGAGGGAAGAGCAAGAAGTCGCTGGGTGCGAGGTCGGGAGAATATGGTTGGTAAGGCAAAATTTTTGTAGCCTAAAGGCCTGACCACAAGTACGCGTTGCAGCGTGTCAGCGCGTGGTTTTTTGACGCGGCGCCACGCCCTTTCCCTATGGAGAGAGAGGGCGAGTGGCTACGCGAAGCTGCGCGCCCTCTCTTCGAGGGAGAGGGCGCAGCGCCACGTCAAAAAGACACGCGCTCACGCGCTGCAACGCGTACGTGTGGTCAGGCCTGAACTGCATGCGTCACCGTCACCTGTGTTTAGTGAGCCGGACATTCCCTGTGGGTGCTGCCATTTTCGTTTTGGCGCACTAGCGGTGTTGCGCGGCAAATATAGACCATAAGTTTATACCCCGATAAAACTTGACAGACACGCACTCATTTTGATGCCTATCCGTGTACGCCTTTTGTAAATCTTATGACGGTGATAATGCGAACTCTATGAACACCCCTCGTAACTGCATGTGGTGGCGCGCTCTTTGAAACGAACTTGGTAATACTGCACGAACGTTGGTAAAGATAAAAATTAAGTATAACGGTATGGCGCTGAACGCGACATCAATATTCAAAGACGAAGTGGCCAACAGTTGTACTTTCCAGTGTCCTGAAGTAACAATCGGCAGGGTATCGTATGACACTTTTTAGGACTGAAGAGCTTAGTAGTGCACAGTTTCGTTACTGAAAGCGACGGCTTGCATAAATTAGTCAATCTTTGTGCCTGATTCTTGTATCTTCACAAAAACTCAGTTAGAACAAAACGCAGAAAAATGCAGCACTCCGAGGACCTTTATATCTTGACCTCTCCACAGGAACTCAAAAGGACAGATTGTAGCACCCCCCCTTCACCCTGAAGGGGAACCCTGTGCACGCTAGCCTTTCAGTAATTGAGACATTTGTCGTTGCAGTTTGGTATAAAGGGAATCTAGCACATTTTATAAAGGGAATCTAGCAATCTAGCACAGTTTGGTATAAAGGGAATCTAGCCTCCCGAACGGATATCAAATATTCTTCAATCCTAATTATGTTGGTGGCTGCGGAATTTCCCTGATTGGATGAACTGATTGGGTCAATCCCAATGACTTACCACACTGAAATTTATGAATGAACGAACGTGCACAGATCAATGGTCTCCGCATTTCGTTGGACAAAACCGTGGGAGGTATGGTATATTAATAATAATGTCTGGGGCTTTACGTGCCGAACGCCATGACATGATTGCGAGGCAAGCCGTTGTGAAGGGCTCCGGAAACTTCGACCAGCTGGCGTTCTTTATCGAGCCCTGACATTGCACAATACACGGTGCTCCAACATCTCTCCTCCACCGAAATGCGACTGCCGAGGCCGAGACCGAACCCACAACTTTCCGAGCAACACAGCCGAGCACCGTAACAACTGTACCACCAAGGCAGACAGACATACCAACGGACAATGCAGCCAAGGAAAGCATAAGGATGTGTTATTTTGTAGCCTTTTTTAAACGAGGAAGGGTAGCAATTGTCCAACGAATGCAAAATGATTAAATTAATCAAAGTGAGCGAATAAAAAGCTCGCCGCTGGTAGGGACAGAAGTCAATGCCGTCGTTTCTGTTCTCGCAGTTATGCCTTACTTAAGGCGCCAACTCAAATTTCATCCTTAAGAGTACTTGAGAAAAGCATAGTGCTGTAACTGATCAATATCCGCATCAAACTGGATAACGCTTGACTGCAAGAAACTAAACAAATGTATGTGCGCCTTTGAAAAGAAATTTTAATTAGCTTTTTTTAACTCTCAAAACATTGCGGAAGGCTAAAATCATGGTGAGAGCGAGAGAATAAAATGAAAGAAAGGCAGGGATGTCAAGCAGATTTGTAGCATCCGGTTAGCTCCCCAACACTAAGTTGATGGGGAAAGGAAAAGAAAGATTGGAAGGAAAGCAGAGAGAAAAATACACGCGCAAAAAAAAAAACAAAAAAAAACAACCAAATGAACACGAGGAAAGTGTAGAGCGGGAGTACTATAGCCTATTCAATAGGCCACTGTCACGCCAAAAGTTCAATAAGGCCTTGATTGAGTTTCTCTGCGAAGACAGTTAGTGTCTGCATTCGAGCACTGTCTGTTCTGACAAGGGTCTGTCGTCAAGGTGGACCAACGCATCAGCTAGCGACAGTCTATGCGCCCTGTAGCGAGGGCAGTGACAAAGAAAGTGTTCTATCGTTTCATCGCTGCCGCAGTGGTCGCAAGCAGCACTGTCTTCCCTGCCGATTCGGAAGGCAAAAGATATGGTGAAAGCGACACCAAGCCACAGTCGGCAGAGCGTCTATGCAGTCTATGCAGTAGTCTATGCAGTAGTCTATGCAGTCTACGCAGTAGCGTGGAAATAAATCTTCGTGAAATGAACTACACGAACAATTCCCTACCACCCAAATACAAGCTACAGTACAATCATTAAATACGTGATATAACGTAATAATTTTTAAGCAGCAGACAATTACCGCTTTATATTTGCGACGACTTCGAGGCATATTTAGTTGAACTGCATTACTAAAGCTGACCCAAACCATACTTGGCGGTAGTGAAATTAGAGTCATGAAGTTACGTTTTGCTTTAACGAGTCATCTAATGCATAAATTTTGGGCTGCAAATTAGGTAATCTAGTGATTTACTTCAAGTGAGTAATTTCAAGAAAATTACTTATTAGTTCCCCGATTACCTTTGACTAAACTTTACCATTTCCCTTCCTTTATGACACAAAAAATTAACCAAGAAAGGACAGGAAAATAACAGACGAGTTATTCTGAGCGGCAAGCCCCAAGCGTGAGAAGTTTAACAAAGCCCTCTGAGACTTCAACGTATATGTGCTGTAAATAAAGTTTCATCAGTTAGTGCATGAATGGCGAATTTTCATTAAAATAACTACTTTACTTTTCCGAAGCAGTAGTAATATAATGTCATTACTATCGGTCAGTTGTAGTTTGCAATGTAATTTAGTTACACATTTAAAAATTTTAGAAAACCAAATAGTAATGCGGTTTGATTACTTCTTGGACGTAATTTTGCCATATCTGGACCAAACTGACGTGACGGTGCGGACTATTCCAAAATGCATGAATGTTTGTTCCCGCGAATGCAGTTTACAGATTTTTATCATTTTTTTCCACCACAGTAATATCCGACAAAAGTATGCGCCAGCTTATTTTTATTTTTTTACCAAACTCTTAGCGATTCAATATAGAGGAGCATAAATATATATAGGAGCACAAAATATAGCAGCGCAAATAAATTATTTGATTCAGAAATCGGTACATTTTATCTGGCTCCTATAGGTGCGACAAGCTTTAAAAAATTGCATTACATAGCCACTACATATCTAAACACCATCAACTTGACAGATTACTTCGACTTGAGAGATCGCTTCTGACACTGGCGGACCAGCGGAGCATAGAGGGTATTAATAACGTCATCAATAAAAGATACCATATACTACTTACTTGACATAAAAATAGCGACTGTATGAACATTTTCCACGAACTTGGTGCCACGGACATCGTCTGACGTTTGTCACACTATAGAAAAAAAAAAAAAACAGAAGTGACAAATATGGCAGGTAAGTGTCATAGTTTCTCTCTCTCTCTCTCTCTATATATATATATATATATATATATATATATATATAGAGAGAGAGAGAGAGAGAGAAAAGAAAGAAAGAAAGAAGTATACCGACCGAATAAAACTTTAAAAGAAAAGACTTTTCGCCCTCCATGCGGAAACCGTCTTCACAAATCTTTTGGTTTTTGTAAATCTTTAGGTTTCTGTTCACGAATTACTAGGTTTCTAAAATAACCATTCCGCGCTTGCCTGGTTCATCTAGGCCACGCTAGACGGCACAACTAGTTTTACCGTATATGCTACCTTTAGCTAGTAGAACAGCGCGTAGGTCCAGTCAGCAACCACTGTTATGCGGCGAAGCCGCACTCCGTTTTTGCAGGCGACGTGCCTATAGCATGTCGCCGATCGTCATGCCTGACTGACGATGAACTTTACTGGCAATAAATACGTCACTATACATCGCTGCAGCGCGGCGGCGTCGGGAAGCACAAAACTTGGCCTGAGCATGAGCTTCTCCGCAACGCATGGTTGCTAGCGGTGTTTGGAAAGCCAACACGCGACCCCGATCGATACCTAAACAGTGACTCTAGGCCCAACCTATCCGGCCTCTCACGTTTACGGATACGGGTATCCGTTATAACGCTAACGCAGTCGCGGGTTCGATCCCGGCCGCGGCGGTCGCATTTCGATGGAGGCGAAATGGTAGAGGCCCGTGTACTGTGCGATGTCAGTGCACGTTAAACAACACCAGATGGTCGAAATTTCTGGAGCCCTCCACTACGGCGTCTCTGATAATCATATCGTGGTTTTGGGACGTTAAACCCCAGATATTATTATTATTATTATTATTATTATTATTATCATTATTATTATTATTATTATTATTATTATTATTATTATTATTATTATTATTATTATTATTATTATTATTATTATTATTATTATAACGCTAACGCAAGGAAGTTTGCGGACAAACTAAGACACTTTATAGCAGTCGTTCTCAGCCATCGATGTTTCCGGGTATCCTTGTGGACCGGTGGAAGGGATGCAGGACTTCTTGTAGCGAGAGAGCAGGGGGGTGGGACATAAATGATCACACTACATGCAGCGTGAAATAGGTGCCCTTTTTTCGAAGATGGTGACCTCCTGGGGTACGTGAACACCCATTTGAGAACCCACTGCTCTATAGTGTCGATGCGCATGTGGATATGTAACTTGTAGCCGCTCGCACCGGTCAGCTGTCGCGGTATTTCAGAACAGAATCGCATATGCCGCGATATATCGGAATGCAAGTGTCAAAGATCGCAAGCGGTAACGCAGCGTGATGTAAGTAATCATGCCGCTGTAAATAATGCCTTCATTCGCTTTTGCTTAAGCGGGACGCTTGCCACGTTTGACAGGAACGTCCGAAAAGCTACTTCGTATCACTGCTGCTAGCGAAATGTCCTTGCTTTGTGCGAGAAGACCGTCAACTCATACGCTACCCGTGTGCATCTAACGAGCATTTCGTTCGCAAAAGACCGAACAAGTTGTGACAGCGCAACGAGCGGGTCTATAATTGCGTTATGTAATTACACGGATTTACAGAGAGTGACCTATTTAATACATTTAGGCAATGGACTGGAAATATTCCTTGTGTGATGTGACATCATGTGCTGCCACAAACATACCCGAATACATCAAATACGTAATGGTCGTTCGTTGTAATTGGCTAGAGAGTTAATTAAGGGCCCTTGTCAAGTCTCACTGCGAATAGAAACTCAGAGCCAAAATTGACGATGAGGTTTCCCCGTTCTTTTGCTAGCCAAAAACAGCGATCGCTCGAACCGACATAGTTACAACAAACAAATAATAATTATAATAATTGTTGGGGTTTTACGTTCCAAAACCACGATGTGATTGTGAGGGACGCCGTAGTGGAGGGCTCCGAAATAGTGGACCATCTGGTGCTCTTTAACCTGCACCTATAGATCTAAGTACACGGGCCTCTAGCATTTCGCCTCCATCGAAATGCGGCCGCCGCGGCTGGGATTCGATCCCGTGACCTTCCGGATCAGCAGTCGAGCACCGTAACAGCTAGACCACCACGGCTATATCCGAGATAATATAGCCGAGATGATATAGTCACTGATTATTACTGTAACCCTTGCGTGAGGTTTCTGCAAGACAGGGAAATAAAAGTACAAGTACAGGTGCAGCGCTGTAGCATTTCACGGATGCATATTTCGTAGGTGCTCAAAAACAGTGACGCTGCATATCAAAAAAGGTGCCAAAAATAACAATAATAAGCACGCAGAGTACACACAGCCCAGCACACAGATCACATCACCGGGGGCCGAAAGGTACATGGCAGGACAGAATGTTCACAACCTGCAGTTCCAACTATCCCGACATTTTTTGGACGTCTTTATTTGGAGAGACAAAGGAACCATCTGTACTATTTTTGCGCACAGAACGCAGGGACATAGCGAACGAGACACGGAGGAGCGCTCGTGTGCGTGTGTAGCTCTTTTATTTATTTATTTATTTTTTTTTTTTGCCTATGTTTTGTAAAGATGCCGGCCCACAATAGTAATGCTTAAGACACTGGAGAGCACGTGGATTGTGCTGTTGATATTCGGGCGAATCTTCGCAAGCTGCCGACAGCTTTTCCAGCTGAGGGAGTCCCGCAGCGATGTAGGCAGTGTGCACGAGTATAGAGTGAATTAGTACACCGCGTATTACGCGTAATTCGAAGGTTCTGGGTTTGGACCCCACCGACGGCGAAACTTGCCGTCAGTGGGACCCGATCATTTGTGTCACATTCCATGACATAAATGTTAATGAATTAAAGTGGACGACTAGACACTGGGTGTTATTTTCGTCCACTTTAGGTAATTAACATTTATGTCATAATTACTACGCTACAGTTAAAGATAACAAGTAATAGGTCCCCTAGGCTTTCCATGGCTTAATTGTCTGCTGGATTCAATAGGCACTGGGCGGGTATAATGAAGAAGTAAGCTCCTCGTACCTCGTTTCGTACCGAAAGGCAGGGCACTGACATATCTGAGTACAGTATAGCGTACACGTGCATAGTCGAGCGGCACACTGTATGGTGGAGACATTGTCGGTACAGCGAACGTAAATCATCGAAGCTATGTAAGTACATGAAAGGACATGCACATGGACAAGTATCGTTGCCCAACACGCATGTGCAAATGCACATGTAATACACCACGGGGTCAGGTCAGAAACGAATCTCGCCCACACGGTCAACGCAGCTACGTGCATCCGTACGGTGTCCACCCCTTACGCAATGTAGCATCTGGCCGCTTCCCTGGTGTGTCCTGCACAGACGAACAAGCCGCCGTCAACGTCGATTTCGTTTTCGCAACACTGCCACTCGCACGAAAAAAACACGCTTCACGCATGTAAGTACTAGGTAACAGGCTGCAGCCGAACGCGGCCGGAGATTTACGACTCGACCGCAAGGGCATGCCTGCATGCAGTCGAGCCGCATCTCCAGGTCTGACAGGTGTTCGGCATACAACCCTTTGCTCGAGAAGCCGGCACTTTGATGCCCCCCCTTCCACCCCCCCCCCCCCCCACCCTTCCGAAACCACCCGGGGGGGGGCGTGGGGCGGACTCCCGCGAAGGCATGTAGCAACCGGTGCGTTCTCAAACGTTTCGCCTGCAGTTTTCGCACGTTCCAACCCCTGCTACCGTCGCACATACCGTATATACCCGTCAAGCGATCTTCTAGCCCTCATAGGCTGGCTGAACTCCCCCCTCCTCACTCCCCCCACCTCCGCTTTCCGCTGCTGTATATGAAGAAAAAAAACAACGAAAGAAAAAAAAGAAAAGAGCTTAGCTCCGCCTACAGAGAGCTTGAGGCGAATGCAGGCGTCTGGCTTCTAAACTGGTTGCCCGACACGTCGGCGTCATAGTGGCATATAGTATTAACGTAGAGACCCCAGAGCGAGCGAGCAAGCAACGGAAATGACGGCATTGCAATCCGTTCGGCCGCACCGCCCTTTTGCAGGAGACGCAGTGCAGGCGACACCATATAGCCAGCTGCTGCGATGCGACAGCACCTGCACGAAAGCCACGAGCTGCGCGGAAAATTTAGGTTGTATACACCCATAGAACATGTATCCACGTACATGTATCCACGTGTTCGTAGATATACGTGCCCCATCTGAATCGACGAAACGTCGCTTTTTCGCTGTACTACATACGTAAAAAAGTATGACAAAGAAGCCTTTTTGTACAGTTTTAAGAGGAGGAAGAATGAAGGAGAGAGAAAGAGACGCTGTTTTTATGGAATCGATGCACGTTTACATCTCGTTGCTTCACACTTCGAGGGCGTTAGGAGACACTGGGCTGCCGTCGAAACAGCATTGATTTAAAGGCGTGTTGCACAGATAGGTGTATAGGCTCCGATAAGATTGCAGCGGGATAAGGCGCGCACAGCAATTCAGTGCTGTCTGTGATGCCAGTGTCGGGACATTTTTAATATATAGCGTGGCTCGACAGATGTTCCCATCGAATTCCGCGATATAACTAGACCTCCTGCACTAGAAGTTGCATCCCACACGCCTTCACCGTTCACGCCGAAATCCTGTGGCGGTGATAAGGAACGATTTGAATGTCCCGTATACACTGCTTCTGAATTGCTATACCGTTCCGCTTTCACGGGTCATTCTGGAAATGAGTTCGTGTAATAAATGCACATAACAGAAAAAAAATACAAGTAAGCGCGACGTGAAGCAAGGACGACACGAGCGTTGACTTCAAGTTAAATTTATTAGATACAAGAATGGAGAATAAAGATAGGGACGCGATAAACACATGCACGCGCAGAATGTGTGGACGGAGGGTCGCAACAAAGGGGTTCATTATCGAACAAAGCGGAGGTTCGTCAACGCACGTGTCGCAATGCTCGTCTGTAATATGAAATCCCACGATCTACTTTATGTTTGCCTCGCCTCTAAAAAAAATATAGTAATAGTGATATAGTAATTGTTGCGTATAGTAACTGTGACACACATGTAATTGTGATATACATAGACTAACACTCCCGGTTTGCATGCACGTAAATACCCGATAAGTGAAGGGGACGACCGCCGAAGTAGGTCAATTGGTAAGAGCATCCGACGCGTAATCCGAATGTCGCAGGTTCGATCCCTGCCGGCGGCAAGTTGTCTTTTCGTCCACTTTATTTTCTTCACACATATATCGGAATTATTACAGAACACTTAAAACAGTACAATTAACGTCCCATATACATTCCCTGGCTTCATTACCTGCTGGTTTTCATTATATACAAAGTAGAAATACAGATTTGGTCAATAAACAAACCGGGAGTAACGGACGTAGAAATGACGTATGGATAGTGATTGAAACGAAGCCTATTGTGCATGCATACGAAAACACAGGCCCGTATTCACAAACCAACTTTATTATCATCTTATATTTTCCTTCAGTTTCTGTACACACTACATGCGTTATCATGGCACAAAAACGGTAACAGGGTAAAAGATAACCGAAAGACTGGTTTGCGAACACGGGCCACAGTGTCTTGCAGTATTTTCATTTGAACTGACTCACTGTAGCGTCATCAGCATGTTCCCCAGCCCAGAAAAAAATAAACGAGTTCGTATAAAAGCTGACAGGTTCCCTTATGTACTCGCCTAAGACGATTCGAAGGCGACAGCCATCTTTTTCTTCAAAGTCGATGAATTGATCATCTCACCCCTCCTAAAGCTTTCTGCACCTCACGTGGTTTTGCACTGCCTCTGTGATTGGAGGCATTGCAAGCTTCCTGCACATCACGTGGTTTTGCACGGCCTCCGTGATAGGAGGCATTGCAAGCTTTATGCACCTGAGCACCTCCTGTGGTTTTCCATTGCCTCCGTGATCGGAGGCGTTGCACGCTTTCTGCATCTGACGTGGTTTTGCATTGCCTCCGGGATCGGAGGCATTGCAAGCTTTTTGCACCTCACGTGGTTTTGCACTGCCTCCGTGACCCGCCTACCTACGACCAAGCGACGATGTCGTGTGACGACGTCGTAATGTGACGCCACGTTATGCGACGGATGTCGCAAATTTCGGCAATCTGTGACGTCACGACGCCGTCATATGGTGATGTCACCCCGTGATGATGATGATCTTTTGCATCACTCGAGTAGACGCCGACGTCCGCCGACGGTCAATCTTCGCGTTTGATGAGGCATCGAAGGCTTTCGCCTTAATATGAAACCTGAGGACGCCCCTTGTAAATTAAGTGGGTGCAGGTATTTAAGAGGAATTACATTATGCGAACACAAGTGCACATACCGGAGTGCATGTCACAATTAATATTAATCATACATTACAACTGCTGCAGAGTGACAGTACGGCGAACTGTTAAATACAGAGCCAAATTACTTTTTTTTTTTGGCTTATTCACTGCGGTAGCTTAGCAGGTCCACCGCGGGGGGTACGTTGGTTACGGTGCTCGGCTTCTGACCCTGAAGTCGCGAGTTCGATCCCGGGCAGCGGTCGCATTTCGATGGCGGCGAAATGCTAGAGGCCTGTGTGCTGCGCGATGTCAGTGCACGTTAAAGAACACCAGATGGTCAGAATTTCCGGAGCCCTCCACTACGGCGTCTCTCATAATCATATCGTGGTTTTGAGACGTAAAACCCCAGATTTTATTTATGACTCGTTTAGCAGGTAAGGTGTCGTGCTGCTAAGGCTCGAGGACGCGAGGTTCGCGGCGAGTGCGACCTGCATTTGGATAGAGGCAAAACGCAAGAAAAAAAATCGTGCATTTAGATACAGGTGCACGAACGCCAAGTTCCGTGTCACTAAGAAAAAAAGAAAAAAAGCGCGTACCGCGTTGCGCATGTTCCTTCAAACGGATGACGAATGGTTTAAGAAAGTGGCGTGGTTGTATCCATTCAGGTGCATAAATTGAAATCGCCATCTCAGCTACATTTAACGTGTCGCAGACTGCCGCAAAATTAGCGCGCGGCTCACCTGTTTATATGTCTCGCTCACTTTCTACATACGGCGAGGCAAGAGTGGACGCAATACGGACGCCTCCGAAATCCGGAATACATATGCAAAACCAGCAGGTCTGCAGTGATTGGCTAAGTTGCTGTAAAAGGCGAGGATGCGATTAAAAAACATGCCCTCGTAGCCCGCTCGTATGTGAAGTTATCGGCGTTCTTTCACTTTTCCCGTGTTAAAGTATTCGAAACCGGTTTCAGCTTCCCCGACACTTTCCACTACTTATTAACGCGAACGCTAACGAAGGATATTAAGTTCAGCGGCGCCATTAAATCACGCCTCTGAAGCAGTAAAACCGTCAGCCGTATCGTAACACGATCTGCATGGAAAGCGAGGAAAACGGGTAGTAATAATAAAAGGTGGAGACGCTGCCGAAACACTTCCACATTGACTCACCTTGAATTCATGAATTTTTTACTGAGCCGAAACGATTCCGGTTTATTCTTTGTGGGCGAATACTACATTCTACAACGCTACAGATAGAGGGAAAGAGAATAATTCTCTTTTCTTTTGCAAAAAAGTAGAATATTGAGACTGTTCACGGCACAATGGAGGGCCTGGCGATGCCTGAAAAAACAAACCGCCATGCCTGCGCGGAACGCGCAGCACAGTCACAGCGAAAGCTGGAAGAGCGACCTTTCTAGAGATTTTTTTAAACACTCTTGGGGCAACTACTACAAGCCACTCGCATGGTACCCACTACGCCATAAATAATCATAATTTTTGTGTAGTGGGGAAGCGTCCACTATGCCATTATTCGTCATTCTTCGGAAAAGCGTGGTACCCGCTGCACACTTGTAACTCATTATGTGCACTCTGTTGATGCTGTGGCTGACGACGATGAAGAATTATGCCTGAGGCTTTTGTAATGGGTTGGGGCATTCAGAGACCCACTCGTTACGCAATTCGCATTGTGTGACACCTGATTACTACTTTACTGTTCCAAAACACTTTACAACACATGTTAACGCGATTTCTTACCCGACATGAAGCCTGCATAGGGTCAGTTTGCTACGCAGTTTCAAGCACCGGGTAGAGTGCTGGGCTGCCGCGCAGAGGGCCCGGGTTCGATTCCCAGTGTGTCATAGGTATTTTTTATTTTTTTTCTTATTTCGCGCGATAGTGGTTACGGACACCGGTGGCGGCGGCGGCGGCGGACAACTACGGCGCAAAAACGGCCCTTGTTGTGATCTCATAACAGCTTTCGCTGTAAAATGACCACAAGCTTCTTCATCGGGAAGGTCTACATTGAGCTGGAAAGGGAGCAAGTGGCGTGGTCCTCCACAAAAAAGTATTGGAAACTTTCTGCGTCAAAAATAAAAGCAAAAACGACCGGTGCTCGTGAAATCGCCTTGTATAGTTCGCGATTACATGCATACTGTCGCATGAGTGCAGAGGTTTCTACGCGAAGTTCAAGACAAAAAGTTTCGCGTTTCCTTTATCCGGCAGTATAGTACCCAATTTTTTTTATTTTTTTTTCGTACGGCTAGAAATAAACGTTATGAAACAAGAAGCCGGAGCATCTCTCTGGTATTCGGGGATCAACATAGGTGTGCGCAGGGGCGAAGGTTCGTCGCAGCGCCCCCCCCTCCCTATTAAATCAATGTACGAGGCAGACTGTTGCCCCCCCCCCCCCCCCTCTTAGGTTACTAGGGTGACTCTTAGGTGACTATCAACAATAGCGAGGCTTTTTCTTCGATGCTTACTCTCAGTAAGTTGCTGAGATAGCTTCGCTTCAGTTCTATGCGGCGCTCTTCACTATATGCACATGTTGTTCGTGCATTCTGTTCACTTCTTCAACACGTCCTCTGTGACTGTTCCTGTTACGACGCAGAACGACTGATTCTGAAGGCAGCATCGCATTTCCAACGCGTCTTGAGCTTCCAACGCGTCTGGAGCTGCGGCACCTTCTCGGCCCGTGGTGAGACAGCGGTTGCGCGATGCGCAACACAAAAGCGCTGTTGGTGTTTTTGAGGAGCCACTCGACTTGACAAAACTTTATGAATGACTATTTTGCGTATACATGTGTTTATGAGTGTGCGTATCATTTGTGTGAATATGTAATCATTGTATATATTGTAGTTATCAGCTGACACCTGGACGAGCAAGCCAGGCAATATACCAGGCTAACATCTCCGGGAATTTCTTAAAATATTGTTATCTCTCTCATCCACAAAGCACAGCAGCATTGGGACCAAACTCTTCAGCCTTCTCTCATTAAAGTTCATCTCCCCCTCTTCATTCCCACACTCGGTTCATTCTTCCAGCTGACTTGTGTATCATCCTGCAACGTGCTCATAAAATTCCAGATTGACGAATTTTTTTTTTTACTTAGGTCCTCTCATTATACGTGTCCATCGAGCACTTTGCTGACATCACGTACCGAGTTTTTTTTTTTGTTTTTTTTGTTTCGGGTGGGGGGAGTCATTACCTTGGGCGCATGGATGTTCACATATCCCTTGTACATGGATGGCATGCCCTTGGGCATCCATGTTCACGTAACCCTTCGCACACGAGTAACATTAACTTTACATGCGGATGCTCATATACTCCCTTGTCGAGTGAATGATATTCACGTGGCATTTGTACATGATATTAATAATATTATCCGAGGGGTTTTTACGTCCCAAAACCGACGATATGATTATTAGAGACGCCGTAGCGGAGGGCTCCGGAAATTTCGACCATCTGGTGTTCTTCAACGCGCACTGACATCGCACAGGACACGGGCCTCTAGCATTTCGCCTCCATCGAAATGCGACCGCCGCGGCCGGGATCGGAACCGCGACCTTCGGTTCAGCAGCCGGAGCACCTAACCGCTGCTCCACAGCGGCGGACGTTGACTTGCGTGCACGTACATGTGACATGCGTATGTGTACATTCAAGCATGAATTACATATAATCTTGGTATGCGAACTTAGCGCGTAAATAGTACATTTCCGGTGGCACATGTGGACCCAATGGGCCAAGCTGCATAATCGATAAGCCAGCACGAATCATGGAGCTAACAACACCCGCGCAATCGGGAAGTGAAAGGCAGCTCGAGGGGGTACTCACAGAAAGCGTCTTCTAAGATATTGTCAAGAAAAATTGAAATTATGCTGCTTTTTAGCGTTCCTTCAAGACGTATACCGGCCCACCCTGCACCAGAAGCACGCTCGGCTGCTGACGTCACGCCTCTATTACAGTTCGGTGAACTTTTTATGTTTTCTTCACGAATGCAAGAACATAAACAAAGGCTCGCCGGAAGAAGATGGCCGAGCGTGTGCACGGAAGCCGGCGTCGGTTTCTCAGGAGATTTTTTATGTCCAGCACGATGAAGGAGGACGAGAAGGAGGGAAGTCGACAATCAAGCGCCGCGCATGCCGAGTCCCATCGCGTTTAGAGCAGGACTCGAATACGCACATACACGCCGCACAGATGCGCAGAGAGAAAGGGAGACAGATAGAAAAGTTAAGAACCGGTTTCCGTCACAAGGCACACTTTTTACAAGCGGCCCTATAGCGACGACGGTGCGAGGGGACGCTCACGCAGATAGGGCATCGTCAGTGGGCATGCAGATCTCGTATGAGCCGCTATCACGGAGCAAGTCATTTATTGGGACTCGCGTCCATGTACGAACAAGTATAGATAGACAGCTCGGACCTTCCTGGCCGGGCGCACGGCACGGACATTTGAGGGTGAGGAGGTAGCTTCGCGGATAGGTAGATGAAGAGGGATCAATCTGCTTGGCAAGATGTATATATGTACTGTATAGATGAGGGAATCAGCGCTGCCCGCCCAGAGACAGCATCCTCTGCACACGTGCACCCACGGTCATTGATAGACAAATGACATCCTTGCGATAGACTTATCCGAAGCACGCGAAGAAGTTTGGTCGAGCCAATTTGTCTGCAGGAACCACGGACAAAAGGTGGTTCGTTTGGAGACAGTTCATTAGCACGGGGAAAGATAGGGATGTAGGTTCGTTAATGAGCACTATAGAGAGGTTAGCCTGGCGATAAGCATTGCATGTTATTCCAGATGGTCACGATTAAGAATGAAGGCCGATACAAATTGCTCGACAGATAACAGAGAGAACACATCACAGGCAACAGACAACTGAAGTATTTAAATGAGACCAGTGTCTAAGAAAGGTAAGAAGTGCTTTCTGGGTAACAGATGCACAGAGGGCATTGTGGGAATGATCACGTTGGGTGGTGGCTAGCTCGTTGCCAATCTATAGTATACAGCGCGAATGCATTGCCTGTAATTTGTCTTGCACGTGTCTCTCAGACATCGCGGGTCAATTCACCTGAAGTAATCTATAAAAGACCTGTCCTATATTTTTGATGGCCGTGTCGTCCTGTTGGCTATCTTTGATTTATGTTTAAAGATATGGGATCTACCTGCCGTGCATGCGCCTGCACTTCGTGCACCTACAGACATACCTGCAATACATTCCGGCTTTCTCTCCTTTCTATAGCACATCTCTTGTTAGCGCTTGATTTCCTCCAAATAGTGATGCAGTTTCCGCATGACCGTAGAAAGTTATGTAAACCGAAGTTTAGAATTGCAAATATCGTCTTTTTTCGTGGATGGAAATTAGGCAGCAAATTTATCATCAACGTTTAACTTATCGTCGAGTTGAACGACGGCCGATGACAGCCTGCTCTTAGAGGCAAGTTAAATGACATCGTTAATGTTCTGAAACATAACGAAGCCTTCGCTGGCTGCTGAAGATGGACGCTTGCTGATTGTTGTCCCTTCCGCAATATGATAGCTTTTCACGTGTGACTGTGTAGAAAGGCTTACAACAGAAGAGTTAGCGATAACACACATGAAAAATGAGTTTATTTTATCGTATCTGTGCCTTCACAGACTGTAATTTTTGGGAACCTATCAAACTAGCACGCATCGCGAGCTTTGTCGTAACCTAATGAGTTTTTACTATCGTTACTGTACCCTGGAGAGTAAACGATGTTGTGCGCTTTTGCAGTGACTTTACTGAGCACTGTGGCACGGTTACTATATTAAATAAAGCAGAGTGGCCAGGTCTTTTGTCCGCATGTCCTGTTTCGATTGCTTCGTCCTAACTTTAAGCTCTTTAAAAGCAGCGGCGCACGTAGGTTTTCTAAAAGAAAGAAAGAAAGAAAGAAAGAAAGAAAGAAAGAAAGAAAGAAAGAAAGAAAGAAAGAAAGAAAAACAACGTCTCATGGAGAGAGGCTCGTTAAAACGCACCTACGTTGGAGAGCTACATATTTGCAACTGGCACGGCCTCGTAGGGGATACGGAAATAAAAATGCAGATGCGATGGCACCCTGCTCGTTTAAAGCCTCTGGCAAAACTAGTCGCACACGTATAATTTACGCAACGGCGATACATCGATGACATTCCGTACACGGCTTGTGATGGTCGTTGCCAACTCGCGGCCGCTGTCTGCGAAGCGCGAAAAAAGAGAGTGTTCTCTGGCATCGTGTTTTGAATGGACAATCAAGGGCTCGCGGCGGGCTTTGTTGTTTTCAGCTCATGGCGACGGCGGTGGCGCGTGCGCTAGCCGCCATGTAGAACTGCGAGTTTGTATACAAGAAACCTCTGGATTCCAAACGTCATGTTGCGATGGGGCAAAAAGGCAGGACTGAAAACAAAGTCCGCCGCGAGTCCTTCACTGTCCGTTCACATTGCGTTGTTCAAGAAAAGTGCGGAAGAGTGATAATATTTCACGTGATCGGGTTGTGTTGCTGCTGTTGCTGTCGTTGTTTTGTTTTGTTTTTTATGGTTGTCGCTGTAGTTGCCGGTGGTGGTGTCGTTGGCTTCACTGTATAGCGCTGTGCTGTTCCCTCCAGGTGCCAACTTCTTGGTGCTTTTTACCAGCGAACCACAACATGTCCAACAAACTTTCGTCACAGAGCTTCCTCTGTCGACCCCATGATAGAAACCCACCTGTTTATGTGCCTGTACACATTCTACACTCGGTAAAAACCTAAGAAAAAAAATAATGAAAGCTCCGCCCACAAAACTGCGGCGCGCCTGCCTTTCTCCTGTGAAAGGCAGTCGTTCTTGCTGGTTTCCACTCGAACCTTAAGTGCTTCTTCTCGGCTAATGTAAATACTCGGCATACTAAGAGTTAAAGGTTCATCCTTACCACCTAAAACGTTACGTTTGGCTGAACAGCGACGTCAGAATGCCCGACGAAATTTACTAGGACGTTCGAGTTTCCGACCTAAAACGTGTGATACAAAGATGTGCCTGTATGGTGAACTCAACTAGCTGAAACCACTCGAGAAGTGTCTGACGTCACAAAAATGAGCAAGCGCTATTGGACGGAGCATTTCATGC
Source organism: Rhipicephalus appendiculatus (assembly GCA_030522465.1). NCBI lineage: Eukaryota > Metazoa > Arthropoda > Arachnida > Ixodida > Ixodidae > Rhipicephalus > Rhipicephalus appendiculatus. Next base: position 547,953 of record JALIZH010020719.1, on the reverse strand, counting down.
AAATTCTATGTGGGAGGGACAACGATGGCTGTGGGCGGGGCCGGCATACTTCCTTAGGCTTTAACCGAGTGTAGCAGGCTATCGCGGGGTGTGCTGCCACACCAGGAGTTCACTTATCTCTCGACTTCTCGGTGTGTCTAACAGGCCTTCCCCTCCGCCTTCGTTCGTCTCACGTCGGCCGCACGTCAACGCTAATCCTCGTCTGCGAGCGTTTTCGCACGAACCGTCGTTGTCTTAATCTCTTTCGTTCACCCCTGTTCACCCTTTCCCTCTTACCGACGCGACAAATTCGAGCATATTTTAATCCGCGCTCTCGCTTCGCCAAGTTGCACGTATGCACCCTTCGTTCGGACAAGTTTGTTACGCAAATCTGAAATGATGCGGCAGGGCCGTGGCGGTGGTCACGCATGGACAAGACTGCGAGTCAGATTTAAAACAAGTGAAAAGAAAAAAAAGAAAGCATCAAGGAATCTGGGAAGGCGTGTTTTCGGTCTTCCAATGCAATCCTGCGTGAACGACGGGCTATGCAGCGCCGCCACCATGCGCCCCTAGAGGGCGCCACATACCCGTTCATCGCATTCGGTGCGCGTGGAGAGGAGCAAAAAACGGCTGAACGTCTGATACTTTCTATAAAGGGCTTCCCACTACAGCAGCGGCGTAGCCAGGGGGTGGCACACCAAGCCCGTGCCTCCCCCCCCCCCCCCCCCCCCGAAATTTTGTTCGCCATGGCATACAGAGAAAAATTACCATTTCAAGGAGGTGCCCCCCCCACCCACTATACCCTCCCCCCCCCCCCCCTCCCCCCCCCGCCAAAAAAAAAAAAATTCTGGCTACGCCCCTGCCCTACAGTCTAAAGCAATGGGGCGGAAATATTCAAAGCATCGGGGTTCACGGAGAGTGAAGGCAAAATAGACTTTGAGCAGGTAGAAATAACCAAGAGGAGGTTATCTCATTGATTGCTAAAATCAATGCAGGAGTGAAATTTAATCTTTCACTACATAGAGTTAGTACTTCATTATGTGTTACGGCTAGATGGCATAAGCCGCCGCCCGATGAAACAGGGAACAGCCCGGTCCATTCATCCATCCATCGGAGGAAGATAAATCGCGTCACGACTCGCTTCGCCGTTCTGTTTGCAAGTGTTTACATATACCGGAATTGCACCGTTATACCATGCAGTGACCACGTTCGATCATGCCAGTTCCGAAAGAATGCTTCAACCTCCATCCATGCGCTATCGGGGACCGAAAGGCGCCCTAATGCAAGTTCCTAAAAGGAGGCGTATCCTTTTGTTTGAATCCACCAATGGAAATGTTGACGCAAACTTACGCAATATGGACCTCCGTTTGGTCCCTTCGTTTAGACTATTCACGGACACCCTCGCCAGGCTGGTTTCATGTTTCCAGCACAAAGATACAAGATTTGGTAGTGAGTAATAGGAATAACGTGCCGACGTTCTGCACAAGGGGAGTAGCCAGATATATTATCCGGGTGGACGGGGGGAAGGGGGGGTGACGATCTTTATCTAGGTTCGTGTATGTGTTTGTATGTGAGCATGCATATATACACAAATCAAATATAAATATTCTGGTGAGCTGAACCCCCCCTCACCCTCCATTCTCGGCTACGACGCTGTTTTGCACCTATACAGTCGATTATCCACTTACGCCAGCATTTGATTTCAAAAATAAGCGAAAAATACGTTTAAGACACTGGATCTAAGTTGTTCAAGGACGATTAATTGAGGCGCATCACTCCACTAGCCAATGGAAATCTTCATTACTGGCGTCCCCCCGTTATACAACGCAAATACCCGAATTTCTAGCAATGATTGTTTGGAACAAACGGTACACGACTTGGAGCACTATGCACTCCACTATGGAACATCTGTCCCGAACAATTCCTAACAAGTACGGGAGGAATGGAAACGTTGTGAAATATTACGTGTAGAACGGAATGTAAGCTGTTCCCAACGAAGATCACGACGCCCACGAACGAAAGTTTCTTGAACCAATACACGGAAGCGCTAGAGACGCATATACACTAAATCCCTTCATAATAATAATAAAAAAAAAAATCCGTGTTTAGAACAAAATCGGAGTACTGCAAGTACTCTTCTATGGGAGAGCGGTTCAGCTGTTCCAACAGCTGTCCCAACAGCGAAAAATTCAATGAACACTTATTCACATCACATGTGATTGGGAAAAGTATATAACAATTTAGAGTACTCCGTATGCTGTACTACGTGAGGGCAGTAAGCCATCTCATTTCCGAGGTTTCCTTGATAAAGCTGTAGGAACATCAAAATGTGGTTATTTGCCAATTTTAGTTTAATCCTTTTGTGTGCTTGCATCTTTCTCGGGTAAACTTGTCTAGATAAAAGTGCCATTGTTTCCATTGTTTTGTTCTGTTTCCTTTAACTCAACATGGAACCTGTGTCCGGTTTGAAAACTTACGCGACTTTTTATCTAAAACCTCCCTTGTCTGGCTTAAGTTTCCCCTGCCCTAATGAGAAAGGCGTACGGGATGGAGAAGTGACCTGGACACCTTTTTTGTACCACTGCGAAGCTTACAGTTTGTAGTACATTTGGAGGAGGAAAAAAAAGTAGGCAACTTTATTCCATGGAAACAATTGCATAGACACTGCAGGCTATGTATTTGCATAGACTACCACTGCTAGCTTTCGTATGCTTTCCAAGTTAGTCTATATAGAAGCTACTTTACAAAATTTAGAGTTAGATATTGGAAACGTTTTACTTAATTTTGGTATACCCTGCTCATTCCAGCTTGAGAGACATTTTATCCGAAACTCGCCTCATCGATAATCACCGTTACCATTACCATAATTACCGGCGTCACCCCAATCAAAATTTTTTAGAAAGAAGGAAGATCTTGCGTCTCTGTTCTACGCGCTCTATAGGTGAACCTTCTGGGCAAACGCAACTAACTTGACTTGACGTTATTCATGATTTTTAGAGCAGTTGGCAATCAAACTATGCAGAAGGTGTTCACGTACGTTTAGCTAGTGGTGACGTATTAATTATATGTGCTAAGTCTTGATTAAGTACACACGATCAATAGACGCCGCTGTACCCTCTTCCTGTTCCAACATGTGCTTCGTGCACTTAGGCCGGGGCATGTGCAGATATATCTAAATGTAATTAGGCTGCTCTCATGACAGCATAACGGAGGTAAGTATATTAAGGCGAGAAGCCTAATGTGCCTCATCGGAAGAAATATCAGGCCTGATCCCGAAACGGTACAAAATATACCACGTGACTTCTTCCAGTGCGAGCCACGCGTTCATTCTGTTTTCACGACATTCGCATCACAAAAAAAAAAGTTTTAAAAAAACTCGCAAAGTACCTGATGCATTCGCCTGTAGCGACTCGAAGGCGAAAGCCTTTCGGCGCGGCCATCATCATCATGTCTTCGTCGAAGAAGATGACGATGAAGATGATTACAAAAAAAAAAAGATGGTTTCTCATGTCATTCGCGTTGACGGTGACGGTCACTATTCCCCTTTGATGAGGCACATAAGGCTCCTACCTTCAGAAAAAAAGAAAAAAAAAAGCTGTATTCTTTTGAAGCGTCGATTAAAGCGCGCGAGCTGCGCGTTCACTTCATCTATGTGGCGTTCGCACGTCTAAAAAAATATTTAAAAAAAAAGCGGCGTTCGCGTTACTCTGCCTACTAACGACTATGGAGTAACGCAGAAAGAACGCGCGAAAGAAGGGCCAAGTCGATTGCATGATAGACCGAAAATGTATGCAACGCCACAGGAGGCGCGACAAGCTCTAAGTGAGATGCGACGGTATACAAAAGGCTCGTCGGATTCTGCCGTGACATTTCAGTCTTCAGTGCATCGCCACTAAGGCATTCACCTTCGACTCGTCTTATCGACAGTGTAAGAGACCTTAGGAATTTTTCTGTACCTGCATATCACACATTACTTTACCATCAGAGACAAAAGAAGCACTCGTAGTCATAGTAATGTTCTGCATTAATTAAGGGAAGCATTTAAAGAACTTGTGCCGCACACAATAGTGAACTCGGTATATGTCCAATGCTCTTCTCTTTCATGTCTAATATTCCTAAGTTTTCTCAACATTTCTGAATCGTCACATATGTGCTGTCGACGATTGCCGGTATAAGCCACCGGTGTAAAACATGGACAGTTTGCGAAAACCGGGGAAAGCTATATATTAAGGCGAAAGCCTTTAATGTCTCATGCTCACGTCCGTCCGTCCGTCCGTCCGTCCGTCCGTCCATGTCCGTCCGTCCCGTCCATCCGAGCTCTGGCACGGAGCCAGGTGGCCGCCGGGATGCGCAAACGGACGCCGGTCGCGTCGGACTCTACAGCGCTCACTTTTTGCTTGCGTAGCTTCGCCTTGCCTAGCGTTTGCAATCATTCTGACCGACGCCGTCTCAATGGACACAGGCGTCCACGGACACAGGCGTTCAATTCAATACACTTTCGAATTTACAAAGGGCCCGTCAATTTAAGCGCTGGAACGCTATGGCGTTTGCACGATGCACAAAGCGCGAGAAAATACTATACTCGGCGACAGCTTTTCTTGACAGCACTGTGGAAGCTACAGAACCAAAGCGCATGTCTGCTGCCGCGCCAAAAAATTTGTACTGAAGTTTATTGATAATTTTCCTCATTTGCCTTGCTGAAATAAATACTGCTTTATTTATTATGAGACTTAAATAGTTGCGGGAAGTTGCAGGCAAAATACAGTTATTGTTCACGTTGCAAGAATGCTTTCCTTTTCCTTCCATTTCTTAGACAGCACCACCTTTTCAGCCCACCCGTTTTCCAAGGAAACATGGCCTCCGTGACGTCACTGTGCGGCCGAATACGCGCTGTTTAGTTCTCCAAGAAAAATATACTCGTAATAGGACACCCAAATGTACACTGAACAATCGAAATGTTTCTCCCATTCATAATTTTCAATTATGTGTTTTTCTAAACGCGTTAACGATGCTAGCGAGCAAAACCGAAATCAGCCGCAAGCTGCCGAACTACTTGCGGAGCAACACGAGTGTGTGGAAGCCCCGCCGGCCCCGCCTCCGTAGCCTTCGCTCCAATGTCAAGATAAGTTGTCGCCGAGTATAGCGCATGCGAACGGAGGAAGATTAGTCTGGCGTCTCGCTGCGACTCGCGGTAAAAAATTAAAAAAGAAAAAAAATGCGCCCACCTCCCCGAAGGGAATCGTGAGGAAATGCGAATGCATTTCGCGCGCGCTTCACTCCATTTATATATGGTGGTTGTGGTTCGAAGAAGGAAAAGGCGCCTGATTTCTGCAGCCCGGTCGGGAGCAAGGCGCAGCGCCCTTTTTTTTTGCTTTTTCTTGTTTTTTTTAATTGTTTTTATTTATTTTTTAAATTTTTTTTTTCATGTATAGCTCCGCCGAGCTCCGCCGCAGTCCACTTTTAGTTCACCCGCACGCTGCGAATTTTTATTGTTCAACAACGCACAGGAGAAATCTCCCACCGGCACCACCTTGGAGGTCAAGATTCATTGCCATATATACGGGGTGGCCAGTGAACGGTTGTGCAGCGCGAGCAGTCGGTTTTTTCAACCAAGAAACTCGCTAGCAGACGCTGCCTGTGTCGGCGTCGCGAGGCGAGAGAGGGAGAGGGGGGGGAGCGTAGGAGAGGAGAGAGAGGGGGGGCGCGCATGCGCAGTGGGAGTGTGGACGCTGCGGGCAGGGATGCCTAGAGGAGAGAGGGGGGAGCGTAGCAGGGGAGAGAGGAGGGGAGGCGCATGCGCAGTGAGGGTGTGGTTGCCGCGGGGAGGGATGCCTAGAGGAGAGAGAGGGAAAGAGGAGGTTTTTTATTTTTATTTTTTTTGAAAGGGTTTGCGCATGCGCAGTAAGGGTGGTCACGACGCACACCACCACCACCGGATTAAGCTTCGCCATAAGATGATTCACATCTAACACCTGCCGGCGCGCACACCTCCTCAACCTATCCTCCTCCTCCGCGGACAACGCCAACGCCGCACAACGCCAACGCCGGACGCCTGACATAGCCCGACTATGAAATGCATTCGCATTTAAAAAGAAAACACGCACACATTCGCTTTGTGTGTTATCCCACTGAGAGTGTAAAAGAAAAAAGACGTGGCATAGTCAGTGGAACGGCCACACGCTTTCGCCGAACACTCTTTAGAATGTACAAAGTGTCCTTCAATTTTTTGACATTCACAAACAATGTTTTGTAAAATGTACGAGCGTAAAACAACGGGAACGTAAACAAGATGACAGGCTCAACTTACAAGTGATGTTTATTGTAAATTTTCAACGAGAGCACGAAATCGCGCATTTGCAGCCAAACTTATCACCAGGTGTTACCGCGCCGAATCAAAAGTGTTAGCTGAGCGTCTGTTCTGCCATCTCCCTTTAGTGCCTGCTATTTCCCGCTCATACTTTTACAATATATTGCACCAACTGGCCCAGCACACCGCCATCATGATGCACCGCTTCCCCAACATTGAGTAGCACTTAGTACATCACCGAAGCAACTACGATTAGTGTTCGTATAATGATGTGATGTGACGACTATGCCTGTTTTCTATGCCTGCATTGTTACCTCCTTTCTTTAAAGACGATAGTCTTTCTTGAGATACTTCAACGCAAAAATTTTGGTCTGTCTGTCTGTCTGTCTGTCTGTCTGTGAACCGATTCAATCATTGAACCACCTGGCCAAAGCTTAAACACTTTCTGAACGCCCAGCCATCTTTAACTGGTGTTTGCGTTCATACTTGTGAACATTTTCAATCAAAAAAACAAATACTACGCATATCTGAGGCGCAGCATTAATATGTAAGTATCAGGTCGTGTGTTCCTTTATTAGAAAATTCATAGATACGCAATTATAAAGATCCTAGTGTTTTTTAGGCTGCGCTGAAAATGCGACGCTGTGCACGAACTGCGACGCTATGCTTGAAAAAGCCCTGTGCCGACGATATGGTGCTGCCGCTGGCAGTGGCCCTTGGTTCAGCACAAGCTCATGTTTTCCGACGGCGTGCATATCTCACGCAGCGCCTCCTCTATTTTATCAATGCCAGCCACACGCGGCCGATTCAACATAGAGTAGGCGCTGTCTGAGGCAAGGCAAAACAGTAGTACCGCCGGCACAAGACCATCGTCTTTCGACGACATTTGCAGCGAAGCATGCGGATACGCGGCCAATTTTTTAACCCCATTCTGAAACACAAATATTTCTCTTATTAGGTTGCACTTAAGCCGCACGCTTCTTTGCCATCCTGTGTGCTAGGGAGTCAGGGCTCCTCAAGCTGTTCTAAAAGCTTTTAGAGGGCCGCCGTTAGAGGCCGCCGTGGCGAATTGGGTGAGTCAGAAGGAAGAAGGTAATACGTGGGGGGGTGGGGGGGTTGTACACGTCTGGGGGGAATTAATATTCTCGGAAGAAAACACCACTCAACAAAGGTAAGTTCGAAATTCCTAGAAGAAGGACTTAACACTTATCGGTTTTCGTTGTGTATGTACCATATCGCATGGACTCAAGAGCCCCGTTTGAAACGTTTATACCTGCTGGCTGGAGTGTAATAAACTAGTGAATAAGGTATGACTCTATATTTTCTGTCTCTTGGGGACCGGAAGTTTGACTGAAGGATGCAAAGTTTGAGGTCGTCGAAGTTGTGACCTGCTACAATAAAATGATGTGCCACTGCTTTCAGTAATTTCTTCGACGTGTCCGCGTGATGCCTGTTTAATCTAACAGGCTGTCCTGTTTCGCCAATGTACCGTTTTTGACAGTATGAACGTTCGATCATGTAGATATAACGCTTGAACTAGTGCCGGTAAAGTTGGATTTTATATGATGTACATAATCACTTTCGGTGCTTTTAACTATAACGTCATCTTGAAGGTGTTTGCAAGTTTTACATCTTGGACGAGAACAAGGTGTTATGTGGGTGGTAGAATGAGCGTTTAGTTTAGCATGCTCTAACATGTCCTTAAAGTTCCTATTGCGGTAATACACTACCTTTGGCACTTCTGGAAACGCATTTCTAAGGCGCTCGTTGCTAGTTAATACTAGATAATACTTGCGGAGGATATTATTTATGTTTGGAACTGCATTTGAGTATTTGGTTATAAATGCAAGCGGCTGGTTGGGCTGTGCTATCGGGAGCTCTTTTAGCTAGCGTTGATTTACTAAGTTACTACGTGCTTGGTTGTAGACCTTGTTTAGGGCGTCGTGCGGGTAATTGCTTTCAGCTAATGTTTCCTTTAGGTTGTCTAAGTGGTGAACATAGTCGCCGTCGTCACTGCAGATGCTTCTTTTGCGCCTCGCCTCTCCGACAAATATACTTTGTTTGCAGTGTCGTAGGTGGTGACTAGTGTAATCCCTGTTTACAAATCTCTCATCTGATAGTGCGGAGATTGTCATAGGGATAATTGCTGGGTAATCGCGACCGAAAAGCACGGTAGCGTTATAATTAAGGAGTGGCGAAACTGTGCAGCAGCTAACGCTGTCACTGAAGTCTGCAACGTACACACTATTGCTCTAGACTTCGTAGGGTAAGCTTTCAGTATCGCCCAAATATTTCGAAGCCATGACAATATGTACCAATACCCAACAGCGTGTGTTTTTATACACCATAACAAATTGCAGTGACGATTGATCCCCTTGTCGAAGTGATGATCTGCTTCACAGTACCCGTCGCAATGGTAAAGCTTTTATGGTGCTTGAATGCTGACCCAAAGGTCGCGGGATCGAATCCCTTGCCCGGCGTCTCCATTTCATTGGAGGCGCTTAGGTGCACGCGAAGGAACACTTGTGGTTGAAATTCCCGTAGCCCTACGCTACGGCGTCGCTTATAATCATATCGTGGTTCTGGGACGTAAAACACCAACAATCATTAATAATCTGTAATCATTTGCTACAGCGCAGCAGACGTGTGTTTATGCTAAAAGCATGAAATATGTGACTTCATTTCTGTTCACACGCTTTGGCCGACACAGGGACACGGACGCAATAAAAGCAACAACGCGGAAGCATGCGAACATGTATACACGACTGCGCATGCGCTTACTCGATAATTTTTCCAAATACGCATGACATGTCTACTGAATACAGAGCTTACGAGAAATTAAAGAGAAAACAAGGCAAAGGCCCGATTTCACGGAATATTGTTCGTATACTTTCACATCTCACCTAAGAGAGGAGAAGGTCGTCTACAGTGATATACAGTGAACGCAAGAACCAACGGGATGTTTTAGCAGTGCCAGTAATACCTTAATACGCTACGGTATTCCAGTTTTAGAATCGGGCAAGCAGAGATAGCGCTCGCTGGGTACGATACGCTCTTACCGTACGTCAAAACAGCGCTGCCAAAACACCATTTGCGACACGGAGCGCTTATTTGGAGACGCAACTTACTTTTGCCGTTTCTATGTACTATTGCCAACGAATAAACAACAAACACTGAGCTAATGGTAAATTAAGCATTCCTGTTGCCTAAAGTTCCTCCTTCCTTCTGGATGAAACATTATGCTACGCACGATCGTTTTGGCGAAGGCAGTACCGTGTTCAACGAGACGAACTGGACGTGGCGCGTTTCGGCAGGAATTTTAAAATATTTTTTAAAAATATTTTTAGGATTGCTCGCTGCCAGCAGATAACTATCGCATGCAATTTGAGAGGGTCGCTGAATTCGTCTTATTAAGAAATATAGCACGACTGACCGTGCGATAATTGGGCAATTAGTTGCGTGGTAATTACAATTAATTGCTCTAAGACACTCTAAAATTTATTCTAGCACTCCCACACGCTTTAAATTTGGTCTCCAGAACCTTGGTCTCAAATTATCTAAATTTCCCGCGCTTATAGATAGTCAATAGTGATGCGTGCCCCCCCGCCGCGGTGGTCTAGTGCTTGTGGTGCTCGGCTAAAGACCCGAAGGTCGCGGGATCGAATCCCGGACGCGGCGGTTGCATTTGCATGGGGAAGAAATGCCAGGGGCCCGCATCCTCACGATTAGGTGCGCGTTAAAGAGCACCAGGTGGTCGAAATTTCCGATGCCTTCCACTACGGCGTCCCTCATAATCCAATCGTGGTTTTGGGACGTAAGAGCTCAACATTTATTAATTATAATGCGTGTCGCAAAGGGCTAAAGACGACGACACTCCACTTACGAACGAAAGGCAGCCTCACTTCGCTCTCCCAGGACGCGGAGAAAAAGTTGCAACATTTTTACTACCTACAGACAATGCAGCATCGTCAAACACGCCCTGCCCATGTATGCGCGATTTAATTCGATGTTAAACAAGAATGACAACGCACACTTCACGCTTAATCGCACGCGCGTGCGCTAATGAAAGTTACATTGTATATTTGTACTACACGGATAGAACGGAGCTACTCACGCGGCATATTGTGCGCTGCGACGCGACCTGTGGCGCCATCTATCGACAACTGGGATCAGCGAGCGCGAAGCGGAGCACGGCCGGCGCAGAAAAGTTATGTTCAAGGAGGTATGCGCAGCGTCTATGCTATAAACAAACGCCTAATTGAAAGAAGAAAAAAAAAGGGGGGGGGGGGGGGATGGTAAAAAGCGTGCACAAGGAATAGGATGCGTCTTACGTTTCTTTACATCTTCGCGCGAATTAATTCAGTTGCTCCTGTTGCAGTCTCAGTGGAGGAGCCATACGAGGCGCTCCCATAACATTCTTTTTTTTTTTTTTATTACCAGCGTATATTTTTGTACGCATTACACGTTTTCATTAAAGTCCTGGCATTGCATTCAGGCAAGTAACTTGGGGTGCCCTATTAGAAAACATTAGCAGACACATCTCAAGACTACAAAAAAGAAACAGAAAAAAGAAAAAACGAAAAACGGGAAAATAAAGTACTGTTCGGGTAGTCTACTTGAACTACGACGAAAATCTTAGACAAATCATTTCTGGCAACTGTCATATCGAATCGGAATGTACTTTTTCCTGACGGCATTGTCGGCGAGAGGAATTGTGTGAAATTTACAGTTATTATTACTGCACTATTGTCAGCAAGCCCAGTAATAGTAGCCGTTTTCTTTGCGCGTTTATCGGCCTTTTCATTGTCATGTGTTTACTGTTTTTTTTTCTTGTTTTTCTTTCTCATTTTCATGTGTTTACTATTTCTTCTTGTTTTTCTAAGCAGTATTTATGTGGATTAACCTTGTGACCCGTGGTTACCATTTGTACATCCCCCCCCTCCCCCCCTTTACGTAATGCCCCAGGAGGGGCCCTTAAGGGTAAATAACTGATGATGATGATGAAACCACTCGCCACCGCTTATATCTCTCCGTTATGCTACAAAGGAAGCTAGATGGCAGTGCAAATAAGAGCGGTACAGGAAACCCGAAAGCTGCAGGTAATCAGGAGACGATCGAGCAAAAGTTTCTCACACTTCTCATTTCACACAACATTGAGACTGTTTGACAAAAGTACACTATACATTGTCAATTCCTTTGTCTCAATTCCAGGTTTTAGTTGTCGAGGGCAAAACGTTCTTTATTTGTATTATGTCGACTATTTCTAAGTTTTCCTGTATACATGACGTTTCGTTTAGCGACTGTCACTTTTTTCCTACTTTTTTTAAAAAACTTTTTTGTGAGTACATATGATGCTTTCTTTTTGCGACTATTTCAGTTGAATCTGTACCTACAACATATTTTGTATTGATTTGTGTGCTACGTACGGCCTGCGTGCCGAGCTGTTGCAGGAGCAGAAGCCTTTGTCAGGCCACATGGCCTTTAGCTTCTGCTTCCTTTCTGTTCTAAACAGCAGAAATAAACTCAATTCAATTCAAAAGGTTCATTCGTGTACAGTCAGCCGCAGTGGTGCAGTGTTTGCGGTACTCGGCAGTTGACACGAATGTCGCGGGTTCGATGCCGGCCGCGGCGGTCGCATTTCGGTGGAGACGAAATGCTATAGACGCCCGTGCACTGTGCGATGTCAGTGCACGTTAAAGAACACCAGACGTTGCTCCAAGGTATCGTTATTATTCGCAGATATTAATATTAAAAACCCCATATATCATTATTATTCCCGCGGTCATTGCCCGCATCAGGAATTACGTGAACATCAACTTGAGTTCCCTAGTCCGTATTACTTGGCCCTCCATGTAGCAATCGTTCGGCGTATTGGTAGTTTTCGCTTTTAACCGAGTTCGTCTGCACAGCATAGTCTGTCGCACCGCACGCGAAGGCATAGTCGCGCATTCTCTGCTTTGGTCTCTTTAAAGTGCAGGTCGTGCGAAACCTGACGCGGAAGCTAAGAAAGAAAGAAAGAAAGAAAGAAAGAAAGAAAGAAAGAAAGAAAGAAAGAAAGAAAGAAAGAAAGAAAGAAAGAAAGAAAGAAAGAAAGAAAGAAAGAAAGAGAAAAAAATATGTGAGGTCAGAGGTGGCTATGCCTCGTGCACAACGAGCACTTTTGCGACGACAGATCCCGTCCATCAAACGCAGCTCGGTCGGTGGCTGCTACGGTGGCCCGTAGACTGACGGGAGCAGAGGGGGGTTTGGGGGGTAGGGTGGCGGGGTGGGGGGGATGGAATTCGTGAAAGTGTGGGGTTCGCGCGACGGTGGTTGCTGGGGCTGTGGGCTTCTCCACGGAGGCGTCAGCCCGATAACGGCTGTCCCATCTGGCACATGTCAAACCGCGCGCGATCTTTTTCGTTGGGGCGCTGCGGCATCAACCGGAGCGGACGTACGCGAATTTGCACCACCCGAAACTTAGCTTCCTATGTTAGGACATTGAAGTGGACCATATGGTAGAGAGCCGCCATATAATAAGCACTTCAATTTGTAGACGGCACTCGTCAGCACCATACTAAAGCGAAACAATGAGTCGGTCTAGATTGATAAATCGTACTCCAAAAACACTGATGTCATTAATGTCATCATCAAAGGCGCAATAATAGGGGATAAAATCGAGGTCAAGGCTTCATTTTTAAATTTCGCGCCGAAATATCCGCGCATGACGTCAGGTGTTTCAAACTTTCAAAGTATATTTTCCGTACTTTGGTGACACTGGCTCAACGGGAATTCGCTGAAACTTGGTATGTTACGTTTATGGCCCCCCTCCTCAGAGGACAATGTATTCAACATTTACCCATTAGGAACAGCGTAGGCCCCAGTAGACGCCATGAAAATATATGACGTCACGACGATTGGTGCGAGAATTTCAAGGTGGCGTCGCCACCCGCATTTTGTTTTGGCGCGCTTTCTCGCTTGTCAATCGTCTTGTCGTGGCAAGCGTGGCGATCTTGGTGTTGTGAAACAGTACTTCACTAATGCGAAAAAAATCGTTTTCCTATTTAGTGCCCCTTTAATACGTGTTCTACATGATGGATACCCGCATGTATAGGTCAGCGAACTCACTCATTAATCGACTCACTCAAGCTCACTCAGACTAAGATCGAGCCGTGAGTCAGGGTATGAGCGAGTCCGGGTAAGTAATATTCTGGTGAGCTTTGAGTCCGAGTGAGTCCGATTGAGAAAATTTGTGGTGAGTCAGTCCGCTTCAGAAAAATTTTGGTGAGCGAGTCTCGGTGAGCCCTAATGGCAAAATATATTTCTTGAGTGAGTCTGAGTGAGCTCAACATTTTTTCGCTACCTATGCCCGTATGTAGTTGCGTCTATATGATGTCCGTTTCGAAACTATACGAGGTAACATAACAGTGACTGCCTAGGGAATCTGACCAGTCAGTGCATGCGTATCTGCTCGTGCTTACAGTTATGAAGATAACACTGTATTAGCTCCTGTTGTCCCATTATACCGGGCCTCCTGAGTCAAGCTAACCAGCATGATTTAATAAAAAAAAAAAGAAAATAAAGTAGCCTATATGCAAAATCTGCTGGTACTGATAGTTTCAGCCCATTGCCGGACGATGCCTTCGCGTGCGAATTGTATATCCGTAGCAAAACAATGCTTAGTTAACTTTCATGATGGCAGGACTGTAGATGAGATGACGAGAACGATCGTAATTGAAGGCCGGTTGACTTCGTTCGATTCCCCCCGAAGCGCCTCTGTTTGGAGACATTGATTACGAATTTATTCGTTCAGTCAGCTTAGTCACACATCTTTTGCAGTTATCTCACGGAATCTATGTGTGAGTTAAGTATGATAAACTATTACAAGCAACTTAATGTATACAGTTAGTTATAATAATAATTAATAATATGTGGGGTTCAACGTCCCAAAACCACGATATGATTATGAGAGACGCCGTAGTGGAGGGACTCCGGAAATTTTGACCATCTGGTGTTCTTTAACGTGCACTGACATCGCACAGTACACGGGCCTCTACCATTTCGCCTCCATCGAAATGCGACCGCCGCGGCCGGGATCGAACCCTCGACCTTCGGGTCAGCAGCCGAGCACCCTAGCCACTGATCCACCGAGGCGGACTATACAGTTAGTTAGACGTGCCATCGGAAGTTTATGGGTGATTGTATGAAGAACGTTTACAGGTGCGGAGTTGCAGCCGAATAATTATACGCGTGCCTGCGAGCGTCTGTGCGTCTGCTTCTGTTTATACGCCGTTTGTGCTGCTTTATTTTTAACAGCGAAGCTGTTATAGCCGGCCGTAAAATGACCATGGTAACCAGAAAACTATCATCATCAACAGGCATGCGCCACAGAAATTATAGGCGAATCCCACTACTGCTCGACTAAGAAATGAAGAAGGCAACGGTTAGCCCAAGAGATGGCGGCGAAGCGACGGCGGTGAGCCATAAAAAGATAAAAAGACCGAGAAACAGACAGATAAATAAAGAAAGATACAGAAAGAAAGTAGAAGGAAAAAGAAAGAGGAAAAATAGAGATAAATAAAGGGGATAAAGACAAAGAGATAAAAAGAGAGACAAACAGAGAAAGAAAGCGATAGAAAGAAAGAGAAAGAGAGAAAAATAGACAGAATAAAGGAAATAAAGACATAAAAAGATAGAAAGACCACAAAGACATAGAAAGAGATAGAAAAAAAAAACACGCGGAAGAGAGATAGAAAAAGCAGAGAGCAAGACAGAAAGAGAAAGAAAGAGAAACAAAGAGAAGAAACAAAATAAAGGTAGAAAGAGTGAGAAAGAGAAATAGATAGACAGATAGAAAAAAATAGAAGGTAGCACATACAAAAATATATGAAAGAAAGAGAAAGAAGCAAGATATAAATAAATAAATAAATAAATAAATAAATAAATAAATAAATAAATAAATAAATAAATAAATAAATAAATAAATAAAAGAAAGAAACAAGGAAGGTAGCCCAGCTGCGTTACTCCTTCAGGCTAGGCACCACTAATGCGAAGCTGCCACAATTTTTTTTTTTGTGATGTAAAATGAGATGTTGGTGATGAGCTGTTGGATGGATCAAGCATAAAACTCAAGAAATAAACACACAAACGGTGGTACATGGAAAAATAAATATGAAACAACAGCCATCATAACGTAAAAAAATGTCGATAATGCAATTAATTATGTCCCTAATAATGTCTCAGGCCATCACGGGGATGAATCCGCACATATGGGCAACATAATAGTCGACAGGTCATGGACATCAGGACATACATATAATAAGTGTCCTATAATAATACATACAATAAGAAGAACATACATATGATAAGACTTAATGTAGCATGAACATAAATTCTTTAATTGGCAGCGACGCCGCTGTCTTCAAGAAAGCGTTTTAACGTTCTTAAAGCGTACGATCTGTAACGCTCTGGTTGGCCACGGGTCTCGAAGTTTCTTTGTACTGAAAGGTCTGCGGTCTAATGTCGTCGCGCGTTACCAAATGAAATCTACCGATAATTCTACGAAACCATGCGGTCGGATATGCCCTGGCAGACACTTGCAAGTGTGTTCACCATGCATGCCGCAACACAGTGCGTCGACGACAGATAAGTTGTCGTATACAATTAACAGTGACACATAAGGGAGAACAAGCTCGAGGGTGCTGTAGATAAATAACATGCGATGTTCATAAAAAGAGAGACAAAATAAAACCAAGAAGTCGTTATCATCCTCAAAGAAGTCGTTACCGGTGCAGGTTACAGAACCACCTCTGTTACGCAAGGAGAAAACACGACGACGTCCGCTCCAATACAACTCCCCAGAAGAGCACCCTTTGATGGCCCCACTTCGCCGTCGCCTTGCAGTGAATCTAAGCGGCTGAAAAAGGTTATAAGATAGAAAACTGAGTGGCAGTGTTTACTAACACGTAGATTTGTTTGACACTCGCGGCCGTACATTTCGTAGCCTCGACAAGTGACGCGCCTTCGTCTTTCTCTGGTGGAATGGGCGAGCAATATTCCTTGCGACGCTCTTCGCGGGCATGGTGTGAGGGACAGTTTGGGTCCACTGTCTTTCATCCTATGATTTTATTGCACGCCGTCCTAATAGCACAGAAAAAAAAACACCACTTCGTATCCTCGTAAGGGAAACAAACTTATATAAAGCATAACCCTGCAGCAAAATGACAAAGATTTTTTCTTCAGGAATCTTTCCCACATCTGTCTTTCGATCATTTCGAATGTAAGACGCTGCGTAGTCAAACAGGATATGAAAACTTGCAACCACTTAAAAGCTTGTTAAACTGCAAAGCAGTCTGAGTGTACAACATCGCGCGCTGCTAGGACGTGGGTTCTGTTACAGGTCACGGTGGCCGCGTCCAGATTGGGGTGAAATGTAAAACAAGTATTGACTTAGGTACATATTAAAGAACACCAAGTGATCAAAATTAATCCACAGTTCTCCACAACGGTACGCCTCATAATTACAGTGTATATTGTGGTTTTGGCACGTAAGAACTTACAAATCGTAATGGGCTGTTCACAATCGATTCTGAAAACCTGACTCGGTCAGAATTTCACCGCTGTGGAACACAGTTCAACCCGTGACCTTGGAAAAGCTTGGAAAGCGACAGAGATTCACTCGCAAAGAAAACACGCATAGACGTTACAAACATTGGTGCTTTATGTTACCGAACATTTATTTGCTTTTTTTATCGCTTCCCGTGCTAATAATGAAGATTTCGTTACAAATAAGTAGGAATAACAGTGTGCCGCGATTACATTCAGCAAAGTCACGAAACTGTTACTGCGCCCATAGCACCTCGTTCTAGCAACAATTCACTTCAGCATACGAATGTTCTTTGTACATTTCACTGATTTTCTATCGGTTCGTTTTATCGGCAGAAGTTTCGAGCTCATTCGTATGGGACACTTTAGTTCAAGGGCTTGGCGCTAGCACAGCCAAAGGCGACGTGCTACATCCCCGCAATACACCTGCGGTGATCCGCGCAGAAGATTGTTTTCTCCACATGGTGCTGCGTGTTGCGGAGAAGCGCAACGTACGTCCTACTTCAAAAAACTGTATACGAGTATGTATTGCGGGAGGAAATTAAAATGTATTGCATCGCAATCGTTGTTATAACACCTGTGAATCCCATGCGCTTGTGCCAAAGTAGAAGGAACGTATGGACATCGGTGAAAGGCGTGGAACAATGTACTCTTTGCACCGTGTTACGGTGAAGCTTCATTTAACAATGGAGGGAGGAAAAAAACTTTATTTTCATTTAACTATCCTCCCGGTTTTCTGGGAGACTGCTACCACCTGCTGGGCCGGTTGGTAAGTATCTGAGCGCCCATGTCTTAACACTACTAATAATAATTGTTTGGGATTTCACGTTCCAAAAGCCAGATACGATACGCTTATGAGGAACGCCTGAGTGGATGACTACCGGAAGTTTGACTTTGAAATGCATCTAAATCCAAGTACACGGTCTTCCAGCATTGCACATTCCATCGAAACGCGGACACCGTGGCCGGGATTCGATCCCCTCGACTTTCAGGGTCAGCAGTCGAGCATCACAACCTCTAGACCATCCGCGGCGGGGGCCTATATCTTGTGTTAAGAGAAAGTCTATTCTAAAAGGTAAGACGATACGAACACCGTGAATCACGGCGACGGCACAACAACACTACAGGATTATAACGTATGAAGAAAAACTGACAACTTACACGTTATCACAGGAATGCACGAGTCCGCGTGAACTCACTAACTCATACTATACGAGATGACTTGACATGAAGGCACAGTTAAGGTAGACGAACTGTCCCCATTAAATGCACGATGCCGAATGCGTGGCAGTACCTGAAGCTTGTGCACGACTGATGGTGTCGCAGAAGCAATGTAACTTAACCATGTGTTGATGACATGAGGCACCTCTGTATACATAATATCTACCTGTATACGGGAGCGTGCGCATACAGAAATACAGTGCATACATACTATATACATTAATAAGCATTTTGTGGTAGTGCTGAATAATTGCTAGGGTCTTTCGGTACTAAAACCATGACATTATTTTAAAGGGGTACTGACGCAAAATTTCGCGGCCGAGATAGCCTGCCCGATCGATTGCCCGTGAAGATGCGTATATCATCTGCAAGATATCGACAGCGAATATAGCTTGGAAGGTATTTTACATGAATTTTGAAGTTTGCGTGCGCGATTGACACCCTCGCGCTGTTGACACCCTCAAAAGTGACCCGACCGTGCGGAAGTGCGTCACAGTTCTGTGTGTTGCCGTGGTCGAGCGTTGCACACGCTAGGTGGAGATAGTTTCACCCAGCGGCTTGTCGTTTTTGGAGCTCTCTCAAAGCGAAACTGAGACTGGTCGGTTAATGAGGAGCCTGTAATTAAATGAGGCGTCAGGAATTAATTACCTGTCGCACGCTGCTTCAAACGGTGTGCCAGTGTTATGACGAACAGGGACCCGGCAACACACTGCAGGAAAAAACAAACAAACAAAAACACAAAGAAAAAAAGAAAACTTGATGCCAAGGTTTTTGAGTCAGTACCCCTTTAAAGGACTCCGTAGTGGGGACTCCGGATTCAGCTATGCCCCCTGGGAACACGTGCACCTAAATCTATAGGTACCCGGGTGTTGTAAGTGGTTATTAATGGAAAGTGGAAGAGAAAAGTGCCAGCTCGTAACTGTCTCTCTTAACTGAGGTCACCTCAACGAGCTGGCACAGGGAGAGGGAATGGGGAGGGAAAGGACAGGAGAGGAGAAAAGTGGGAGAGGATGTAATTTAGGAGCGGGCGAACACCCGCGAGATGCCTCCGCGCCGGAAAAAAAAAAAAAACGAAAACTGGTGGCAGGGGGAGAAAGCCGTCAGGCAGGCCGGCGGGGCGAAGATGAATGTAAACACACATCACGTGACGCGCCAGCTGACGCGTGAAGAGTTCGGTGCAGCAGGCAGGAGAGCTACGCCACACCCGTACGGGCCTCAAAGGCGCGTATACAGATCACAGTCATGGAAAAAGTCGAGAAGGGCGTATAGCGCCTTCCCGAGGTTTGAGTTTCGCCTACTTCGAAATGCGGCCTTTGTGGCCAGGAAATGAACCTGCGTTCCTCGAACCAATAGCAGCGCGACAGTGGTGGCGTTTAGAAGAAGAAGAAGAAGAAAAAAAAAAGAAAAAGAAATAAAAAATCTGGGGAGGGGCGAAGCATGTAGCGAAGGATGTTTCAGCTCCACTAACGTGAAACCTGGGGAGAGGCGAAGCATGCAGTGTTTTGAAAGATTTCTTTGATGAGGCACTACTGGTGCCAAGCCTGAAACCGGGAATGCAGGGAAGGGTGTTTCCGCTCCCCAAACGTCATCGGAAAACTGCGTCGGAATGCAACTTACTCTAAGGTGGTGCTACTTCATCTTCTTCTTCTTCTCTACATGCCCTAGTTTCAGTTCCCTACGGCATGTAACGGAAGGGTGTTTCCAGCTCCACTAACGTCGTCGGCTATTTGGTTGGGCTAACTGTTGCCTTCTTCATTTTTTATTGGACCGGTGGAGACTAGTGGGACTTACCCCATTTTTGTGGTGCATACCCGTTTATGATGGACCGTGCCTACATGACACACCGTGACGACATTAGAAGCGGACAAGCCGACACCCTAAGGTGCTTCGCACCGGTGCTTCGCACCTGCAAGTTCATCCCAACATTAGACGCTACGTGAAGATTTAGGGCTCAGTGACGGCGCAGTACCCCTAGGACGATAACATATACAACTCACCGCTATACATCATCGTCATTGTCGTCGTCGTCGTCAGCCTGTGTTATTTCTACTGCAGGACAAACCTATTTGCTCCAAATGATCTCCAACGCGCCCTGTTTCGCGCTAGCTGATTTAATTTCATGCCTGCTAAGTGCTTAATTTCGTCTTGACCCTCTGCAGTCCTCGGCCACGCCTTCCCACCTCTTGCTAATCGCTCCGAAGCTCCAGTTGACCATCGGATGACTGCCCTTACAACGTGACCTTGCCCATGTATCGTGACCTGCCCAACGTGACCTGCCTTTTGTATCGAGAGCTACACTGGCCGTATGCTCGCCGTTTCGCTGTGGCCTGGTGGCCGCACCGCTAGCTGAGCCGTTGCCTAGCAACCGCCGCAGCTGGCAGCGCCGCTCACCGCGCCATCTGGCATGAGATCAGCGGAGGAGCCGGCGTTGCATCGTATATGTAGAAGGGGCGGCTCGGTGGGATTCGTCGGCAGATACGGAAAAGTGAGTCGGAAAGACTGAAATAAGCCAGGCTTCGTCGTCGGAACGAAACCAAGAGGAGGCAGCGAGCCGAGGAGACGGAGGAAGAACGAGCCGCACGCCTCAAGAACCGTAACCGTACAGAGAACCAAGCTAAACAATAAGATTAACCGTACCTCTCGCTACGCACACCCGGGCGTACCTGAGTTAAGCCACAGCCATTTTTTCTTCATTTAAATACTTAATAGGATATCGGCGGCAACCACTTTCTCTTCTCTGATGTGCTCTGCAGTCTGACTATCCCTCAGATTTACGCCTATATCGTGTTTCCGCTCATTCGCACGCTGTGTGGTCCTTAGCTTCTCGAGTTTATTTGTCATTCTCCAGGTTTATGCCCCGTATGTTTGAACCTACTGGCAAAATGCAATGGTTGTAGATTTCCCGCTTTAGTGACCATACGTGCACGGTCGAAAATTCGAAGGACTTACGGTACTACAATATACACCCTGCTATGTGACAGCACAAAGCCATGACTAAGTCGTTTTGTACAGGTGCCCACAAAATAATTCGGAGCGCCGGACCGGTGGCCAGCTCGTCGGCGGAAGCACACTCGCGGAAACAGGCAGCCATGATCTGCGCGTGCGCGGCATTCCCTAGCAAGCAAGCCTCGCTCCCTAGTACATGCAGATAGGCGTTGCCTTGCGTTAAATACCGTGCTTTTTGTCCCTCTTAGCGCCGCGACGCCATATATAGCGCGGAACCATTTAAACGCACGCGTAATCCTTGCGGCGCGACCTTAACTGACTCTCAGTTATGAACTTTAAATTAACTCTTATTAATTAAGGAACTTAAATGAACTCTTAATTAGTCTTCATTTGGTTTCACCACTCTTGTCATGGAGTCTTGATATTGAGGACCCGGCCAAGCAGAAGATCGCCACTGACTGGGCCGCCCACGTCATGGAACTGCCCGACCTAATGAACGCATAGTGCATGCGGGGACCCTGGGACGTACGTGCCCGAATCCCTTGGTCATATAAAGTTTTACCTCCTCCTCTCTATTACTGTTCACATCATTTAATTACTTTTAATTGCAGGTAATTGCGCTCATTTAATAAGTGATATACCTGAGCACGCTTTAATAAAGGTGTCGTCTGATGTCCATGTTGTAGTCTAACTAATTACTCTGAATTTCTTTACAGTAGTCTTAGGACTCTTGAATTATTCTTAAGTTGGTGCTAAATTAACTTTTACATGCTTTATTGAACTGTAGAGGTGAAGAATGCCACTTTCTGATTTTTGTTACTGCAAGTGTCGGCTGCGGGCCACCAGACGGTCACATTCCGCGATTAATCAACCATGTTAATCATTTCGCTTTCAAAGGTGCCAGTGTCGATTAACGCGCATGCACGCGCGCGTATGCGCCACCGCGTGCACACTCGCGCACAGTGTGTTTTAGCGACCGCATCCGCACAGCCCCCCATGTGAAACGCTAAAAGGCACCCAATAACTCTGTTCTTTTGGAGCTAGGCAACACCCATCTAGATGCACTGAGGAGCAAGGCGAGCTTGCTGGGGATACCGCACATGCGCAGACCCTGGCACTACTTTTTCACCGGCGAGCTCCGCCGATGAGCGGCCACCCCTCCGGCGCTCCGAATGATTTTGTGGGCACCTGTACATCTGTAGGTTTAGAAAAAAAAATTTCATGATTCAGAGTACTATATGATATGTACTCTTCCACTATGGGAGAGCGGTAAGCTCTACCTCCTACAGACGATATTCGCAGCTGGTTTGCGCAACTAAATTCAGATGGAACCACCGGTGAAGTGGCCTTGGAGGCCCTGGACCATGGCCTTCGTAGCATTGGACAGCGCTGCTCAATATGTCTTCATCCGCATCGCGTTGTCTGCTTGGTGTCCTCACAGCGTCTGCACGCACGCGTTGCGCAAGCAAGCGGGCGGTGCCGTCTGCATGGGCGCTGCCATGTTGATTTGTGTAATCCTAGCTACTGGCGGTTAATGATAGAACAATTAAAGGTATATATCCCCCCCTAACCCAAACCCCACGAGAGAGGACTGGGAGGCGGCCCTGCTCAGCTGTCAGGACCTCAAGGCTTTCCAAAAAGCCCTGCTTCAACGGACGCGGGCGGCGTTGCTTGCCAATGGCGCTCTGGAATAGGGGCTCCACCTAGTACCCCAATCACCTCACCTCTCTGTAACCAATTAATAGTTAATAAATGTTTTGACCACCACCACCAGCACCATATAAATGCGTAGTAGAATAAACATCACGTATCGGTACAACGCAGTGCGTGCCAAACTAGCGCAAATGTTACAACCATGTCAACTTTTAGGCAATTACGAATAGAACTATGTTTCGCTGCGTAAGCATCTTACTCTCTTACACCCTGCTGACACCAGCTTGCGTCGTACGGCCACGGCCACTTCGCTGGCCCAAGGCCAGTCACCATCACATGATGAAACATGGCCGCACCCGTGCGCAGCTGGGTGCGGCCATGTCTATACATCGATGTATGTGTTTTTTTAGGAAAAATGGTAAACGACATAACGAGGTGTTTACAACAAAAGAAGAACGATTTGAAGTACCCATCGAGCGGCCGTGGAAGTACTACATGGATTTTCCCTATGGGAGAGCAAAAAGCGGTCTGTTTGAAGCAGCAAAGGAGCAAAGTTTATGCAGGCGCAAAATGAGACTTCCTAGGAGAGGGTTTACCTAATGCTTGTATGACGTACGACAAAGTGGTGCACGTTAGCGCAACTCTCTTCTGGGTAACAAAAATACAAATTCCTGTAAAACAAAACAAGACACGACGTTGGCTCGCACGTCTACGAAAAGTACGCAAACCTATTAGTAGAATACTGAATTGTATTTAGCATGTATACCTAGATTTGCTTAATAATGTCATCTCATCCATCCGTAAGGTATACGTGTCACAATATTTTCCTGTTCTTGGGCACTGATAGTGCATGAATGAAAAAAAAATTGAAGGACACTTTGTAAATTCCAAAGTGTATTCGGCGAAAGCATGTGGCCATGCATTCGACTATGTCATGTCTTTTTTATTATTTTTTTTTTTGCATTTACAGCGTTCGGTATAGCGTTTGGTATCGGGGTAATCCACATTCTTGGGGCGCTTCTCCGAACCGCTTGCCGTGGAATCGCTTGCCGGCGCGCGTGCTCTTCTCCAGTGAAAGACAGTCGCGCTAGCTGGTTTCCACTCAGACCACAAGTACTGTTTGTGGGCGAATATAAGCCCTACGCAGGGGCGTAGCCAGAAACTTTTAGGGGCGAAGCTCCTTAGGGCGTAGGCTAGTCCGGCGTCGTAGTCGTCGTCCGTCGCCGTCATAGTAGCCACCTCTAGGTCTCAGAATGATCACTCGATGGCGCTGCGGTGCTGCTTAGCTAGTACGTGAATCGTTCGACCACATGCAACCCACAACCATCCGAGGAACCTGCATCGCTGAATAGAAAACAGTCGCCCAGGTTGACTCCATTCCTTGATCTTGCTTGCATGTCTTTGCGAACTTCCCACTACGACCCATCCAAGAACCCCTAAATGATCACTAGATGGCGCTGCGGGGCTGTTTAGCTAGTACGTGAATCGTTCGACCACATGCAACCCACAACCATCCGAGGAACCTGCATCGCTGAATAGAAAACAGTTGCCCAGGTTGACTCCATTCCTTGATCTTGCTTGCATGTCTTTGCGAACTTCCCACTACGACCCATCCAAGAACCCCTATCCCTCCAATTCACCGACCATAAAGCCGTTATAATGAAGGCGGAAGGGAAGCCACGGCTTATGTAAACGGTAACCACCACGGCTCACGACCAACGAAGAAAACACGGCTCCAGTACGAAAACGGAAAATCATGGCTCACGAATAAATAAAATTTCTTAATATATACGCACAGTGTTTGTCACGTCTTTGATGATGTACTGGGCAAGATTCCCGAAAGATTCACGGTTTTTACCCATGAACCTAAGGAGCTTCGCCCATTCATCATCATTCACTCCGTGGATGCGTCGATTTTTTTTTCAGGGGGGGGGGGGGGGGGGGGCACCTCCTTGATTTCGGGGAGGGCACCTCCTTGAAATGGTCATTTTTCGCTCTGTACGCCATGGCGAAAAAGAATTTCAGGGGGGTGGGGGGCACGGGCCCGGTGTGCCACCCCCCTGGCTACGCCACTGGCACTAGGCATATTATTAAATAAAGGTTCGTCGTTACTGTTCATAATATTATGTTTGGCTGAGCAGCAATGTCAGAATGTCGAACGAAATTTACCAGGACGTTCAAGTTTCCAAAATGAAACCCACGACACAAGTGTGTCTCTGTACCATGACTCGGACAAAGATATCCGGGCACGGACGGAAGGACAGATGGACGGACGGACGGACGTGAGCGTGAGACTTTAAAGGCTTTCGCCTTAAAAATCACCGAAGATTGCGACGCTGCCTAATGTCAATTCTGAGCCCAGGTGTCCCGAGCTTCGGTGGCGCGCCCTTAGGGGTCTTCTTGGCGGCTATTTCTTTCTGCTTCGGCGGCGCGCACCTATGAAATCCGGCGTCGGCGGTGTTGAGCCTCTGCTCGGGCCGCAGCGGCAGACGACGCATTTCCACCAGTTGTGTAGCTCGTTGTTCAGAAAGAACTGGCTCAGACTAGTATTTTGTGTACAGGTGCACGGTTTACATTAAGAGAACGCCGTGAGTAGCGCGACTGGCGCGAACAATTTCGTGTAGCCCATTTCATATTAACCGCCGCAGACATATAGCGTAGCGCGACTCTCTCGCTAAGCGGGAGACCGCAGAAGGCAGCGCGTGGGCGCGTTCCACAACAGCCGCCGTAGACAGGCCTCCGTTCATGCAGCGCTTTATTTCCATAATCAGTGGACCCCCAGTCCGCATACCTGATCGAAGAGCTGTTGATTTCCCTAAGGTGGTGATCAATAAGGCTCACTATTGCTCCGGAGTGGACTCTGTATATGGTCGCGTCAACATGAGTTGCAACACGCTGGCTGTGGTTAAAGTGACCCCAAGCCTGAACAATAACACTGACAAACGTTTAATTGGTTCAGAAAGTGACGCTTATTCAGAAAGTTTATTTCACCAATTTTTTGCTATGTCGGTGCCACTTTGCAGTGTTGGCGCCATTTTGAGTACAGACAGCGTGTTGCAACTCATATTAAGCGCGACTGTACAATACGTCTGTTCTTTCAGTGAAATTTCTGTCGTGTGCTTCTGATCTGCCTTCCATCTTGCCTTATGTATTTTGGATGCATGTTTCTTGGTATCGCGCTGATCTCAATGAACTGGCGAAAGTTCTTCGGTGTGCCCTCCATGCTGTTAATTTTTTCTGCATGCATTGCTCGTGCGCAGCATCAGCAGCGCATACCAGCACGTTGGAGTCGGCGTGCACGAGTCTCCTTTTCTGCTCAAGAAGGTGGCCTCGATGTGTGCTTGCACTGTGTTGTTTATGCCTCGTTTAAGGAATTTTTCCGGCAAGGTGTTCACCGGTAGTTCAAGGACGCATTTGCAGGCTTTCCTAAGGATTGCCTCTAATTGTTCCTTTTCCTAGGGTACACTGTATACGATCCTACTGACCACGAGGGCCTGTACTAGCCTACATGTGTTCTCCTTCTTCATACCTTGTCTTCTGCTTAAGAGTCTTGCTATCACCTTCGTGATCTCCGCTGTGGTGTCTGAGAGCTGTCTGATGGTGTGGTCTATACGAATGTTACTTTGTATCCATATGTGTTTGGCACACTGACACGCTGTTGTGTCACCCTGTGTACGGCATCTCGATACAAAAAATGGTGCGGCCTGTTGGCGGACCTGCTGCGTCCAGAGAGAGGAAAACGTCTTTATTAAAGCCTTAGATGTCCCATAAAACTCGAAAATTGACAGTCGGCGGTGCCAATCCGAGTGATGCAAAAAATCGGCATCCCGTGATGATGTCACTATATAACGTCATCATTACTTCACAAATCACCAAATTTTGTGACATCACCACATGACATAGTCGCTTAGTGAAACGTAGGCCGATCATGAAGGCAGTGCAAAATCAGGTGAGCTGCAGAATGCTTGTAGTGCCTACGATCTTGCAGGCCATGCAAAAAAAAAAAAAATTGGGGGACCCTTAAACTTCGCCTTTAAGAGTTGAACGCGACAGCGATATCCTGTCCCGAGTGCCTACTTCAATCACTTAGTGCATACTTGCTATGCACCCATTACGTGGTGTTAAGGGAATACGCGCAGTAAGGTCTGTGCCGTTTGTAATGGGTGGCCGGCTTTAAACTACGAAATCGTTATGATAATCACATATTCTGACGCTCGATGGCAATGTACGCTTGTACCACGCAATATTACTGGGATATTACATGTTATATTGCGACGCCTATATAAAGGACGCTTGCGTTTGCGAAGCATGGAAGTTATTTTCACTGTATTTCCAAGCAGAGGCATGGCTGTGTGGTAGAACACCTGCTTGCCACGCAGACGGCCCGGGTTCGATCCTCACTCCGGACCCGGTAATTTTTATCATTTATTTTATTTGCATCTTTCTGGATTTTTCGGTCACGTACAAGATGATTTTTCGCTCACAACCAACGACGCCGACGCCGGAATTTCTGCGAAACGAGCTCTTTAACGCTATCGCGTTAAAACGCGTAAGTGCAGACAGCTTCCGGAGGGGGGGGCGGGGCAGCATCAACACGTCGACTGAGAAGAAAAATAAGATGGCTTAATCATCTTCGACGAATGCATAAGGGACCCTGCAAGTTTGTTTTTGTTATATATCATTTGTCATATCTGGCTCGCAATGAACGTGACATGGCGATTTGTTTGCCCACGAATAATACTCATACCTGTGGAACATTCTAACTTACGTATTCCTCGAGTGTTTTGAGGGGCTGAGCAGATTGATGGTGAGGAGGAGGAAAAGGAGGACGAGAGAGTAAAACGTAGACAGAATGAGCAAGAGAGAAATGTAGGGAAACAAATGTAGAAAGCGAAAGTAAGAGTGAAAGAGAGCGAATCGAGGAAATAGAAAGAAATCATAGAATCGACTAAAAAAAAGAAGACGGCTTTCGCCTTCCAGTCGTCTTAGGTGGACACTTTTCTTATTGAGCGGCTGTGTCCTGTAAGAGGTGCAGTGCAGATACGCAACCATTTCGCGATGGTATGCTTGAACACTGTTCCAGAATAAGTTCGAAGCGGATAAGCAACAAGATATTCTGCCCGAGTATACATTCCAATAATAATAATAATAATAATCGCGGGGGTTTGACGTCCCAGAACCACGATGTGATTATGAGGGACGCCGTATACACTCCGGAAATTTCGGACACCTGGAGTTCTTTAACGTGCACCTAAATCTAAGCACAGAGGCCTCAAGCATTATCGCCTCCATGGAAAATGCGGCCGCCCCTTCCGCGACTCGAACCCGCGACCTTCGGGTCAGCAGTCGAGCGCCACAAACACTGCACCATCGTGGCGGGTAAAGTGACATACTAAGAATAATGCCCTATACAGAAGCGCGGCACAGAAGCTTTCTACTACAGCGGAAGGCAGCGCCAGAACACCTTTAGTCTGGCAAGCGATGCAAGGAAACTTGAGGTGCGCGATGCATATTCAACGTGACGCCTCGGACACGCTTTCACTGAGCGGCCGTGCCTCTGAATCGCACATTTTTCGACCCCTGAAACTTCCAAACTGCGCATGCGCAGCACGACTGGTGGGTATGCTTACGGTCGAAATGAGAAGCACGAATGTTGAGTGAACTCGATATTCGTAAGCACGTATCGACGCAATTTGAAATGTCGTTTCCTTTTACTTCGCTTTCCTTGAGGCCGGAGCCTGCGACGCTGGGGTGACAAATGAAATCGTCTTGGCGCCATCTTGTCTGGGCATAGTGCGCATGTATACTGCGACGGGGAATTAGCGAGCGAGTAAAAGCTTCCGCACGTCGTGAACGAAACCCTGTGTTTCATTCACAATAAAATAAATACTATTTGCTGGGGTTTTACGCTTCGAAACAACGATAGGATTGCGAGACACGCCGTAGTGGAGAGCAACGGACACTTCGACCAGCTGGGTTTATTACTGATGTGCACTGAAATCGCGTGCACATCAATACACGGGCCTCTAACATTTCGCGTCCGTCGACCCTGCGTCGTTCGGTTCAGCAGGCCGATCACCGTATAACCACATAGACCAACGTGGCGGCCCTCTAACACAATACTAACAACATTTCATTGTAGGTCGCGGGCTCTACTTCATTTAGGTCACGGGTACGGAACCCCGCAGACTTTTAGTATAACAGACAATTGGGCGAGTTGGTTAGGATTCGTCATCGAAACAGCGCAGCAACACAAGCACGGAGGAAGGCACAACGGAACGGGCGCTGACTCGCAACTAAGGAGCTCATTAAAAAGAAATACTTTCATAGACGTGGTGCACGCGCGCGGAGCGCACGGAGAGCACGTGAAATCATCACGTATGTATTATTTTTAACAAACTTAGCTGCGAGTCAGCGTCCGTTCCGTTGTGTCCCTTCGTATACTCTTGTTGCTGCGCTGTTTTTAAGGCGGACCACAGATAATACAAATGCTTCATTTCGCAACGGTACTACGGTTGCTCAAGAAGAAAAAGAAGACTTGAATAGTGACTCACTGTCCATATTTCCTTCGTGCGAACGTCCAGGGATGCAAGATGCAGCTACCACAGCCGGTTGCTCTCTCGAATCCGTCCACGCAATGGTCACCGATACAAATACAACGCAAGAAATATCGCGTCTTGACCAACAGTCATGATGGCTGTGACTGAAGTAAAAACTGATGCGTACACACTCACTCGGAGGCGGGGAGCAAGTTTTACGCGGACCTAAAAAAAAGCGCGACATGCGAGCGACAGCGCCAGCCGCCGCCGCCGCTGGCGCGCGGGAAACGAACACACATACGAGCTGTAGACGCGCGCACGATAGCGCCCCGTTATCAGCGCGGTGCTCCGACGAGAACCACTAGACGGAGAGCACGCAATCTCGAGTCCCGTGCGCATAATGTCAGTGCCTTCTATTTTTTATCGCGCGTGGGCTGCGGTTCGCCGCCGTCGCGTCGGAGCGCGCCCGCCCGTCTTCGTCATCGCTGCATGAACGACGAGTACGCGTCGTGGTTGCCGTTTGACTCGTCAGCGCTTCGGTCGGATGCCAACTCGCCGGACACCACATGGCAACGTATTCCGTCGTGTACCGGTGTGGGTGTGTGTTTGATTGTGTCAACTCGCGTGATCTGTCGCATCTGTAGTGCTCCATGTGCTGAGTGACCCCAACCTGCGACATCGAAAGGAAAAAGAAAAACTGTGGTTCTGAGTGACAGTTTGTTCGAAATGTCTGTCAAACAGCATAGAGTAATACTGAATGGAGGCTCATCGTACATCTGTCGATGGCGAAAAACTGTGCTTTTATGACATCACCAATAGACATATCTGTGGAAGAAAAACAACAAATTTTGAATGACAGTTTGTGCGATCGCATTCGTCGAAATAACCACATCCAGTGCCCAGTGACTAGCCAGTCACATACAGTTGCTGAAGGCACGATCAACGTCCAATGAAATCCAACCTGTTTTGTATCTGACGAAAAGGAAGAACCACGACTTTTTCTGAAGGACAGTTTGTCCACCGCATTTGTCGAACGATACCAAGTGACATCCCACCGTGGTTGCCGAAGGGGAACAGATGATGTGTTCAATGAACGCCTCATTTGACGTATCCGAAGAATAGGAAACACAAGCTGTGAATGGCAGTCATTATATCTGTCGAACGGTAGCCCAGTCCGCACTCAGTGACAGACCGTACAAGTCGAAGAGGATCGACCAGCGTTGAACCAAAGCCTGCCTGACCTATCTGTCGGAACAGCATTGGTTGTGACTGACAGTTTGTACGACCTGTCTGCCAACAGAACCGACTTCAGTACTGCGTATAACAGCTCAGTGTAGTTCTCGAATGCGTACAGCCATGGAAGTGTTGAATGACAGCCAACCTGATCCATGTGTCGAACAGAGACGAGTTGTGAATGACAGTTTATCCGCCGTATCTACGAAACAATAGCAGCTTCACCACTGAATGAGAGCCTATAATGAATTTGTCGAATTAAGATGAAATGTCACCAGTTTTAAATGACTTCTCATGAGATCGAAACATTGGATCGTATAGAGACCACTGCCGGAACGGCATGCCTGTTGTATAGTTTTCGAACACGAACCACACATTTTGAATGGCATGCAGTTGGCCCGACCTAGAACTGCATTTTCAACAGAAAGAGCCAGAGCTGGACATGTTCAACGTATAAAGGCGTCGAACGCGAGGAACATCGCTAACGTATAAGCCGTTGGAACGACCGCGTGTGTGCTGCACAAGTGTTTTTCAAAAATGTTGTTCCGGTCTCCTACCATGTGTTCCAAGACCGCTGAGATAATATTGAACAGGTGCAACTGTCTGGCTGGATCCGACGTGCAGAGTTGACGTACTGCCGACCTTGCGTTGCATATACGGTCGCCAAAGGTAAGATCTCTCGATTTCGATCAGCCCATTGTATCATGTGAAGATAAATTACAATATACATGTTTCATAATCAAGTGTTCGTAACCGTTTTATTGATATCCTGGGTGCTTAAGTCCGCCGAGGTGGAGCAGTGGTTACGGTGCTCAGCTGCTGACCAGAAGGTCGCGGGCTTGATCCCGGCCGCGGCGGTCGCATTTCAGTGGAGGTGAAATGCTGGTGGCCCGTGTACTGTGCGATGTCAGTGCACGTTAAAGAACACCAGATGGTCTGAATTTCCGAAGCCCTCCACTATACGGCATGTCTCATAATCATCTTATTATTATTATTATTATTATTATTATTATTATTATTATTATTATTATTATTATTATTATTATTATTATTCATGGCTGTTGTAGAACTTGGCAAAATGATGCACGGCTGAAATGGTGTTGAAATTGATCGATTGTATAATGTACGGTTCTTTTCTGAGTTCCTGCACTGAGAAATTCCAGAAACACGACGGTCCCGGTTTCCTAAGACTTTTCATATTGGAATGCAATTTTGTTATGAATGAATTTTTATGAAGAAGACAAACTTTACTGCGGCAGTGTAATTCTCTCGGCGAGCCACTGTCGCTAGTGAAGCCTTTTATGAATATGTGCCCAATTTTAAGCTCCCGGTCGGAAATACATATTGCAACTTGTCCAAACCGCATTTAGAACTGCCACAATAACAAGTTTTACTTTATTCTTTATATTCAAGAATTGATCTAGCTCATTAGCTGAGGCAATTTATCTGAATGAAGTTAGTTGCATTTAGAAGGAAAAAAAAACTGGACTCTACCGACTGCAGGAAGAAAAATTTAGCCTATAAGTTTCCAACATTTTTTTTCAAACTTATTTGATGAAAGTTGCTAAGGTTAAAAGAGCAAATGAAGTGAAGCACGCAAAATTTACAATAGTAAACTCGAGACACCAACGTAAGATGTCCTTATATATCACCTTCTATAAACTGCGCTTGTTAGAGCATATGTATATGCATATATAAAGCGGACAAATGTAATATTTAAAGGAGTACTGACACGATTTCGAGGCATCGCAAAAGGGATATTTTTTTGTTTCCTTGGCATGCAGTGTTAACGCTCTCCGCACACCGGAGCAAGGAAACACGTATAAGATATTTTAGTTTGATTTTAAAGTTTTCGACGCCAGCATCTACAAGACATCCCTATTGCAACGGACTTCAGCATGACGAGTCAACACAGTTCACTGGATTTACGAACTCTGCGTCCTGGATGCAGCCGAAATCGCTGTCGGAGCCACTGAACGTCAATTCACCCTACGTTGTTTACGTGCAACACGTACAACTATTAGCAAACTACAGAGTGCTGCAAGAACGTCAAGAGTTGCTGTCCCCACGTGACTCAGACCTACGTCACACTGTGTTTACAAGTTCCTGCGATATTGTCACGTGGTCGGGACGTTGACGAAGGCAGCAGTCGGCGCGTTCAAGGCGAAACCCTTTATTTGGGCGAACCTGTGCCCGGGACGGAGAACTCAAGCTACAGCAATACCCACTGTACTCTGATAGCAGCGAACAGAGCGTCGGCCGTCGATAATCTGATCTGCGGTAAGGCGAGTCGGTATTTATCAGGGCTGGGCAAAGATACTTTGAAATTGTATCGCCATACGATACAAGATACTCGGGCAAGAAGTATTTGAGATACAGATACAATATACTTCCGAAATAATTGTATCCGATACGATACTTCCGAATTGTATCTTAAGATACTTCGATACATTTGGAAATTAGCTATAATAGATCTATATAATGAAGCAAAGGCCTATGTACGAATGTATACTTTGTTTATTTTTAACGAAATACCTGTTTGTATCACAAAATTTCTGTCTTTGTTGCTCAAGGTATATCAGTTTTATTCCGAAACAACTTGCTGGGATCTGTGTGCCTGCTTAACATGACAGCTCATTAACCGCTGCGCTGTTAGTGTTTTTTGCTTCACACTTTTGTAATTGATGGATGTCACTGCTCTACATGACCACCAAATAGCGGGTGGCCATTATACTTGCAAGAACGTTATTAAGATGCCTCCGCACGATGATGCAAATACAGCTGTGCAGCCTTGCCTTGTCCGCAAGCATATTGTCGTTTTCGTAATACCATATGTCAAACAACATATGCAGAACAGCAATAACGTTGGTAGCGATATTGTTTGGGACGCATCATGTGAAGACGATGAACTACATATCCAGAGCTCGTAATTCATTGCGGACGTAAAACTGCAATGATTTTTCATATTCTATTTATCTGCTGGCGTAAAGCGTTCGTTAGCAGCATATTCACTAACGTGCAATCTTTTACCATTTCTTTCCCAGAGAACTTCAGCCTCCCAGAAACGTCTCAGACGAATTGTAGTGGCACAAAGCGCCGGCAGGATATCACTGCTATTCACTATTGCCACTTCTAGCTCTATTTACGGGCAGGTTTGTAACAATAAGAATACTTTACGTTGACCTAAAGAGAACGAAGACGAATATATCTAAGTCAAATAGCTAGGCGGTTCCGTGTTAAATATCCAAAGTGAATAAGTATGCAGGGTGTTTCAAGTAAGTATAAACAAATTAAAAAAAAAGACAACCGGTTAGCCACCACTGAATGGAATCAAATATTTATGGTTTACTGTCATATTGAGCTCGTTATAGTATTTTTATACTGAGCTTAATTGGTTAATTAAATAGGGTCAATTATGCGAGATTTTTAATTTCCATTTTAGGGCGAACTGCGCTTCGAGAAATCGTATAGAGCGCATTTAAAAACGACCGATGCGATTTTTTTTTGGCAGCGCACATGCTGCGTGGTGAATATTTTCGGGCTTTAAAAAAAAGGCCTCAAACTATGAAATAAAACCACGTTCGCAGGCAGTTAAAAAATAAAAATAAAGCAGAGAATGTATTCAAGCATGCAGGTTGCGAAAGACATATTAAAATAAACAGACGGGCGAAAACTATACAGAGGCCCAGGTAATGTAGGGGATGCGAACAGAGGACGACAAAGAGAGCACTTGAGCGCTCACTCAAATTATCATGAAGAGAACTTCTCGCATAATTAAGCAGGAAGAACAAAGACACAGTACGTCAAAATATTTCTGTTACGTAAATGCTTGTTGTATTTCATCTAACATCAGCACCAATAGTGAAATGGTTGTTAGAATCTCATTCGCGTGTAAGTCTATATCTTTGTATGCAAGTCACGCTTACATCCCAAGATCTTTCAAATCACTGATGAATGAAAGCCGCGAGACGCAAAGCAGCCCCATTATTGCATTCTTCAGACTTCGCAACGAAGCACCATGTAAGACAAAGGCACCAGAATGCGACTGAAAGACGCCGCACGCATTATAGTACGCAGCACAGTACAGTGGATACGAACAAGTGTCATGGTACCGAAACATATAGAAAGAAAGAAAACGGTGATAAAACAGAAGGTAGACTCCGCGTAGACGTTCGCGCGCTTATTTTTGTCGAGATGGCTCGAGCGCCATCACGTGACTCTGCTTCACCAATAGAGATGCACCGCCCTCATCGCCTATCTTCGCTGGAGCACTCTGGAGGAAGGATACAAGAATGTCACTGTCGTTAGTTTTATTCAGGTGGCTTAGTGGCGGCAATATCAGCTTCAGAACCGGAATTCAGGTTGACGTTTATTCTTTTGCTCGGTGGTATTTCCACAGCAGTATCTTGTATCTTAAGATACACGATACATTATTGAAAGTATCGGAAATACAGATACAGATACTCGTCTTGCGAGACGTATCGCGATACAGATACAAGATACCCAAAGAGTATCTAAGATAGTATCTAAGATACATGTATCTTCGGTACTGCCCAGCACTGGTATTTATACATGCGGCATCGAAGGTTCTGGCCTTATCGCTGGGGCTTGCGAAAGCTGTCGAGAAAACTTGACTATTCGCGTTTTGCGCGTAATCTTAACGGAATGATCTCAGAGAATCGAGAAGCTTCACGAACACTGCGGCGCGGTATGTGTCAAGCGTTGCGAACAGCTTTTGTGGATGAAACTCGAATACACAAAAATAAAGCAAGAAGCGGGCGTGGCAATATCACCCCCCTCAATATAGAAAACGAAAGTGGTTTTTTGAGGAAGCAGCATTAAAAATATATAAAATGCGCTCCTATCAACCCTGTTACTCTTTTTAGTGTTCTTGACGCCAGTATTTCTATAAATAGCAACAATACAAACAACTTTTCTATAATTCGCGTGAGTACTCCTTTAAGTGTAGAATTTAGGCGAAATTGGTACGGCCTTACGTCAAGCGAGTCTGTAACTGAGAAGAACTTGTTGCTGGGCTAGTTTGCACGTAACCACGGGGGAAAATTTTAGACCTAGGCACCACCAGAAGACATACGAAGTACAGGAAAAGAGCATCATTACGACGCTTTATTCCTGTGCATGCAGCGCGTTTCTTCTGGTAATGCTTAGGCGTCTAAAATTACCCCTCAAAACTGAGTCTGTATTAGATGCGCCATTAACCAACTGGCCGACCACGCAACCTTGGCCGATGGAATCACGGACCATCCCACTGTTCACTGTTAAACTTCATATATGACGTATATTCGCATATGCTTTTGATACTGCGAGTTACTACGCCAAAGTCCAGGCCTTCAAAATAAAAAAAAAAAAAATCAACCACCTCCGCTTCGCTAGACACCGATAAAACAGCGAATCTGGCGGCATTGCCTTTGTCAGGTTAGCAAATTTCTATGTTTTGCAAGTCTTTCAGATATGTTGTATCACTGCTCTTTATTAAACACTCTTTGTTAAGCTCCGAGGCGGTAGCATAGTTTTATTGCATCTTGACCACCCCACTCTTATACACAGGTTCCCAAGGAAGCCTTCGCTTAAGATGCTCCGGTATGTTGTATCACAGCTCTTTATTAAACACTCTGTGTTAAGCTTTGAGGTCGTAGTATGGCCACCACCTTTCATAAGCACAAAGTATCACGTGACAGTCGTGTGACTATGGTAATGCGCACGCCATTTGTTTGGGCTAACTGTTGCTTCTTCCTGTTTAGTGGAAGTTGTGTGTAGTGGGATTTACCCAATTTCTGAGGCACATACGAGTTTATGATAATGATGGTTTTCTGATAGGCCGCACAGATTTCTGTGGCAAATACCCCGTTTGTTGAGCTAACTTTTGCCCTCATTTTTAGTGGACCTGTGGTGAGTAGTGGGATCTACCCAAAGTTTGTGGCGCATTATAATTTATGATGCCCACAGGCGTCACCACACGGATTCCAGACATGAAAGGCTCGACCAAGAACAGCTTCACTGTAAAAAAAAAAATAATAATAATAATAATAATAAAGACTGGCGCACTCACATCCATGTATAAGAACGTCTGCAAACATAGCGAACATACGCTATATACGGATGTACACATTCCCGAAATTATTACTGATTCCTCTGGGGCAGCTTGGGGAGAGGGGAGGGGGGAGGAGCCAGTACTACTCACAGATTAGTGGCATAACTCAGATATACGTATGTATCACGTAAGTTCACGCTACTTTATTACAAGCCTCAATAAGTGTTTGATTTTACAGAACTCTGTCATAAGTCCCGAGTGGTGTGTTACTATTCCACTGGCTATAGAAAGCAGAGATAGGTACGGTGTCAACGTTGTTGCTGGATTGCCAATAAGCTCGAGATAATACGCGGCGCAGTGCAGAGTGAGAAAGAGCATGGGAAAAAGACGGACGGATGTGTCTTTCGAAGAACATATCAATAAGTATAACATATATAATAATAAATGTTGAGGATTAACGTCCGGAAACGAGGAGATGATTATGAAGGACGCCGTAGTGGAAGGTTACGGAAATTCCGACCTCCTGGGGTTGTTTAACGCGCACCTAAATAAGTACACGGGCCTCCAGCGTTTTCGCCTCCATCGAAAATGCGGCCCACGACCTTCGGGTCAGCACTGAAGCACCAAAACCCCAAGACGACCGTGGCGGATATCAGTAAGTTTACAGAATGCCGTACTAGTGTGGTTATATGGAGTTCGTTTCAGCTGAAGTCGCTTAGGACAGAAGGGGGCGTTGTATTAATAGGATATCTATTGAGCGCACAAGGTCGTCAACCGGAGGATCATCGCGTAATTTTTGGTTGCGACGTTCTCTGTGACGTTTGTGGTACCGATATCACTTTGCAGCACATCGCCTGCGACTGTCCTCACTACGCTCTGCAGAGCAACGTTTCTAGAACCTGTTCTATAAACGTTGCTGCAGAGACCATCAATGGCAATCGCTGTCACTCGCTTTGACCGCAGACTGACGTCGCCAGCAACAATCCTCGAATGTCATCGCGAAAAGTTATCGAGCATTAAGGCAACGAACGTTTTGTTAAAATTTTTAAGGACAGTAGACCTGCACGAGTGGCTGTAGACTGATAGCGGTGACGTATACCGCACTAGACTGCCGCACTGTGACGTTGTGTGTGTGTGTGTGTGTGTGTGTGTGTGTGTGTGTGTGTGTGTGTGTGTGTGTGTGTGTGTGTGTGTGTTTGTGTGCGTGTGCGCGCGCGCGTGTGTGTGTGTGTGTGTGTGTGTGTGTGTGTGTGTGTGTGTGTGTGTGTGTGTGTGTGTGTGTGTGTGTGTGTGTGCGTGTGTGTGTGTGTGTGTGTGTTTGTGTGCGTGTGTGTGCGTGCGTGCGTGCGTGCGTGCGTGCGTGCTCCCCCCTCTTTTTCTTTACTATTCTTTCAATCTCCCCCCGTCCTTTTCTCCGGTGAAGGGCAGCATGCCGGTTATTATATTAAAGACTGGTTAACATCCCTGCCTTCCTTCTTTCTCTCCCGTTTTCATTCTTCGCTGAAAACTAGAATTTTCGTATTCGTTATAATTTGATGAATGCGTAGTTCTTTTTTTCCTTTTTTATACACACACAATAACGAAGAATCGTTGTGACTTGGCGTATCGACGATAGAGGAAATCCAAGCGTGTGCATGCATTTTATTACCTTGCGTAAAGAAGAGGTCGAGGGCAGCGTTCCACAGTTATCTATCGCGTAGACCGCGCGCGCTTATGACACGCGGATTGACGACGAGTGCTTCCATCCTGAGCATGCGTACACAAGTATTACAGCGAAGCTCGTCTTGTGCTAGGATCAAGGTGTACACGTAGGCGACATTTAGGGTAGCAACAACGTGACAGAACCTCCATGTTGTTTCGGAGCACGCAGGCGCGCACTATGGCAGATGCCTTGAATACAATGTCCAAGTTCGTTTTATTTCTGCAGTTTCACGCGCGTGTATATCATCATGTTTGCACGTCACCTTAAGAAGAGGATCGAACATCTTCGCTCTGCTTTGCTTTGCGTGACTTAGTGCAAACTTCCGGCATTTTTTTTAAACAAACAGACTTGCGAGGATCTTCACGTCCTTGGCAGCCATCTCGTTAGGGATAGCTTTCTCTCACAGTAGAGCGCGTATTACTCAATGTCGACCCTCTCTTTCTCCAAACACACCGCGCATGTAGTATACTCTATGAATCATCCCAACTTGATACAGCGTAGCTGTTAAGCTTCTCGTTATGCCGGGCATAGCCGACAGAAAACTATCACAATCACGAACCGGCACGCGCTCTCTTCGACTTCTTCATTTTCGTCCTCTTCTTAACCTTCTGCTTCGCTCCCAGAAGACGTGCGCCGATTTGTACGTCGTGGGGTGCAATAATTCTGATGGTTGAGGGAACGAGTACAAAGAGAGAGAGAAAAAATCACAGCATATCCGCGGAGTGAATGATGATGAGTGGGCGAAGCTCCGGAGGTACATCACCAAAGACGTGATGGTGGTTGGTGGCATGTGGTCAAACGATATGCATGTGAGACCATATCGCGATGCCATGTGTTGTATGGCATCGCGATCGTCATCGTCATCAGCAGGTGGCTACTACATAGTGGGTACATTCCATGTCCCCACTATGATGACGCTGCCCTTATGGCAGCGTCATCCCCATGTGTTGTATGGCATCGCGATCGTCATCGTCATCAGCAGGTGGCTACTACATACGAGGGACGCACGACCGACAGGCTAAGGAGCTTCGCCCCTAAAAAACAAGAGAAATAGAGAGAAAGAAATGGGAGAAAGACAGAGAAAGAAATAGACAGGGTGAGAAATATATAGAAATAAACGGACACAATAAAGAGATAACAAAAAAGAGAGAGCAAGACAGAAAGAGAAGGAAAGAGAGAGAATCAAAGAAAGCGAAAGGAAGAGATAGAAAGAAAGACGAAGTGAGGAATAGAGAGAGAGAAAGGAAAGAAAGAGAAAGAAAGTGCGAAAGAGAAAGAAGTAGATGAAGAGAGAGAGAGAGAGAAAGAAATAGAAATAAACAGACAAAAAAGAGATAATAAAAACAGAGAGAAAGAGAGGATGAAAAACAGAGAAAAATAAAGAGGAAAAAGGCAGGCCGCCTGGCTCCGCCCGCACTTCCTTCAGGCTTGGCACCACTAGTGCGAAGCTGCCATAACTTTTTCTTTCTAAATGGGATGAATGTCTTGTAGACAACCGATTTTCTGCATTTTTTCGGCATCCTTACTCTCCATAAATGTGCAAGCCACTCTGGATAGCACATGGTTGATCCCCGGCATCGGGGCTATTGATAGCGGATAGGATAACCACTTGTCTTCGCTGATTTGGTCCGTGCCTCGTAACGAGGGGCAACGCCAGAGCAGTGGCGTAGCCGGGGGGGGGGGGGGGAGGAGGAGGAGGAGGCACACCGGGTCCGTGCCCCCCCCGTCCGAATTTTTTTGTTTGCCATAGCATACAGAGCACGACACGACACTCGAACGCATGTGCCTGCCCAGCCCCTCTTTTCAGAACAAGGTGGTCCCCCCCCCCCTCCTGAAATGCCTACGCCCCTGCGCCAGAGCATGTGGTCTAGGCTAGTGAATTCGTTGCAGTGCCTGCAACAGCTACTGGGCATAAGTGTCGAGACAAACATAATCTAATAAAGCCGGGCTGGTATAAGCACCCGTCTGCGATAATTTGAGTCAATGCCTGCGCACTATTTAACTTCTTGTGAATAAGCGACCTCGCCTGCCGGGAGTAAAAAATTACACCATCTCCCGCTAAAGGGAACCATGTTTAGATGCGAAGCAGCGGGCGCTAACGCTTACACTGGCGGCGGCATTGACGCTGGCGGTCATCGCAGCGTTGCGCAGGAGATAAAACTGGGGAGGCGCAAAGCACGCAGTGATGGAGCGATGTTTCCTACTGGAACATGCCAATCGCTGCTATTGGGCAATGAGAGACAGAAGACTCCGACTGGACACAGAGACCTGCAGTCCACTTTTAGTTAACGCGCACACTGCGAATTTTTATTGTTCAACAACGCACAGGAAAAATCTCCCACCGGCACCACCTTGCAGGTCAAGATCCAGTGCCATATATACGGGGTGGCCAGTGAACGGTTGTGCAGCGCGAGCAGTCGGTTTTTTCAACCAAGAAACTCGCTAGCAGACGCTGCCTGCGTCGGCGTCGCGAGGCGAGAGAGGGGGGGGAGAGCGTAGGAGAGGAGAGAGGGGGGGGGGGACGCGCATGCACAGTGGGAGTGTGGACGCCGTGGGCAGGGATGCCTAGAGGAGAGAGGGATGAGCGTAGGAAAGGAGAGAGACGGGGACGCGCATGCGCAGTGGGAGTGTGGACGCCGCGGGCAGGGATGCCTAGAAGAGAGAGGGGGAGCGTAGGAGGGGAGAGAGGAGGGGAAGCGCATGCGCAGTGAGGGTGTGGTTGCCGCGGGGAGGGATGCCTAGAGGAGAAATAGGGGGAGAGGAGGTTTTTTATTTAATTTTTTTTTAAGGGTTTGCGCATGCGCAGTAAGGGTGGTCACGCCGCACACCACCACCACCACAACCACCACCACCGGATTAAGCTTCGCCATAAAATGCTTCACATCTAAAATGCTGCGTAACTTCGTTGTATGTGGTCGGTTGATCCCCGTTCTCCGCAACTGCGGGCCAGCGGGGGAGTTCTCCATGGTCGCGGAAAGCGAGACCTCGCGCCTTGGAATGGGCCAGCTCGTTCAGGTTCGTGGGGTCTCCCATGACGGATCCCGTGCGAGCGGGGAACCACGTGAGAGTATGGGTGGCGATGCTTTAGCCGTCGAGGATGCGACAGGCTTTCATACGCACGGCGCCAACGCTGAAGCCGCTGATAGCATTTATGTAACTGCCATCGGCGCTTTCAGAGGTCCGCCTTATACGATGAGTGACGCTAGCACAATTCAAGCTTAAATACACCGTATAAACAATATAGGACAATTTCGTGACGGCTTGATTTGAACTCTGGGCCTGCAGCACCGAAACTCGATGCTCTTACTGATTCACCACTGGCGCATTGCTGAGCAGACGGTACACTCTTAATCATGTCCTGCGTAAAGTGCTAGGTATAGCCAGGACACTACGCCTTTTTCGTCTAGTTTCCTGTTTATAGCTAGCACTTCATGCGTGACATGACTAAGAGTGTATATAACACCTCGACAGACAGTTGTATAGCTTAAGAATAAATGTCCCACAGTCCCATCTGCATTCGCCTAAAGGCTGTTTCACATGCTGCGATTGCAGCGAAAAAAATCGCTCCGTTCGATCTCTTCCCAACCGACGCTAATGGCGGTTACGTTTCACACGGGCTGCGAATGGGCTGCGATTTTCGCTCTGCGACTAGCGCGGCGGGAGAGATTGCTTGCTGCCGTTCTTTGTGGCAGGCAATGCACGATTTATCGTACGTAATGTAAAAATCTGAACGTTATGATGTTATTAGGCTTTCATGTCTATGCGTTATGATATTATCAAGTTTTCATGTCTGTGCGTTATGGTATTATTAAGTTTTTCATGAAAAATAGTAGACAGCACGCGTGTGTATGGTAATTTTAAAACACTTCCCGGTCTACATTAATTTTAAAATGCGCAACAGCAGCCGCAGCCAAAGTGAACTCTCCGGCGCAATTTCGACACCATTTCTACGGGCGCAATTTCGACCATGACAAAGAGACGTCATCATGTGACGCCACGTTGTGTGACGTCACAGTGTGTCACTATGACGTCATGATGATGATTTTTATGTATCACTCGTGTTGACACCGACGGTCACTTTTCGTGTTTGATGAGGCATCGAAGGCTTTCGCCTTAAAATTACTTTTAAATGCGAAAGCATTTCTTAGTCGGGCTATGTAAGGCGTCCGTCGGTGTCCGCATCTCTCCGCTCTCACTCCCTCTCCCATAGCAACAGCTGCGGGCGCGCGCGCTTATCCTCGCCCCTAGCAACCGGAGCAGGTGGTGCGGGCGGAGCAGCGGAGAGGAGGAGCGCGCTCTGGTGTGTGAGGGCGCTCGCATCGCGGGAGCTCGGCGGAGCTCCCGCGTGTGTGGAGAGAGTGTAGGAGAGGGTAGGTGGAGTGCTTCGCCGCTCCTTCTCTCGCCGTTCGCTCTCTCTCCTCCCTGCGCCGCACTCTCCGGTCCGCTCGCTCGCACGTATATATATATATATATATATATATATATATATATATATATATATATATATATATATATATATATATATATTAAAAAAAAAGAAAATAAAAGAACAGGCACTGCGCCATGCTCCCGACCGGGCTGCAGAAATTAGGCGCCTATTCCTTCTTCGAACCACAACCACCATATATAAATGGAGTGAAGCGCACGCGAAATGCATTCGCATTTCCTCACGATTCCCTTCGGGGAGGTGGTGGCATTTTTCTTTTTACATTTAATTGAGTCGAAAATACTGCGGCACTGTTTTATGGCATCTATGAGTGGAGAACTTTAAGCGTATGAGTAGCGAAATTTCTCGCTGACATTACATTGCTTACGGAGAGAGGAGCATAAAGGAAGTGGAGGAAGACTTAAAAAAATCTTCTCTAGGGTTATTTATTTCAGGTTGCCCTATAAGCTTAAAAGCATACGTAGATATAATCTACATTCTGACCCGAGCTCTGACGGAGGCTTTTGAAGATGACGTATGCTAGCGATGCCGCTAGATGTCGGCTCCATAGGCACACGATGTGTGAAATCGTGCCACGGACACTTTGTGGACTTGAACATTTTTGTGAAAACGTTTGATGTATAATGTGCTGTCACAATGAAATAAAGTTTTTATAAACCCATGTCGTCGTAAACGTATGTCTAGTAAGAAAAAGGCTGTTCAACTGTACAGATATCATTAGTCGGTGATATCATATATTTTTCTAAATGGCTTGGTGCACATCTTTCAAAAAACACCATACCGCTCTCCCAAAGGCGAGTACATAGTACTCTTTTAAGAGGGTCTTCCCATGTGGTCTTCATATTAAATGCGTAAGCGTTGCTCTGCCAATCCAACGAGTGGGGAACTACAGCAAGACGCTGACAAACGCAAGAAGGGGGAAGACACCTAACACAGAACAAGCGCAGGAGATACAAAAGAGAGCTTTAGTGCCAAGGACCCCAAGCCACTCACGTAAGCACGCTCTTGCGTTCCTTTATACTTCCAGCCGCACCAATGGAGAAAAAACTTACAGGGTCTCTTAAGCATTCGCCTAAGGCGACTCGAAGGCGAAAGCCATCTGCTTTTTTTTAACACGAAAGTGTTTTATATATGCCGGGGTCCACCACGGCTCCACTGACGTATTTCCGTCATGGATATGACGTTTTTTTTGCAAGTCGAAGTATTGATTCTCCACCGCCCGCTTGCGAAAGCTTTCTGCACCTGGCGTGGTTTTGCACTGCCTCCGTGATCGGCGCACATTTCACCAAACGACGATGTCATGCGATGAAGTCATCCTGTGACTTCATCGCATAACGCGATTGTGACTTCTTGCATCACTCGTGCTGGCGCTGACGCCGCGAGACGTAGACGCCGACGGTCAGTTTTAGCGTTTGATGAGTAATCTAAATGCCTGACCACGTACCCGTTGCAGTGCGTCAGCGCGTGGCTTTTTCAAAAAGCCACGCGCTGACGCACTGCAACGGGTACGTATGGTCAGGCCTTAAGGCTGTCGCCTTAATACAAAGGCACGCGGATTACGTATGCAAGCCGCTTTCGCGTGAAACTGTGCGTCATCGAGAACAAAATGAAGAGCGTACTGGTTACTTCTGCTGTCCTCTCGTGCTATAGTTTCAACATTTCGGTGTTTTCATCGCGCTTCTCCGTGTAACAATTACCTTGGCGGCGTTTGTCGCAGTCATCTTACCATACGACCCCGAAACGGCAGGCGATTAGCAGCAAAATGTTTTCGTGTCATTTAGAACAACTGGCAGAGGAGATTCTGCGAACCGCCACCATAGTTCAATTGGATATAGAGCATCGGACGTGTTGTTCGAAGGTTGCAAGTTCGGTCCCTGCTGGCGTCAAGTGGCCTTTTCGTCCACTTAAATTTCTTCGCCCTTGTATCGTAATTGCTACAATTAACATCTCCTATGTTTTCCATGGTTTGATTGTCTGTTAGTTCTCGTTAACGTCGTATCTAACCAAGAAAAAGATTCACCCAGTTCCGCTTCGCGAACACCGATGAAACGGTGAAGTTGGTGGCGTTCCCTTCGTCATGCTAACGCATATATATG
Organism: Rhipicephalus appendiculatus; assembly: GCA_030522465.1. NCBI lineage: Eukaryota > Metazoa > Arthropoda > Arachnida > Ixodida > Ixodidae > Rhipicephalus > Rhipicephalus appendiculatus. Next base: position 503,194 of record JALIZH010020719.1, on the reverse strand, counting down.
TTTTGCAGGTGTTTAAGATATTTTGTATTCACTAATATTTCTTCAACCCTCTTTGTTAGCTTTGATGTGGTAGTAGAGTTTTATTGCATCTCGACCATATCATTTTTATACACAGGTAAGCCTTAGCATAATATGCTCCGATATGTAGTATCACTGCTCTTCATTAAACACTCTTTGTTAATTTAAGCTTTGAGGATGCAGTATAGCCACCACCTGTTATAACCACAAAGTATCACGCCGTTTACAACCACAAGGTATCACGTGACATTGCTATGACTATGGTAACGCGCACGCCATTTGTTGGGCCAACTGTTGCCTTCTCCCTTTTTTAGTGGAATATCTGTGTACAGTGAACTCCCATTTGTACGAACGTCGGTTTAACGAATATTTCCGAATAAAAAATTTTTAGAAAATCCCCGGCGGTTTTCCAATGAATTCTATGCAAAAATCATTCAGTTAAACGAATTTCCCAGTAGTGAATATTTCAGTTCAACGAACTTTATCTGCGGACCCGGGCTCATTTCTGAGGTCAAATAAATGAAGTTTGGAGGTATGCAGCGATGGCGTTGCTGATGCGAGCCGCCTGCATATTGCCCATCCACCGACGGCGGTGCAACACAGCCTGCGCATGCAGCGCCGCCGGAGCAAAGCGGCCGTGCGGCAGACGAAAACAAGCCACGTGAGCTTCAGTACCTGCGCGGAACTATCTGAGCCATGAACTATTTCAAGGCGATAGCCTTAAATGTCTCGTCAAACGAAAAAAATTGACCGGCAGCGTACACACGAGTGAATCAACAATCATCATCACGTGATGACGTCGGCATATGACGTCACAGATCGCCAAAATTTGTGAAGTCATTATGACGTCAGATAACGCGACGGCGTCACTTCACTCTTCATTAGGTCCCGCTTAGAGCGCTAGATATAGCCAGGAAACCGGGCATTCTTCATCTGATTTCCCGGATATAGCCGACATTTAACCAGGACCTGATTAAGAGTGCAGACAACGCCGCTTGGTCAAAGGTGGGATGATCGCGGTGTCCGCGCAAAACCAGAGTCCGAAACCAGGCGGAATTCATTCGATCCAGGAGAGAGAGAGAGAATAAGAGTAGAAGAAAGGCAGGGAAGTTAACCTGGGCTGAGCCCGGTAGGCTACCCTGCACGGGGGAAGGGGGGCAGAGGGAAGGAAAGTTACAGAGGAGGAGAGAAAAGTCACTGTTTGAGCCGACTTAACAGTTGCACGTTTGAGGTCACAAACGACGAATCAAACCGGTGTCTGGTTTTGCACAGCCTCCGATCACGGAGGCTGTGCAAAAACCCCATTAGGTGCACAAAGGTTTCTGACGGGGGGCGGGGGAAGATCAATGCATCGACTGAGAAGAGAAAGAAGGTGGTTTTCGCCTTCGAGTCATATTAGGCGAATGCATAAGGCACCGTGTGAGTTGTTATTTCCCTTTCCCTTAACACTCTCATTATGGAAGTAGCAAGGTGCCAGATTAATAACAATATCTGGGTTTAACGTCCCAAAACAACGATATGATTGAGTGAGGGAGAGAACGCAGGCATCGTCGATTTATTATGAAAGGTACATTAATCCAACTAATAACAATTATTGTTGGGATTTTACGTCCCAAAGCCAAGATATGAGTATCAGGGACGCCGTAGTGGAGTGCTCTGGATATTTAACCACCTGGATATTTAACGTGCACCTAAATCTAAGTACACGGGCCTCAAGCATTCTCGCCTCCATGGAAAATGCGGACGCCGCGGTCGGGATTCGATCCCGCGACATTCGAGTCAGCATTAAATATGTGGAGTTTTACGTCCCAGAACCACCACGATATCATTATGAGGGGCTCCGGAAATTTTCATCATCAGGTGGTCTTTAACGTGCGCTGACATCGCACAGTACACGGGCCTCTACCATTTCGCTTACATCGAAATGTGACCGCCGCGGCCGGGACCGAGCACGCGACTTTCGGGTCAGCAATCGAGCACTATAACCACTAGACCACCATGGCGGGTAAGGTGCCAGATTATTCAAAACTTCGTGTCACGGGGCGAGGAACAGTCGGCGTGTTTCCGCGTGTTTTCGGAGCGGTTTGATCGGTATGCCGTGTTAATGGGGTACCTGCCTATAAACGCAGAAAAAATCAAATCCCTTTGTTTCAACGGCCCTTCACCTATAGGTGGCGCGTTTAATACGTGGATGTGGTAAAAAAACCTCGCGTCTGTACTTTGAAGACCAGAACACCTGTCCAGCGCGTGAGTATTGTGCCTCCCATTGTGACCTTGCTTCCACAGCTCTTCTATTTTCCGTTCTCATAGATATATTCACGGGGTAATAAATGACGCGGAGAAGCTGACGACAAACGCTTCGCTAGGTGTCCAACATCATGGAATTATTAAATCGTTCCCATTGAATGAAACTGTTAAGATTGAGGGTGGGCACGCCTGAAGCCATGTTTAAAGTGCGCTTCCTTCAACGGAGGTAAGAGATTTTGTTGTGGTTGCACAAACGCACTTAAACTCTTCAAAGCAACAACGGAGAGATGTTATAAAGCTGCTTTATTTTTTCTCGAAATATATTTTCTGACACCTTGAAATCTTCCGGCGTTCATACAAGCGTCAGTTGGTAGCGCGACTCGGTATATAGACGCTTATTTCATGGGAGTCCATTGATTGAACTAAAGCCGCAAGAGCAACGGGTGTGGCGAGAAGGAACGTTATATATTACGCATGTTTTATTTACCGCCAGGACTGTTCCAAGCTAATGTACGCTTTTCCTTGTGGAATTAGCTCACGGCTCTCCTATCAAACCAGTTGCGAAACTCCGTTGCGATATATATATATATATATATATATATATATATATATATATATATATATATATATATATATATATATATATATATATATATATATATATATATGTGTGTGTGTATATATGCACCACGGACAAAAATGCTTCGTCGCGCTGCCGAAGCAGATCTCAGAGGTCACGTAGAAACAAGCGCGCAGTTACGATCTGCTCCACCGGGTGTCGCTACTGCTCACAAGAAAACCCTAATGAACACACTGAATTAAGTTTAGTTAATTATCCTGACAGTTAATTGGCCCCTATCTTAACGAAACTAGTGAACCGATATCATATGTACCTTATACAACTCTCGAACCGATCCCGGTATTGGCGTTCGCATTTCGCCTCCATCGAAATGCTCGAGGCCCGCGTGCTTATATGCAGGCGCACGTTAAAGATGGTTGAAATTGCCGGAGCCCTCCACTACGGCGTCGTCATTATAATATCGTGGTTTTGGGACGTAAAACGTCAATTATTATTATTATTATTATTACTATTATTCTTCTTCTTATTATTATTATTATTATCATCACTCTCTATACATTACTTCATTTTAATATAAGTTTTAATATTTTTTTATGGGGGTTTGATAACGCTCGAGCCGACGTTCATCTTCCGGTTGGCTGGCGGCGACTTCCGGTGTGCTTCTTGAGAAAGGTGCTAGCGCCGCTAAATACGGGGTGCGCTTAGGACTTCCTATGAATGCGAAGGCGAAAGCCTAGTTGGACCAATAGTGATGTGGAACGGATCTCTGAGCAGTGCAAGATCCCAAAGCTTGTATAGCGTGCAGGAGCAGCCAAATCGGGCCCGGTCCCGACTATAGTCGGATCCAGTTTAAAGGGGCCCTGCAAAACGTTTCCAAGTAATCTCCTAATGGCTTCATTAAAAGAGATTCTTGCCTCATTAATCTACTGCCGCAAAAATTTTTATAATACGTCAAGTACGAGCGGAGTTAGAGGGATTTGCCGCACGCTTCCTGCGCCTTCTCTCTCCTTTCGGGCCAGTCAGAGCGCTGAAAGCTACGCAGGAAAGGGAATGACAAGGGGGGCATGAAGATGCATCCCTTCATCAGCGCGCATCAGCACGTTGAGCAGTTTCTTTTCAGTTCTTTTCTTCGAACGCGTGCCTTACTTTCAGTGTGATCGCGAGCGCGCGCGTGGGCACGGAGCGGCATGTTGCGGCGGCCACGGTAACTATGCTGCTCACGATGCTCGAATCAGCCAACGGCCGCGGAATTTGGGTATGTGACACAGCAATGTGGGTATATGGCATCATTTGTAGAGAGAAGAGGGAGCAACTTCTAGCTGACTTTGAGAATTAATTGTAAATGCCAGGCAGCGTGCTGCGCTATAACATTTGGCTCGCATGTTCTAAGGAGCCTCGACTACCGATTGGCAGCGTTTGCTGACCATGCTGAAAAAAATTGGCCGCCATCCCGCCCTCCGAACGTCCAGTGAAGCTGTATCACCACACATGGTGATGGGGGGCGCGCGGGGGGGGGGGGGGGGGGAAGGGGGGGGAGTATGGTTTATTGGTGACTTTAGGGTACTGGTATAATCGCTCTGTGGTCGCTGTAGTAAACTGTGATTTGTTCCACGGCCATTTTCAGCAAGACGAATTTGTTCCTTTCATACAGCACTGCGTTTTAGGCCGTTCTTCTGGTGTCTACATTCCGTCGTCTACAAATGGCAGTCTTAGAATGAACTGAATTAGTTTAGACGGCTCCCCCCTCTTATATATGAAAACGGGAAACACACGCGGGGAAAGGGAAGTGTCGTTTGACGTCATTCGAAGCCATGGTGTGAAGTGCAAAGCAGCTGCAACCTAATCTTTACCGGGGACGCGTGGAAGGGTTTTTTCCCATTGTTCACAGAAGCCTGATCCAGCATGTGGTTTTCATCCTTGTCTTGTGGTTTTTATTGAGACGAATACTGAGCTCTATGCTGTATGCCTGATTGCAAAAAAAAAAAAAAAAAATATGCCGCTTGCCTGCAATTGTTAAAGGGCTCCTAAACCACCCAGAGGTCGAAATTTAGTTGTGGCGTTGCAATTGTGCGCGAGTCTACACCGAACGCGTTAGACGGCTCGTCTGTACATCACCGAATGCCCTTCCTTAGCGTCCGAGCGTTCGCGTAAAGTCTTAGCGTTCGCCGTAAAAGTGTTGCACGGTCCCTGTAAGCCACAAAGAAAAGTTTATTGGACCAGTATACGCAAGCAATAGAGGCACTTACACACGAAATACTTATAAATTGCGTGAGTACAACTTACACGAACGCTAGACGCAACTTTACTCAGACTTCAATAATATACTGTGCGTTACTAAGAACATATAGAACAAGAAACATATCACCTCTCAAGGAGGTGGAAAGAGAGGTAGGTAGGTATTAAACTTTATTGAAGTTCTGAAGAAGTTGTAGCGTCCTCATTTGCGCGGCGCGCAAACCTTTCCTTCGCTCCTGTGTCATAAGCCTACAAAGTCATCACCCAGTTTTCATTTAAGGGAAGACCGCGGGCCGCTCCCAAGTCGGGACGGGAAGGCCAAGCCTCACCGCCGCATAATGGGCCTTCTGGGCTGTTGGAACCAGTTGTGGCTCTTGAGCGAGAGAGAAAAAAAAAGAGAAAATGAAAAGGGGGTGGAGGTGTTCGAGTAGCATAGCGAGTCGGATGACTTGTTTCCTTTCCTTAACTATGGCTCCGCTGGAAAAAAGGAAAGTTTATTAAAACCAGTATACGCAAACACTAGAGGCACTTATACACTAAAGACTTCTATATTGCATCAGCACAACTTCTTCAAACGCTAGACGCAATGTTATTCAGATTTCGATAAAATACCGTCCTCTACTAACCCCCGTATTCCAGAACGTCCCTTCACTCAACGCTACACCTTGACTTGAGAGAATCGATGGTGTCGCCATCTCTAGGCAAAACAAGCCACTAGATATCAGCGATAATCTGCAGCGATTCCTCAGAATCGCAGCGTGAATTTTAGTTCAAGCACCGGCGCTCTGCTCAACTCGGTGAAGTGATGGACGAATTTCGAGTCGAGGCTCGTTTGAGATTACGGGGGTAAGAAACTATTGAACAAGACACATATATCACCTCTCAACTGAGGTGAAGAGAGAGGGTGGGCAGGGGAGGGGGGGGCGGGTAATGTTACTTCACCGTAAACACGAATTCTATAATGGCACAGCTATAGAGCATGCAAACTGACCATCGGCACGGCGCCTGTAAAATGGCGAAGTGAGGAGCGAAAATTTCGGATTACTGGCTGCACACAATCTGCGCGATTAGGTTGTCAGTTTTAGCGAGGTATGCGCAGCGTAACTATTATTTCATAATCATTGTTAGTGAAATATGTCGAAGCGAAAATGCGTAAACTCCGGTACGGGTTGCGTTGTTAGCTGACCTGAGCACTTCTCTTTTCTTCCTTTCTTTTTTTTGCTTTTTTTTTAACGTTCTTCAGTGTGGCACTTGGGTAATAATAAGGCGTTTTGCGTCCCAAAACCACGATATAACTATTAGGGAGGGACGCCGTAGAGGAGGGATCCGAAAATTTCGAGCGCCCGGTGTTCTCTAACGCGCGACTAAATCTAAGCACACGGGCTTCTATAGCGTTTCGTCTCCATCGAAACGCGGCCGCCGCAGCGGGGATTCGATTTCGCGACCTTCGAGTCCTGCACCATAACCGGTAAACCCCAGCGGTTGGTTAGTTCTGGACACACGTGAGCAATAGGAAAAAAAAAAAGAAGAAGAAGAAGAAAGTAATGAGAGACGCTTTAACACCGCCAAGCAATGTATATTGTCGGGGTCCTTCAATTATTTTCTTCGAGAAAAGTACATATTGAAGGACCCTGGCACTATATTGTGCGAAAGCTAAGCCGCGGACAACGCCAAACTCGCTTGGAATCCCAAAAAACGTACACAAGCGTGATAGGGGCACTGTCGAAACGGACGATGAACGTCCAAGCCCAGCTGGTCGATTCAAGCGCGTATACAAGCGCCACATAATCGAGGAACGCACAAGAACGGCCGCAACCAATTCACCGATCGGTGGTGGTGGTGGTGATGATGTTGCCACAGGCGGGGTTAGCCTGGCAGCTCTGACCGGCAGTTGCTCCGCCTGAGCGACTCGTTCCATGTACTTCGGCTCACCATACATCGCCTAATCTTGTCTCGTAGAAATTGTAAAGGTATTTTAGCCACCTCCTTTCGCATCAACCGCACATCTGCCGGAAACACAATGCCTTCGCAGCATACGTGGGGAAACCCTCTTCTTTTTAGATGGGAAACATCTTATGGCGAAGCTTAATCCGGTGGTGGTGGTGTGCCGCGTGCCCACCCTTACTGCGCATGCGCAAACCCTTTAAAAAAATAAAAAACCTCCTCTCCCCCTCTCTCTCCTCTAGGCATCCCTCCCCGCGGCAACCACACCCTCACTGCGCATGCGCCTCCCCTCCTCTCTCCCCTCTTACACTCCCCCCTCTCTCCTCTAGGCATCCCTGCCCGCGGCGTCTACACTCCCACTGCGCATGCGCGTCCCCCCCCTCTCTCTCCTCTCCTACGCTCCCCCTCTCTCATCTACCCATCCCTGCCCACGGCGTTCACACTCCCCACTGCGCATGCGTGTCGCCCCCCTCTCTCTCCTCTCCTACGCTCCCCCCCTCTCTCGCCTCGCGACGCCGACGCAGGCAGCGTCTGCTAGCGAGTTTCTTGGTTGAAAAAACCGACTGCTCGCGCTGCACAACCGTTCACTGGCCACCCCGTATATATGGCAATGGATCTTGACCTCCAAGGTGGTGCCGGTGGGAGATTTCTCCTGTGCGTTGTTGAACAATAAAAATTCGCAGCGTGCGCGTTAACTAAAAGCGGAGTGCGGGTCTCTGTGTCCAGTCGGAGTCTTCTGTCTCTCATTGCCCATTAGCAGCGATTGGCATGTTCCAGTGGGAAACACTGCTCCATCACTGCCTGCTTTGCGCCTCCCCAGTTTTCTCTCCTGCGCAACGCTGCGATGAGCGCCAGCGTCAACGCCGCCGCCAGTGTAAGCGTTAGCGCCCGCTCCTTCACATCTACACATGGTTCCCTTTAGCGGGAGATGGTGTAATTTTTTTTTCATGCTGTCCATTAGTGTTTCCCTCTCAGAACGTAAACGCTTATACGACCAGATGTATAATGCTGGATATCCACGACTTCATTGCATTCAGTGCACAGCGGGGAAGGAGCGCTATCCTCTGAAGCATCGTGCTCTTTTCTGACATCCGCGGTATTGTTTCGATGAAAGTCAAGCCCGGCTGGTCGAATCAGGCGCGTACGAGCGCCACAGAGCCGAGGAACGCCCAGGAACGGCCGCAACCGAATCACCGATCGAATCCAGCTGAAGCATCGTGCTCTTTCCTGACATCATCAATATCTCGTTAGGTAGGGTGCCTACGCACTAAAAAACTACTGTGCCAGCGGCTTTAAAAGGGTCAAGTAACATAGCTTTGAGTCCTTTAACGTGAATTCAAACAAACGAGGACTCAAGAAAAGGCACACGAAGACACACACAAAGCGCTACTCACGGTATCTCTTCGTGTGCGTTTTCTTGTGCCCTCGTTTATTTGGCGCTACCATAATTAATTAGGGATCCGTGTTTTCGGGATTTATTTTTCTTGAAATTCGGTGGGTGTTTTTCGGAGTTCATTTTTTGGGAGAAAATTCAGCGTTTATCGGAGTTTATTCCTCGTAAATCCCGAATTCTGCACGAGGACTTGTCAACCGTACAGCTACAAGGCAAGAAGAGGCTGAGGTTTCAGACTGCAGGGATCACCTCCTCTCTTACAACGAAGTCACCAAACATTTCTATCTAGGACGCAGGGTCTTCCCCCTCCACACAGTAAACTAAACAGAGCTCAGGCCATTGCGCTAAGGCTCTTACAAACAAGAACTTACCCGGACCCATTGTTAATTAACAAGATTTATCCGGAATTCGCTATTCCTACAGCATGCGATAAATGCCACGACACCATAGATCTCGCTCATATGCTCTGGCGTTGCTCCGCGCTACGCGGCGACAAGGAAAATACTGAAGAACGGTGGGACGCAGCTGTAGGCAGTCCGACATTGCAGGGACAATTATGGGCAGTCCAACGGGCCCGCGAAGCGGCCGAAAGGCTAGGTCTTTCGGTCCCAACGTGGGAGCGCGGCCCGCTTCGGGCAAGGACACTATAGCGCGACCTATTGGACCCTAATAAAGTTCTTTCATCCATCCATCCATCCGAAGCTCCGTGTTTAATATTGCATTACGAGTTGTTGCAATGTGTTCTTATTAATTTCATTTCCAACGAAAATGCGCCGCACTGTTGCTGATAATTCTGTTTCCTCCAGATTTACATTTTCGTTTTTCACTTGCTCTTTATTTGCCCTGTTAATGAGGCTGTCGATGTGTACTGCTATAAACTCGCCAAAATGTATTTTTAAGAGGCAGGAGCTAGTCGAGCTGCCTCTCAGCTTTTCCTCCTAGCTTCCCTGAACTTCTTGATGAAAAATAAAGGACTTATTATTTTTATTGTTCTCAATACTCCCAAACCTTAGACGAAATTATATCTGAACACAAAAACATGCGAACACACACAAGTGTATTTTAGATGTCGGGAAGGTCTAAACGAAGAAACACATATACACTCAAGCACAAATGCCGAACACAAAACACCTACGTTGTCCGTATTACAACCTAGAGCTTGTTGCAATACAGACGCAAGCATACCGCTGATGCAGGTGCGTCCTTTTCGATTGATAATTGTCAGCTTTGAAAATGCCCTTTGAATTTTGGAAATACCCTTTTAAAATCGGAGTTTATCGGATAAATCCGAATGGTAAAAATTGCGTCCCATTTCTAAGGAGCTTCGCTCATCGGTTGTATTCGTACACGGAACTGTTAGTTTTATTGAGACGAATATGCCGTTTGTCTTCAACTGTTAAAGGGCCCCTAAGCCATAGAGTTTCCTAAAATTAACTAGAGGGGACTCTGGCGCTGCGATCGTTCAGCCACCATGGGAATGATGGGTAGTACACGGATTTGCCTAGTCTTCGTACTTGCCGGCTTCGAACGCACTTGTGACTTTGTTTATTGTTGCGTTTTCGTTCTCTTTCGGATAAAAGAATGGACCGTTGTGAACTTCGTGAGCGTATTTGAATTCGTGAGCCTAAAAAGGTAACGGTGGTGAAGCATAACTGCAAAACCTTTGCTGAACTTCGTATTGCGGCAAAGCGAATTCAAGCCACACGCAGCCAAAAGAACGAAGACTAGGCAAGACTAGGCAAATTTGTGTACTACCCATGATTCCCATGCTGGCTGAAGCGCCGTGTTACAGTGAACTAGAATACTTTAGCTGTGTGTTGCAGCCCCCGTAGACACTAGCGCCAGAGTTCCCTCTAGTGTATTTATAGGAAACTCTATGCCCTAAACCACCCAATGGTTTAAATTTAGCTGTGGCGTTGCAGTCAGTTGTGCACGTATCTACAGCGAACGCGTTTGTCAGCTCGTCTGTAGCCCACATCTCCGAATGAATGAATGAATGAAAAACTTTATTACAGAGAAGTTCTTCCGGCGAAGGAGGGGCCCTTAGTCCAGGGCTCCTGTGGCCTTTGCCATCTTGCGAGCTCTGTCGATCAGCTTGAGCTGTTCTTCAGGCTTCGAGCAGGACAGCGCAGCCTCCCACCACATCTCCGAATGCCCTTCCTTAGCGTCCGAGGTGAAAATACAAGGAACGCGCGCATCCGCTAGCAAAGGAGCACGCGAGCGTCTGCTGACGGTTTAGGCGCCTGGCATTTTTGTTTTTAGCCTACGAAGATGCAACTGTTCTTAGGGTAGAAGTATACAGCTTCGCCGTAAAACTGTTGCACGGTCCCTGTAAGCCACAAAGAAAAGTTTATTGGACCAGCATACGCAAGCAAGAGATGCACTTATACACAAAATACTTATAAATTGCGTCAGTATAACTTACACGAATCCTCGACGCAACTTTACTCAGACTTCAATAGTATACTGTGCGTTACTAAGAAAATATCGAACAAGAAACACGTTACCTCTCAAGGGGTTGGAAAGAGAGGTAGGTAGGTACTAAACTTTATTGAAGTTCTGAAGAAGTCATCACCCAGTTTTCATTAAGGGAGGACCGCGGGCCGCCCCCACGTCGGGACGGGAAGGTCAAGCCTCACGGCCGCGTCGTGGGCCTTCTGGGCTGCCTGGAGTGGTTGGAACCAGTCGTGGCACGTGAGTGAGAGATTAAAAAAAAAAAAAAAAAGGGGGGGGGGGGTAGGGGTGTTCGAGTAGCATAGCGAGTCAGATGACTTGTTTCTTTTCCTTAACTATGGCTTTGCTGGAAACAAAGCAAAGTTTATTGAACCAGTATACGGAAACACTAGAGGCACTTATACACTAAAGACTTCTATATTGCGTCAGTACAACTTCTACAAACGCTGGACGCAATGTTAGTCAGACTTCGATAAAAGTACCGTGCTCTACTAACCCCCGTATTCTAGAACGTCCCTTCACTCAACGCTACACCTTGACTTAAGAGAATCGATGGGGTCGCCATCTCTAGGCAAAACAAGCCACTAGATATCAGCGATAATCTGCAGCGATTCTTCAGAATCGCAGCGTGAATTTTAGTCGCGCACCGGCGCTCTGCTCAACTCGGTGAAGTGATGGACGAATTTCGAGTCGAGGCTCGTTTGAGATTACGGGGGTAAGAAACTATTGAACAAGACACATATATTACCTCTCAACGGAGGTGAAGAGAGAGGGTGGGCAGGGGGGGGGGGGGGGGGTAATGTTACTTCACTGTACACACGAATTCTATAATGGCACAGCTATAGAGCATGCAAACTGACCATCGGCATGGCGCCTGTAAAATGGCGAAGTGAGGAGCGAAAATTTCGGATTACTGGCTGCACACGATCTGCGCGATTAGGTTGTCAGTTTTAGCGAGGTATGCGCAGCGTAACTATTATTTCATAATCATTGTTAGTTAAATGTGTCGAAGCAAAAATACTTTAACTCCGGTACAGGCTGCGTTGTTAGCTGACCTGAGCACTTCTCTTTTCTTCCTTTCTTTTTTTTGCTTTTTTTTAACGTTCTTCAGTGTGGAACTTGGGTAATAATAAGGCGTTTTGCGTCCCAAAACCACGATATAACTATTAGGGAGGGACGCCGTAGAGGAGGGTTCCGGGAATTTCGAGCGCCCGGTGTTCTCTAACGCGCGACTAAATCTAAGCACACGGGCATCTAGCATTTCGTCTCCATCGAAACGCGGCCGCCGCAGCGGGGATTCGGTCCCGCGACCTTCGAGTCTAGCACCATAACCGCTAAAACCCAGCGGCGGGTTATTTCTGGACACACGCGAGCAATAGTAAAAGAAAAGTAATGAGAGACGCTAACACCGCTAAGCAATGCATATTGTCGGGGTCCTTCAAATATTTTCCTTGAGAAAAGCACATATTGAAGGACCCTGGCACTATATATACATTGTGCGAAAGCTAAGCCAAACGCTAAGCCATTGTGCGAAAGCTAAGCCAAACGCGCTTGGAATCACGCAAAACGTAAACAAGCGTGATAGGGGCACTGTCGAAACGGACGATGAACGTCAAGCCCGGCTGGTCGATTCAAGCGCGTACAAGCGCCACATAGCCGAAGAACGCACAGGAACGGCCGCAACCAAATCACCGATCGAATTCAGCTGAAGCATCGTGCTCTTTCCTGACATCCGCAATATCTCGTTAGGTAGGGTGCTTACGCACTAAAAGACTACTGTGCCAGCGGCTTTAAAAGGGTCAAGTAACATATCATTCCAGCGACGCAGGCGGCGCCACGCGGCCCTCCTCCGAAGCTGCCAGACGGTGATAGCAACCGGCGGCGCAGTTCGGTAGCGGGTCTCGCGGTAGTCATGGACGCGTCGAAGAAGAGAAAAACGAATAGTAATCGCATGTGCAGCGTACCTCAGTGCTCGAACCTTGCCGCAGCGGGAGAGGTGAACCTCCATGTCTTCCCGCGAGACAAAAAAACTGCGGAAATTGTGGGCTGTAACATAGTAACATAGTTTGCTGGCTGTGAACTGACTATGAAGCTTAAAGGAAACAGTCGCGTTGTATCCCTTTAGGTACAAACCACCATATGAAATTCCCTTCTCTCGCAGACATTATGGTACAGAGAGAGTTAAACACACAATGCCACTTACATTAAACGCATACTATGCAGGAGACATAGATATATTAACATTAACACTAACAAAACAAGGAATACTCGATCTCTGCGTGGCCTAAAAAAACTGTGCACCTTAAATAAATTTTCTTCATTCAATTGTACTATGTCTGATTATCACCAATGGTATTATGATAAAATGGTGTACCATAACTTATAGTAATTAGTAAATACATGTCGCGATGTAGTTTCATCACTGTTCGTATTTATTGTTCGTATTGTTTGCATTTATTCCTTTATTTCATATTGTGTTACACAGACGTTCTGTGAGGCCGTTGAAGTGTAAATAGAAGATAAATACTTTATTCTGTATTCATTTTTTAGATGTGAAGCATCTTATGGCGAAGCTTAATCCGGTGGTGGTGGTGTGCCGCGTGGCCTCACTTACTGCGCATGCGCGAACCCTTTAAAAAAAAACCTCCTCTCCCCCCTCTTTCTCCTCATCCCTCCCCGCGGCAACCACACCCTCACTGCGCATGCGCCTCCCCTCCTCTCTCTCCTCCTACGCTCCCCCCCTCTCTCCTCTAGGCATCCCTGCCCGCGGCGTCCACACTCCCACTGCGCATGCGCGTCCCCACCTCTCCTCTCCTACGCTCCCCCCCTCTCTCGCCTCGCGACGCCGACGCAGGCAGCGTCTGCTAGCGAGTTTTTTTTTTGTTTAGAAAAAGTTTATTTCTTCGTGGTACGTGAACACACAAACAACTAGGCACAATATACATGAAACGTTATCACAAAAATGTCCAAGTCCACAGGATGTCTGTAATACATGCTACTATTGACTAACACACACACTTATCACAACATACACAATTTACATGACGATATGTGTACACAATATACATAACTTCACCAGCACGCAAGTAGATATGTACGTCGGATGTTATGGCGCAAGCTATTTACATAATTGCGAAGTGATGACATGAAATTTTTATGTACAATAACCCCCACGGATACGGGGACAACACCTGCCGACATATATACATACACAGAAAGGTAAATACATACACATTATGTACATGTGGCAAGCATTGTCTGATTTGAAAAAACCGACTGCTCGCGCTGCAGAACCGTTCACTGGCCACCCCGTATAAATGGCAATGGATCTTGACCTGCAAGGTGGTGCCGGTGGGAGATTTCTCCTGTGTGTTGTTGAAGAATAAAAAAATTCGCAGCGTGCGCGTTAACTAAAAGCGGACTGCGGGTCTCTGTGTCCAATCGGAGTCTTCCGTCTCTCATTGCCCATTAGCAGCGATTGGCATGTTCCAGTAGGAAACACCGCTCCATCACTGCGTGCTTTGTGCCCTCCCCAGTTTTCTCCTGCGCAACGCTGCGATGAGCGCCAGCGTCAACGCCGCCGCCAGTGTAAGCGTTAGCGCCCGCTGCTTCACATCTACACATGGTTCCCTTTAGCGGGAGATGGTGTAATTTTTGCTTATGTATTTTGCTGTATGTTGCCTATGTACGGGTGGCAGGAGCTCTGTCAAGCTGCGACGAAGCAGCTTTTTCTCTTGCCACCTTTTTTCTCGTTTTATCGTGTAAACGAAGAACATAAATAAAAACATGATTGATTGATTGATTGATTGATTGATTGATTGATTGATTGATTGATTGAATTATGTATGCAATTGCGCATAATTGAATGCTATGTATATATTACTTCAAAAAGTGTCATTCGCCTTTTTTTTATAAAATGCGTGTTTATTTTATTTCTTTCAATGTACAGGACTCACACATTCAAACGCAACATTCATCCGTGAGTACGGTACCTTACAAGCCCCATGGGGAACATTGAGTGAGAGGAGTATCATGGAATACATGATAGAAAGAAAAAACGACACACGACAGGCAAAAATGTTTGCAATAATGTGCTTGCAGAACAGTGCTACAAATAAAGTTGAACGATTAAGCAATACCAAAAATTGTTAGAAAACATTGAATACAGCGAAACTAAAGGGCCTGACGAGCTTTGCTGCTCGAGACGCGCACGCTTGCGAGATCGCCACATCACCGTCTCGTCCGCCATATTGACCTACCGTTGCGCCGCCTATAGTCGCTGGAATGATCGAATAGCTTTGAGTCCTTTAACGTGAATTCAAACAAACGAGAACTCAAGAAACGGCACACGAAGACACACGCAAAGCGCCAGTCACGGTGTCTCTTCGTGAGCGTTTTCGTGTGCCCTCGTTCATTTGGCGTTACCATATAAATAGGGCTCCGTGTTATCGGGGTATATTTTTCTTGAAATTTGGTGGGTGCTTTGAAGAATTCATTTTTAGGGAGAAAATTCTGCGTTTATCGGAGTTTATTTCTCGTAAATCCCGTATTCTCCGAAGTTCGGTGTTTAATAGTGCATTACAAGTTGTTGCAATGTGCTCTTATTAATTTCATTTCCAACGAAAATGCGCTGCATTGTTGCTGATAATTCTGTTTCTTCAGATTTACATTATGTTTTTCCCTTGCTGTTTATTTGCCCTGATGATGAGGCTGTTGATGTGTACTGCTATAAACTCGCAAAAGTGTATTTTTGGGAGGCAGGATGCTAGTCAAGCTGCTTCTCAGCTTTTCCTCCCATGCAGCTTCCCTGAACTTCTTGATGAAAAATGAAGGGCTTGTTATTTTTATTATTCTCGGTACTCCCACATCTTAGACGAAATGATATCTGAACACAAAAACATGCGAACACACTAAGTATATTTTAGATGTCTGGAAGTTCTGAACGCAGAAACACGTATACACTCAAGGACAAATAGCCGAACACAAAACACCTACGTTTGTTCGTATTACAACCTAAAGCTCGTTGTAATACAGACGCAAGCATACTTTACGAGGTTGCTGCCGCTGATGCAGGTGCGTTCCTTACGATTAATGATTGTCAGCTTTGAAAATGCCCTTTGAACGTTGAAGATACCATTTTAAAATCGGAGTTTATCGAATAAATCCGAATTGTGAAAAATTTTACCGGCGAGTGTTTATCGATTTTTTTTTTCTGATTTATCCGAAAACACGGAGCTCTACATATAATTCAGAAATGCCATACTAAGAAACCCGTTTTGCAACTTCAGTGTTCTTCGGAATGGTAGTCGAAAGCAATGTAGTCGCCATCGCTGCACATTGTGGCTGTTGGCATGGTTCTGCGTGGAACAGGCGTCACTAGATCACGTACGTTTTGACCTCTAATACCAAGTTGGCGAACGTGTCACCGTTCCTTTCCGACAGCGATGCGGCTCTGACTGCGAAGTTGTGTTCCACAAGGGGCATATATACGCGGCATATATGGGGCACATATGTGCTTTATAGGGTACATATGTGCATTTAAAACGGGAGAGTGATGTCAGTCAGCGCCGCTAGTAGCCATGACGGCGAGTGAGGAACACTCTTTTTCTGCGTGTTGGCATCACATAATCTTATTACTAGCTGGCAGCTGACCAATAATACCTCGCATACTACCTGAAGGCATCAAGTCTGCCAGAACGAGAGCATCGCTATGAATGAAGGAAAGAAGTGGAAACCTCTTTTCATCCACTTTTCGGTCTTGGCATTTACACAATTTAATAACATCCCCTACACTATAGGGTTCTCAAACTCGCGTCACCTGTCGGGCCGCAGCCGCCAAATTTAGTCCGTTAAAGGACTGACACAGTGAATAAGTGGAAAGGGGGGGGGGGGGGGTGTTGGAGAGCAGGGAGTTTCAGCAAAATGTCAGCTAACGCTGCCCTTTCAAAGAAGCCCTTTCTCACACTTGATATATGGGTCATTTCTAAAGGACATTTCGCGTCAGATTTTGAGAATCACACCAATACCGACCTACACAATCACTAAAATCACGACACCGATCTTGAAGTACAAAACTTTTTTTTCGGCACTTATATTTCAACACAAGGTGACCGCATGGGTGCCTCACGAAAGAAATGCTTAAGATCCAGCCACGTCTAGTTAAGCGAGAAATAATGCCAGAACCGTTTTAGCAATGTCACGAACAGTCACAAAGTCATTAACTTAAAGTGGGAAGAAGACTCGTGTACAAGCCGCGGGCAGCACTTAAGAGGTCGGCGGGCCGCATGCTGCCCGCCAGCCGCGTGTTTGAGACCCCTGCATGCCCTACACTTTCCTTGGTATCATTATCTGTTAGTTCTTATTAAAACAGGCTAAGAGGCTAAGAACGATGATGATGAAAAAGGAAGGAATTACGGAATCGAGGAAAGGCAGAAAGGTTAACTAGACTTTTTCTATAGTTTCTCAAAGCTGCACGTGGAAAGTGGAATGTGTGGGTAAAAGTGCGTAGAGAAAGCATGAGTTTAAGTGATACACAAGCCTTGTGGAATGTAGCTACCATCGGACATTCAGATAAGTCGCCTTCAGGTATTTCAGAACGGCCCACACAGTTTTTCTGGGCTAACGAGCCGCGAGGTTAGGCTCTCAGGATCTTCCCTCGACCACTGGAGATTCTGGCGTCGCTTGTCAAAAGCGGGAACAGCGTCACACGCAGGACATGATCGATGGTCTGTTCACGTTTGCACTTAGGGCACACGGGCGAATTGGCCATTCCGACGCGACAGTTGCATACGAGTTGGTGAATGCTACACCCCGCCCCAGAACGGTGAAAAAAGGTATTCGTTATCTCAAGGTTTGTACCAAGCTGAAGCCTATATAGGGAGTCGTTTGAAACGGACAAGAATGAAGAAGAATTGGCTGAGACGAGCGCAATATGTGAGCCAGTAGGGAATGACGGTGGGGAGGGGGGTGGGGGGGGGGGTGAGACATTACTTAAACAAAAAAATGAAAGCGAAAACAGAGCGAAAGAACGTTCCGCAGAAAGGAACGAAGGCGATAGGCGCTCCCCTTCCGACGACTCGGAGACACCACGCCGGTCTGACCGCCGATACGTGGCGTCAGAGGTTGTTGTTGCCGTCTAGGCGAAAACAACGACGTCGTCGTCGCCGTCTTCAGTCGCGCGACGCGTCGTCGCGCAGGGTGCACCACCGAGGTGGCGGTGGTCATCACCTCGGCGCGCGGCTCCGGACAGTGTGGCGCCCGTGCCAGCTCGCACGCACCTCCGTCCGAAACCGAGACGACGTGGGGATGACCGAGAGTGGTGCGACGTCGCGGGGCCACCGCTTGACAGGGAAACCCACTTGGGCTCGGAATGTCGGGGGGACACTACTGTCGCCGCTCGAATGACGCCTCGCGTCAGCCCCCTGTCTGTCCGTCTACTGTCTCTCCGGTCTCGGCCCCCTTCACCCTCCCCGTTCTAGTTTGCCGCCCCCCCCCCCTTCCCCCCCCTGACTCATTTGCTACGGCGCCACTTGCGATGAAGACAGGTGTGTTTGTGTGTGTGAAGTGAGGGGGGGGAGACGTAATGGGAGACCCGAAAGTGGCGTACAAATATGAGCAAGTGGTTGGAGGGGTTGAGGGTAATGAGAGGCAGGATGGCCGACTGGGAGAGTCGGTTGAAGTGCCTGGAACTTCAACTATAGCGCAAAAGACAGGACCGAGACAGAGCGTTGTATGCGTCTTCCGTTTCTTGGTGCCGTCTTTTGCGGTGTTGTTCAAGCGCCATGTTATGAGAGGCGCAAGAACCCGATGGTCGTGGCTCAGCAGCAGTCTTCGTGAGATAACTAAGTCATGCGCAACAGAAGCACGGGGATATTTAAGTGTGCCTCTTTATTCCTTCGATATAGCAATGATGACAAATATATAAATTCACAATACCGACTACAGTCACAGCTTGGCTAGCTGTCGTCTTCACAGTAATGGAAGGGCTCCGAGTTCTTTTGTTTGCTTGTTGTTTTTCTATACTCCTCCCAGTTAGGACACATTGAACTTTATCCGCAACAACACTTTAGTGGAAGTTCTCTGTCGATCCTGCGGAGTGCGCTGCAGTGCCGCGAGCTCCGCGGCAGTCGATGTCGTCTTGTGTGACGTTCGAAACTGGATGCTTTCGGCCTTTGCTGGGAAGATCACAGCTCCTGCAGATCCTCCAACAGTTGTCGAGCCGTCCGTGTAAAGTTTAATATGGTCCTTTCCGCATCCCATCTCTCTCTCTCTCTCTATCCGCAACAACATATTGGTTTATACAAAGCGGCCATTAATTTCCTTTTAAAAAATGCAAGTCGTCGCAACATGGAACCATAATTCAGCTGCGCATACACCGCTAATGCCTGGCGTATTATTACCATCAGGTTGGTGGTAATAAATAGCCCAACTATCAACTAGCCCAACTCGCATCTCTACTGTATACAGACCTTTGTTAGTTTAGCTCCTGAATGTCTTTTTTTTTTCTCCGCCAACACTGTAGCGTACGAGAAGGCGTGGGAGTGTTGTGCACGGAGGAAGAAGGAATGAGTCCATGTTACAACAACAACAAAAAAAAAAAAAAGGAAACAAAGAAAACGAGTCCAGCCGAATCGAGCGCGGGCCGACGTGTCCAGCGAAAGACGGATGGATGGCGGCGGAACGAAATTGGAGGAGACGCCGCCCGGTGGAAGTCGTGGTAGTCTGACGGGGGTTGCCGGCGAGTCGCGAGGCGAGGCGCTGTAGAAGCTACAGTACAGGGAGGCGGGCGTTTATCTAAAAGGTGGGGGGTACGTACAAACAAGATTGGATAACAACCGGCGGGGCAGCGAGCAAGCCAGCCCAGCCAGTTGATGCGGTCATTTCGAGCGGGGGGGCAGGCTCCGGCGGCCTGTATGATGATGGGCTCAGGTATTAAGAGAGGAGGACTACGTCGTCGGACGCGGCAAACACCCGTCCCATTGAGAAAAACGAACAACTCTCCCCCCTCTCTCTCTCTTTTGCCCGATCTCAAAGAGAGTGGCGTCTCCACTCCACAGCCTCGGTACACACCCCAGTTGTTTCCGATGCATTCTCCGAAGCCTACCTACCTTCCTTCCTTGCTCTCTCCGCCTCTTCTGCTTCCCTCTCTCACAGGCAGACAGGCGCGATAGGTTTTTTGACGACGGAAAGGGGGAAGATGGCGAAGAGCAAGAAAAAAAAAAACACCGGGTGGTTGTGGACGCGGCCACTTGCTCGCGTGCTTGCTCCGCTTGACCGCCACGCCGGTTGTCCCTCGTTCTTCGTTGTCGGGGGGGTTTCGACTCGCTAATGGAAGTGGCGCCACGAAGACAGTGCCTCCGCGCCGAAGCGGAGCTCGGCAGCAGCCCCCCCCACCCCCCCTCTTCCACCCCTCCCCCCGAAACAAACACAAAAAAAATGAAGACATAAACGAAACCCAAGCAAGAGGAAATGTCGGCGTTGCGCTTCTGCCGCCACTGTTGTTGCTGCTGTTGCTGGCGTCGCCGATGTCGTCTGCTACGCGACCCCCCGTCTGCGTGTCGTCTGCTCCAAGAGCTTCGCAGGCGTCGCCACAGCATCGGTCCCTTCGATGCGACCGACCCCACTAGAACCTTTAGGCAAGAGACATCCAACCGTTCTGGCAAGCAAGAATTTAAGACAAAAAATAAAAAAATAAATAACGCTCAGACCCTCCGCAATCTCAAGCTATATTCCTTATTTATTTCTCTAGATTTTTCTTTTGTAGATGTTCGCGGCGGGATCTGAGACCATATCCCATTTACAGGGCGCATTAACGGTGTTCGGGATAAAAGCTGCGGCAAGCGTAAGAGAGCTTCGCGCGTGTTGCGCTCGATATCGGCCGCTATCGATGCCGATATTGGCGCCGCGCCGCTCGGGACTAAGAAAGCGTCTTCGAGGAAGAAAAGGACGCCGCCACCGCATTAAATAATAAAAAAAAAGAATGGCGAGGTCTGGCGCGGTATACCTACGCTATAAGGCGTGCGCACGCGCCAGACGACCGAGTGGAAGAACCTCCTGAAGTATTCTCTATCTTGCGGCGTGGTTTCTTGTTCTGGAGTACACATATATATACAGAAACAAAAGGCCGCGGTCTTACATTTCGCGAGTCCACAGCATATGAAGGAAGGGAACTAACTTATAAAGGAGCCAAGTCAGCCGGCATATCGAAGCATGCGGGAAAAACTACGAAAGAAACATAAATAAGCGACAGATGCGGTCTCAGAATGTGGCGAAAGTGTAGGCAAGAAGCTAGCGATTCGCAAGGACCAAGGACGAGACGTCGGTGTTCGCCTAAAACAGACCGCGCGGAGCCGCGGTCTGTTTTAGGTGAAGATTATCGCCGTCTTTTATAGGCGATCAGGTGCGGACTCGGTGCTTGGGAGATACTGCGGCAGATTAGGCTATATAATTAAACGCGGTTGATATCGACTCAACTCACGGGCAGGTATAGGACTATTGAAAAGGCTTCCCGGTATCAGAGCGCGAGCGGTTGTCACGTTGCTATGGCGACCACTCGAAGATACGATATCAAAGCCCAGTCGCCCGGGCCGTCCGTCGTGCGCGGGAGATCCTTTGGAAATGGCACCGAGAACTCGGCCGCGGAAGTCGCGAGTGGCGCGAGCACGTTTCTATCGGAGGGGTTACTTGTCGAATTTTTTTCAAAGCTAGAGTTCGAATGAGAACGAAGGGAAGAAAAAAAAAGGAAATCTTGACCTGCACATGATTCGTAAGGAAGTGCCATATCAGCGGTGTTCGATAACCTATTTGTCTCAAGGGACATACACGCAATGCGTGAGTTCTCATACACGGCGTCGCTATAAAGTGAATTAAGAATAGACTCTCCAATCGGGCACGAGCGTGTTACGTTGTTCCCGCGGATGCTATATATATGGAGCACGAGACACGATTACAGGTACGATACCGTCAACAATGGTATAACTGGCAGCATGTGTTGTATCATGTAAGTGATGCTGCTTGACGTTCCTCTACAGAGTGTCGCTGCTCCTTCGAATACTTTAAAGATATAGCTCTGTATACCTCAGTTTACCATTCGCCGTGTTTCGCGTATATTTGCTTTGTTCATTTCGGAGATGTTGCCTTATACCAAGTAGATCTTACACCCCGAAGTTAGTCGAATTGCCACTCATATGTAGCTGATTTGCGTAGAGTCTTGTCCTGGAGATTGTGAACTATAGAAAGGCATAGTTCGGTTCTTGCAAAGCAGAATTGCGAATGGTGAGGATTTTTTTTTTTTAAGTTTTCGTCTCGCGTCAACCAAAACAGTTTTTAGTGGGTACAGTGTTTAATGAGAAATATTTTTGTCTGTGCCGGAGAGCGCCTGACAAGACAGCGTCATTCCTGTCGAGGAGTTCAATAGTGGCCTTTCGTGCCACATTATAGAGCTCCCCCTTGTGCACTATATTATGCACCAAATATATAAGTGTAGCCCAGCAATCTGCTACTCTTACCTTCAGCAATTTTGACTCGATTCGAACGAGCGCTTCCAGTTAGAACTGGGCCCGACCTGCAGCCCAACACGACCGCGTGTAATTGCCATGGTCGATTCATGTCAAACGTTTGTAGTCGTGTTGACTTAACTCTCCTCGACACACGCTTGCTCGGACCGACACGCTGTATTGTGTTTGCACGAACACGACGTTCCGTTTATACCACCCGCCAAGTCGACTAGACGCGACTTTAGGGCGTTTTAGCAGTGACGGTAATACCGTACCGTAAGCACCGAAATACCATACCGTCGTCGTCGGCACGTACCTTTCTTAGTCTACACGACCTCTATTAGCCAAGACCTCTATTAGCCATTCTGATCATCTCATCCAGTTACCGTGCGGAATAAGCAACTTGCGCGGCCAATAAGTTTTTTTTTTTTTAAATTCACGCTGGCCATGATGATACAGTACTTAGGTATTATCGTCACTGCTAAAACACTCTTTCATCGGATCTGCGCAAACACGTATAGCTCTGGCTGGGATTTTTGAGAGAGTTAGCGTAGGTTATAAACGCTTCGATTGTATCTAAAATCAAAACAAAAAAATTGCGAAATGTGACACTATATCCCCAAGGGACACCTTGTGCCGACGACTCAACTCGACCGGGACACGCCCAGAAAGATGCCCCCCCCCCCCCCCTCCCGGAAAAGTTTCCGGAGGTTGTTTCGGTGGCACCTTTTTCCGGATGCAGCGTCCGCTTTGAAAGAAAGGAAGTTTTCGAATGACAACATGATGACTGTATTGTAGAAGCTCAGTGGAGCGTTCGCTGTCAACGCACAACTCACGCGCGCAAAGATATATGTAACAAACCACGCGCTCCAGCTGGCAACCGTGGTCTTTCAGATCTTCCCCAGAGGACCCTGCATCTGGTCACTTTGGTTAGCCGCAGTTGGTGAGGGCGAAACGCTTCGTTTGGTTCGAAATTGGAAGCAATGCTGCGAAAAGTGACGACGTATTTACAAGTTATGCCTTGTGTTGTCTGCAGATATCTCTAGGGACGTGCTCAGAAACATGCCCCTCGGAAGAGTTCCGGAAAGTCCCTAAAGGTGACATCCTTTTCCGGCTGAAGTGTCCGCTTCGAGGGAACCTTATTCGACTGACGAAATGATAACTCTATTGTAAAAGCTCAGTGGAGCGTTCACTGTCAACGCACAACTCCCGCGCGCTAAGATATATGTAACGAACCACGCGCTCCAGCTGGCAACCGTGGTCTTTCAGGTCTTCCCCTGGGGCACCCTCTATCTGGTCTCCGTGGTTGGCCGCATTACCGGAAGTTGTCGGCGGCGCGGCGACCGAAACTAGGGCAAGAAAAAAGAAATTGGTAATAAATACGGAATACGAAAATCAAGAGCTCATGGCAGTCAACTGTCGCGCGGACTCAGCATGCAGACGCTTCGGAGGAAAAGGGACACCCCACCCCTAAAAGAAAGAAACGGCCATCGGCCTGCGCATAAACAAAGCGGTGGTCTCATTAAGAGCGTGTCCGATCTGCTGTCCACTCAAGCAAGACCACGAATGGTTGCGCACGAAAGGCGAAGCGCGCTTTCGTGGTCCTGACCGCTGACAGGTGTTCTATCTGGGAACGTCGCCTGGTCCTGCAGAGATCAGATAAGCATCTCGAGGGTGCTGCGCGGGACCCCGCCGCACCGTCGCGTCCTCTTTGCCGTACAATATAGTACATCACGCCGAGCGTCCCATTAGGGGTCCGTGTCATCCGCGTATCTCTTTCGGCTCGTTTGGCCGGTTGGTCGCTTCCGCGGAAGTGAATCCGAACTGCGCAGCCGCAGTCCACAGTGCCTAAAGGCATTACTGGAGCGGCGACGTTTTCGCACGTGAGGCTGTGTGTTGTTACGGAAAACGTATTGCATGATGCCTGCCTTTTTTTTTCTTTTTTTTCACCGTTTCCGGTTTTGAGCTTATAATAAATTGAGCAGTGAGAGTGAGAGAGAAAGAGACAGAGGAGACCTAGGAGCGGTTGTTTGCGAGGAGAGAACTGCTGGCGTCCCCTCCGCTTGCCTGACTCCAAGAGGCACCACCACGGCGTGTTGTTTATTGTATACGAATACAAGAGGCCACGAAAGCGACAGCTGTTCCTCGCGCGGTGTTATCTGGAAGAAAACAGGAAGGTACACTCTTAATCACGTCCCGCTTAAAGTGCTGGATATAGCCAGGAGACCGGACAATTTTCGCCTGGTTTCCTGGATATAGCCAGCATTTAACCAGGATCCGATTAAGAGTGTATTAGGAGTAGCCATCATCATCATCAGCCTGACTACGCCCACTGCAGGGCATGTATGTGTCTGTGTGCTTCGTGTTACTTTTTCGTCCCGTCTATAGGCGCGCTGTTTCTCGCTCAGAATCTCCCTCGTTTCGCCAATTAAACCGGTCGTGCACTCTTAATTAGGTCCTGGTTAAATGCTAACTATATCCAGGAAACCAGACTAAAAATGTCCGGTTTCCTGGTTATATCTAGCACTTTAAGCGGGACCTAATTCAGTATGTGCTTGCTGCGGACACGTTATTCCCACAAACTGCTTAATCTCATCTGCCCACCCATAGGAGTAGTATACATATCTATATGACTCCTAACACGCCTTGGGCTTGGCTCACGTAGTGTTATATGCTTATAGATATAATGTTTGAAAATTGGCATCCGGAAAATCGTTGGTCCCGGGCTCGAATCCCGCTACCGGAACAAACTTTTCTTCGACTGCGAAGCTTTCTTTCTCAGAAAAACCACGCGGCTGCTGTTGAAGCATCGTGCCACAATCGAATAGATGACAACTTATCGCTTATTTCAACCCACCTCCAACCTCGCGGCCTTGTGCTGAAATGGTTTGTCTAGATGGCGCGTTGAATGGCTGGCCTGTAGAAATTAAGAGTTGGGCGTAACATTTTTCAAGGAAATTTCAAATCCAATCAAACTGCGCGCGATACTTCGCCGATAGTCGTGGTTCTGTCATATGTGCGTTTGAATTGGAAGACGCGTGTCGTTAACGCTTATTCGGAAGGAGTTCTACCGCGCGGAACAGGTGATGTGAAAAGAATTCAGTTTCAGGGCTACCTTATCGTACACTTGAAATGAACCATTTAAAGCATCTGCGTGAGCCTGCAAACGGTGAATTCCAAATTGGGTAACTTAAGCCTGCAGGTAATGCTCAAAGGAGCATTCATTACAACAATCCATATGATAATGAATTAGCATTGCAGCATTAATTGCAAGCGGTCCCGTGTTCAACACAACCGTGTCCCGTGTTCCCAAGGTCGCGGGCTGGAATCCCAGCGGCGGCGTCCGCATTTCGATGGAGGCGAAATGCTATGTATATGAGGCTTAGGTTCAGGTGCTCCTTAAAGAACAACAGATGCTCAAAATTTCTGGAGTCCCCCCACTACGGCGTCCCTCCAAATCATGATTTTATGACGTAAAACCCTAACAGTTCTTATTATTATTATTAACAACTCGATATCAAGCAGGACTGTGTAGGCCAGAAGTCAGTTATAGGGCACGCCTCCATATGTTAGAATGTTTGAAGCTGTGTAGGCTCCTCCATGACATCATCCGATAACGTTGCGTAGTTAAGTTGTACGCTGACAGACGTTTTGCAGTGCTGACGCGCGGGGGGGGGGGGGGGGGAGGTTGAGAGATATCTGTGTCAAACAGAGACGGCTGTGTTGCGAGATACGGCGGCACGCACACAATATGGGTCTACATAATTATGGAATTATGTCGCGTCTGGCCCTTCTTTTGCCGGCCGGCTTCGAGATATACACTAGACCGCACTCGCAGAATCGGCCTGCTTCGCTTATCTGTTCTGACAGATAATATTTGTTAGCGCCTGACGTCACTCGTAAGTCATACATACATGCGCGACTTATTAAAGATGACGGCTGGCGTGTGTGACCGCGCGATTACGAATGCGAAACAAAAATAGATGTAAGGACAGTTAAGATAGGGAAAGAGAGTATAGATAACGAGAAACATGCATAAACTATACGATCAGCGTCAGCACGTTAGAACTATGCACGCGCACTCTGACACACGTACAAACACACACACACACACAGACACACACAAACACACACACACAGACACACACACACACACACACAGACATACACACACACACACACACACACACACACACACACACACACACAGCAGGCTAACGCATGAAAGAATACATACGCAGGCGTACGACAGACGCACAAACGAACCAAACCATCTTTCAAAATCTATAAGACGCAAAAAAATATGAAAAAAATACTTCTGCTCCGCTGACTCCTGCAGAAGGCGAGTGGCCGAGGGCTTCTGCGAAATCAAAGCTCAAGCAAAAAAGAAAGCGCCGAGCAAACAAACAAAACACAAACAAGAGGAGAAATGTCACGCGGAAACGATTCTCATGAATCAAAATGCCGGTGCGGGGCTCGAGATAGCAAAACGTCGTTTTTGTTTTTTGTTTTTTCTACACGCCGCTGCTGCACGCTGCTTGGTCGGCCTCCGCAGCAGCGGCAACTCGAGCTAGCTTCATGCAGCAGCAGCAGCAGCAGCAGCAGCAGCAGCAGCAGCAGACATCTGCGAGGAAAATCTGTCATCCCCGATTCGCGTCGTGGCCAGTGCATCGTCTTCGCTTGCGTTCTCCGAAAGACGCAGCCATCCCTCCCTCCCCCCTTCGCTTGGTATCGCTTTCCTCAGCCATCAGATTCGAAGGGTCTTCTCCTTCTTCTTCTTCTTCCTCTGACACACACTAAACGCACGCTGGCGATTCGATACCGCGATGGCCAGTCCTCGTGCTTTGGTTATGTACATATCTTTCTTCGCTGTTATGCAGGGGAAGCCGATCGGTGTGCAGGACCACGCAGTGTGTACACGGAGGCGACGGCGTATCTCTTCTTGGTTTTTTTGTTCTTCGATATAAGCGATTGGGGACGCGCGCGTGGCCGGCGAAACATCTTTCGTGCGCGCACATGCAGCCGGATCGGTCTCTCGACTGTACGTATAGCTCACGCTCCATATGTAAACCGTACTCCGTTGTACGAAAAACAAAAGCTGTTCCTGGGCCTCCACCGCTCACCGATAGTTTCGTTCTCATTTTTTTTTTTTCAGGCAAAGCTCGTTATGAGTCATAGATTTCGATGAAAGCGGTGGCATAGTACGCGAAAGACCCTGCAGTACGCAGAAATTCGGCTGTCCAAGGTGCGTGGTCACATGCGCAATTGTATGCGCCGTTTGCCAATAAATAATGCTCCTTCGATCAAGGCTTGTCAGGTGATCAGGTATTTATGATGTGACAAGTCACATCAGAATTACCTGATCGAAGTAACTTGTCACACCAGAAATACCTGATCGAAGTGACTTGTCACGTTGCCAGATTTCATTGTTACCTGAATATGAATGCGTGGCCGTCGTCTGTAGCAATAGAAGTGTAGTGATGTAAGCGCTTGGGTGAATGTATTTTTTGCTCGTAGCAACAGAACTGCAGTTCTGCTAAGCACGTGAATACAGGTGTACAACAGGCTCGTGTTAGCTAAGTGGTGGCTAATGTTGGCTAGTGTATAGGCTGACGCTGTCTCGGAATGGCTAAACGGCTTGTAGTGCTTGCCTATCCGCTACGTAACAGCATCGCTGCCTTAATGCAGCCTTGCTATTATGGTTTATTATGTCTACCAAACTTTATAGTCATTATTTTGTGAGTATGTTTATTAATATACACAAGTATAACCGGCTCCTACAAATACTTGTCACCAAGCTTCCCCCATTTTCATTTCACAACTGGTGAAGAGCATGAAGAAAAGGAAACCGATTTTTTTTCTTTCTTCATTGTCTCATTTATCCTTTCGCATCCCATTTCATGAACCGATGTGAAACTATTACTTCTCGCACATGCTTCCATACTCAGGAGAGCAGAGCACACCTTGGACGCGAAATTTTGGATGCAAAGTAGTACGGTACGAAGAACTCGATTTCAGGATCCTGAGAATGACCACCCTTTAGGCGTAAGTTATAAAACTGTGCAAATAATATTCGTTCTAAATAACTTAAGAATACGTAGAAAAAAAAGAGGGGGGCGGGGGGGAGGAGAAACCAGCTTCTAAAAGTTACCAAAAGCGGTATCGTTGTCCAAGGAGTGTTAACGTAATGAATATAGACGTCAGCCGATATCACGGGATGATAATACGACCGTTGCCGAAACTATATTCCTAACCTCACTATACATGGTTCAACGTCACAGCTTCTCTGGTTAGTGTACAATGAGTGGATCGTTAGAGACCTCGATCGCTTTGGTTAGGACGGACGGCGCATAAAACGCACAGGTGCGTCTAACTTCAAAACGAATACGTACGTAGATAACTACAGTAATAGACATAGTACGTCAAAACAGTGAAAGACCTCCGGCGCGAGCGGGCACTCCGTCCTCTGCAGACAGCACCAACGCCAGCAATCCGAATTGGGCGGCGGGCCCCTATTTCTTCTTACGCTCTATTTCGTTCTCGCGGCCCTGCGTTAGTGGTTAGGAAAGGTATAACACAAGCAGCAAGTTATGTGACCACCCTTCCCCTCTATCGCCTCTCCCCTTCTCTCTGTAAATCTCTATAATGGCGCCCCAAGCGCGCCGCGATTGGTCCGTTCCGCCGTTCGGCGCGGCAGGCCGCCGTTCGTTGGTCCGTCCCGGATACAGACATTCATGAAACGCGTTTTTGCGGAGCACACCGGCTTCAGGCTTCGAAGCGCTGTTGCCCGTTGCTGCTGCTTCTGCTGTGGCGGCGGGACCGCCGAAAGAACGCAGACTGCACTCCCTCCCCTTGTACGTAGCATATAGTCTATTCCAAAGAGCCCTCCCCTCCCCCTCCTTCTCTCCCAAGTCCTCCTCCTCCTGCAGGCCCAACCTTTCGAGTGCTCGGAGGTGGAGCCAAATGGTCGAGTACCCTTTCGTTGTTGCCGGAGTCAGGACGCCGACGACCCTTCCTGTTCCTCCAACAGCCCCCTGCCACGCCACTTCGTCTTCGAACGACGACGCCCTTGCACTCGACAGGAACCAACAAAAACAAAGAAAAAGCGGGATGCAACAACAAAGCCAACCGCAGTATACGAGATGACGAGAAAGAAAACAGCACCAGGGCTGCCATAGCGACCCACCTTCGCCAAACTTATGCCTCACCTCCCCTTCCTTCTCCGCTCAGTCCCTTGCCTGCAGTCCGGTACAACAACGCGCTCCCCCCCCTTCTTCATCCACTTCCAAGTTTCCCAGCCCGCCTCTTCTTGTATACCTTCGTAGTTATTCCGCTTCTCGTCTCTTTATTTGCTGTTGTTTCATTTATTGTCTTCATTTTTTTCTTTAGAGTGTGTGCTGCCGTGTTCCGTGTGGGCGCAGCCGCGGCAAGCACACCGCGATGTTGCTCTGGCGTCGTGCATGGCGCCCGCAATTTGCCCTTCCCCCGGGGGCCTATAATGGAAGGTGGAAGGGGGGGGTTCCTCGTTCGTCAGATGGGCGAAGCTTGTATATGAGGCCACGCGCGGAGCGGACACGATCCAGCGTTCCGTCTCTCCAATTGCCTTTTCTTTTTTTTCTTTTCTTTCTTTCTTTCTTTCCATCGCAAGCCTGCCATTTCGGCTTCTCTCATTCCAGCCTCGTTTTTGATTAACGTGTGGTGGCTGCATGCATGCCTGCCAGCCGGCCGGCCAGCCCGGCGGTTGCTTGTCGCAATAAAAGAGAGGAAAGCCCAGGTACAGCAGTGGTCATACATGTCCTCCATCTCCCCCCTCCTTCCTTCTTCCTATAGGCCAGCCGCCACAAGTTCCCCGCCCATTACTTCAACGACCGCGCAGTTCTCTTCCATTTCCTCCCCCCTCCTTTCTATCGCTTATATACAGCAGCAGCCTCAGAGTCGGTGCGCAGCTGACCACGTGATTGCCGTAGCAGGCTTCCACGTAGGGCCATGATGAATGTCGCGGTGCTTGCTTGATTTCTGGCTTGTTCGCCGGCTGTTTCTGCGGCCTCAAGCACGGAGCTACGCAGAACGAAATATAACGAAGGAAGCGAAAGCAATAGAACACGCACTGCGAGTTCGCCAGTGGAAGGTTTTGCGGAGGACGAGAGAAAATAAGAAAGGGCAAAAGGGCTAATCTATAAAATGTTCCTGCCTACTGACGAATACTGAGTTTGCCTTTACTCTGCCCTCTCACCGAGGAGAAATGAATGAAGAAAAAGCAAAGGGATCGCACAGTCAAGGAAAGAAAACTGTCCAGCAATGCTTTCTTTTTGTTTTTCACTTCACTATAGCTTCCAGTTCGGGAATCTCATCCAAGGCGATGTCACATCCAAGAGGCGGAAAAGCATTATAAGAACCAAGAAAACCAGCAACACTGTTAGTACCACCGCCGTAACCAGTGGGGAGATGTGTTGGCGGGCACCACCCGTCCCACCTAGCCCCTCCCCCAAAATTTTTCTATTTCACATGTGTATATATACAGCACGAACATACATAAAGATTGGCTACCCCCCCTTGAAACATCTCTAGCTCTGCCTCTGGTACCATACCAGTTGAGGTGATGATGCGACCTAGGTTCGGGTCGAAAACACGTCAGCCGACGCAAAAACGTGAGACGTCGAACGCATGCGCCCTATAACTGGCCACTCTCTCTCTCCCTCTCTCTCCTTCTCCCGACCTCTTCTTGGTGCACTCAACCTATGGCATCACGATTGCGTACAGGTAGCGCTATAATAAACCACAAACGAAGCCTCATACAGAAACGTGATCAGCAACCGTTAATGGCTGCTTGTCGGGTGTATGTCGACGTCGGCCCCGCTGAAAAGAGCACATTACGCGTATCTTCCTATCTTGTAGATGGCGCTGCGATCTGGCCCAGAAAAGAGAAATTATGACTCGTCTTTCTCGTTATTTTGCGTATATATCTCCCTAGCTCTCTTTCTTACTTTATTTAGCGCTTCCATTTTATCATCCGTAGATATCGCCGTATACAAGCGGTACCATTACGAACGCACAGTGTCACGTCTATATCCGGCGCATCCACCTTCACCGGCGCGATACCGCTCTTCTGGTGAGCGTGCCACAGCGCCGTCGTGCGGAGGTGTGCGTAATGTTGGGCGAAATGGCCGGAAAGAGAGTCTCCAGCTTGTAGTTGCCCTCTCCTCTCCTTTTATCGCTCACCCTTTCACTACCAGACACACATACGTACAGTCAAGATATATATTTCGCGCGTGCTGCACTTCAAGGAATTCCTGTACCGACAAGCACAATCGTCGAAAAACGTGCGCTGGAAATTAACGTACCTGGCGTTACGTTCTTTTTCACTCCTTGTATTCATTCTTCCTTCTTTTTCGGACACTCACCGCGGGGATGCGTGCCTGAGAGGTTGCGCAATCAGGAAGCCCCACAACGGATGCGCCGTGCAATACCGAAAATGCAAACGCCAGTACACGTTATTGTGCATTGACCTTTAGAGTCAATTTGAGTCTCTGAGAATGAGTCTTTGAGAACACTTTGAGAATAGTATTTGAGAATGAATACTCACCAACTAGCTTAGCTCTCTGTTATTCTGACCTTTAGAGTTCTGCCTTTCCAATTCAACCTCCTGTTTTTAAACTCCCACAGGTGAAGTTCATATAGCTGTGCAAAAGAAAACGCAAGACGGAGCACTCATCGTTCAGAATCGCAAAACGAACAACGCCTAAGTACGTGTGATCGGTGGTGAGTGTATACGCTATTTAGTGCACGTGCGTGTTTATGCGGTGACTCATTGCAACATAATTACTAACACCCAGCGCCTGGAGGTATTAAGACAGGCCAGATGAACTTCTCCAGCACGCCATTAAAGTTTGTATCTCTTCCGTTCCTCTCTCAGTGTAAATTAATGTGCGAAAAAGACGTAGGGCGACTATAGTGCTTTGTTGTTGAGCGTTCAAGTTTCGGTAATGGTGACATAACTGAAGCTTCAGAGGCGTATACCTCTAATCGCAGAATGGTTATAAACCAGGTAAATGGACCAGATATCCAACGCTGCTCCACGTTATGCATGAGGAGTGTTCCGATATATAGTTTTTTCCTGTGTTCGCGTTTCAAAATACGTGGGACG
Organism: Rhipicephalus appendiculatus; assembly: GCA_030522465.1. NCBI lineage: Eukaryota > Metazoa > Arthropoda > Arachnida > Ixodida > Ixodidae > Rhipicephalus > Rhipicephalus appendiculatus. The sequence goes on along the minus strand of JALIZH010020719.1, from coordinate 470,684 downwards.
GTACTTCGCTTGTGGAAAGCAACGAATCATAAAATGCTGGCACTTAATGAAGCCATGGAATGCACCACGTTTCCACTCGTGGAACTGTTGGCGAAGAAAAGTTTTTCGGTGGGTGAAGAAGAGAACGCAGGCATCGCCGATTTATTTTGGACAGGTACGTTAATCCTACTGATAACAATTATTGTTGGGATTTTACGTCCCAAAGCCACGATATGATTATGAGGGACGCCGTAGTGGAGGGCTCCGGAAATTTCGACCACCTAGGGTTCTTAAAGGGGTGGTGCCACCAAATTTGTGGCTTGCGCGTTCTTCGCTGCAAGCATTTCTTATAGCTCTAGGAAGCATGATACACGCACCAAGATTCACGTATTATCTCCAAATAATTTAATAACGCCTCATTTATGTGGACAACTTTCGGTTTCGGTTTACGGTTGCCAAGATGGGCAGTGACGTAGCAGTGTAGGAGGCTTGGTCACGTGACCACACAAGGCTCGCGCGAAGATGCGCAGCACTTAGCCAGGAAGCGATCGAAACTCGGTGAGTGATGTAGCAACCGATGCTTTGCCGGTACGTACGTTTCGGAGGTGGCGGAGATCCGGAGGTCACTTACGTCACTACAGATCTGGTGTGACGTCACTACAACTTTCGTTGTCTTTCCTATAGAGCTACGTCAGTTTTGATGCGCTAGCGATGGGTCTCGTTCGCGAGAACGAGCATTTAGGTACGCTTTGGAAGTGAATTAAAATATATTCTAAACGTTTGCTGTGTCCGACCCTTCGTGTGGAGTGTCTTTGCATACAGAGGAAACCCACAACGGGCTTGTTATAGCCTCGAAATTTGGTGGCACCACCCCTTTAACGTCCACCTAAATCTACGTACACGGACCTTAAGCATTTTCTCCTCCGTCGAAAATGCGGCCGCCGCGGCCTGGATTGCAATCATTTGATCACGCGACTTTCGGGTCAGCGGTCGAGCACCATAACCACTAGATCACCCTGGCGGATACACTAAGTGTAGTGATTTCATACTCATAAAAGCGTTCCTACCCTTACAAAAATACTTGTAGCCCGTCTGCAGAAATTCTACAGACCATGAGTCACCCGTGATGCGGAATGTGTGAAGACAAGTGACAAACTTTCTGTCACCCCCCAGTCACCTCTGAGTAGGCAATTGGTACACCCATTCTGCAGAAAGTCTGCAGAGCGCAGGATGCAGCATGCCTGCAGAATGTCTGCGGAACATCTGCAGAACGTCTACAGAAATTCTGTAGCATTTCTGCAGAAAATCCGCAACGTTTTGTCCCGGGTGAACAAAAAAGTAATAGCGACCATTTTCATTATCACAAACAGTCAAGGGACATGCAGCATCGAAGGGTAGAATACCACCCATACACCCATCAACACGTGCCCACAACATACACGCAACAACAGCCAAGTAAATACCAAACACATAGACCACTCGCGCTTCACAACCTAACACCGACCACCCGGTATATATAGCCATGTTATCTTGACCGGCCATTCAGTGCCGGTGAGAACATTCCTATGCTTCAAAATTTTACATTTGCACGTTCACAGAATACGTGTAAAATTATGGTGCACGTGAGGCAGCCATAAAACACACATATCTTTTAATCTACACCTGCAAAATGTGCAACGCTATTTCAATTAGTGACTTTTAATTATCAGCTGGCACGCTCTCGCATACGGCTGCAGAAAATTTGCAGCCTTTCTGCAGACAATCTGCAGACTAGGTCTACATGGGGGTGACTGGTGGGTGACTGGAGGGTGACTGGCGGGTGACTGGCGGGTGACTGAAAGGTGAAACCCATTTAATCATTATTATCGATTGTGTCATGGTCCAAAATATATAGATATATACGCATATAGCATATACATCCACACACACACGCACGGGGCACACAATAATAGACAAGTCTGCTAGCCGTCTGCTCGGTGTCTGCAGAAAATCTGCAGACTAGGTCTGTATGGGGGTGACTGGTGGGTGACTGATGGGGGACAGAAAGGTGAAACCTATTTAATCATTGTTATCAAATGTGTCATGGCCCAGAATATATAGATACATACGTATAGGTTATATACATCCACACGCACTCACTCTGGACGCACATTATCAGAAAAGTCTGCTTGCCGTCTGCTCGGCGTCTGCAGAAAATCTGCCGACCAGTTCTGTATGGGGGTGACTGGTGGGTGACTGATGGGTGACTGAAAGGTGAAACCCAATTAATCATTGTTATCAAATGTGTCATGGTCCAGAATATATAGATACATACGGATATGTTATATACATCCACACGCACGCACTCTGGACGCACATTATCAGAAAAGTCTGCTTGCCGTCTGCTCGACGTCTGCAGAAAATCTGCAGACCAGGTCTACAGAAAGGTCGAGTCTGCAAGAAGGTGACTGGGGTGACTGGTAGGTGACTCGTGGGTGACAGAAAGGTCAAACCCATTTTTGTAAGGGTAAGCTATATAGTATGAGCTCGTCTTGATAACAGCATTGTTCGCAAGAGCAGATGCCACAGCCATGGTGTATGACTCAAAAGCTTGGAGGACACTTGAGTTCCCAAGAGTACAGAACGCGATAGCGTAATCGGGCCCCGTGTGCATGGCCTTCTCAATTGCTAGTCTGCCTTCGGTTCTCGGTGCATGCCTCAACCGTGTCGTAATAAACCTACAATTGTGCGCGTAACATTGGCTGTTTCAAACTATGTTAGAATGAGAATGCCTATACTGCCAGTGGAATTGTTAAGTGCCCACTACGCCATAATTATTCCTTTTGCGAATCAGCGAAGGGCCCACTACGCGTCCGTAGGGCGAACCTACGCTGCTGCTTCCTTTGGTGATGCTTTTGCAGCTGACTATGATCAAATACGCCTCAGCACTTTGTAATGGGTGGGCCTTTAAAACACCCACTCGTTGCGCAATTCACATCTTTTGACGCCTGGCGCGATTCTACGCTTCTGCCACGCCATATTACACACGTTAAGGAGACTCCTTACATTAGATAACATTTATATAGTGTTTTTTTTTTTTTGAAAGCTGAATTCCTATTGGAAATAGATGACAATATTTGATGGCTTTATTCTCATGTATTAAAGAGAGAAAAAAAAAGGAATAGCACGGTTTGTGCTAGAGCACTTGCTCGCCGCGCAGGCGGCCTGGGTTCGATTCTTACTCGAACTGAATATTTTTTTGTTTCTTTAACATCTTTTTCGATTTTTCGGTCACGGGCAAGATGATAATTTTTCGCTCACAACCAACGACGCGGACACCAACGCGGACACCGACGCCGACACCAACGCCGACACCGGAATTTCCGCGAAACGAGCTCTTTAACGTTATCGCGTTGAATATTAGCGAAGGCCAGTGGCGTATCCAAGGGGGGGGGGGGGGTTGGGGGGGTTCAAACCCCCCCCGAAATTTTTCAATTTTGCTTGCGTATATATAGACGCACACATACAAACGCACGCACGAACATACATAAAGTATGGTTGAACCCCCCCCGAAAAAAAATTTCTGGCTACGCTCCTGGCGAAGGCAGTCAAGAAATATCAAAGGACGCGAACAAAAAACTTCCTGAATTCTGCCTCACGTTCACGTGACATCAGTCGCGCGAACACCTTTCGCTTTCATGAGACGTATGTGTCTGTTGGCGACAGAAAACGAAGAATGAATGCGCTAATCGAGGAAGCGATTATGTAAAGCCAGAGACGGTATCAAATACCGCAATTTAAAACGCTCTTGCTAAAAAAAAATGAAATGAAATCAGCCAGTTCCCCTTACTGAAAACCGTCGGACCTGCGAAGCTGTAAGCAGGCGAGTGTAAGGGACTGGCTAGCGAGAACACGTAGTGTCGAAAATCCGCCGCTAGATTTGAAACGCGCACGCATACACCTTATTCTGCAAGCGTAGTTGTAGAGCCCAGTGATTTGAACACGTGCCTTCGCAACACGAGAGCCCCCCCCCCCTCCCCCCCCCCTCGCCAAGGAAATTTATTTCGTTTTATTTAGTTCCTTTAGTTCTTTATTCACTGCCCCTCTGGTCACGTGATCTGCGTAAAGCTTACGCTTACGCCTACTACCACTACTATACTATTATTACACGACGACTGCACAGTTTAGGCTAAGACGGTGTCGCTGAAAAACAAGAAAAAAAATTATTTCGGGCGAAATGTTTTTAATGTAAACCGCTACGCATTGTGTCATATGCGTTTGCATATCGCGTATTTTTTTTCGCCCTCAAGGTCAGGCGTCGCGCCTCGCTGCCTGGCGCCCCTTCTGTACACGCTGCATACATACATACACACACGCACACATACTCCTTTAAAAGCTATGGACGTGTACACCTCTTATCGAGAGCTTACGCATGGCTGCGGCCTCTCGGCTTTCCCTGAATGGATAATGCCTGTCGACGCGAGATGCGGGCGATCAACGCAAGAGCGATCACCGCTTGGCCGCAGCCTCTCCTTTCGTGCTCGGCGAGAGCGACCCTCCGCATTCCGGACGCGTTCATTCACAAAATTTATCCGCGACTTTCGCTTTGATGCATCACTTTCTGCTTCTGGGTCATTCCCTGCCTTCCTGCCTCCTCTCTCTCTCTCTCACACACACACATAAGCGTGCACAGGGTTCCCTTTCGGGGGGGGGGGGGGGAGGGGGGGCGAAGGTTCATCGCTGCGTACCCCTTCCCTTTTAAGTCAATGTAAGGGGAAGACTTTGCACACCCCCCTATCTTAGGTGACCTGGGGGGGGGGGGGGGGGGCGCCCCCTCTGCCCCCCCTCGTGCGCACGCCTATGCACACAAACACACACACACACACACACACACACACACACACACACACACACACACACACACACACACACACACACACACACACTTTCTTTACACAACATCGTTGAGTACGGGCCACTTTGTCAACGTCTCTCGAGAAGAATTTCTTTCCGGCGGAGAGGTGAGATTGGAATGAGCGATTGTGCGAGGCGAGTCGAGCCGTTCGCTGCAAGCAGGAAGGGTTGCCCGACGACTGCCGCCCCTTGACGCTTCTCAGCAACGCGGGAGGAGGGCTACGTGTCCACTGGTGTACTGGAAGTGTCACGTGAAGATCTCCAAGTCTTGCGCAGAAAACAAACGCAAGGAGGAAACTTACCTGAGTACGGGAAATTTCAACGGTCCAGGTGACCGTACACATAAGTGCACTAGGCAATTTAACGCTTAACATTGCGCCAACTACAGCTACAGACGGCAAGACCTGTCTTATTTCATTCGGTGATTATCGAAAGGTGAAAGATCAATGGACATAAAAGAAAAAGAAAATCACGGCCCTTAATGCATTCACCTAAGAGGACGCGAATGTGAAAGCCGTCTTTTTCTTCTCAGTCGATTGCATTATAACACAGTTACAGCGGAGACGGCATCTTCACAATAACGTAGCTGTAGTGTTAGATGCCGGGAAACAAAAAGAAAAAGAATGCCCAATAATACTCGTATTATTACACGAAGCTACTACAGTAGTACTTTATTTAACTAGCACCACCTTTTGCCCGTTTGTATTCCTTTACATGAGGCCGAACTCATAGGCTGACGACAAACCGTCAGATTGCGATAAAAAAAATAAACGATGCTGTTACGACAGTTTGCGATATTAAGTGGTAAAACCGAACAACCACACGATGCATTAGTAACAAACTGATGGAAGGTTAATTTGGTTCGCCTTTCAAAACTGAAGGTTAAACAGCGTGGCTTCAGAACGAGGACACAAAGAAAGAAATGTAGGAAGACAAGCGCTATCCTTGTTGCATTTGTTTATCCTGTGTCCTTTGCTGTATTCTCATGGCTCCATCCTCTGTTCTAGGCGCCGTGCAACGTGCAACTAGGACATGAGAATGTGACGTTGTGTGCACAGGCTGCGTGGATAATTAAGTTGTTATTTTTCAAATACCATAGTCCGTATGTTTATGACGAGAATTGGGTGAACGGGTCTTGTCCATTTGCAGTCAATAACTACTCACACGTATTTTCAGAAAAAAAAGCTGTTATGAGATCACAAGAGCCGATTTTGGTGGCGTACTTGTCCGCCGCCGCCGCCGGTGTCCGTAACTGCTACCATGCGCAATGAGAAAAAAAATATCCCCAGGACCGTGCTGGGATTTGAACCAAGGTCCTTTGCGTGTAGTCCAGTGTTCTGCCAAAGAGCAACGTCGGTTCTTGAAACGCCTTCGCAAAAAGACCCTTATACAGGAGTCATGTCGGACAAGGAATCGCGTTAACAGATGTACTACAGCATGGTACAAGAGCGGAATAACGACTGGGCGTCACACCACGAGAATTGCACAACGATTGGGTGGTTTAAGCTTCCCGACGATTACAAAGGGCTCAGCCATAATTCTTCATCGTCATCAGCCACTGCATGCATCAATAAAGTGCACACAATGGCTACAGATGTGTAGTGGGTACCCCACTTCTCCATGGAATGATGGATAATGGCATAGTGGGTACTTCCTTACTTCGTAATGACGATTTATGGCGTATAGTGGGTATCTTGCCGCAACTCTACTTGCAATAGTCGCCCCAAGAGAGTTTATCACGGGCTCTGGATATTCTTTGAGTATTGGCATCGTGGGTATATTTCCTTCTTATTTAAAAATTGTAGCGCTACATTAGACCCAAAATGCTTAGACCCAAAATACTTAGACCCAAAACCACGGCTTGAGAAAATAAAAATCCTAAGCAGAAGTAAAGATAGATTAGCTCGCGAACTATCAGAAGCGTATTTCATCACACAGAAAGGCGACATGTGCGTCAGCACCACATCTGTATCATTGCGTGCTAGTGAATTTGAAGTACTAAACAAAAAGTGATAGCTTGCACCAATCCCACCCCATCCACTGTTCCTCATGAATGCGTATGCGTTCCTTGTCTTTCATTGCTATAAAATGCTATGCGGTTGTTTCAATAAAAATAGTTGGAGTCAGCGCCCGTCCTGTCATGTTCTTTTCTTCTTGTCCTCGTCTAATGTAGCGCTACAATTTTTTAAATAAGAATGTATCACCAACTAGCCCCGCAACGTGTTTTGTTAAGGGTATATTTCCCTAATGCGCAGAATTATGATTTATGGTGTAGTGGTTACCTTGCAACTGTATTTGCAATAGTCGCCCCAAGAGAGTTTACAAGGGGCTCAAGAAAGGCCGATCCTCCAGCTTTCGCTGTGACTGCGTTTCGTGTTCCGTGCAGGTCCTGCTGTTTGTTAGTACTGTTTTTAATTAAGCTTGTGTAAGGAGAGGTTGGTGTCACGTACAGGCCGGCTGCTCTCTCGCTACTAAGTGCCATAAAAATAAGAACGCTCTAAACAGAAGAAAACATAAAGGCACTCAAGAGCTCCGTCGATATGGGCAGCGGCTCAACAACTGCTGAATCCAAATTCACAAGTCGGAACACTTAAGCCCAAGGCAACATGCGAAAAAAAATGAAAATTTACTGAAAGATCACCACAATGTGGAATACACCGTAAAATGGTGTTACTTTGTGACAGATTTCGTACGTTTTCATTCTCTCGCTGAAGAATTATCAACATAAAGGCGAATGAATAGTGCCATAACGTTGCTGAAACATTCCCTCACACGACGGTATGTTCTACAAATCCGCATTTTTATTACAAACGGCTGTATTCAGGTTAAAAGCTGTCACAAAGTTGCCCCGTCGTGTGGGGCAACTTTGTGACAACGTTGTTTTTGGCTGGATATGATTGGGAAAAAAAAGGGCTCGCAAAATGTTACCCCATCAAAAGTCTATCTGCGTTATGTACAATCGCCGTCAGTGCTTTCTTCTGGGCTGTCGTCAAGAGAAGACCTCTTCCTAGGTCGTCTAGCTCTGATACCGGAGGAAGAGCTGCCCTTCTTTCTGTTTGTCGGTTTTCCTGTCTTGCTCGCTTCTTCTACATCGGCAACTGATACGCTTTTCCCCGTTGGGACGTTGAGCATCTTCCTCCTTTCAACAAAACCACATATAAATTAAATTAAAAACAGAGTGGGCTAACTTTGTTACAATTGGCGTGTCAGAAAGTTACCCCGCGAACTATCAACAATTCAGTTTCCTTTCTATAAACTTCAACAGACGTGACTTGATTAAATTTATATTACAGTTTATTTTAGCCTACATATTAACAACCACAAGTGAATACCTGTTTTCTCTGTATTTCTCGTGCGGACGGGTCGAGCGCACAAAGTTTACGGTGCTTCAACAATGCACGCTAAAACACCATTGAACATGTCAGAGTCTAGAGTGGCTCCGGAGCGTGGGAACATTTGCCGGCTGTTGCTAAGTGGCACGGCATGTCAGGCGAGCTTGTTGGGTGGCGTATAGTTTTTCGGCGGCGCCTGGTCGTGGCGCGAGATTTAAAGTACAGAAAACCGAGCGCGTGTCACAAAGTAACCCCTGCAGTCACAAAGTAACCTCATTTTACGGTATATAAAAAAAAAGAACATGCAATAAAGGTTCACGAACACATCTTAAATTATTTGTGAGCTCACATATAGGCACTGTGTATTTGAAAAAAGAAATATCGCACGCGTACAGGCTGGTATTGTACGCAGACCTTGCGGAAAGTGTAATCATTCAATGCTTGCGCAATTGACATATTATTCGTGACAAGTTGCCCGCGATGTTTGTACACTCATAATGAAGTCTCGCCTAAAGTGCTAGATATAGCCAGGAAACTGCACATTTTTCGTCTATTTTCCTAGATATAGCCAGCACATTAGCCGGCACCTCATTAAGAGTGTACAAGAGAAGTCAAGTGCACACGCAGCCTGCATATGGGCTGTTTCAGTCATCCACGCACCTAGAGGAGCACCTTCATCTTTATTTTTGCCCCACGTCTTTCGCTTAGAATGCGTGACGTATTGGGTTCGACCCCCGGTGCGGCAGGGAACCTACTTGTTGCGTTCGGTAGCATGAGTACTCATCTAGAAAGGCTGAGCTTTCCTTTCCGCTATTTCCAATATTTCCCTCTACCTCGACTCGAATGTCGCGGTACCGAATCGCGGTGGTGGCGGCGGCCGCGTTTTCGGTGGATGAGAAAATGCTTGAGGCCCGTCTTCTTAGATTTAGGTGCACGTTAAAGAACCCCAAGGAGGCCGACATTTCTAGAACCCTCCAATACGGCGTCACCTCATAATCTTCTCGTGGTTTTCGGACGCCAAACCCCGGACAGCTTTTAATTATTATTAGTTCCACTCCCTCTTCCCATGACACTGCGCTGTGCATGACGGATTGCAGTAATCAGCGCCTTTTCCTATAACATCAAACCGCCATCACATATCTTCGTGTCTTCGTTAAAGCATGCCCATATCAAAGACGTTCGCGTGAATTGCGTCAAGATGGCGTAATGATTAGGTTTGAAAATTCTAAACCCTCAACTTACCATCAGTCGTCGTTTTGCGCACACATTTACATGCGTGCTTGCGTGCAGCCTTTTTGCTTCATCAGCTGAAATGAGCAAAAGGAAAAGAACGTGTTTATGCATGTTGCTCGTGATGCAAATCACGGTCGATGCTAATTATTAGAGAGAGAGAGAACTAGAGAGAGAGAGGTGTGCACTGTTTCTGCATAACATTATGCCAGATAGTCGTTCTCCAGCTAGACGCGTGCGGCGGGAGCCCGCGCTGTATGCAAATTAAGGCGGGGCGCCCGCTTCGTTAACCCAAGCCACAGGCGCCCTCTATCACATCTACTTATCTCAAGCTTGCATCCCCAGCCTCTATACCTCCCTCACTGCCTCACTCGCTCTCACTCCCTCTAAACGAAACACAACCAGTGCAAACCGCAAAGGAAACTATCGACACGGGATCGGGTTTCCATCACTCGTATACATTAGTGACCGGGCCGCATTTCTATCAGGGGCGTGCTTATAAAGACAACGAAATGAGGCTTCACAATCAGCACTCGACTCTCAAACTGGGCTCGGCGTCGCAATCGTTTTAGACGCACTCATCTGCATTTCAGGAAGGAAAAGAACTGCACACAGAGACGACGATCGACGCATTGCAGACAAGCCGCATGTATACACGCCATTCGAGAGGCCTAGTACATAAGACTCCGTGATTGGCGAATCGACCGACTGATTTCTTCTTTCTTTATAATATTCCGTTTATTCGTTTCGTGCGATAAGAGCCTACGCGCGCCTTGTTATTGGGTTGTTGTGCGATAGACATACGGCGAGCGAAATGTGATCCGGGCAGTCTCAGAGAACAAGCCGTAAAACTATATTCGAGGCCCAGCACCAAGGAGGTTCCTTGCCCAGCACACGCAGCACTGTGCGCGGCTTAGTTTTTATCCCCGACGCTTCCCGTCAGTTTAAACGCGGTTTGGTTTGAGCGGCGCATAAACGTCTCAATGAAAGAACAGCCGCTCTGTGATAGTCTGCGTATCGCTGCTCTTTGCCTCGAAACCTGTTATATATTCCAGTTAGAGTGATTAGCCTATATCTTACGCATCCGGAACAAAAGTAGATTCGAATGTAAGTTGATATGCTTTACAGAGGATTACGAAGATAATATAACTGCGATGACTTCAGTGATCTCTGCCGCTTCTAATTAATAAATAATAATAATAATAATAATAATAATAATAATAATAATAATAATAATAATAATAATAATAATAATAATAATAATAATAATAATAATATCTGGGGATTAACGTCCCAAAACTACGATACGGTTATGAGAGACGCCGTAGTGGAGGGCTCCGGAAACTTCGATCACGCACTCAAATTTAAGTACACCGGCCTCAAGCATTTTCGCCTCCATCGAAAATGCAGCCGCCGCGGCCGGAATTGCCCCTTCTAACTCATCAATCGTGAAAGAAGCTGGCTCACATAGCAAGCACAGACAGACAGACACAGAACTTTATTAAGGTCCTGAGGAACACTACCGCTCAAGGCGGTAGAGCAGCACAATTATAAAATAATTAGGAAAATTATCGATGCCTTCCACATTAGCAGAAAAATGATAGCTGCGTGAGCCAGCCGTCAATTAGACTTTGAGCCAAAGATTATGAATACTTAGTCAGCACATGCTGCAAATTGAAATAGAAATCGTTATGCGCATGCTCAGCGAGGCAGCAAGAGCCAGAAAAAGTTGCCTATAGTTTTGAGCGTTTTTCACATGGTCAGATGACTTACTCAGATTTCTTATTTTGTGTTTTTCTGAATAAATACGAGGTGAGAGTCGGGGTACGTTGTGTGCAGTTCTTGTACTTCGTCATTATTTATTTCGTTATTTATTTACTTATTTATTTTTTGATCACTGCACTATTCTCCCTATGATTTCTCTTAGATCATTGAGCAACAAGGATAAGCACACAGCACCTGTTGATCGCGTTCCTTTGATTTATGAGGTGTACTTTGATTGATGGGCATCTGGTAAAACACCTGTATGCTACGCAAAAGATGCTCAGGCGAAGCTATTGCCAGGGCCAAGCACATCAGGCTAACTCAGCCTCACTGATGCAACGCCAACGCTGCCACCACTTGGAAGCTCGAAGCACAACCATGCATGTCGCACAACCGCGCAGCGGGCTGCTATTGATTAATTGTACGATTGTACGCCTCTCACACACTGACTTTGTGAGCGTCGACATCAGAGTACGTTTGGAAGAGGCCAGTATACGAATTGGCAGACCAAAGAAAGAAAGAAAGAAAGAAAGAAAGAAAGAAAGAAAGAAAGAAAGAAAGAAAGAAAGAAAGAAAGAAAGAAAGAAAGAAAGAAAGAAAGAAAGAAAGAAAGAAAGAAAGAAAGAAAGAAAGAAAGAAAGAAAGAAAGAAAGAAAGAAAGAAAGAAAGAAAGAAAGAAAGAAAGAAAGAAAGAAAGAAAGAAAGAAAGAAAGAAAGAAAGAAAGAAAGAAAGAAAGAAAGAAAGAAGGAAAGAACCTAAGTGACGTATATGTGCAACGTGGCAATACCGGGCAGAATAAGACAGGAAAGGCGAATCATTGCGAATGCTTCCATCGGCTATTGCTGAATGCGTTTCTCGAACTCAAGCCAAGAAAGCACTTTAGTTTTCGACACCATGAAGAATATTGATGCGAGAATTGGCGCCATCTATAGCTGTATTGCCTCACGGAATTATACGACTTCCTCGAAGACGTTTAAGAAGAAGACGCCTTTAATTATTTAACCCGGACTCGTCTCACTCACGCCGTCTACTTCACCACGATAAGGTATAAGCGACAGTACCCCAATGTGAGCGCAATCTGGCAAAGATTAAGTTACGTGAGATTTTGAGTGATGTCAGGCCACGCGTTCATTAATAATGTTTGCTTTAATGCTAAGCGCGCTCATACATATGCAGTCCTGGCCAACGTTAACCTCGGCCAGAGCGGCGCGCATTTGGCTATGCAGTGCGCACGCTTCCGTGAAGTGGTGCACTGATGGTTATGTCACCACCAAGACAAGCAGGATGCGTCGCCTCATTATGAGTAAAGTGCATCCGCCGAAGCAAATTAAAAACTCACAGGGTGCCTTATGCATTAGTCTAACATAACTCGATTGCGAAAATGCCACTCTGTCAATAAACCCTTTTCATAAACCGCAAGTGCGCTTCCCTGTGCTACATCTTCACCATACTAATGGCGGCACCCGTCGTCCTTCAAGTGCAGAGGAGGTCCTAGTGGAACGTGCCGTGGCTTATTTATCATGCGTGTTTATATCAAGGGAGCCCAGAGAACGTTTTCCACGCCATAGGGCAAGCAAAGTGCGCCTGAACTCGCTGTTTGCAACAAGTGACCAGCCGCCATTACTAGGGCAGACTGCATTGCAGGAAAGCTAGCTTTACAATTATGAAAAGGGTCTATTGCACTGGTCACCTCCCCCCTCCCCCCCCGCCTAATACCCAAAAGCTTTCTGCATCTAAAATGCGTTTGCACTTCCTCCGGGATCGGAGGCTTGCAAGCTCTCTGCACCTGATGTGGTTTTGCAAAGCCTTCGAGATCGGCCCACCTTTGATGACGTCATCATGTGACACCACGTAATCACAGTGGCGTCATGGTGAAGTAATGGTGACGTCATAAACTTTGGCGATCTGAGAAGTCATCACATGATGATGAATTTCTGCATCATTTTGTGATGACGCCGATGGCCATACTTTCCGCGTTAGATGAGGAACCGAAGGCTTGCGCCTCAAAATATGAGTGAGATTGGTCAACACCATTTCTCAGCAGATGTCACGTAGTTTCATGACGTCTATCACGTATATTGGGGGAGTCCTGCGCCCCGTTGATATATTAACGATACAGACACAGAACCCCAAATGCCGGACTGGTGTAGCAGGAGACCAACCAACAAAATTCTTCTGCATGTTGGTTTCGTTTTGTCTATTTTGCGTGATTTCACAACAGTCAGGGAGAACACAGCGCGCGTTAGGCTTTGACGGCTCTTGGACGAGCCCAGCGGCCCCAGCGGCGTCATAGCGGCGCCATGCGCGCCCCAAACGCGGTAGATAAGGGCGGGAGAACAGAGGCAACGTGAGTGCTACAGCACAGTGTCTTCTGCGGGGGAGCAGACGCCGTTTGAGCAGACGTCGTCCCCGAGAAAGCGCCATCAAGCTACCTTATAAGCGGCCCGACGCGCCAGCATCGTCTTGACTTGCGACGGCCTCTTCCTTCACGGGGTTAGACCCTTGGCTTGGCTCGGCTAAAGGCGCTGCCTTCACGGCGGAACCTCGAAAGAAAAGAAACAGATCGCGGAGGTGGTAGCGCTCCTGGCTTTTGTCCCTAAGTGCGCAACGTCTAAAAGAGTGATGACCAGTCGGAAGTATAGAAAAAAAGACAAAAGAAAGAGGACGCAGGGGAACTTGCAGGGATACAGAACGCGACAGCGGGAAGGAGCAGAGTGGCCAAGATGGCGGCCACTGATTTACGAGCGGCGGTTAAAGCGGAGGCCTGCAAATTTGTTACGCTAACGTGGCCGCGTAGCAGCATTCGACTCGGTAGGTCGGCACTTTTGCATTTTCGGCCTTGAGCGGCGTGGCGCCCTATTTCTTTTAGGGACGCCCCTTGGATGCATGCGGCTTGTGAAGGAAAGCGTAGACTGATCACTGTTGCGACACCTTCCTCCACATTCGGAAACTTAGCTTCCACTTTAGACGTCGAGACTCTGCCCTCACCCCCCCCGCACACTCCTCCGCATTTGCTCTCTTCCTTCTTCTGCATTGCTATACTTTGCCGTTAGTCTGAGCATGGGGGGCCCACCCAGGAGAAAGGCAGATTGGAGCTGGTGTTACGCGAGCGAAAGCTAAAAAAAAAAAAAGAAAAAAATCGCGACACTCGCCAGAGAGCATCGATCTTTCGTCAATTAGCGCGCGCAATGCTCCCACAGGGAGGTCCGTCTTTTTCGCGAAGTGCAAGCTCGCGATAAAGTTGACGCGACAAGTTACAGACGCGTTTGCTGTGGTATAGATGGATTTGCAGCGTGCCTGCACCGTTGGCATGCGTCTCTATATAAGCTGAAGCAGAGCACAGCCGACGGCGATGAGCGAGCGTTCATCGAAGCACTTGTGTCAGAAAAGCGAACACAGTAAGAAAGAAACGTGGACTGACAGACGGACGCACGGATAGATAGATAGATAGATAGATAGATAGATAGATAGATAGATAGATAGATAGATAGATAGATAGATAGATAGATAGATAGATAGATAGATAGATAGATAGATAGATAGATAGATAGATAGATAGATAGATAGATAGATAGATAGATAGATAGATAGATAGATAGATAGATAGATAGATAGATAGATAGATAGATAGATAGATAGATAGATAGATAGATAGATAGATAGATAGAAAAGCAATATATCATTGGATGAGTCTCCTCTCAAGAGTGTCTTCAGTAGGTAGGCGCCTCTCTTTAATATACACAAGTTTGCAAGCTAAACAGTTTGGAGTAGCACCACGTTCCCGAAAAACCTTATTTTTCGGCCATTTCCACGGAGCAAATGCTGTTTCATACATCGAATATAATTAAGGCGAAATGAACGTTCCTGGCTTTTTTCCAAGCCTCTGGAGGGCGTGATGTTCACGCAGTGCCGCGGATTTCGAAGTCCTTCACACGCGTTGGGAGAGAGAAAAATAATTCACGCAGAATCTTCTTTGGGAGTTGTCTAAGCGATGCGTAAGCGTATAGAGGTTTACTGCTTAGTTACAGTTTTCCCTATCGGCAAGTCTGCTCTATGCCTTCGCTCCGTCGGTTGTGGCCCGTCATAGTTTAAAGGTTGTGGCCATGTAGGTTTCTGACGAAAATGGCCGCCGAGCATCCTTGATATCGCACTCTACAGTAGCATACGGCTTTGGAAGTCCGCGGCATTTCCTCATGAAAGGCGGATGCACGCAAGATTGCACCAATGGGCTCGCTCTCCAGACTGACGTCATAAGCCGAACGACCCGTGACCCCGCCTTCGGGGAACGTTGCCGTGCGCATGATCGGGGCTATTTCTTTAGTCGCGGACGCGATCGGCTGTCGCGTCTCGGTCGTCTGGGCGGGACCTCTCCGGACTTCTTAAGGTGCATCCGACTTCGGGTAGTTACACCTTAAGGTTGATACACCTTATTGCGAAGGTGGAAAGTCGATCAAAGGTTGACTTTCCACCTTCGGCCCCGGAAGGCCGTCGACCAAAGAGAGTCCATTGTGAGAAGCATTTCATCGCTTCATTTTCATGTATGCGTTTGTTGTAACGCGAATTATTTCGCACCCGAACCTTAAGGGGGAGGGAGGCTGCGGTGAAAATGCGCACCCCCCTAATGGAGGACCCTGAGCACGCCTATTCATGCGCGGTTTGTCTATTCGAAAGCTTTCATTCTCGCTTGTGCAGCCTCTTGAACAGCATCATACTGTTCATGCGGGAGGCCGATTGTGAAGGTATACTGTCTAGCGAGTTGCGGGCGCTCAACGGTAAGCGGTGTTCCCGGTCACCTCCACAAACTCCAAGAGGCTGTGGAGAGCCCGGAGGTTGGGAGCTGAAAGGAACAGCACGTCGGTGGTGGTCGTAACAGGGAGCCCCTGTTGCCCGTATATATAATCTTGTTCCACATAGGTTCCAGTTAATACCGTCGTAAACATACTTTAACCGTAACAGGCGGAGATTTTATGCGGATCAGCGAGCGTTATTCGGAACGGCAGTTCCTTTTTTCTCTTAGTTTTTGGAGTTAAGTGGAACGCGACATATGTAATCGAATCCAGCGATTTGTTCCGCTTACCGAATTTCGTGTTTTGCCGGTTGTTCCACACACGAATTGAAAGCGACGCCGTATCCGCATCTCATGTTTCAGATATGCAGCTTATGTGCTTCAGGGTACAGTTTAATCGAGGAGGTCCTCCCCGTGAATGCTTTCTTCGATTACGAAACAACTGTAGGGCAGCAACGGAACAAAGCACGCCAAACGCGGAACTGTCGCTCGCGAAATCAACGACTACAGAGACGCCGTGTCTCTGTGCAGCATATCTTCCTGCAAACAGAAAAAAAGCATGTCCGTGCCCTCTCACCGACAAACCATCGCGGGTGGACCATGCATGGTGACGGTTATGGAGCCGCACTAACGAGTGATTGACTATATAGGTATACAGACAGCGTGCGCCATTTTCTTTGCTGGTGAATGTGCGTGGTTTTCCGAAGCTTTGTCCGTGCTTGTGGTTCCGGAGGCTCAGGGACCATCGCTAACAAGTTTGCCTTTGAAGCCTCGGACTTTTGATCCTGCGGTCACTTCACAGAGGTGAGTGGCGAGTGTTTATATGGCGTATCAATTAGCAGCAAGGCGGATGACAAATCGGGAACTCTTGCATTCTTTGCGCCATTTTTCTCGCTGGCTGTGAGCTCTGTCTTCGTTTTGTGGCTTGAAAGTTTATGCGACCACGACGAAATGAAGGGTGCTTGGGCGTGCATTAGCAGGCTGGATGAATACGTAGGCGTCTGTAATCAGCATAATTTGCGTGCCATGTAAAGCTGTTATGTAGGTTTCGCCGAGAAATGTCGTACTTCATCAAACGCTCGCGACGGAAAGGACACTGTACCAGTTAGATGTGCTTAGCTATAGGCTCGCTTCACTTCACTGAGGTTTGCTGTTTAAAACACTGCCTTTTACGGTAACTTTATTAAATGGCATCGCGCGCTTACTCGGATGGCCCGCGTGAGTGTGTTAGTACAATACACGATGACCTTTCAAAAGCATTTCTTGCATGACTGGCTGCCCTCGGAAGTTTTTCCTGTATACAATGAATTAGCTAGCACTACGCGCAGTCACTTTATGATTCCGTATTTTAACGTCGGTGACAACAGGGTATAGTGTTCGGAGTGGTGTTTGATGCGTTGTTGGGTGTCTTTGTTTGGTGCAGTGTCGTGTGGTGTAACTGCTCGTCTACTTTCATGAAAAGGCGCTCGCACTAAATTATCTCAGAAAATCCCTTCTAACGCACCGTTTCCGACACATTTAGATTCTGTATGTCAAGTGCTGAGCGTTTTTTATGTGAATATGTAATGGTTCTGTGGTTGTTAACGTAATTACAAATAAGCAGTGGTGGTATCGACAAGAGTTTTCAATTTTTTTCCAGCCATGAGATTCGATATTGACAACCCGCTCGTTATTGGACACCACGGTAGCGTCACGCAACGTGATCTTGCGTTAGGTAGAAGGCACATTACCGCCCCTGTCTCCACGCATGTCGAACAAGCCCCACACCGATTGTTCAAAGGTAAGAGTAACGGGGCGGCTCCCACTAAATGTTCTACTTCGAAAATATTCGATAGCTTCGCACTAGCTCGCGAATTAGCCAACCGAGCAGACGGCGCCCCGACCAAAATACCAAAAGACAACAACCCACACGACATCTTGGAGCACCAGCGTCGCGAACGACAAATCTACGCGTCTCCGCATCCGCAGCTAGGAGTAGGAGATGCCCGGAAATACAGAAAGATCCAGACAAACACCTATCCGCACTTGGGATTATGGCACGCAATGTGGCCAACGGCGTACGCCGGTCAATGCCCATGGTGTGGAGGGCGGCCGTCTCTTCCCCACATTATGTGGAAATGCATGTCTAGGCCACAAAACATAAACTCCCCTCTGGTACAGACCTTACTAAGGGAGCCTTGGGAGGCCGTTCTCGCTCGAGCCGACTTGGAGACCCAGCAGGGTCTCTTGGATCAGGCTGAGCGTACAGCAACGGCCACTGGAGTCCTGGACTAGGGACCCACCCTTGCCGCTCCATTGTCTATCATATTTCTTCAATAAAGTTTTTCAATCAATCAATCAATCACATCAATACCCGCCACGGTGGTGTAGTGGACCTGGTGCTCGACTGCTGACCCGAAGATCACAGGATCGAATCCCGGCTGCGGCGGCCGCATTTTTGATGGAGGCGAAAATGTTTGAGGCCCTGTACTTAGCTTTACGTGCACGTTAAAGAACAGCAGGTGGTCGAAACTTCCGCAGCCCTTCACTACGGCGTCTCTCATGATCATATCTTGCTTTTGCGACATTAAACCCCAACAGTTATTATTATTCTTAACTTCACATTAAGAAATTTATAATACAACGTGTGAAACATCGTCGGTCATTTTATTCTCGAGATTTTTCTTATCAATATAGTGCTTTCGTTTTATTCACGTTGGCTCATTAGTAGCATAGAATGGGTATTAGAGGTTTGTGAAAAATGAAGCTTAAAATCGAATTGAATATAAATTAAATAGTGGCGACACCGAATTTCAATACGGATTCTTGTCGAAGACTATTCGAATAGTTTTCGGATAGTAAGGCAACTACATTCAAAGAAGCCCTAGAATAATAAGGCAACCATTTTCAAAAGAACCGTAGATTTATGCTAGATTTTATTCTAAATAAGTATTCCAAACCTTTCGAACAAGGAAACGGTTCAATTACTTTTAACCGACCAGAATACCACAATTATGTAAACTAAGGTAAGATCGTATGCAGCCGCAAAAATAGCATTTGAGATATTTTGTAACAGCCTTAAGCAAAGCATTAACTAAAAGTTGTACTTTGTTAGCAGCCTTTAACTAAAAGCGATGCACTTAAAATTAAACAATTTTCATTAGTCAACATCAAGGTGAATGTCATGACGATGGTAGTAGATGAGTGACGTTGTCTCTTCGATGACAGTGGAGTATTATTAAGCAAAATGCATTGATTCTGTGAATAATAGCGTCGATAGTTAAAAAAAAAGTCTTGAAATTCCTGCTTCTTGGTAATACAACGCTAAAACAAGAAAAATTACCCCTTCGGTGTTCCAAGATTCCGTTCCGCTGGGGTTTTCTAATCAGGGCTGATTAAATTATTCGAAAAATAATCGGTATTTCGAATGTACAGTATTTGCCTCCTCGAACACTGAATCGGTATTCAAAACTTTAGAATTTCGCACACCCCTACTTATTATGGGTGCAGCTGACATGAAGATCATTGCTTGTAATGGAAATTGAGGTGAATGCACCCTATAATGTCCAGAAATGTAGAATGAATTTTCGTTAGTAATCGTGATCAATAAACAGCAACACAAGGCTGGAGGTCCAACTTGTATGCGCAGTAATAAGAGATTGCTCATGATTTGAAGTACGAGGGCTGTTCAAAAAGAAACCAAACTTTTCCAATAGCGCGCCAACCACCAGAGGGAGCGAGCTGCGGCTACTAACTGCGCGTAACGGTAAGCCTAAACAAGAAAGTGTAATTAGCCGCGTTTTGCTCTCACCATTAGTTCGCGAGCTACAGCCGCTAAAGTGAGCACATGGACAAGCTGTTCTTCGCATTAGTGCCAAAGTGACAATGAAAGAGCTCGAAGAACAAGTGTGTGTGTGTGTGTGTGTGTGTGTGTGTGTGTGTGTGTGTGTGTGTGTGTGTGTGTGTGTGTGTGTGTGTGTGTGTGTGTGTGTGTGTGTGTGTGTGTGTGTGTGTGTGTGTGTGTGTGTGTGTGTGTGTGTGTGTGTTTGTGTGTGTGTGTGTGTGTGTGTGTGTGTGTGTGTGTGTGTGTGTGTGTGTGTGTGTGTGTGTGTGTGTGTGTTTGTGTGTGTGTGTGTGTGTGTGTGTGTGTGTGAAGTTCTCCTAAAACTTCGGAAAACTTTCACAGAGACATTTCAGTAGCTTAGCCAAGCATACGGTGAGGATTGTATGAGTCACACGCAGTGCTATAAGCGGTTCAAGCGTTTTGAACACGGCAGAATGTCGGTCGGTGACGATCCCATGCAAGCCTGCACGGCCTTCCACATCAACAGATGGTGACAATGTCGAGAGTTCGTGCTGCGGTTCGAGGAAATCTTCGTTAGACTGTTGAAAAAATTGTTCACGAAATGGGTATCAGCGTAGAATAATGCCATGAAATTTCTGTCTATTTCCTTTGTTTCAAAAGACGCCGTTTCCAAACCCATACAGGAGATCCAGGACAATACGAGAAGAGACGTGCGGGCCATTCCAGAAAGTGCGTTCCAGGAGGCTTTCAAAAAATGGAAGAAGCGATGGGAACTGTGTATTGCCAGTAGAGGGGTGTACTTTGAGGGGGGCAATGCTTAAAGTGTTGTACCATAAGCCGTGAAGGTGCTATAGCAAACGTTCGGTTTCTTTTTGAACAGAACTCGTATGTGGCATCTTGTCAAGCGTTGGTGCGTGCGTGCGTGCGTGTGCGTGTGTGCGTGTGTGTGTGTGTGTGCGTGTGTGTGTGTGTGCGTGTGTGTGCGTGCGTGCGTGCGTGCGTGCGTGCGTGCGTGTGTGTGTGTGTGTGTGTGTGTGTGTGTGTGTGTGTGTGTGTGTGTGTGTGTGTGTGTGTGTGTGTGTGTGTGTGTGTGTGTGTGTGTGATCTTTTAATCAGAATGTGTATATAAACATATATTAAGTTTTATATCACCTTCTAGCCAATTGGAGCTGCAAGGGCATAACTGCAACAAAGGTAATCCAAATTTTGTAAACACTCCCTTACAAGCTCGTATCAGTAAGCACACTTTAGAGAGAAATTTCATTATTTGAAGTTAAGGTCCTTCTCTTCGCTGCTTTAACACTTTATTGTTGAAATGTTTCTTTTTCCATTTTTTGAACATACAGAATGCTGCCAAGATTTTCCAGAAGATCTTGATGTCGCCCATGGAAACAAATTTTCTGGCGTCAGGACACTGTGGTGAAGGCTCCTCAGATGGCCAAGTGAACCGCATGAGAACGCAGCTCTCGAGCTAAGCTCCGGCAACAGAACCAACTGCTACTTCCATGAGCCCCACAGATCAGGTAGCTGCGTGAACACCGACTTTTCGCGATATTAGTTCAGTAGTTTGTTCAAGTATGTCAACGGGTAGCATCCAGGCATGAGGAAATACAGCTGTGCCATTATTATGGCGAAAGCCTTTAATGTCTCATGCTCACGTCCGTCCGTCCGCCCTTCCGTCCGTCCGTCCGTCCATCCGTCCGTCCGACTGTGTCCGTCCGTCCGTCCGTCCGTCCGTCCGTCCGTCCGTCCGTCCGTCCGTCCGTCCATTCGTGTCCGTCCATCCATCCGTCCATCCGTCCGTGTCCGTCCGTCTGTCCGTGCCGTCCGTCCGTCCGAGCCCTATCACGGAGACAGGTGGCCGCCGGGGTGCGCAAACGGACGCCGGTCGCGTCGGACTCTAGCGCTCGCGCTTTGCTTGCGTAGCGTCGCTGTGCCCAGCGTTTGGAATCATTCTGACCGACGCCGTCTCAATGGACACAGGCGAACACACTTTGGAATTTACTGGACAAACGGCTGTGACAGTGATGTCGTGTACCACGCCAGAGTGACGGATTGTGACCGACTGCGTGTGTGTGTGTGTGTGTGTTGTGTTGTGTTGTGCTATCTTTCTTTCTCCTTCCACTCTTTCCTCTCCCTCTTTCAACCTCCCCCCATCCCGTCCCCACGTGTAGGGTAGCAAACCGGTCACCCTGGACTGGTTAACCTCCCTGCCTTTCCCCTCTACCATTTCTTCTCTCTTGGAATTTACAAATGGTCCATCAATTTAAGCGCTGGAACGCAGATGGAGTATGCGCGATGCGCAAAGCGTGAGAAAATACGAACGCATGCGAACGGAGGAAGATTAGTCTCGCGTCTCGCTGCGATTCGCGGTAAAAAATTAAAAAAGAAAACACGCACACATTCCGGTTTGTGTATTATCCCACTGAGAGTGTAAAAGAAAAAAAGACATGGCATAGTCAGTCGAATGGCCACACGCTTCCGCCGTGCACACTTTGGAATGTACAAAGTGTCCTTCAATTTTTCTAGGTCACTTTAGTTCCTATGTGTCCTTCTTTGCACGCGTACAATGTTTCGTGATGAATACTTTCCAGCTAGCTCGATTTTCTCCCGTTCTAAACTTCAGAATGCTATGTATCTTACATTCCGCTTAAAGGATATGAAATAGCAAAAGGAAACCTCCGCTAGTTCTTAAGCTGTGTTTAGTTAACTTAACGTTAGTCAGATACGCAACTCAAGTCTTCGAAATGCACTGGCTTTTGAACGCAGGCTTTTGAAGATGACGTACCTAACAGCGCTGCTATTGTGTCGGCTCCATCAGCGGTCCGTCAGGTCGGATACTCTTGAGTATCATTTATCATTGTACCATTGTATCCAATTGAGTTCTTGTGTATTCCATGTCACATCTTAGTCATGTATACTAGATTAATTATATGTTCACTACAGAATAGTGATGTTTGCGTAGCGCATAGCTGTCCCGGTGTGTATATACCCGTGATCACTGAAATGTTATTATGTTTTTGTTTTTGTACATAGTGTAAATAAACTTTTTCTAAACAGAACAGCTTACCGCTCATGCATCGTCGCTAACTGTTACTTCCAAACGTACTAAGCGCCCGACGCTCTGACCAACTGAGCTACCTCGGTGGTCGTCCTCCCGTCCACCTGTTGGGTAGTTGAGTGCATGAAAGACCTGGGAGGAGGAGGAGGTGGAGGCAAAACTTTTAAAGAAACTTTTTCTGCACTTAGCCGCTACAAGAGACACTATGTAGAATGTGGTGGACCTACACAACTTTCAGAAAAAAAAAGTTATGTGCAGACTTAATACAGCGGGTTTTAATCTAGAAAAAGCTATCCAGAAAGCTTATATCTGGGCCCATGATTATACATATTCGTACGCGCAGTGATGGCGACATGATGTGCAATTTGTGTCCGCGGCCTAAGGGCGAACATCTGTGTTTAAAAACAGTCGTGAGTACTGTTGTGAAACGTGTTTCAAATTTGTCTTACTGCAAAAGTCTTTGATGTTTTTGATTACATGATTGCAAAGCACGAAAACGCCTGTAGGAAGAGAATTGAATTTACGCCAAACCCAGTAGTTCTTTAAAATTGTAGTCGAACACACTATGATAGCATTCAAGAACCTCTTTTAAAAAATTTATTCGAACATCCTGACGAGCAGCTGCAGCGACAGTTTTCCTTTTCTGAAGATGTTTTTAAATGCGAAGCATTTCTTAGCGAACTACAGGCACTTTGAGCGTTTCTATCTATCTATCTAGCCGCCTACCTCTAGGCGCTCTCGTGACCGGCTCCTTAACTTGGGGTGGACCAAAATTAGTATGGGAGGGTAAGATGGTCTGACGAATATGACTTGCTGGCCATGACATGCGTGTGTTCTTTTATTAGAAAATACATAGGTACGCAATTCTAAAGACCCTAGTGTTTTTTAGGCTGCGCTGAAAATGCGACGCTGTGCACGAACTGCGACGCTTTGCACGAAAAAGCTCATGTTTTTCAATGGCGTCCATATCTCGCGCAGCGCCTCGTTTGTTTTGTCAATGCCAGCCAGATGCGGCCAATTCAACGTAGAGTAGGCGCTGTCTGAGGCAAGGCAAAACATAGTAGTACGGCCGGCACAAGACTATCGTCTTTCGACGACATTTGCAGCGAAGCACGCAGATACGCGGCCAATTTTTTATTGAGCGAAACGTTACGAAATTATGCTAAAGATATGTACAAATGTTTTAAGCGCAGACATATGTTGAACAGTCGCATATGTTTCATATAACCAGTTGTTTACAGTTGCGTAGCGATGCCAACAGAAACATGGGTATTACCAACACCACAAGCGGTAAGCTGATATGTAGCACTTGTGCTTGCGAGGATGGTAGCCCTGGATAGTGCTTCGTGGACCAACGACGGTGGATGGCGCTTAAGTATACAAGACGGTGGATGGCGCTTAAGTATACAAGTGACGTTAACCCGACATGATGCCTCTCTCATAGGAGCACATATGTAATGTTTATAAAATTAGATAGCCAGCACTGGAACCGCAACTGACGTTTCACCAACATTACGCATGCGTATAGGGTCTTTTTCCAAAGCAGTTCCGAGACCTGGCGTGGCTCTGTGGTAGAATACTTGATTGCCACGCAGATTGCTTGGGTTCGATTCCTTCTGGGACCCTGATATTCATTATTTGCATTCGTCGGGTCAACCCTGCTGACGTCAGTTTTTCTTATAACGCTCTCGCATTTAAATTACTAATGTTTGTCCTCGCCGTTCCTGGTATGGAAAAACTTTATTTATGTCCGTCGGGGCGTGAACTAGCACGTAGCGGGCCGCTCCCACGTCGGGACAGATAGGCCTTGCCTCTCCGCCATGTCGTGGGCCCGTTGGACTGCCCATAGTTGATTTTTCAAATCCGGACTGCGTAGAGCAGCATCCCACTTGGACGATGTAACGTCCTCGTGAACCCGTAACGCAGGGCACCGCCAGAGCATGTGTTCTAAGCTGGCAAAGTCTGAGCAAAGCACGCAAGTGTCTGACGTCTGAATTTCTGGGTAGATCTTGTGCAAGAGTGCGGGACTGGGATATGCCCCGACCTGCAAGAGTCTGAGCGTCAACGCCTGAGGCCTGTTCAATTTACTGTGTGGCGGTGGATACTTTCGCCTCCTCAGATAAAAGTTCTTGGTGAGTTCATTGCACGTGGTTGGAGGATCTTTGTTGTCCAGAACCTCATCGCCGCTCCATTCGATAGCTACGCGGTCGACGAATCCTCGCGCAGCTCTGTGGGCCGACTCGTTGAGCTTGGACGGAGCACCCTCGATCTGTCCCATGTGAGCGGGAAACCAGACGATTGTGTGTTGCTTAACTTCCTTATCTCGTACAATCCGCAAGGTTGATTTCGAGACGGTGCCCTTAGCGAATGCTCGGACTGCCGATCTCGAGTCGCTGTATATTGTTGTTCTCCCGTCGTCTAGCAGGGCCAAGGCTATTGCGACCTGTTCGGCAACCTCGGCCGTCGTGGTCCGGACCGTCATGGAGTTTGTTACTTTCCCATCTTGATCAACGCTGACTGCGACGAATGCTTTTCCGTTTGGGTACCGTGCAGCGTCGACGAAACATCAACTCCGGGCATGTGCATGGGCATCTTCTAGGAGGGCTTTAGCCCTAGCCCGTCGTCTGCCTACATTGTACTCAGGGTGGACATTACGAGGTATGGGTGCAACGGTAATGCGCTCTCTCTGTTCTCGTGGAATGCTGCAGTATCTGGCGTCAATTTCCGTTGGGGGGAACTCCAAGCTCTCTCAAGGTGTTTCTCCTGGCACTGGTGGTAGAAAGTCTGGCAAACTGCGCCCTCTCTTCCTGGGTAGATATAAATTGTCAAACACCTGTGGCGCATACCCGCACACCTTGGCCCGTGGTATACGGGTATGTGTCACACGTGTCTGCAGGAAAGGGTTTGACGACGTATGCGACAGGAAGTTTTCACGTTATTCTTGTCATGACCAGCAAAACATATTCGTCAATACCTCTTATCCTCCCATGCAAATTTTGGTCTACACCAAGTTAAGGAGTCGATCATGAGAGCACCCGAACGTAGGCGGATAGATAGATAGATAGATAGACAGATAGATAGATAGATAGATAGATAGATAGATAGATAGATAGATAGATAGATAGATAGATACGCAGATAGAAAAGCAAAAGTGCTTACAGTACGCAAAGAAATGCTTCGCATTTAAAACTGACATCGGCAGCGTTGACCCGACGAATGCGAAGAATAAATATCAGGGTTCCAGCAGGATTCGAACCCAAGCATTCGGCGTGGCAATCAAGTATTCTACCACAGAGCCACATTAGGTCTCGAAACTGCTTTGGAAAAAGGCCAAAGACCAATGCGTAATGTTGGTGAAACGTCAATTGTGGTCGCCCTGCTGGCTATCTAATTTTATAAACATTACATTTGTACTCCTATGATACAGGCGTCACGTCGGGTTAATGCCAATTGTATATTCAAGAGCCATCCGCTGAAGTTGGTCCACGTAGCACTAGCCAGGGCTACGTCGTCGCAAGCACAAGCATATCAGCTTACCATTTCTGATGTTGGTAATACCTATGTTGCTGTTGGCATCGTTACGCAACTGTTAAACAACTGTTTACATAAAACATATGCGAGTGTTCAACATACGTGCGTACAACAGTTGTACATATCTTTAGCGTAATTTCGTAACGCTTCGCTCAATAAAAAAATTACACCACTGTCACCTTCCCTCCGCATGCTTCGCATAGAATCGATTCCCATGGTACGTGGGATCTGCCTAATTTTTTCAGTATAATATGATAAAAACATGCGCTTGCATGTTTTTGTATAGAGCACAAATACCGGCGTGTTCCACGAAAACATACCTGCGCGAACAATGCAGTAAAACAACTGTTTTCAGTGTTCTTATCATATTATACTGAGAAATAACCCCTGAGCCATCCATTCAGGTATGC
Organism: Rhipicephalus appendiculatus; assembly: GCA_030522465.1. Taxonomy (NCBI): domain Eukaryota; kingdom Metazoa; phylum Arthropoda; class Arachnida; order Ixodida; family Ixodidae; genus Rhipicephalus; species Rhipicephalus appendiculatus. The sequence goes on along the minus strand of JALIZH010020719.1, from coordinate 443,913 downwards.
AGCTAATATACATATAAGAAAATTGAACGCTGACTTGTGCGGTTTAAGTATCATAGCGGTTTACTTATACCAGAAATATGGGTGGCGCTAACCATGGTTTGCATCATTTCCATTCTGATCCAGGTACTGAATAAGCGGAAGGCTGCAGTGTACACAACCCAGTGATGAATGGCTGAAACAATGTTCCACATATATACTTGAAGCTTTATCTTGGACGAATGCTGCACCTAAGTAAGCCGAACATTTTGGCAAAAAAGTTCCGCTGCTGGAACTTATGTGGAACCAGATTAAGAGTACAATGAACTCTCACTTGAGTGAACTTCAAGGGACCCAATGAAAAAGTTCACTTAACTGAACGTTCACTAAACTGAATATTTACTAGAATACGGAACGGCATTGGGGCACAACTGAAATCAAGTCAAACGTGCGAAATGCAATTTATGTTGAAAAGAATTCTATAATTTTCGTTTGGACTGGCGTCCTTAAAGGAGTACTGACACGATTCTGAGGCACCCCAAAAGGGAACTCTATCGTTTCCATAGTGTGCACTGTCATCGCTCTTCACACACCGGAGCCACACAACGCGTACAAAATATTATACATTGATTTTAAAGTTCGTCACCCAGCATCTGCAAGCCAGCCCCACCGCAATGAACATTATCATGACAAATCAACACAGCTCACTGGGTTCGCGAAATTTGCGTTCTGCATGCAGCCTAAGTCGCAGAAATCACTCTCAGAGTCACTGGACGACAATGCACTCATCGTTGTTTACGTGAACCACATGCGACTGACAGCAAACAGGCAACTGTTGCTAGTATGTCGCGAGTTGCAGTCTTCCCGTGACGTCAGAGCAGTCTTGACACGTCACTGCGAAGCCACCCTCTCGATACCGAAACCGAAATTGCTGTTTTAAGGTAGCGGTAATAAAAATATACTCGATCCATTCCCATGCACCGCGACACTCTTTTTAGGGTTCTCGGCACCCACGTTTTTATTTAGAGGAACAATCCGAAAATATTTAAAATTTGTGTCAGTACTCCTTTAAAGAGCTAAAAGAGACAAAGCTCGTAATAGTCTACTTGCACCGCTTGTTGCTGTGACACGAAGTCGCGCCACTTTCTGATATATCCTATAGCCTTGACTAGAGAAACAGTATTTGAAGCTGCCTCAGCTATTACAAATTCTTAGTGGAACTCTTGTTCTTGCGGTTTCGGACGAACACTGCAAACAATATCCAAATCTGATAGCTCTGCGCAGGTGCTGAAGCGCACGTGGCTCGTTTTCATCTCCCCCACGGTCGCTTTCCCTCGGCGGCGCTGCATGCACAAGCGATGATGCACCGCAGCCGATGGACGGGTGATTTTAGGGGCGGGCACGTCTGGATTGCGCCAGTGCTGCAGGGCGCAAAACTTCATTGAATTGATCTCAAAATTGAGCCCGAATCCGCAGATCAAGTTCGTTCAACTGAAATATTCGCTATTCAGGAGCTCGTTTAACTGAAAAAAATTGCCCATCTCCCGCTAAAGGGAACCATGTGTGGATGCGAAGCAGCGGGGAGATAATTAGCTTGAGCGGGAGGAACGTCGCCGCTGTCACTTCACGGCAGCGGTCCGGGCGCTCATCGCGGCGCTGCACAGGAGAGAGAATGAGGCGCGCGCGCTCCGTCATTTTCATACCGCGGAACTACCGTGGCGCCCCCCAGCGGAGTATGCAGCTGTCACACCACCTGTCGTGCCCGCCGCTGCGTAGAGGATTCCTAGAGGAAAGGACGGGGGGTATCGTAAGAGAGGAGAGAGAGGGGGGGAGGGGACGTGCAATCCTCTACTCTACGAGCGCCGGAGGCGCTCCGTAGCGCTCGCACGTGTTCTCTCGAAGCAGGGAATAAAAGTGGCGCATAAGCCAACGTCTACTCTCGGCCGCTTCTTCCCGCGCCCAAAAGACAGGCCACCTAAAGAGAAAGCGCAAGGAGTGCGGATTGTGGCGCGTCGTACGTGGGCGAGACAAAAAACCTTTCAGAGAGGCTGCGACAGCACCGGAACGACGTCCGCAAGTTTGACCGACAAAGGAGCGCGCTGGCAGAGCACAGAGAGGTGAACGACCACCGCATCGCCTTTAACAACTCCCGCGTCGTCGACTGTGAAATCAGCTTCCACAAGCGGCTTTTCGTGGAGTCGTGGCATATTCAGGCAACTCCTGGAAACCTGAACCGGTCGGCTGGCGCGCTCCCGAGTGTCTACTACAATGGACTACGGCACGTCGGTGAAAACAAGCGTCACCCCCCGCCTTGAGAAGAAGGCGCCAAAAACTCTGTTGATCCCTGGTGCCACTCAGTCACCCCTGAAGAAGGGTCCGAGCTGGACCCGAAACGTCGGGACTCTTCATTTTAAAGTAAAACTTTGTTGTTACTTTAATTGAACAAGTTGGTTGGTGTCCATTTCCCAATGTTATTTCCTTCCCAACCAGAGAGAAGTCTCTCAAATGTTCACCTTTAAAGCAAAGCGTTGTAGAGTATGACGCGACCGTTGGACCGGCGTCCGTTTGCGCACCCCGGCGGCCACCTGGCACAGTGCCAGGGCTCGGACGGAGGGAAGGACGGACGGACGGACGTGAGCATGAGACATTAAAGGCTTTCGCCTTAATATGTTCATGCATTTCATATGTATGTACGAATCACTGTACGTAGAAGTTCAGTCGTATCGTGCGTTTTGTGAAAAACCACAGACTGTGGGCAAGCTAATCGCGCACAGCGAGTACATGTCGCTGGAGCCAAGTAGAGCACTCAGCGGTAGCTGCAACTCACAATAAACAACCGTCAGGATTGCTCTGCTTCCGCAGACGGGTGTGTACTCAATTACATTGCGATTATTGAAAATTTTCAGATCGGTAGTGAAACTGCGACAAAAGCTTTGACTCCAGCACAGACTCTTTAAACTAATGTGTGTGATACAAGCTTGCGATGCAAAAAAGAGAGATTTTTGCGCTAGCGAAAGCCATAACGAAATCAAGTGTGCCAGAGGCATGATGTGTAATATCTGAACCTGATGAATGCGTTGTACCAGCGGTCCAAAACAAAAATCTAAGAAACTCACAGAGTCCTTTATGTACTCACCTAAGAATGGAAGGCGAAAGCCATGGAGGCATGCCATGGAGAGAGAGAGAGGAAAACTTTATTAATTTTCGGCGGATTACTGGGCTGGGCTCTCACCTAGGAGCTAACGGAGAGACCGTGTCTGCCGGCAGCTTCCTCGGCCTGTTGGATCGCCCAGAGTTGCTTATCCAGGCCCGAATAGAGCAGCGCAGTCCGCCAACGCACCCGAAGGTCTTCATTGGAGGCCGCGACCCCAGTATGGCAGAATAATGCTAGACATGCCCATAGCATATGGAGGAAAGAAAAATGTAGGAGAGAGCACGCCTAGCGTCCACAAGCGAACGTCCTCAGAAGCTGCTTGCTCCTCGCGTTCGTGCTCATTTACCATGATGCTCCTGTTTCATTTCAGTTTTTCGTGGACTCATGAACAAAAACAAAATTTGACGAGCGCGCGCGCCAACCGTCCACAAGTCAAGCTCTTCGGACGCCGCTCACCCCTCGTTCTCGATAAGCTGGGCTCAATTCCCAGCATGCTCCTGTATCATTTTTTATGGCAGGACTTCAAAATTTTCACATGACGCTCGCTCCTACTTTTCTTTTCCTCCGTGGCGAAAGCCATCTTTAAGTGCGCAGTACTTGAGGCGCCCGTCTTGTCGTCCATCCATCTCATGTGGCGTGATCACGCTCGCACTAAAGCGCTCAATACAGGCCATAACAAGGCTAGCAGGTCTCAACTCCGGGTTAAAATGAACGAACAAGGTCTGAAATAAAGTATTTAACAGAAATAGCCGCGAAGTAATCGCATTAATTAGCTTAAAATCAATAAAAAAAAATGCCCCCACCTCCCCGAAGGGAATCGTGAGGAAATGCGAATGCATTTCGCGCGCGCTTCACTCCATTTATATATGGTGGTTGTGGTTCGAAGAAGGAAAAGGCGCCTAATTTCTGCAGCCCGGTCGGGAGCACGGCGCAGCGCCTGTTTTTTTTTCTTTTTTATCGCGGGAGCTCCGCCGAGCTCCCGCGATGCGAGCGCCCTCACGCACCAGAGCGCGCTCCTACCCTCCACTCACTCTCCGCTACTCCGCCCGCACCACCTGCTGCGGTAGCTAGGGGCGAGGATAAGCGCGCGCGCCCGCAGCTGTTGCTATGGGCGAGGGAATGAGAGCGGAGAGATAACACCTGCCGGCGCGCGGACACCGCCGCCAGACAACGCCGCACAACGCCGGATGCCTGACATAGCCCGACTAAGAAATGTATTCGCATTTAAAACATTCCGCAAACATAGGGCTGACTCCAGCGGGGTGCGAGAGAGGACGCCACCGCCTCGCCGAGCGAGCGAATGGTCCTCCCCTGCGTCGGCGCTGCACCAGCTGCGCTGGCGCCGCACAGAGTTGCTACGCGACTACACCTGATGGGGGGAAACAACCTGGCGGAACTCGCTGCGGACGACGCCTATCGGCAACTGACATAAGAAGCAGGAAAGTCGATAAAGCACTGCCAAAAGAAGCGCACATGCTGCACACCGAGTTTGTGCATGAATCTGCCTAGCAAGACTGTACTCGTGCCGGGGAAGCCCTACATGCTTACCTCAAACATTGGCGTCATTGACGCTTTGGTAAATCGAGCAGTGGGAACTATACGAACGGGAATCACTGGGCGCACGGACACCGTACGGTGTATTGGGATGGACGCGACATTCTACGACCAAGTTGTTGTAGGACCACCAGAAACTGCGGTGGCATCTACGACTTGGTGACTCTTGATACCGTTATTCTCGGGCAATTACGGAGAAGTAACCTTCGGATTCATATGGGAGGTACGTAGCACGTCGGCAGGATAACCGCTGGTCATCAAGGGTAACTGCCTGGATACCAAGAGAAGGCAAACGCGTGAAGGAGAGCCAGAAAATTAGGTGGGCAGTTGAGATTAAGAAGTTTGCAGGTATAACGTGGCAGCAGAAAGCACAGGACCGGGTACATTGGCGGAACATGGGAGAGGCCTTTGCCCTGCAGTGGGCGTAGTCAGGCTGATGACGATGATGATGAACCTTCGGATCGGGAGAGCACTGTGCTGCACGACTGGAAGCGCCAAGTGTTGGCACAACATACAATCTCCGCATCAGAGGGTGCGATAGCTTTTAGCGAAGCCGCTGTACAGGCGAAGTTATCGCGGCACAGACAAACAAGTGCACGTCGATTGAAAACTACTCCAAACGAAACATCCTTACTAATAACTGCAGCATGGGCCGATACGTCGAGGGAAAATAAGCCGGAAATGTCTTCGCGAAAAGTTCGCTTGCCAAGGCTACTGCGCGACGTATTGCATGAGCAGTATGGCGGAAGATATGATATAAGCGCTTTGGCTCAGACGGCTGCAGCATCACCTGGGACTTGAGAGAACAACCGATACAAGACAGCCGCTCCAGCTCACCCGCCATGCCCTTGCCGTGGCATCACCGTCATTTTAGCACAAGTTCAAAATTTTCGCGGCACTCCTCTCGCTGTCTGTAAATCGACGAAATGAAACGGGGAAAATGACGATTAATTGTTCGACGATGTCACCAACCCCAATATATATGTTTGCGCGTTTAGCATGTAGGTCTTTCAGGGCATCGTAGCTTTAGAATAAGTTTATTCCGTCGGAGTAGGCAACAAACACTTACAAACAGTGTCTATACAACAAAAATGTACAAACTACTAAGCAGAGTATACATGAAACGTTACTGACGTTATTACAGAAACGTTCAAGTCTACAGGTCGTTTAGAGCAAGGAGGTTTAAAAAAAAAATTGCTGGAGTGGAATTTATATCCCAGGAGCGAAGCCGTGCCCACCAAAAAAAAGAAAAAAAAAAAGAAAAAAATGGCGGCTGCCGCCATCTTAGTAGGGGCATGATGAACTGTCAGCGTTAGGCGAAGGAAACGGAGCATTTTCCTCGCACGCCCGACAACTTTAGTGTGGCAACTTTTTCGGGTCAGATACTGCTCAAAGTGTGTCTTTGTGTTACTAGTTTTCCTTAGAAAGTCTCGAATGCTTGGCAAATGTTATAGGAGATTAATTAAGTCACCAATACTCGTCTTGGTGCGTTATTGCGTCGGGAACAACTGCCTTTCATTTTATACTTAACGCAGCATTTAGACTAACAGATCAAAGCCCCTTGATCTCTAAGCGTGCACCACCCAAAAAAAAGAGCATGTTTCCGGGACCTTGAAAGGCAAAAGCTGGCTTCACTTTTGCTGGCAAGGCATTGCGGGAGCTCCCACTCTGGCCATGTTTTTTTAACCTCCTTGGTTTAGAGCATTGTGTGTGTGCTTAGAATAAAATGTAAGCTATTTCGAGTACTCTGTCTACTGATGATGACGCCCGGTATCACTGTGTGTTTGGAAAAGTTTATTTCGTCGTAGGACGCTACGAACACATGGAAACCGCGTCTATACAACAAGGACATTAACATACACAGATGACTAAGCACAATATACACGAAACGTTTTTACAAAAATGTCCGAGTCCTCAGGGTGTCCGTAACACATGCGTTTAAAGAAACTCATTTCAACAGAACAGAACACGCACACAGCGTTGTACTTTAACACATTGCTGACATAATTGAAAGTTACAAATGACGCTAGCTGCTTGTCACAGTAAACAACCATCAAGATTGCGTTACTCACGCAGACGGGTGTGCAATCAATTACGTTAATATCACTAAAATTTTCGTAACTGGTATTACTATTGTTACAGAACACTTTGTCTCCGGCGTAGACTCTTTAAACAGATGCTTATAATAAGAGCTTGCGGTTTAAGAGAGGGAGATAAAACGTTAATTTATTTTGTTCACAAGCAAGAGCCAGGAAGAAGTGCGCCAATCGAATGCGTGACATAATCTGAACCATATGACTGAACCATACTAGAAGCTCTCTGCGCTCAGAATCAACGTAGAAACAACCTAGCAACACCTAGAAAAAGCCTAGAAACAACCTAGAAGCAACCAGATTAGTCTACAGAACCGTCCAGTTTGGCTGTTTCAAGCCTGCGCGGCTTAGTGCAACGTTCGCCGATTTTTTTTTCCCAAAGCAGTTTCGAAACGTGGCGCAGCTCTTTGGTAAAATACCTGACTGCCACGCAAAATGCTTGGGTTCGATTCCTGCTGGGATACTGATTTTCATTCTTTGCATTCGCCGGGTCAACGCTGCGGATGTCGGTTTTTTCTTGAGGCTCTGGCATTTTAATGCCCAATTTCTGTTCTCGCCGTTCCTGGGTACAATAAACTGTCAATCACCTGTGGCGCATACCCGCATACCGCGGCCCGTGGCATTCGGGTATGTTGCGCATGCGCCCGGAGAAAAGGGTCTGACGTCGTAAGCGACGGGATTTTCACAATATTCATGCGATGACCATACACTTATATATTCGTCATACCCTCTTACCTTCCCTTGCCAATTTTGGTCGACACCAAGTTAAGGAGGCGATCACGAGAACACTCATACGTAGGCGTCTAGATAGATAGATAGATAGATAGATAGATAGATAGATAATTTTTTAGACTTCAAGGAAATTAGCGCCCACACCGACGTTTGCGCGCCGTCCGCAAGATTCTTTTTTTTTTCTGGCAAGTTCGTCGACGTGTCATTATCATTAATACTCAAGTGGCGTCGCACTCTCGTTTGTCGGTTTGTTCAATAAGCAATTTCCCGCTTCTTTTTTCTTTTTATGTAGCACATTCATTGGTTGGTGCTCAGACAAGTAAGAACATATGCCGTGGGGCGTGTATTCTTCTTTTTTTTTACATAATTCCTAGCGCTCCCATTCCATTCCAATGAACTTGCCCGGTATTTTTGAATCCAGATGTGCATAGACCAATGCCTAAGACCACAGGCTTTGCGACTGCCGTTAGAAGGAGAAGCCGTCTACGAGGCGAAACGTGGCACCGTGAAACGCAAAGGTGAACAAATGCCACATAACAACGCTCGCTGGACTAGTTCTCCAAACAACGGCGCTACAGAAGGCCCGGACCCGCATGGAATCGCAGTAAAAAAAAAAAAAACACACACACACACAAGTTATTGCACCAAGCAGCTACAACACGGTGTAAAAAAAAGGAAAAAAAAGAAAAAAAGAGGTGTAGACCGTAATGTAAAGTTTCAATGTGCAACATTTCTTGGAAATTTCTCCTGCGTTATTGGAGTCAAAATCATGTTTTAACGCAAACCGCCTGGCCAGTTTTCGACAAGAATATATACATACGGCTCCGTACAAAACTAAGTTCGGATGGGCCAACTTGAAGTTCGGAGTGAACCTAATCTTCGGGCCGATATAAAGGTTGGCCACATATGGGCCAGCTTGCAGGAGAAAGGCGCCACTAGCTAGCCAGCGCACACGGGTGAGCGTCTCAGTGAACGCTTTCTGCTATTCATCCAATAGTCCGCGCCGGTGGAGTAGTGGTTATGGCGCTATGGCGCTATGGCGCTCGGCTGCTGACCCGAAGGTCGCGGATTCGATACCGGCCGCGGCGATCGCATTTCGATGTAGGCGAAACGCTACGAAATATCCGGAGTCCTCCACTACGGCGTCTCTCATAATCATATTGTGGTTCTGGGACGTAAAATTCCAGATACTGTTATTATACTCACCGAACATCGCAGCCCCCACGCCGAAGTAGAAATCTTCCTCGCGGAAGTGCTGGCTGCACGCGTGTGTTGTAGCCGTTGGCTGTTTACGATTTCTAAGTTTCAAAACCCAACCCTCACGCAGCTTCTTACCCTGAGAACACGTGTGAAGGCTTCCACCGGGCTCCATTGCGTACCTCCTGCACAGCGGAACCGAGTACTGGTCTACCGTATAAGACGCCTTCAGAGACAGCGACTGCATGTTGCAGAGATTTCAAGTGTTTTCAAGGGCACGACCGAAGCGGGAAAACACCATATTTAATCAGAAAACCTTGGTTTTCAGCGCGCGAAAGCGCTCCCGTAGCAGACGACGCTGCCGCTGATCCTGCCTAGTACGTCACGCCGACTGTGGCGCCAGCTTTTCGAGTGGTGGGCCTCGCGTCCAATAGGGGATGTTATTTTGTAGTAGTTGTGATATAACTGAGTAGAAATCAAAGTGGACGAAAATATAACTAGCCGCCGGCAAAGACCGAACCTGCGACCTTCGAATAACGCGTCCGATGCTCTACCAGTTGTGCTACTGCTACGGTCATCCTCCAGTCCACTCTATCGGGTATATCTGTGCATTTAAACCTGAGAGTGTTAATCGTCGCCGCTCGTTGCCATGACGGCGAGTGCAGAACACTCTTTTACGGGCGAAGCCCCTTATGGCGAGACCTGGCCAGTTGTCGAGCGGCGTCTGTCGTCGATCGTCGATCGTCAACCATCCTCTGTACCCCGTAGTGTTCCCTTATCGTACAATAGAGGGCGCTGTCCAATAGAGATACATGCAAACTGCAGTTGGGTGACGATATACTAGATGGCACTGTACGCATTCCATTCCTCGTCTCGTTTCCGAGAGGGCGCTGTCCCATAGACATGCGTACAATATGGCGGTTGGGTGAAGGTACGCTAGATGGCATTGGCGGTGCAGCTGCTCTCCGATTGGCTGCTGCGCGGGCTGCGAGGGGTTGCGCCGGGCGGCGAGCGCCCGCTATCTCTCATTCCCCGGATCGTCGCCGTACGAGTGCGCTTGCCGGATCGTGCTGCTTGGCGGACCATGGACGACGAGGAGCGCCGGGTGCGGAAGGCCGCGCCGCTGCTGCTCGTGCTCGTCGGCGGGATCCCGAGGTGCGAGCTCGAGAGGCCGCCGCGACGCGAGCGCGGCGCCAGGCGGATCTCGAGGCGGTGCGCGCCCGCGAAGCCGCCGCCAAGCGCGCGCGGCGTCAGGCGGATCCCGAGACGGTGCGCGCCAAGGAGGCCGCCCAGCAGTAATCGCTTTGATTACTGCTGGGCGAAACCACTGAAGATTTCACGGTGTAACCATGATTGCTTCACCAGCTTCGCCCCAAACTCTTCATCATTCACCCCGTGGATATGCTGTGATTTTTTTTCTGTCTGCTGGCGTCACGTAGCGCATGATCTTTTTACGAGCTGGCAGCTGACAAATAATCCGTCCCATACTACCTGAAGGACATCCAGTCTGCCAGAACGAGACCCTCGCTATGAATGAACGAAATAAGGGGGGATTTGAAGGGCTCGTTTTTTCTACGTTAGGCACAACATTCAATTAGAACTAACAGACAAGAAAGCCAAGGAAAGTATAGGGGCCTTCATGCGTTCAGGTATAGGACCCTGTACATGAATGAAGCGTTTTTGGATTGAACGGGTGGCCCGTATTCAAATGTTCTTACTCTTGAATTACTCAGGACAGAACTTCGGCAAATCATGGTGTGAGAAGTACGTCGACGACCAAGAACAAGTACAAACAGCACTTACCGAACGAAAGGACTCGTCAAGTCGATCCCCTTCATCATCTCGCCGAATCCCGTTCCATTCTTTTTCTCTTCTTGAAATATTTCCGAACAGTAATACAGGGGCCCTCGCGCTATCGGGCAAATGGCGGCAAGCGAAACTTTGAACATGCGCGCCTGACATGTACTCAGGCCTGTAGACAGGGGGTTAGCCCTAGCCCCCCCCTCTTCCCCCCCCCCCCCCCCCCAAAAAAAAAATTAGGATGGAGGGGGGTGTTTTACCGGGAACAAATAATGAAAATAGGTGTTTCTCAAGGCCTTCAATGAGTCCCCCCCCCCCCTCCCTCCGAAAAAATATTTCTGTCTACGGGCCTGCATGTACTACTTCCCTTTCTTTCTTTCTTTCGTTCTTTCTTTCTTTCTTTCTTTCTTTCTAATGTTCCCTCCTAACTGTTTGCTCCCTCTATACCAAGGAATCGCACCTTCACACGAGCTTAGCAGTGCAACACTTCAGCTGCTACGGGCAACAACGACGTTCTCGCGTTCATATCTAGGCAACGTTGAAATGTGGCAAAGTGAAATGACAAGTCGCCTCTATAAAAGACCAGATTGCCGTATGAGAAACGGTTGATCACCGACAAGCCCGACGATCGAGAGAGTCACCAACTATGGGAGAATTGCGCATACACTCTTAGTCATAACACAGATAAAGTGCTAGCTATAAACAGGAAACTAGACGAAAAAGGCGTAGTGTCCTGGCTATATCTAGCACTTAACGGAGGACATGAATAAGAGTGTACGAAAGACGCATGTGACATGCACACCTTCGAGAGGGCGGCATTTCTGTACGCTCTCTGGCGTCGGGTGTTTGTTCGCGTACGACGCCGAAATCTGTGAGTTATAAAAGCATCGCTTGAAAAATTGTTTTTGTCGGAGGAATCGTTCTTCCTTGGGGAAGAGGAATTTCTACGGGCAGTGGTCGTGCCGCTTCCTTTCGGTAGTTGATGGACGTGCGCGGCTAGTTTTTCATCGGGCCTGGTTCCTGTAGCTAGGCCATCAGACAGTGACTGATTAGTCCATATAATCTGTATGCACTTATTATTTCTGTGTGTGTGTATGTCCCCGTATGCGTGTGGATTCTTGTATATGTACACTTCATGCTAACACTGTAAATTATGCAAATTACATGCACCATAACATCTGTTGTATATATTTGCTGACATGTTCACCAAGTCTTCTATATTCCTGTATGTACATCATCATGTACATTGTGTATATTGTTATAAGTGTGTGTATGTTAGTCCTTAGCAGTATGTGTTGGGACACACTGTGGACTTGGGCATTTCGTTAAAACGTTTCATGTATGTTGTGCTTAGTCATTGGTGTATGGTGTCCTTGTTGTATACTGTTTCAATGTGCTTCGTAGCGTCCTACGGTGGAATACATTTTTCCTAGACGCAAAAAAAAAAAAAAAAAACTTCTTTTGCAGGTTAGAACAGGCGCGCGAGACAGTTAGGAGACACAGACTCCGTGAACATCTTGCTGTACATACGTGCGACATAGCATATATCAAGATAATGCGGCGGCAACGAACGTTCTGACCTGCGTTTCCGCAATACCGTGCGGTTTTTAGATTTGTAATTCTTATTTTTACGAAAGTTAACAAATATATAAGACAATCACGTCACGTTCTGTGCGCGCAGTTGCAGGAAGCGTGGCGACATCGGCAGATAAGAAAAATGAAAAAAATATATCATTCAGGACGCGACACTTGCGGCCCGATATAACTTCGCAACGACGCCGTGCCGCCGTGTTTCCTTAAAATGAGATAAGGATGGATGTACACGTGTACTCGTGTTTCCTGCAATTAAACTTACTCGTTTTTGCACTTCGGCTCGAGATAGCCGACTCATAATTCATCGTAGAGACAAAAACGAGGGAGTATATGGCACACGTGAAGCCTATATCTTGCCTGCGGAGGCGCTTGTACGTAATGTCGGCGACATGGAGCGTCCATGCGTATAAGACTAGCAACATACCGTGCAACGATGAAGTTCGATATGAATAAAGTATAGTCTGCATTGGGCTCAGTGTATATATATATATATATATATATATATATATATATATATATATATATATATATATATGGTACTCAAATACTTATATCCTTGTTGACAACGCCTCCGTTGTGTTACAACCCATTGCTGTTACAACCCCGCAACAATATATATATATATATATATATATATAATATATATATATATATATATATATATATATATATATATATATATATATATATATATATATATATATATATATATATATATATATATATATATATATATATATATATATATATGACGATGTAAGGTGTGCTTACATCGCTGTATTCGAATTACACTGCAGCATGCTTCATGCGTTCTTTTGATGTACGTTATTCTTTGTATCCACTCCTGCTTGGAGTCAAGCGACTCTACAGTATTCCTAAATAAAATATGTATATACGCTAGTAACCTTAAGAAAGTTACTCATTCATTTTCCAATTCCTTTGGACTGAAATATGGCATGTCCGCTATCCCTACGGCGTAAACAAATGACCGAAGACAGGAAAGGAAAATAACAAACCACCGGTTAATGCGAGTTCCAAACCCCCAGTGTGGATATGAGGCAGGCCCACTGAAAAGCCGCGTGAATGGATGAACATCTGTGAAAGTAGTATCGCTGATTTTAGAAAGTAATAGTAATGTAATTTCATTACTTTTTAGGAGCAATTTTGCCATCTGTGATATCGCCCACCACGCCAACATCAGAAAAAGCGGCAGGCAATTCTTACATCCATGTAGATGAACAAGTCGAATCGTAACGAGAGACTTGTGGAGCAAACTAACGGGCTGTGAAAAAAACGAGAGAGGAAAGGGTAGGGCGTCATTTCCTGTCGTCTCTCGTTTTTTTCATTCGTTTTCAGTTTGCGCCACGAATATTTCTTCAAGCCATGCACCAACTCGCTCAACGTTACACTCTGCTAAAATACATGGCCCTAACAAGTGGCTGCAGCGTTTCTGCCATTTCTATACAACGGTGGACGAGCGGAGAACGGCGGCGTGTGGAGGTGTTGAATAGAACGTAGCGGCTGATGCGATTACGCATACTGCGTCGGATGTGTGGCAGATCAGAATCCAATGAGAAGCGGCTAGAGCAGGCGAGCGCGTCCAATCACAAGCGGCGAAAGCTGAACCCGATACAAGGTGACGCAACCTGCGTTTCCTATACAGCACAATAGTGCGCTAACAAAAGAGGAACCGTGCGCGCGGCATACAGCGTCCAGGAACGTGAAATTCAGGAAAGTCCGGATGCGAGAAGGAGCAGAGCATAGGAAATGGGTGACATGAATTATACGTGAACGGTTTGTGCGAAACATTGGGAAATGCGCAGAGCATCTCTTCGTTCGATGCATGTACTGACCTGCATGCTGCCAGCCGTTTTGTGTTACATCATCATCAGAGGGTAACGGAGAAAGTCACATGGGCGCAAGTAACGCACATGATTCTATAGCGGCTTCGTTCTAGGAAGCGTTGATGCTTATTCAGAGGCACCGAGGATGTCAACCTTTCCAGACGTGGTGCATGCAGACGTCATAGAAAAACGATCTCACGCCAAACCGGACAGCGCGGTGTTTCGTCATCACAAGATTTACATTAGAAGTTGCTACTTCAAGGAATACGTTCTAGAAGTGAGTTCTTATTGGACCTGTCAGTGTGCTTATGTGCAATGTGTGCGTATTCCGAAAGCGTGTTGTACTATGTGCAGCAAGAGTGTGAGAGGGGCAAGCGGGATGGTACAAGTACCCCGGCCACATTTCTGAAACCGGTTGAGGACTCACCGGGCTAGTTGCATAAGCCACTGCAGTTCTACCGTTGGGCAAATAAAGTGTATTAAACTCAACTAACAGCAGTTCTGTTCATTAGGCTAAGTTTATTGAACATAATGTTACTAATTGTGATTACTCATAGATGCAGATATACAGGCACCGTAATCAACAGGCTGTACCCGACGTCTCGTTAAGGGTAATAATAATGTTATTATATTTGGTTTTACGAGCCAGAACCATTATATGATTATCAGGTACGCCGTAGTGGAAGGGCTCCGGACAATTTCCGAAGCACATGGGGTTCTTTAAAACTGCACTGCCATTGCACTGTACAATGGCCTTTTAGCGCTTCGCCTCCATGGAAAATGCGAACGCCGCGGCTGGGATCGAACCCGCGACTTTCGGATCGGACTCTCGTTAGGGTGGAGTAGAATATGCAAGCAGAAACCAGCAATGCGTAAAGCAAGAAGAGACCACGTTGCGGGAGTCACCATAAGTAACAGACGCACAGTATATTTTAATAACACAAGGTAATTTTTAATAACTGTTTCGTGGTGCCCGTGAAATCATTACGTCGGGTGCGAAATTTTCGCGGGGGTTTGGTATGATTGTGCACGAATGAAACAGTGCCTCGAGAAAACATGATAATAAATTACAAAAAAAAATCGGCAGGTCCCATACGTTGTGGGAATCGGTTTCATGCGAAGCTGTCGGCGAGTAACTGTCTATGCTGCATTTTTAGATGTGAAGCATATTATGGCGAAGCTTAATCCGGTGGTGGTGGTGTGCCGCGTGCCCATCCTTACTGCGCATGCGCAAACCCTTTAAAAAATAAAAATAAAAACCTCCTTTCCCCTCTCTCTCCTCTAGGCGTCCCTCCCCGCGGCAACCACACCCTCACCGCGCATGCGCCTCCCCTCCTCTCTCTCGTCCTACGCTCCCCCCTCTCTCCTCTAGGCATCCCTGCCCGCGGCGTCCACACTCCCACTGCGCATGCGCGTCCCCCCTCTCTCTCCTCTGCTACGCTCCCCCCCCCCTCTCTCTCCTCTCCTACGCTCCCCCCCTCTCGCCTTGCGACGCCGACGCAGGCAGCGTCTGCTAGCGAGTTTCTTGGTTGAAAAAACCGACTGCTCGCGCTGCACAACCGTTCACTGGCCACTCCGTATATATGGCAATGGATTTTGACCTGCAAGGTGGTGCCGGTGGGAGATTTCTCCTGTGCGTTGTTGAACAATAAAAATTCGCAGCGTGCGCGTTAACTAAAAGCGGACTGCAGGTCTCTGTGTCCAGTCGGAGTCTTCTGTCTCATTTCCCATTAGTAGCGATTGGCATTTTCCAGTAGGAAACACCACTCCATCACTGCGTGGTTAGCACCTCCCAAGTTTTCCCTGCTGCGCAACGCTGCGTTGAGCGCCAGCGTCATCGCCGCCGCCAGTGTAAGCTTTAGTGCCCGCTGCTTCACATCTACGCATGGTTCCCTTTAGCGGGAGATGGTGTAATTTTTTTTAGCGGCGAAGCACCTTAGGGTCTAGGCTTGTCCGTTGTGCGTTGTCCGTTGTCTGGCACAGCACATGCAAGGTGCCCACTATAAGCCATGACGATGACGATGGCGCTGATGACGAGGAAGAATAAGCGTGCGCCAGACCACACATTCTCTTTCTGCCATCACGGCACAGCACATGCAAGGTACCCACTATACGCCATGAAGATGACGATGAAGAATAAGAGCGTTAGCGCATGCAAGGTACCCGATGACAATGACGCTGCCATCACGGCACAGCACATGCAAGGTGCCCACTATAAGCCATGGCGATGACGATGACGCTGATGACGAGGAAGAATAAGCGTGCGCCAGACCACACATTCTCTTTCTGCCATCACGGCACAGCACATGCAAGGTACCCACTATACGCCATGACGATGACGATGAAGAATAATAGCCTTAGCGCATGCAAGGTACCCGATGACGATGACGCTGCCATCACGGCACAGCACATGCAAGGTGCCCACTATAAGCCATGGCGATGACGATGACGCTGATGACGAGGAAGAATAAGCGTGCGCCAGACCACACATTCTCTTTCTGCCATCACGGCACAGCACATGCAAGGTACCCACTATACGCCATGACGATGACGATGAAGAATAATAGCCTTAGCGCATGCAAGGTACCCGATGACGATGACGCTGCCATCACGGCGCAGCACATGCAAGGTGCCCACTATAAGCCATGACGATGACGATGACGCTGATGACGAGGAAGAATAAGCGTGCGCCAGACCACACATCCTCTTTCTGCCATCACGGCACAGCACATGCAAGGTACCCACTATACGCCATGAAGATGACGATGAAGAATAAGAGCGTTAGCGCATGCAAGGTACCCGATGACGATGACGCTGCCATCACGGCACAGCACATGCAAGGTGCCCACTATAAGCCATGGCGATGACGATGACGCTGATGACGAGGAAGAATAAGCGTGCGCCAGACCACACATTCTCTTTCTGCCATGGATGAAAACGATCGCGAAAGCGCTCTCGCCCGCGAAAGGCAAAGCGGCAACGCCGACAACAAGCTGCTACTCCGAAGGCGAGAGCGCGGCATGCGGCGGCTCAGCGTCTAGGCAGACAGCAAGCTACCCCGGTGGCGAGAGCTCGGGAAGCAGCGGCAAAACGGCAACACCGACAACAAGCTGCTACCCCGGTGTTGAGGGCGCAGGAAGCGGCGGCTCAACGGCAAAAACACATTGTATATACTGTACACACGCGTTGTCACTCATTTACATGCGTGAGTGGGCAATGTCACGGATGATTTACGGTAAGAACGATCCACAGTGCTTCGCCCACACGTCATGATTCACTTCGTGAAAATGCGTAATTTTTTTTTTTTTTGCTTTAGGCCAACCGTTACGAGGTCGATCGACATGTTTTTATCAGTGTAGTAGTTGTGTGCATATTGTGGGCTTAGCATGGAGGAACGTTGGCAACAGTGGCGTTTAATTGGTAACTTATGCTCTGATGTAACGTCAGCACTCACGTATGTATACGTTAGACTACAGAAGTCAGTATTATCGTTACGAAGTGCACTTTACGGTGCGATGATGTGGATATCATACGTGCGTTTCATTAGCGTATTCCTCTGGAGTAGAGCAACATGTGAATACAGCTTGCAGAATGAAGGAACACAAATGTAATATTTATTAGACTACTATAGAAGCGGAGCCACCACTTCGACCACAAATGGCATTAACCCGATATAACGCCTGTAATACCTCTGTCACACGGCCACTACCGAACTCCATTTCACTCCGTTCGGCATTTAGCTCCCTGATGGAGCATTACGAGAATGGAGTTGTGGCCGTGCTACACGGCTCAGCGCAAGCTTTCGACGGGAGCCGCATGGGGCAGAAACGGCGCTGCAGTGCATGTCGAAACGTCCCATTTTTCACGTGTGTAGTAACCTTTAAAGCAACGTAGACGTGTTGTTATTTGTGTGTGGCATGTAATCTAATAAAATTAAAGCTAGAAAGTATGCGATATGTTATTGCAAGACATGTGTTCTCCAAGCACGGGGAAGTTGAAAGCAATGCTGGCAACACTGCGCTCTTGTTTTGGTGAGACACGTGTGTGGTGAGTGAACGTATAGGTGAGCGTGTTTGGTTCACTGTAGTTGTGCGCTTTGAAATTGTGTGTGTTCGCGTCTCTAGGCTGGTTAAAATTTATAATTGAGCTTATTGAGACGATTTTGTTAGCTCGGTTTTCTTCGTAGCAGTCACTATCTGGGAACAAGAGTACTCCATCGAGCCCAAATGGTCGTTTCCGGACTCCATTCGCCAAACGCTCCATTTGACTTCCTCGGCGAAAATGTAGACCGTGTGACACGAACTCCATCTCCCTCGACGAAACGACGAACGAGATAAATGGAGTTCGGTGGTGGCCGTGTGACAGGGGTATAACATAGGAGTACACATGTAATGTTTATTGCTTTGTTAGAAAATTAGGCAGCCAGCACTGCAACCACAACTGACGTCGCACAAACATTACGTCTGCACAGGGTCTTTTTTCCAAAGGAGTTTCAAGACCTGGCGTGGCTCTGCGGAATACCTGATTACCACACAGAACGCTTGGGTTCGATTCCTTCTGGGATCCTGGCTTTTATTCTTTGGATTCGTCGTGTCAGCGCCGCCGATGTCGCTTTTTCTTAACGCTGAAGCATTCAAATTTCCGATGTCTGTTCTCGCCGTTTCTGGGTATATTGTAAATCAACTGTGGCTCATACCCACATACCGCAGCCCGTGGTATACGGGTATGTGCCACACGTGTCTGGAGGAAAGGGTTTGACGACGTACGCGACCGGATTTTCACGTTATTCATGTCATGACCAGACAGTCATATTCGTCGTCAGACCAGTTCCTAATACGAATCAATATATATTGGCACGAAATGTGTGTTTCGAGCAGTTTCCTTCGCGCGCGCATCAGGGTGCGGACGCGGGGGGTGCCGAAGCAAGCTAATTTACATGGCGCCAGGGTTCTGCGGGTGATGGCTATAGCCTAAGGTTAAAAAGAAAAAAAAGAAAATAAGTAAATCGACATCAAGGGTGCGGAGCACACGAGTCTCATGCATACACGACGTGCCATTGCCTCGCGTGGCCTTCGCATATTCGAACGCCAAATATTTATGCAAATATCTTCATATTCGCATTTTATGGATCACGCCACAGCGCGCACACGTGTTCTCCCCACCTCCGGTCTCGATGGAGCAGCCGAAATACGAATATTTAAGAGCCCACCAGCCCCTTCTCGTGCGTTGCGAGGTATTAGGTAAGAAACGCTCGCAGCTAACGCGAGAGATTGTTCAAACGTATCACAACAGAAAGTGTGATAGCTTGTGTCCAATTTCCAGTTGGGCTACTGCAAAAGAGATTGTGTATCTCAATCATATCTTTTTTTTTTCTTTAAACGTATACAAGGAGAGGTTGGTGCCAATGCGTGGCTCCGGCTACTCATCTTCTCTTGCTCAATAGTTGCCGTCGCGAAGCAGAGAACAAATACAAAACTATACAAATGTGCGCATAGAGGAACGCGATGGAGAACGGTGCCGATTTACGCGCACAGGTTTGGCTCGTAAAAACTAGCAGTTGTTCCGTGTATACGAATACAACCGATGAGGGAAGCTCCTTAGAAATGGGACGCAAACGACTACGTACGTTTTTGATATATGTACAAACATGGTTTTCGATGAATTTTACTGTCTTTTATTAACGCGAACTGTTTTTGCGCCGCGCGCCTTGTTTATAGCGCAAGCGCGCCGAACGCCGCGCGCGCCTTGCGCCGTACACCTTTCTTTTCTTTCTTTTTCTTTTTCGCCGGCGCCGGGTGGGGAGAGCATCTGCTACTACCTTCGAGAAAGCGCCCGTAGTGCGCTAGAACCTTGTCATTTCATAATCTGCGATAAAGGTGGTGAAAGTGAAGGCGACCATTATAACCAGTTGTGCACAGAGCTTATTTCTTTTATTTTAACCTCGAATTTCTGGTGCGTTAGAACCAAACCGTTTGGCGTTTGGCGCGAGCGGCGTTTCATTGTCTTTTTGCGCCGGCGCCGCATCTATGTTGCACGGAGTTTTAACGGCGACGGCGACGGCGGGGTGTGGGACTGAGGAGCTTCGCTCCAGAAAGGTAGATATTATTACCCTCACGGTGTAACTATATCCTTTGCACACCCTTTAGGATGTCTCAGATGCAGTGTCAGGTTCGCACTTTCGGAGCGACGACTTCGCCGGACTATACACTCTTTCGCGTAGCATCGACTCTCTCTTTACGTACCAAAACCACAACGTGACTTACGAGGCACGCCGTAGCGGGGAGCTCCCTGAAATTTCGACCATCTGGTGTTCGTTAGCACGCACTGACATCGCATAGTACACGGGCTTCGTATATTTTGTCTCCATCGAAAAGCGATCGCTACGGCCGGGTATCGATTCCGCGACCTCCGGGTCAGAAACCAGAGAACTAACCACTGTACCAGCGAGGCAGACATACTGAAATTGTCAACTTACACCCTAGGGGGGTGTCACGTATACACTAGGGGCGTAGCCAGACATTTTTTTCGGAGGGGGGGGGGGGTGTTCATTCATACTTTATGTACGTTCGTGTGTGCGTTTGTATGAGTGCGTGTATATATACGCAAGCAAAACTGAAATATTTCGGGGGGGGGGGGGGGAGGGGTTGAAGCCCCTAACCCCCCACCTTGGCTACGCCACTGGTATACACTAAATGATGTAAATTTTCGCTTGCGTAGTCGGCTGTGAGTGCTCGTGTTACCAGCGGCGAAGCGAGTATTCGTGTATGAGGCCAGATCTCAACAGTGTCCAGGTGGATGCTCGCCCTGCACCGCCAGCCGTCGAAATGAACGGACTAATCACCCGGCTTTCTGGTATACAGAAACCGGAAAAATAAAGCGCGCACCACCGTGCTCCGTGACGCAGGCCGTGTCTCAAAACCTGCCAGGAGCGATGTGACTGGCGAAGCGGAAACTGAGGCGGAAGTAGAGGCGTCCGCAGGAGCAGAGCATCCAACGCTTCTGCTCCGTCTCTTCGTCACTTCCAGGCAAAGTCACAATTACACGGACAGGACTGCTTCTTTGCTCTATACGCACCGCTTGCTGCTTCCTATATAATCTCACGATACGACCACCTCTCAAACACACAACATACACGAAACACTTAAGCGGACCTACGGTTTGTTTTCACTTCAGCGCGCCTGATTAGGATGTACGGACTCGCATGTATACGGGGTGGGAGAACTTCATTGCTTTGGTCGTTGGTTGAGGTTTTCAACTCCGGGTAACATTTTACTAACAGCCTTAATGGAGACTGAGGCCTCTTAGCGCCTGACTATTGGAGTTATCTATACTTAGCTGCTGTTCTACTGATAAGCGATGTCCGGTAGCGCTTTAGTTGCGCGTAAGTTATCTTTAGTTCCTGTTTTAGACGACGAGATAGAAAGAACGACATTTGGGAACGGTTTGCCTCGTGCCGGGCGTTCACACGCTAGCGAAACGTCGACAACATTGTGCATGCTGACGAATCGAAAGAAGTTGGCCGATTAGCTTCAACATCTACGGGGAATTCGCGCGTCTTGAAAATACGTGCACGAACGCGCTGGTTCAAGCCCGTTTAATCTGTGGTTCGCGTGTAGATGTACGGAAACACTCCGTCAAGCGATGGCGTTCGAAGTGCTAACCTTGTTTGACTTTTCTTCGCTTTCTGCTGCCAGTTTTGCCGGCTAGTCTCAAAGTTTATCGGCGTGTTTAGTGACGATGGCAGTATCGTTGACGATGTCGTGAGAAAATGTGTACGGGGGATAACACCCATCCCACGAGCGCGAAATGTAGACTGAAGGCTCGTTCCCACTTGTGCCAATCCAGCGACCAAGTTAGTCGTGAAGCGACTGGTCGCAAACGTTCGCAATTAATGGCCTCTTTGGTCGCAGAGCGATTGCTTTGGCTCAGTCGCTCGCTGCTCGATTTACCAATTCCCGTGAATGCAGTCTCAAACCCCTGGACCAATCAAATGCGCAGGAACAGAACGTCAGCTTATTTTACGGGGCAATGGCAATGCGAGCAGACGTGAATTCTGTGTGACGAAGGGTACAGGTCGCATGCAGGTGTGAACATCAGTCGCGTATAGAGTTGCTTTCTGATCGCCAGTGGCAAGCGGTCGCATGGCCGCTGCTGTAGTCGCAGGTGTGAATGAGCTTTGACACTACTTGAAAATACGTAGCGTTCCGTAAACATAACTTTTGTCTCCAAATGATATATTCACATTTATGATTGAAATATTAGCGGTGGTCCCTATTGCGTGTGAGTTAAAGCATAACGTTGCTGGCTGATGACGGCTGTGCATGCATGGAGAAGATGAAGAACAATTGCTTTATTTTCACTGAAACGATTTGCAAATATTTCTTCGAGAACATCCGGATCCGTAGCCGATACGGCTAGTTAAGGATCCGTTACAGGCATTGCATGTTGTGGTTCAATTAGCGAGTACAATGTTTACATATTAAATTGCGCGTTTACATATAAATGCGCTGAAACTCGGGTGCACTAATCTTCGCGCGTGTTCCGCGGTCTCCCAAAGCGCTCGTGGGAAAACTGCAAGACTCCATCTCTACAAAGCTCCAGTCCGAGAGGTTTAGCATAACGTGGGAGCTTACAGCAATACGAGAAGATGCGTACGGACGCGAACGGCAGCGCCATTTTGCGGTTTTGGGTTGCACCAAACCTATCACAAGCTTTATTGTGATACGACTAGGGCTCCGTGTGTTTTCGGATTAATCCGAAAAAATCCGGTAAACACTCGCTGGTAAATTCTTTTGGCAATTCGGATTTATCCGATAAAACCCGAATTTAAAAGAGCATTCTCAAAGCTGAGATTCATCATTTGAACGGAGCGAACATCCATCAGCGACAGCAACCTCGTAAAGTATGCTTGCGTCTATTAAAACAAGCTTTAAGGATGTAACATCAACAAAATTGGTGTTTTGTATTCAAGTATTTGTGGTTGTGTGGATGTGTGTGTGCTTCAGACCTTCGAGACATCTAAAATACATTTAGTGTGTTTGCATATTTTCGTCTTCAGATCTAATTTCATCTAAGATTTCGCAGTATTGAGAATAATAATATTATTAGGCCCTTTAGTTCTCATCAAGAAGATGAGCGAGGACAAGAAGCTTGTTTAGCTCCTGCCCCCCCAAACGTACACTTTGGCGAGTCTACAGCAATGCAGTGCAGTGCAGTGCAGTGTTACTGCAGTGCCGTGCAGCCCTATCAAGGATAAGAAAACAGCAAGAGAAAAAAAAATGAAAGGATGGAGAAACAGGATTATGAGCAACAATGCAAGACATTTTCATTGGAAATAAAATTAATAAGAGCACATTGGACAACTTATAACGCAAAAGTGAACACCGAATTTCGGAGAATCGGGTACTTACGAGAAAAACACTCCGATAAACACCGAATTTCCTCCCAAAAAATAAACTCCGAAAAACACCCTCCGAATTTCAAGAAAAATAAACTCCGAAAACACGGAGCCCTAGCTATGACCGATCGCCTTCTACTTCACAGCTGGTAGAAGCGTATAGAAAGTTGGAAAATAATTCCTGCAAATTTTCACTATTAAGAGTAAGAGTCGTGCGAATGAAGAAAATTCTTATCA
The DNA here is from genome assembly GCA_030522465.1 of Rhipicephalus appendiculatus. Classification (NCBI taxonomy): domain Eukaryota; kingdom Metazoa; phylum Arthropoda; class Arachnida; order Ixodida; family Ixodidae; genus Rhipicephalus; species Rhipicephalus appendiculatus. The sequence goes on along the minus strand of JALIZH010020719.1, from coordinate 420,336 downwards.
GAGTATGGTTCAAGAAAATTACACAAAGTGTCGCTATCTGGATAGCTCTCGTTACATGCATACGTACAATTCCATGCTTAAACGCCTGCGATGAACTCCTAATTACAATAACAATTGATGGAGTATTACGTCCCCAAATTACGATTTATGAGGGGCGCTGTAGTGGAGGGCTTCGAAAATTTCGACCACCTGGGGTTCTTTAACGTGCACCTATATTCAAGAACACGGGCATCTAGCATTTCTCCTTTATCGAAACGCGGCCGCCGCGGCTGGGATTCGATCCCGCGACCTTCGGGTCAACAATCGAGCGTCATAAGCACTAAAACACCCCGCGTGTGTGCGCTACTTTCTCGAGCAGCGTGTCTATATGAAATCAAGCGCTCTAATCACTGAGTTTTCGAGACCAGACTTCGCGTAGCATTTTGACGCGATAACGTTAAAGAGCTCGTTTCGCCGAAATTCCGGTGTCGCCGTCGGTGTCAATGTCGGTTACGGCGTCGTTGTTTGTAAGCGAAAAATCATCATCTTGTCCGTGATCGAAAGACCCAGAAAGATGGAAATAAAATAAATAATAAACATTTCCGGATCCGAGTGAGGATCGAACACAGGCCGTTAGCGTGGCGAGCAGGTGTTCTACCACAGAGCCACCATATTTGTTGAAACTGCTTTGAAAAAAAAAAACACTATATGAATGTCATGTAGTGGAAGGAGTCTCCTTAACGCATCATATATTGCGTGGCAGAAGCGTAGAATCGCGCCAGGCGTCAAAAGATGTGAATTAAGCAACGAGTGGGTGTTTTAAAGGCCGACTCATTAGAAAGCGCTAGACATATTTAATCATCATCAGCAGCAGAAGCACCAACAAAGTCAACAGCTGCGTAGCTCCGCGTGTTGCCCTACGGACGCGCAGTGGGCCCTTCGCTGATTCGCAAAAGGAATAATTATGGCGCAGGGGGGCATTTAACAACTTTACTTGAAGTGGGTACACTGTAAAAAAAAATCCTGTGAGAAAAACAGAAAATGCATGGCAAATTTAGTGACATAACAGTTCTGTTCTTGTCTGTTCTCTGTATTAGTAGTTTTTCTGTAGTTTTGCGTACATTCTCCGTTATTACTTTTCTGTTTTTCTACAGAGATTTTTCGTTTCTAATTTCTTCCCAGAAAACAGGCTTTTTGTATTTGCACACGTTTTTCTGTTATTCTATAGAAATTTTCTCTTCCTAGTACCAAGTTCAAATAATAAAGTAGTGCACGCTTTGTTCTCAATGGCGTCCAGAATCCGCAATGCTTTGCGGCATTCCCTGCAAATTGAGTGTTCAGACTTCGAGAGAAATTAATGCCAAACTTGACAAATACCAGATGCACGTCGGCGGTCGTGTTATGTGCCTTCTGTTGAGAGGTTCTACATGATAATGAAACGCTCAGAAGGAAATGAAGAGTGTTGCGCCGATGCCGCACTATAGTGCGGCATCGGCGCAACACCTTTCATTTCCTTCTCAGCGTTCATTACCTACACCTCTCAACAGAAGACACATCACACGACCGCCGACGTGCATCTGGTATTTGTCGAGTTTGGCATTAATTTTTCTCGAAGTCTGAATTTTACTAATTTGCAAGATGGTAAATGTCCAGTTCACGCTTTGCTCTAGAGAAGGCTTTTATTTTACCAAGCGTCGCACTTTTTGCAGCGGATGAAGCACGATAGAAAACTTTTAGGCGAATTTGATGTGATGCCCAAGGTCTTGAGAGCTCTAACATAACTATTCTGTGAGAGAACAGGTAAAATGTAACAACGTTTGGTATTTATTACGAAGTGCATGGCTCTGATACTTACAGAAACTATTTGTTTACAGGGTTGAACTGACAAATTACATCATTTCAAAAACAGAGTATCCATTTTTGCCGAATCCAAGAAATTTCATGTAGGTAAAACAGAAAATACCTGTAAATTTTATGTTATTTAACATACATTTTTTACAGTGTATTCTAGGATACTTTGAAACGGCCAGTGTTATGCGCACAATCGTTCGATTCGTCCGAAGCCAGGCTAGCAGCTCAGAAGGTGATGCGCACGAGGCCCGATTACGCTATCGCGTTCTATTCTTGAAGGCGAAGTCAAGCGATCCAAGTTTTAAATGCGAATGCATTTCTTAGTCGGGCTATGTGAGGCGTCCGGCGTTACCGCGGCGGCGTCCGCGCGCCGGACAGGTGTTATCTCTCCGCTCTCACTCCCTCTTCCATAGCAACAGCTGCGGGCGCGCGCGCTTATCCTCGCCCCTAGCAACCGGAGCATGTGGTGCGAGAGAGTGTAGGAGAGGGTAGGTGCAGTGCTTCGCCGCTCCTTCTCTCACCGTTCGCTCTCTCTCCTCCCTGCGCCCCACTCTCCCGTCCGCTCGCGCCTCACTCTCGACCGTTCGCTGGCTGGGCGCCTCTCAAGGCGATGGTAGAAGTCGGTGAAGGCGAAATCTCTCGGCGCAAGAAATGCATTCGCATTTCCTCACGATTCCCTTCGGGGAGGTGGGGGGCATTTTTTTACTGAACGTGAACTTTGAACTTTATTTCCAACTGGAACAAGTAGAAGGTTCCACCTGGCGAAGAGCAGTCGAAAACAGCTTGAAAGGACTTGTGGACCACAGACTCAGCAGCAATGGATACATTCACAAAAGAAGCAATAGTAAGTAAAGCTTACATAATTTAATAACACACTGAATGTCTACAGAATTCCTGGCAATGACAATGGCAGATAAAGATTCACGTTCGGCTCACCAACATTGTCACTTCATACTCTGTATCACTGTAAGGAAGCGTCGTTGTGCTGCGAATGCATTCGCTGCCT